>JAGQAX010000020.1:24345178-25022251 GCA_019142605.1 Cephalopholis sonnerati
TCTGCTCTCTGCTATGTTCAGATTTTAGAATATGTCATTAATATTGTTCCTCATTAATGATGTTTTATCTAAGCCACCGGCAAACCATCCACCAGTCTCAATATGTAACAAGCAGAGTGTATGCGTGTTGTGAACGCGCCTATCCAGGTGCACCTTACCATTTGAATAATGCACCCTTTAAACAGCAGGAAAATACATTGACTTTGGACCACGTTTTTGTTGGTTAATGGCGAAATTGCTTTTTGCTGCCTCAAAAAAGCACTTCACCAACAATGCCCCTGAGGACACCTCATTTTAACAGATAAGTGCCCATGGGAGCACACATCAGCACAATTGCTAATACACAACTTGGGCGCTGGCGGTGAAATTGACAACTGCATTAGTCTGAAAGTAGCGATGACAGTTGCCCCGCGCTGCTGAGGGGCAGGTGTGAAATAGTCCACAGCCATGCCAGCAGCCCTGTGAGGCTGTTCTTACTTGAGCAAAATGCTAATGTTAGCTCAACCTGAACCCTATTTCCCCATGTTTCTGTGTCTGAGTGACTAATGGGAACAACAATTTTATAAATAGGTGCAGTATTGAAGAACAGGCTGCAATGTAGCAACTCAGGTCATGTTCTCACCCTCAATGTATGTCCATTAAAAGTGCTTATTTTTGACATGACAGGCTCAGATTATTAAAGTAAGAGTCTGACAACTTAAAGTGATCACTACTGTGATTGATCTTTTTGTTTAAGAGTCAGAGCCTTTTTGTTGACCAGAAACAGCCCTGAAATCGCCCTCATCAAACCCACCAAAAGAACCAGACCAGTAATGTTAGTAGTGTAGGGAAGCAGTTTTTTTTCACGTCAAAGTGGGTGAATTAAGGGTTTATTTTAACCTAACCAGAGTTGGTGATGGTTGAAACGGTGAAAAGGCAAACCAGGATCTTTTTGAGTATTTTTTTTTTTTTTTTAACAATTGTGTTTATTGGCTTTTTAAATTTTTTTTTCAACCAACAACAACAACTGAAAACAATTAAGATACGAAATACAGCATTAAAAGTAAGGCATCATCTTATTAACAACAGGGCAATACAGCAAGTATTTTTCCAAGATTCAAAACAAATAATCAGAAATGCTACCTGTACAAATACTGAAAGACTAAAAGAAAGGAAGGGGAAAAGACGAGAAAAAGGGCTGCAACTAAGGATTATTTTCATTGTTGATTAATCTGTCGATTATTTCTTCAATTAGTCGACTAGTTGTTTTATCACAAAATGTGTTAAAATGGTGAAAAATGTCGGTCTGTCTCTCCCAAACCCCAAAATTATGTCATCTAATGTCTTGTTTTGTAGTCATGCCAAAGGGTTTTAGTTCACCGTCATGGGAGAGTGTGTAAAGCTGCCAATATCTGAACATAAGAAGCTGCAATAAAGAGTAATTTGTGGTACATTTATAGTACTTTTCTATGAAAAATGACTCAAACCGATTAGTCGACTACTAAAATAGTCACCGATTATTTTAATAGTCGATTAGTCATCGATTAGTCGACTAATCGTTGCAGCCCTAAAAAGAAACCCATAACATTTTTGCATTCAAGACGTTATAACAGTTAGACATCTTTAGCCTTCTCACCCTCTAGAAATTTCATAAAACGTCCCCATATCTTATCAAAAGTAGAATATTTACCCTGGGATTAAATGTATTGAACATGGTTGGAGTTACATACATTGGCATAATCCACTTATAGTGGTGTAATTTTTTTTTTTGTTTTAATTGACTTTGTTTTTGTCTTTAACAATAACAAAATTACGATCATTAAAATGGAGGCATTATCATTTTAGGGCTGTTTATGGTTAAACAACAATGATTTTACTCTTAAACAAAAAGGTCTATCTATGAAGGGATCCTTTCCATAATGTGGTCAGACACCTTTAATAACAATCTGAGCCTGTCAGTGGCAAAAACGAGCACTTTTATGGGACTTACATTGAGGGTGCGCACATGGCCCAAATGGTTACATTACAGCTTGTTTCACAGCTGACAGCTGTGGTGTCACTCAATACTGGACCAATGTCAAACAATGTTGTCTCCATTAGTCACTGAGACACAAAAACATGACATAAATAAGGTCCAGATTGAAAAATACTGTACCTCCCCTTTAAGTTTCAACATGAAAATATACATAAAGGACGAGTATAAAATCCAAAATAAACCTTGGATGAATTCTGATGAGTTATTGACCTTTTTTATATGTTCACAGAGCCGAGGGTGGACCAACCTGCATCGTTATTCAGCCCCTGGACAAGGATTCAGGAAAAAGCCGCATGACATGGCTTCTTAACATGGACGTAAAGGTAAATTCATACGCACTGCAGTTTCCATTTACTGAAGGATAATAGAAAAGAAACATCCAGTGTGTGCTATATCCATTTACCACAACACATTTTTATCTGATGGCAGTCAGCTTCTTCGATTAGCCGTTCTCCGCTGTGCGTTATCAAGAAACAACTTAGAAACAAAGTAATACCACACTCAAGCCATCTATTTCAAGAAAGCAATAAGCTACAATGATACGCAGGTTTCAGTCTGGAGCAGGCATTTGTAATTCAGGTCAGGATCTGCTCTACAAGATGTTCATGGTAACTCATGTTCTCCCGGGATAAACACCACAAACCACAACAAACATTAATCACTGTGATAAGAGATACACAGTTGCGAGATAAGCGGTAGCTACAGAGAAAGAATATAAAATAACAACTGAGTACACTGGTGACTCAGACGGCTGGCGGTGGTGGGGGGAGCAAACAGCACAACAGCTGTGGTTTGAAGTAGATAAACTGCAGGGTTGGCGGAGCGACATGTGGCTGGAGCTGAGTGGACTGCAGCGTTGGGAAGAGTAGAGATAATTTACTTAATACTGAAGCATAAACACAATGTGAAGCTAGATTTAATTATTTGATATACCAGTGGTTGAATCCACTGGCTACCAGTTTAAGAGTTGGCCACAAATATTTGTTTTCATATTTTGCTATTTTTTTTAATTAAATATGAGATAATTTTACCTTTTGGGGCCTTGAACAGTTATTATGATTACAAAATCTGAAGGTGCCAAAGAGCTTCAACTACACACAGCTTTTTATGTTCAGGACTACAAGCCAAAGAGGCCAGGAACCACCTGGTTTCAACAATATGTTGAATTTATATGCTTACTGCATGTTTTAGGTAAAATATTAATCTGAAAATTAAGTAGTACAGTACTTAAAGTAAATGTAAAAATGTAGTGGAGTAAAATGTATAATATTTCTATCTAAAATGTAGCGGAGAAGAAATATTAACTAGATGAAATGAAAAGAGTTTGTGTGAAAAGTAAAAGTGACGTTGGTTAAAATATATTGAGTAAACTTTACCACAGAACATTTCTACAGATGGCACTTTGCAGCCTGTGCATACAACTGATTATTAATTAGGCTATTTAATAATAATCTAAATTCAATTAAAGTTGAGTGATTTAAATGCCTTTATTTGTGTAGCTCTGATAGAGTTAACCAGAAAAGACAGTCAATTAGCCTCAACAAAAATGACTGACAATAAAACAAGAGTTATGTACGGAGCTGGAACAGTGACAATAGGTTTTGGAATTAAATTGAAATATAAAACACAGGTATTCTAAATGATTTTTCATTCATTTTAAATGTATTTATTTATCCATTTATTTTTGCATTCTGTGTCTTTCAGCGATAATATCTTGATTTTTTTCCCCCTTCATGTCATATTTTTCAGTGTCAGTGTTTTTTTTTTCATGCCAAAAAAGAGAGAAACTGAGAAAAAGAGACTGAAAAAACACAGTGTCAGTAAAAAAATAAAATAAAATAAAACAAGTGAAAAAGAAGAAAAGAAGAGTGGCATAATGGAAAAAATAAGTCAGAAAAATGCAAAAAAAAAAAAAAAAGCAATGATATAAAATAAAATATATAAATAAATAAATACAAATATAATAAATAATTGTTTTCACTGCCAAAACTAACTGTTTCTGTTGTAGCTCCATAGCTTTAGACACCGGGGCAGATTTAAAAGCAAGTCAGACAACATACATATTAGACCTTCCAAAGATGATGAGACAAAACCAGGAAGGGAGGATCTTTGTCAGTCATTACACGGTGTGACCTAACACCAGCTAACACGACCATTGTGTTACATAAACACTGAAACACCACCACGCAGAGTAACCTAAATCTAAAGCTAATGTTTAGCAACATATTGCCAAATAAATTTGCAACTCCACTACAAAAGATTCAGAGCATGACACAGACATGACTGAGTCCACTCCACCAAGAAATATACAAATATATAGTTTCATTACAACATTTCAGTGTGACACTGGGGGTTCGGGGCCCTTCGTGAGAAAATTTCAAGCATCAAAATTTAATTTCTTGCATCCTGGTGAATTTTTTCGCACCAATTTGTACCTTTTCTGCGTCCAAGATATTAATTTTCTCAAAATAAATGTCCTCATATTTTTTGTGGGGGGAGACAAACACACATGTTGTAAATATTGAGGGGGGACGTGTCCCCCGCTTCCCCCCAAAATCTACACCTATGGCAGGTTGTGCAGCAACAGCGGTGTGTTGACGTCAGTGAAACAGGGAGGAAGGAGCGCGACACCTAGTGGTTGATATTATCAACAGCACCTTGACGCTCCTCTCTGAGGAGCTTATATTCACAGATACCTGTGGTTACATCATTACAGCGAGGCTGTTGTTGTTGTACTCACCTGTGTGAATGACTGTGTGAGTCTTGAGCACCACGAAGTCCCAGTCTGCTCCGGGTCCAGTTCCACCAAGCCTCTCTGTCCCAGTATAACCAGTCCACTCGGCCTTTGTGCTCCCACTGCGCTGCCCAGACGTTTCCAACATTGTGCGCTTTATGAAGCTCTGCAGTCTTTGTATAAAACATGAACAGTTACGAGCGTCCATCACGAGCAGTAGCAGCTTAGCTTGACACCGCGTGCACCTGTTGGTGACGCAATTACGCAGGTGTGTTTGACTTGCGTCACTTCACGCGCAATAAATAACCGCTTAATTAAGATAGATGCAGCCTTTATTCAGATATACACAGTGAGTAATTATGTATTATCTTGCTTTGTTTACTTTTCACTAACTGCTACGTTGGTAAACATTTATTATTTCCGGTGTGCCCCCTGAATGCTGTCACCTGTGGTAAGCTCCGCCCTCCTGCGGCCGCAGACACACCAGCAGCTGCTGATTAAGGGACTGTTTGTTACTCATGAGGGGGCAGAGGGTGGCGCAAAGTGAGGGAGGGATGGCAGAAAAAAAAATGGCGCGGCGTCTGCAGTGATGTGAGCGCTGTGCTGAACGAGCTGGAAGGCAAAGCTTTCGATTTCCTGGTCCACCTACGTCCTTACCCTCACCTGTGGTCATGAGCTCTGGGTAGTGACCGAAAGAATGAGGTCATGGATACAAGTGGGCTGAAATGAGTTTCCTCCGTAGAGATAGGGTGAGGAGCTAAGACATCCAGAGGGAGCTCGGAGTAGAGCCGCTGCTGCTTCACGTTGAAAGAGGTCAGTTGATGTGGTGCGGGCATCTGATCAGGATCCTCCTGGGCGCCTCCCATTGGGTCATTTCTCACCCGGCCTGGGAACACCTCAGGGTCCTTGCCCAGACCTTCGGATAAGCAGTTGAAAATGGATGGATGGATAAACTAGTGCGTTTCAACTGTAAAAGGATATTTTAAACCTTTGAAACGTGCTGGTTTATCGGTCAATCAATAAAGGATCTTTAACTACAGTCAAAGTGCCTCACATTCATTATTCGTTATTTATCTTCGTGTGACTGTTTGCCATTTCCTTAAAGAGCCCTTGATTTTATTATTCTACAATTTACGACATAGTGCTTCAACCCAGTGCAGCACTTCCTGTTTTATCTTTAAATGGTCGTGTTTTGTGTTTATTCAAACCTCGAAATCCAACTGTCGCATTTGAAAGGCGTATCTTTTTTTAAATTCACCAAAATGACACAATTTACCATCACTAGAAACTGTGCAAACATAAATTAATCATCACATTTCCAATGGTCCTTCAACACATCTTGCGCTACAAAGCTTTCAGCCATTAAAATCACTTAATTCTACATGTCTCGTTTAAATTGATGTGGTTATTTATGGTGGGGAGAGGGTCGTTTATTTTCCCCTGTCACTCAGTGAGGCTCAAGGAAAAACTGTAGCTTTAGGGAGGGACAAGATTAAAAATAAATAGATAAATAAATGAAATCATGCCCCCAGTTTTATGCAATTTTTTGCTGTTTTCTTGTTTTCATCCTTATTTTTATTATAACTGTTTAGTTTGTGCAGTATATGAAAATGCAGAATATGAAACCAGGCATTGTGTAACTGATGGAAATGTTATTGCACCCTCCTTCTTTGCTAAATGCCTCTTTTCAGTAGAGAAACATATTTGCATATGGCTGGTACATATTTATCTCGCAGCAGCAGTCACATTAGCCAACACTCCCATTTGTTTAACAAGACTGACAGCCTTCAAAATACAATGCAGGGGATTAACAAAGTTTAATGTTGTTCTCAGGGCTGGCTGCCAAAGTCCATTGTCAATCAGGCTTTGCCCAGAGCACAGCTGGATTTCACCGAACACCTCCGAAGACGCCTCACAGCGAGCACCACCCTGAGCTGAGTCTGAAGCAGCACTCTGTCATCACTCGCGGGGGAACACTGGGAGATGGAGGAACCTTGACAGCCCGGCCGCACGGCAGACGGCTGCCCTTTCAGTGAGAGTAGATATACCGCCCAGAGGAGACGCTGGCGGACACCATTGTCAGCAGCCCAGCGTCAGCCTGCCAGACGGAAGCTGGCTTGTAATAGGAATTAATATCACAGTGTGCCACTCAGACCTCGAGATTCCCTGATTAGGAGTCAGCGCTCGTCCGTTGACACATGGCTCACTGCATATGACTGGAGAAAATTAATAAAATCCCTGAATGTGCCTTTTTTTGCCCGAGTCATTTTCAGCCATGATACTGTAAAAATATTCTGAGTAGCACATTAATAGCGACACATGAACAGGTGCCTCCTCTCAGCTCGTGTACACTAAATCTACATGACTCATTTCAGGCTGAATGCATTTGTGAATATGAAGTTTTGCTTCGAGAACACTCATTTACAGTGGCTGTTAAAATATGTGCATAACTAAGCTGTGCTCATTAAGCTCTTAACGACAGGAAAAGATAATCACAACAAGGGAAAATGAGGCTAAACAGAGGAAAGTGAAATGACAAGAATCTCAGTTCTTTCAAACGTGTTTTACTTTGTTCTCCATACCACTTAAAAATTCAATAAATATTAACATTTAAAGCTTTCATTCACGTACGTATATACAAGAACTATACAATAAACATAATGATGTTATGAACTGCAATGCCGGAATGGTGTAACAGTATAACCAACCACAGTCTGTAGACTTACAGCACCGCCTGTACTTTTTTTTTTTTTCTTTTTTAAACAATTGCAACAAACTTTCCATTCAATTCTTGGCTGTTAATTTCTTTCCATAACTTGAAATTTACATTATATACATTATTATCTGAAAAATATATCAGTTACAAAAAGATAATGAGTTTTTTTCTTGAATCTTTTTTTTGTTTTTAAAGCGTTACGTGACTGACTTCCACAAAGGCAGACAGAAGGCATGCTACAGTGGGGTTGGTTTGCAGACAGTCATGATGTTTTTTTTTTTTTACCAGTGAGGAAAATCACCGATACGTTGGAACAAACAACAAAATAAGAGCACCGGAGACAGAGGAGCGACGAGGCTCCCTGCCAGGAGTGATGGCTATGGAGTGTGGAGTGTGCCACAGGAACAATTATAGATAATTATAATCAATTAGATACATTGAAAAGTCATTTGCATTTTCCATTATGAATGAAACTGTTTCTCCCTGCTTCCAGACTTCATGCTGAGCTAACAACCTCCTGTCTCCAGCTCCATAGTTATTGCACAAATATAAGGCTGGTATTGATTTTCTCATTTAACTGTCAGGAAGGAAGCTGATGGCATATGTGAAATGTTATGTAACGCACTCTGTTGCCACCCTCTGCTGAACCCGAGAGTTCCTGTTATTGTTCTGTGGGTTGGACCTCATGTAATTGTTAGGTGCCACGATGCGATGAGACCAATCACCAAATGGGAACTGTAGCAGAAAATGGATTGTGAGAGACATAAGTAAAGGGTACAACAGAAAGTTTAAAGCTATTTTTTCAATTCTACTTTAAATTTATATCAATTCTTAATAAAATACATTTTAATCTAATGTTCTTTGTATTATTCAATGCTTCTTTAAAATTCTACATTTGCCTAGTTAAAGCTGTAATTGATTGAACTTTTATAAAAATAACTGTTTGTCATATTTGATGAAACTGTCACTATATCCTGACAGTAGTACATGACACAGATGATCTGATCCACTAGTGCCTCTAATGGTATTTGCAAGAATTCGCCACAGCTGGACAAAAACAACCAATCAGAGCTGAGGAGTCTGTAACGCAGCTGTCAATCATGACAATCACTGCAGGTGAACAGCGGTCAAACTGTCAAACTAGGCGGCGCTGATCAAATATGAACCAAAATTCTGTATTGAATATTTCTTGCCTCAATTGTTTTTAGAAACATATTTTAGTGTACTGTTTAGCTGTAAAATGAGAATTTATGGTACGGTACGTTTCAGCTTGGTACGCTTTTTCGGGTTTCTGTTTTGGGCCGACTGCTGGCAACTTTTAAGGTGGAATGTTTACTTGTTATGTTACTCAATGCATGAGTTGACGACATGAATCCATCAGCACACCTTAAATTTTAATGCGACAACTTTGACTATTAATTTAATTATTATTGTCTCTCTTAGATGATATAGACTTTTAGTAATAAGTGGATCTGCGAGCGTTAAAAAAATATATATTTATTTGGACTGGATTATGTGAACTGCATATATCCCAATCCTCACTCAGCAGAAAAAAAGAAGCATCGTGGAGCATTGTTCCTGTGGGCTACAGCAACACTAAACCCCTGAGCTTGTCTGAGAAGGACTAAATGTACAAATCCACTATTTTTAAATATCCCATGGAGAGAGACTCTCACTGTAGTCTGCTCTATTTTGTTCCTAAAATGTCGGCATGCAGCCTTGTTCTGTGGACAGTAAATGAGGTGCGAACTGATAGAGGAGGAAATACAGTGAGTGCTGGACGGAGCAGTGAGTGACAACAACCCCGCCCATGTGGAAGAGTACTGTTTGCAGTGGAAACACTAGGGTCTAGGTACCATGTCTGAAGGGTTACTTTTGGTTCCAAAGGTACCATACTGAAAGTGTTTGTTGGAAACGAGGCTTTTGTGACCAGACCGCCATGTTGACAACAGTTATGATGTCAACAGATGTTAAAAATGCCATTAGAAAAACCAGAAGGAGAAGGAACATGATTTTATCTGTCTCATGTACTACTGTCAGGATGAGGGATGTCAACGGTTAACTGTTAATCGGTTAACCACCAAAAATATTTTTGGTTTGATGTTACCACTCTTCAGTTTACTGCACAGTGAACCATCCAAATCTGTTGCAAGACAGACAGCCAGCTAGCCACGTTAGCTTACATAAACATAGTCTCCACTGGTTAGCTAACCTTGCCTGCTTTGAAAAGCACACCAGCTGGGCTAGAGGCGACGCTAATTCGGTGTGTACTGCTAGTAATGCTATCTCTAGACCAACAGCGTTGCTGTGGAAACATTGTGCCCACCCTTCAGTCTCTCTCAGGTCGCCCTATTGAGTACCTGGCTCAATTTTGACTCGTAAGCCCTCTTTAACAATGTTAACTATTGTGTCACTCTTAGCTCTGTTAGCACTGTTAGCAGTATGAACATTGTTAGTGGTGCTAACATAGTTGAGAATGCTAGAGTGGGTTTGCAGCTCAAAGTGAAGCCAGTTTTTCACCGGGTGTACTTGTGGGGTGACCAGAGTGTGGTCACCATGTTTTTGCAGCAACGTAGTCCCAGTGTTACCAGTGGTTCCCAGCTAGCTCCCACCCAATGTGGCTGGTGCGCAGTGCAGAGCGGCTAAGGCTGATGTTAGCTAACCAGTGGAGACAAAAGGTGAAGTGGGCACTGTGTTTTCCACATGTTAAAGCAACTAGCTAGCTGTCTGTCAACAAAGCCAAAAGAAAATAAAATAAAAGGTAAGTAATTACAAAAAAATGAAAATTTTACCACCTCCAAATGGATAGCGTTTTGAGCGCATTGCTAAAGCTAACACTGAGTCAGTGAAGCACCAGACTAAGAGAAAGGGCCTATTGTATTTCACTTCATTTCTGTTTTTTTCTTACCAGTTAATGGGTCTTGGGCTATTAAAAGTATAATTAACCGAAAATGACGTCTCTGGTCAGGATTAACAGCGGCAGGGTCTATAATTATTCAGGTGGCACACTCTTGTCTCCTCAGCTGACACGTGCACCTCCAAAACCATGGCCTTTGACCTCTCCTCACATGTTCACAATACAAGTTCAATAGTAGTTCTAATGCACTTGAAAAAACAGGATTACACAACTGTACACAGATAAAAACATGAATGTAGCAATGCAGTCATCACATTTTGAACACGTCTTGTAGTCATTTTAGTTTACAGCACCTGACAACTTTTTTTTTCTTCCGTTTCATATTTGAAGCACAGAGGGCAGAGCGACGCTGTGCACAGGTCACTCTGGAGTTTTGATGAGGTAACCATCGCTGGTCTGGTCTAAGTTCACTGGCATGGAAACAAAAAACCTTTGTAAAAAAAAAAAAAAAAAAAAAAAAAGAAAGACAATATCCGCAGCGAGACTGCGAGTCTATGAGATGCTGCAAAGGTTGAGCTGATGTACGAGACCGTCTCACTGAGCAGCACGTTCACAACATCGCTCACTGTTCATTTCTGAGCTGACAGGGTTCTGTGACTCGAGTCCCTCTCAGATCCTAAATCGTCCCTTCTTGACCTGGCAGCGACTGGGCCTAAAGTGCTGTTTGGACTGTGCTCTTTAGAGGCACCTCCACTGGAGTCTGCTGTGGGCCGTGGAGGCCCTGGAGGTAGAAGAGGCCCCGGGTCTGAGTCTCCTTTTCCAGCTGTGAGGAGGGAGTCGCTGGTGGGACCCTGGGGCAGAGCAGCACCTGTGGATGGCGAGGCTTCAGCTTCAGCTTCAGCAGCAGCAGCAGCTGTGGTTGGCACCGGGGCAGTGGAGCGCAGCCATCTGCCAATGGCTTTAGTGGTTTGCGGCGGGCTCTTGGTCGTAGCGGGTGGAGGAGCCTTGGGTGAAGCAGGGTGAGAAGGAGCGGAGGTCTCGTGTTCGACTGAGGCCACTGGGGTGTTGTGGAGGTCAGGAGCATGTGTGGCGAGGTTTTCTTTCTTGTTGCAAGACTCACAGCAGAGCTTATTATATCCAGGGATGGAGCAATATCGGGCAAGAACCTCCATCTGACAGAAAATTGATTTATCCCCCAGACATGGCTCATCTAGTGATGACAGGAGAGAGGACATCACTCAGAGGACTGAAAGACAAAAACATTTCTATCGTAGATGTTTAGATTCTGAAACAAATTACATATTGACTTACTTGAAGAGATTTTGTGGACAGGGTTTTCAGGAGCCCTTTGGTGTACGGCTTCGTCTTTTATTGTGGAGTTTTCCATTGTTTCGACAGTGAGAGGAGACACTGGCTGTCCTGGAGTGGAGGACAAAAGTAGGTCAGAAGAATCCTACGTAGTCAAGAACACCTAAACCAAGGTCAAGTAATGACTAAGACCTGATTGTATCGAGACTGAGACAAGACCAAGACTTTGAGGGGTTGAGACCAAGTCGAGACCAAGATCAGACCAGTGCGAGTCCAACACTGCAGGACACACTAAGAATAAAATGTGGGACAAACATACCAGGCTGTACTGTACATACGTATGTGTTTGTTAGTGTTAATAAAATAAAGACCAGGACAGCTCTGTGATAAACACATTTAATTTCCTACAGATTCTTCACACTGAAAGTCCCCGTTATTGTATTACGTAAAAACTTCTATTGTGAAGCAGCAAAATAAGGAAACTTTGAGTTTTCAAGCAGCAACTTCACACAACTTCTTTAAATTAAAGCAGATATCTAAAGTAAAAACAGGACGCAGGAGAGAAACTAAACTCCAAACAACAGAGATTCAATAAGAAGCTACAAAAGTACTGCGAGCTGAACACACAAGAGACTTTTAAAAACGCCTTTCTTTCTGGTCTCCTGCAGACAGAGGTGAGTAGAGTTTGAAATGAACTTGCAATTTGAGGGTCACCTGTCAATATGTGCCAACACTGCGTTTGTAATTGTCTGTGCTGCCCTTTGAAAGCTGGAGATTTGAATCACCTCAGTCAACTGAAATTGTTCCAGATCGAGCAGTCTATTTCTTTTGGTAGTCAGTGTGCTGTGCAGGATGTTTTGGTCCCCAGATTTTGCTGCAGATTGAGCACTCCTTTCTCTCTAAATACTGTGTGTAGAGGCTGCAGCAGACACGATGCAGCGGCACAGAGGAGACTTACTAACATTATCTTCTGCTTAGACGTGGTTTCTGACTTTTGTTTGATATCTAGTGTCAGCAAAAATACTGTTGCACATTTAGGACCCGTCGTTAACGCAGTTGTTGTTTACTATGTCAACTGAATGCCGTTGTCACACTGTGCACGTTCAAACTATAAAATTTCATATGAAAAAGAAAAAAGTCATCAAATATTCATATTGAGTAGCAAGAACTGATTTGACTGACATAATTCTGAGTCAGGTTCAGCCCTAGTGAGGGTACCCTAACAACTGTCTTGATGAAATAATCAAAAGCTATTACAGAGATGAATTTAATGCGCAAGAAATTTCCTTTGTTTGTCCTTTGTTTCACTCAAGAACTGAAATCAACCGAACCATCTTAATCAACACTCCTTTTCTGCAGCCAATGTGGTCATATCCCCTCAACTGTGTTCTAGATTGGTCTTAAAATCGTTCTCTTTCTCCCACATTAAGACAAGGCGGAGTAAAAATGCAGTTGAGTCAGAGATGAGACTAAAGCCCCGTTTCCAACGAGCAGTACGTTACGGTACAGGTCAGTTCGGTATTCTTTTTGTCTGTTTCCACTGTGAAAAGTTGTGGATGGTACCAATGAAACCGTTCAGTAGCTTTCCCATTTTTGGTCCCCCCTCTGTTGGGGTACCTAGCGCACAGATCTGGTACTAAAAGATGAAGCTGTGAACTGCAGTCCGTTTAATTCACTGGAACGACTGTCGGCAACTTTTAAGGTGGAACGTTAACTTGTAATGTTACTCAATGCATGAGTCGATGGCGTAAATCCATCAGCGCACCTTAAATTTCACTTTTAACTTTGACCATTACTTTACGGGGTTATGTGAACTGCGTGTATTCTAATCCTTACTTGGAGAAAAAAAAAAGTGTTGCAGAGCGTTGTTCCTGTGGGCTCAGGCAACGCTAAACCCCTGAGTTTGCCTGAGAAGGACTAAATGCACAAACCTGCTATTTTTAAATATCCCATGGAGAGAGACTCTCACTGCAGCCTGTTTTATTTTGTTCTGAAAATGATCTGTGGATGATAAACGAGGTTATCTGTCGTCACCGATAATGAGGAAATACAGTGAGTGCTGGACGGAGCAGTGAGTGACAACAAACCCACCCACATTAAGAGTACTGTTTGTGGTTGAAACACTAGGGTCTAGGTACCATGTCTGAAGGGTTACTTTTGGTTCCAAAGGTACCATACTGAAAGTGTTTGTTGGAAACAGGGCTAGAAGTGGGCCTAAGACCAAGACCAATCTTGAGTACTGTGAAACAGCAGCCACCCAAGAAAACAACCTCTTGCAAGAGTAAGAAAACAGAGCTGTATTTTAAAAACCTATAATAAACCTAGATGCTTTTTACACACAGGCAGCGCACAACCTGAATTTCGTCTTTGTGTTTTTGACAAAAAACACTCCATGTTCCACCGTACCAGGAAAAAGAAACAACTTTTTGAAGACGAAGCAACAGGAGAAAAGCTGCAGGACGTTATTAGTGGAGAAATGTTTTGACTCAGAGGCTGAATATCTCAGTTTTCATTAAATATTCCAAAAGCTCTTTTTCTTTAACACCTGCTGGTGTCATTCATCATACAAGCCACACAAGGTCATTTAGTCTCAAAATGTTATCAAAATGGCACCCCAAGGTGATGGTGACTAGTGCATTATGCAACAGGCATTAACCTCCCACAAGAAATGTGCAAATCTTTGTTTTAGTTCTTTCTGTATCCATAATGAAAAGGAAATGACTCAAACATGTGGAGGCGGTTTCTCAAACAAGGTTAATAACACAGGCAGCAAACAGGTAAAATTATCAATATTGTTCCTTTATCACATGCATGTTGATCTCACCTGGACAAGAACTTAGTTTGCAGATAAGGACTGTTTCCGGCTTTTCCCCCTCACATTCTCCGAGGGTGTTGTCGCTTGCCTTGCAAACCACCTGCCTTTGCTGAATCCCTTCGCCACAGGTCACCGAACACTGCCAACGCCACCAACACACAAACACACACAGACAAGTTAAACAAAAGAAAACTTAGTAACACTTTACTTAAGAATGATGAAATGATTCGTGACTGTCAGTCAGAGTCTACCGCATACAATAATTAAATCTAGACAAAAACATCCAACAGAGTTCATTTGTGTTCGAACATTAAAGTTGATATGACATAATTGTGACAGGATGCGTCAGCGCTGACAATGACACTATAAACAGAGTCAGGTTCGCCCACAAATTTAACAACAGTTTGTTGTTCAATGCATGTTCATGCCAGTTTTCATGTTATAAAATATTCACACCCACAACTAATAAAGTGCTACTATCATTCTGTGTTTTTAAACTTGTCAAAGGAGCATTGTTTTCAGATCTTACTGATCTACAAAAGGAACCTGAGCTGCTTTTTTATTTACAATAAATCCTCTTCCTGCTATGAGCACAGCTTAGACCAGTGGCTCCCAACTGGTCCAGTCACAGAGTCCAGATTTCTCCTCAGTCATTAGTTCAAGGTCCAACATATTTAACATATTTAGCGTCATACTTGCATTTGGCCATGACATCAAGCTAGTTTGCTGTCTCTTAAGTAGCTGTCCGTTAGTAACTCACTCTCCAGCTGGAAATGTCATTTAAAAATAAAAGCTCTGTGCTGGAAATTCACTGTGTGTTAGCGAGTCACTCATGGTCCATTAAGAGTGGACCTGTGACCCACCAGTTGGGAACCATTGGCTCAGACCTCTGTCCACTCTAAAAACTCAAATAAGCTGATTGTGACCCTGGTAGATTAAAAAATGGTAAAACAAAAAAAAAAAAAAAAAAAAAATGGATTTAGTGCAAGAATACATTTTTAAAATCTGATTTGCCAACAAATGATGAGCCCTTCATGTACTAAGGTATATGAGTGTAATGTGGTGTTACTCTACCAATCTTACATTAAGTCAATACTGACTGAATTTGGGACCACGACTAAGGCTGCTTTCAGACCTAGAGTTGTCTTGCCTTGGTCTGTATCAGGGACTGATATTGTTATAAAGTTGCATAATTGCCTAGAGTTGGTTTGTGTTCTCACGGCAGCATTTACAAGCGGACCAGATCAAATGCCTGCACGAGAAAGCGGCTCTTGATTGGTCAGAATTTCCATGTGGGAAAAATCCAGGAAGTAAACAAAATGTTGAAGAAGAGTACACTTGCAAGATAAATGTGACACTTTCTAATGTCACAATGGAGGGACAACTACGCAGGTTGATTTTAGCGCTGCTCATCGTGGACTATATTGCTGTCATTGTTCATTTGAGTCAAAGCATACAGTTTGAAAACGAGGCGCGGCTCCAACTAGAAAACAATGTTTTGATGCATTGGATGTGGTGAATGTGCATATTAAGGCAGTACAGGAGGAGGCGCACATTAATAATCCTCCAGGACTGTAACATGCTCATGTTTAACCCAAACAATGTGTCATGTGACTGCAGTTGGTTCAGATCCAGGTCAGAACACGTTCTCACCACAAACGAACCGCACCAGAGTTTGTTTGTAACCAGACTGAGACCACCTCTACAAGAAGGTCTCGGTCCAGGTATCTTGGTGCGCACCCGAGTGCGATTGCTGTGTTCACACCTGTCCAAACGAACCGCACTTAGGGGGCAAAGGAACTTCAGTTTGATTGAACCGAACCAAACAGGGCAGGTGTGAAAGCACCCTAAGAAGCTGGTCGTAAAGCCATCATGAAGTTTGTGTGTAAAGTCCTTCCTAATTTCTAGCAACTAGAAAGTTTTAAACTCCTAAAAACTGATTTACTTTATCTGGTTGTGACATTAAAACTTAAGCAACATCTTTGACAGGGGCAGAGCCAGGGAGTGGCCTCTGGAGCCCAAGATGTTTTCTCAATAGCCCCAAATCTTTACTATTCCCTAAAGAAATCTAATAGAATTGACCAAATCTTTTCAGAGTATTGAAGACTATATTTACTTTGCATTTTTGGGGATCCTTGATTTGCAATTAGAGCTGCCTTAGATTATTATGGCATGGATTTAAATGCAGTAAGGTTGTCAGCTTAACATTCACTCTGTCAACTCTACTTCAGCAGAGAGTATAACAAAAATAGGTGTAAAGATAAGCAACACTGTTTATGCCAAATTCCTGCCCTACCTATGTTATGTAACGTAATGGTCTAGTGTGCAGGATTTAGTGGCATCTAGTGGTGAAGTTGCAGATTGCAGTCAGCTGAAACTTACAAAGCGAGTAAGGGAACTATGACTACTTGGAAGGAAATGTGCATCTACTGCTAGCTCACCTAGCACCACTGAGCTAGCTAACATTACAGCTCAACCTAAGAGGATGTCAATAATGTTTACATCTCACGCTGTCACAAGCACGAGCCTTTCCTCTATGACTTAATGCATGCTTCCTTTTGTGGGGTGATGTGTAGGCGGGTGTGGTTCAGTAGAAAGAAAATAGTTCCTACATGAAACTGCTCACAACAAGGTCTGTGGATTATCTTGAGTAACCGCGTTATCATGTCTGCAAAGAGACATTGCTGTCAAGTTTTTCAAAAGTATTTTTTGGTGCTTTGAGCACCACAAGCTGAGTGCCATCTAGTTCCATTATATTTGAAAAAAGGCAGACATCTCTACGGCCGATATCTCCAAGAGACGGCAACACACACCCAAACAATCTAGACTGATAAATAGTGCTACAGGTAAGAAGGAAAGTATGTATTTTTGATTTTGTGGTGAACTGCCCCTTTAAATCTTCATTTAATAAACATTTACGTGACAGCTAGGTTAAGTCTGAACTTGCTAACACAGCTGGGTGTCCTCCAGACTCACCTGAGACCACGCCCCTGTCCTCCACTGGGCGGGGCATATGGTGTGGTTACAGGCCCTCCTTATCTCCGGCCGATCCTCGAGGCAGTGTTTGCTGTGGACGGGCCTGTTGGTGCCGTTGTGGAGCGCCTGCATGCACTGCACCACTCTGGTTTGGTAACCAAGTTTTCCACAGGTCTTACTGCAGGGACTCCACTCTTCCACCACCCACCTGTCAACACAGCGGGCTCTTTGAAAAAAGGCTTTCATGCCGCACAGCAATTACATTTTCCTCTGATTATCAAATAGTGGTTATATTCCAGACGTGACCATATTTAAGTTTTAATGGTGCACTAAGCTGAAAATACATCCCTCTATAGCTGGAGGACACTTACGTGGGCTGGCTGCATTCTTGAACATTGCAGCGTTTGCGGATGGGTTTGGGCTTTTTGCTGGTTTCACAAAAATTTCGATGTACCAAACGGCTGTCACTCTTCCTCCTGCAGCCATATTTTGTGTACTGAATGCCTGAAGGATGGAAAATGTACAAAATCAACCTTCAAGCAAGTTCATAAAGACATATAGTACATTTACAAACGTAAATCTATAAGCATTTTCTTAAAAAAAACTTGCTTAACTCTAATCAGGGGCTACGGCTAATGATCATAGTTAATACTGATTGACCTTTTTGTTATTTATTGTCTTTATTATTTAGTGTAGATGTCAGGAAATAGCTTAAAAATGCTCATTTCAAGTTCCTAGAGTCCAAAGTGATCATATTTTTGGCTTTTAAATAAAAAAATATATAAATATAAAAAAGATATTTTTTATGATGACTAAAAACGTAGAAGAGAAGCAAATATTCACACAGGAAAAATTAAAATAGCAAACGTTTGCCGTCTGAATGACTTAAATGATTCATTTTCAATACACTTCCCATGAATGGACTGGTACACTCAGTCAGTAACCTTGTCTGCTGTAGACAACAATAACATGGTGGAAAAACCTCAACAACAGTAGAACAGATTAATCTTTGCTGCTGTCTGAACACACACTGAACTATGACTCCCAGCTTTAATTGCCTGTGATTCAAGCGTGCACTTACTGACCTCCCCCGCAGGGTTTAGAGCACTGAGACCAGCTCTTCAGTGCCCATTCATATGTATCCAGTTCAGCCAGAAGAACGTTGTTGTTTGTAATAAGCGGTAAAAGGTCCTCGTGTATGATGTATTTATACGTCAGGCTGATCTTTGTGTCTTCTTCCTGAGGAATTACCTGCAACACATTGAGGGAAGTTTATTAAAAAAAATACGAGACTCTGGAAAAAGCAAAAGTATAAAGTGATGATCCTGTTCCTGTCCCACTCTCGTCTAGCGGCTAGAAAAGAACATTGGCATTGTACATTTCTGAAAACCACAGATACATAACATTTGCACATGTCATAGTACAACCTGGTATTTTTTTGACCGCCAGCACATTTCTAGCGGTGGCTGTGGCGACAAAAACCAGAGTATTTTCTAAGCTAACGTCTGCACATCTCCAGCAGTAACGACACAGCTGCCAAGCAGGCCAGCAGTTATTTAATGTCACTTTATGACATTTCTAG
Organism: Cephalopholis sonnerati; assembly: GCA_019142605.1. NCBI lineage: Eukaryota > Metazoa > Chordata > Actinopteri > Perciformes > Serranidae > Cephalopholis > Cephalopholis sonnerati. The sequence goes on from JAGQAX010000020.1 coordinate 24,364,181, forward strand.
CAGTGGTTGTGGCGACAACAACCAGGTATTTTGTTGAGACAATGTCGGTGCATTTCCAGCATTGGTTGTGGACACAACAACTTGATATTTTTTATGCCAATGCCGGCACATTTCTAGCGGTGGTTGTGGTGACAATAACCAGGTATTTTGTTGAGGCAATGTCGGTGCATTTCCAGCATTGGTTGTGGCAACAACAACTGGGTATTTTTTAAGGCAATGTCAGCATATTTTCAGTGACGAGACAGCTATCTCACTGGTCAACAGCAGACCACTATTTGAGACCAGCTATGTCTTTTAACAACACCTCACAAAATTTCTAGCAGTGGTTGTGATGACAACAACTGAGTATTTTTTAAGCCAGTGGTGGACAATGTCTAGCAGAGATTTTGGCTACATCAGCTAGGTATTTTTTAAGGTGATGTCTACGCATTTTCAGCAGTTGTTGTAGTGACAACAACCGGATATTTTCTAAGCCAACATTATACATATACATACAGTACATCTCCAGCAGTAACGACACGGCTGTCAAGCAGGCCAGGAGCAGACCACTGTTTAAGACCAGCCATGTTTTTTAATATCACTTCATTACATTTCTTGGGGTGGTTGTGGTGAAAACAACTAGGTATTTTTAAGCCACTGCCAGCACATTTCTAGCAGTGGTTGAAGCGACAACAATTGGGTCTTTTTTTTGCCAACGCCAGCATTTTTCCAGCAGTGGTTGTGGCTGCTGGGTATTTTTAAGGCAATGTCAGCATATTTTCAGTGGTGACGAGACAGCTACATAGTGGGCCAGCAGCAGATCGCTGTTTGAGACCAGCCATGTTTTTAAATGTCACTTCACGACATTTCTAGCAGTGGTTGGAATGACAACAACCAGGTATTTTTTAACTTAATGTCAGCACTGGCACATTTCCAGCAGCGGTTGTGGTGACAACAACTGAGTATTTTCTAAGCCATTGTCAGCTCCAGCAGTGATGAGACGGCTGTCAAACAGGCCAGCTGCAGACCACTGTTTGAGACCAGCCATGTTTTTTAACAACATTTTATGACATTTCCAACGGTGGTTGTGGTGACAACAACTGCATATATTTCAACGGGACTTTCGTACAGTTTCAGCGGTGGCTGTGACGGCAATAAACCAAATTTTACTTTAAACCAAAACATGATGTTTTCCTAACCATAATAAGGTGTTTTTTGTGTTTAAACCTAACCACTCTTTAACCACAGCGTTGTCACGACATAAAATTGAACATAAAGAACGCCTAGTTTCAACACACTGGCTATGTATGAATCATATAAATGTAACATATCCGTGGTTTACACAAACATACAATGCCAACATTTATTCTACTGACTGGGTTGCTCACTCACCAGCACTACAATGCCTTCATGCAGAGGACCGGTTGTCTTCAGCATCTCCTTCCCACCATCGTTGGAATACTCCCACTGTAAACCGTTTTCGATGAAGGTCTTTGTTTCAGCTTCTTCACTTTTTGCATTCAGTATAAAGTTTCCAGTAACCTGATTCTTCACAGCTGTCAGTAATGAGTGAAAAAAAAGTTTGTTTTATTGCATGTGCGTAGGGGAAAGACTGCATGTTTTTCATTCATTAAAAATCTAAAATACTGAAAAGAAATTCATGATCAGCCCCCACCAAACAACTCTGAGACTTTCCCTAAGGCAGGGAACGTGTCAGTATGTATTCTGAGATGTTTGGCGCTGTGGTTAGCCAACGGTAATTTCTCCAAGTTGTGTGTCATCTCTTCTTCCCATGAGCTAATAAAAGCCAGAGAGGAAAAGAGCGGAGAGGGGAGGGAGGGTAATCCTGACTCACCACTGTCAGCCGTACAGAGAGCTATTGTAAACTGAAAGATACAGGTCTGTCTTATCTTCTCATACCTGGAGACATTTTAGAGTTTTGTTCTCATTACTTTACACACATCGTATCATACTGCAGATTTCTACTCATCTACATTCAGCTCAGATGGAAAGTCACTAGCGCAGCAGCGTAGCTTGAATTGGAAAGCCCATTTTCTTTCACATCAGCACAACAGCACCTGTGACATGCAATAATTGCACTGACATCTGTAAACCAGGAGAGATAATGGACTCTAGCTTCTCAGGAAAAAAAAAGGTGTTTATTTTTGTCTGTCAACTGTTCTGAGTTAAAAAAAAAAAAAAAGGTTCTCACTTTTATGCTGTTTGTTAGATACTGTGTTAATTGATTTCTTGTTCTCAGTAAAAAAAGCTGTTTGAAAAAAAACTTGATCTTACTGAGCTTCAGGAACAAGGTACTATGAATTCCTCGCTTCACAACTAACGACTGCATAAGTGTCAAATACAGACGTGAGAGCACAGATGGGGGCTGACATTCGCAGACCTTTTGTGCATGAAAACTTTCTCTTGCACCAAAGTGCACAGCAAGGGTAATTCTGACGAGAGGAGACAAAGGATATGGGACACACTCACCAATTATATGAGGGGAAGTCTCGTTCTCTTCGATCACAATGTGGCGGGCTCCTATTGGAATGTCGAACATTTTCAGCATTCCTAACGAGACAAAGAGACGCGGCATGGATGAGCTGGGAGCCTTAAACAGCAGGGAACTTATTCTGGGCCGTAATAGCAGTCAATTATTTCTGAATCAAGACAGAAAGTTTGATGCTTTGTTTGATGACAGTGTGGGACACCAGCTGTGGTCGAATATAGAAGATAGGGAACATGCATGAGGCCTCTGGCTTTGAGTTTAACCTCTTCCATTTCTCTAGAATTACCTTACTGTATTTCAGAAGCTGTAGCGGGTTAAGTTTTAAAACTTGTGTGAAGATACTGGTAACATTTCAAACAATAAGACCTAAGGAATCCGTTGATGACAACCACTTAATACCCGCTTTTTGGGAAGAGGGTAATTTATGACTGGAAATCTAGACACACAGTCCAGGGGGCATACACTGTTGACGTCATTGACGTCCCCCTAAGAATCCCCTGCTCCCCTTAAAAGACAAAAATGGGTCTATGGTGGGGAGGGGCAGAGTGGAAGAGGTTAAATGATGACGGCTGTCTCATAAAATGACTCATCTGAAGCAGATTTGCTGATCTCAGCACAGGCCTGAGCGTCCACAGCTGATAATTACCATTCTTCTTGGGTGTCTTGGTGAGTGTCAGCTTCACGGTGCGACAGTGGGAGTTGTCCCCCTCACACACTCCACATTTGTCCTCTTGTTTGTAAGAGCCGACCTCCTTGTCGCAGCCTACATGCTGTGAGGGGAAAGGCAAAGACAGTCAATCAAGTTGGGGCAAAGCTGTGCCTGACTTTCATGCAGACAGAGATTACTCCACTGGGAAAATGATGCCATGGGAAAATGCTGCATGCATCTGGTTTGGAGGTTTAAGATGATGCATATTGGAAACACACCCAGACATAACAGGAATGTAGCCAAAATACCAGCAGCTGGCCTGAAAAAATAGAAGTCTCAACTGTATGCCCAAGGTGAATATTGAGACAAAATAATGTGTGTGTGTGTAACAGCAGAATGCAGAAATGTGCAGTCATCAAATATCTGCAGCATAACTCTCTCTAAGGGCACTATTTTAATCATCAAAGTACACTCTAGTCAAGGTTAAGGCACTAAGGGAAAGGGCATTTTCAAACTCAGCTTGCCGGGTGATGCTAATTTTGACATATTCTTCTTGGTGTTCTGCTGTAGCGGCCAACAAGAGCAAGCATGCTGCAAATGGATGGGTGAGTGGGTGAGTCACAAAGTCCTGTTAAGCTCCATTTCCACCAAACACTTTCAGTATGGTACCTTTGGAACCAAAAGTAACCCTTCAGACATGGTACCTAGCAGGGATGCAACGGTTCTCGGTAAAATATTGAACCATTCAGTCTGCCCTGCACGGATCAATACGCCCTTATGGACGGTCGGTTTTCGGTTTTGCAATTAATTTTGCATTGATGCTTTACAGGCCACTGTCTGTGTGTGTGTGCCTGTCCACAGGCCGAGTCCATGGATGTGTAGAGAACGGCTGAGTCAGCCTGCTGCACAAAAGCCCTCCCCGCGAGTTAATGTCCAATCACTGTTGTGGCTCCGCCCACTCACCCCCTCACATTGTTGTAACTGGAGCTGGTGAAAGTGACGCTTGCTTCAAAAGAAGCGGAAAAAAACAGAGAGAGCCATGGCAAGTGAAAGCGGAGGAGTTGAGAGACTGAAGTTTGAAGAAGCACCGGCTTCATATATATCATTTCGGTTTCGCTGTTGAATACAACGACGAGGAAGTGAAAACAGTTGACAGAAATGTCACTGTCTGCAAACGTTGCTTGAAACATGTCCCATACGTAAAAGGAAACACGAGCAATATGAGCATGCATCTCCAGCGTGAGACAGTCGAGGACTCGAGACGGTAACACCAGCGAAAAAAAAACTGTAGTGTGTACTGTACGAGTTGTCAAGGTTAAGAGGCTGTTAACTTAAATGACTTACAGTATGTTTGCGTTTGGAAACATACACCAGTACACCAGTGATACTGGAATTTGTTTACTGCGAAATGTAGTTTTTGCTGACAAGCAAAATAAAGAGATAATTTTGGGGAAAAAAAATTGTTCTCTTTACGCACAAAACACGTACCGAAACCGAACTGAAACCATGGCCCAAAAACCGAGGTACAGACCGAACCATGGGCTACTTGTACCGTTACACCCCTTGTACATAGACCCTAGCATTTAGTCCCTCTCAGGCAAGCTCAGGAGTTAAGTGTTGCTGTAGCCCACAGGAACATCGCTCCACGACGCTTTCTATTTTCCGAGTGAGGACTGAGATATATGCCGTCCGGGTTGAAGTTAATATATATAAACGCTTGAAGATCCACTCATTACTAAAAATGTATGTCATATAAAAACTTAAGTGATGGTCAAAGTCTTAGTAAAAGTAAAGTAAAAGTAAAAGTTCCACCTTAAAAGTCACCAGCAGTCGGCCCAGTGAATGAAGTTATTTTTTTCTCAGACTCCAGCTGCTGTGAGAGGCAGCAAAACATCCTTTCATTTTATAGTTCCAGTTTACTAATAAAACTCTCCACAGTATGAACAGTGGTTACAAGAGCCTCAAAACCAGACACAACTCAGCCCTGAGCAGAGTGACCGTCCTCTACTGACCAATCAGACTGCAGTGTTCACAGCTCACCTTTTAGTACCAGATCTGTGTGCTAGGTACCCCAACAGAGGGGGGACCAAACATGGGGACTCTTTATTGAACATATCAAAAGGTTAAAGAGACTAACCACACTGGACTGCTTTTTTGCATTGGACTGTACACTGTGCTCCAATCCACCAGGATACTTTATCTCTATTGGACCTTCTCTGACCACCTGTGGTCTACTTCCCGTGGATGCTGTCTGTCAGCCTCAACCTTCCTGTGGACAACCTACTCACAGTACGACCTGGCATATAATCGCACTTTCTTTCCTCTAACTGTATTTCTTATGTCTGTGTTTGTGTTTTGTTACAATTTTAAAAAAGCTCAGAAAGAAAATTTTAAAAAACACAAAAAGAGAGCACATATTATCAGTAGAGACCTACCAGACACTCTCCTCGAGCGCACACGCTGAAGGGCTCTGAGTAGCTGCAGCGGGTCCCATCATGCATCACCTGGTTCATGAACACCACCTCTCCTGTTTCCTTCGACTTACAGCTCAGCTCACACTTGCGGGCCTCTGAAAACACACACCCGCACGCACCTTGGTTCATGCAAATGTATTCAGACTCTGAGAAAGACATCAGCAGGACACAGAGGGGTGATAACACCCACTTGAATCTATATATGCGTGAGAGCAGATGCTTCTGCAAATGTAATCTGTCCACTTGTTGCTTTGTAAAAAAAAAAAAAAAACAGCTCTAAAGCTTTGAAAGCGAGAGCTGACTTTTCTTCGCTCTTTACAGACTTACCATCTGGGTGCTCGTACGGTAGCCAGGTGTGCTTGATGTTTTTGTGGTATTTGTTGCTCCTCTGGACGCACTGCTGAGCACGGAAGTCCTCGTAAGGGCCAGCACACTCCTCCGTGTTGCACATCTGGTAGTCAAAGGCAGAGCCGGGGCAATCTCGCCCACCGTAGGCAGGCCTGATAAATGGCAAAAACAAAACAATGAAGAAAAAAGATTAAAGATGTTTTCCATCCTGATATTCCCAAAGATCCTAAAGTTGTCATTTTAGGAATGATTCCAGGAGGTTTTGAAAGACAGGCTGGATTTAAAAAGTGGAGGAACTTTATGAGATAGAACCAATAATATGTGGAAAACCCCAATTTATTAAGCAGTGGAGTCTAACAATGACCCTTTCAATCTGTTCTATACTCTCTTACACTACTGATATGTCATATATTTTATAATAACTGACACTTCTAGGTCAATTTTCTTATGAGACACCTCTCTTTTTAGGTCGAGGTAAGGAGGAGTTGTTACTTAGTGTATTCAGGTCCCTTGAATTTTGTAAGCAGCTGGAAACTGACAAGAAAACTGACATGTTATAAAGTTCAACTGTATTTTAATTGGACTAGAATGAAGAAAGGGTTATAAATGAATAATGAACAAACAGTTACCAACTGAATAGTGAGAGCAGTGTTGCAGTTTGCAGTGTGATGTTGATGATACACCCCTAGAATAATGACTTCTCCATTTCCAAACAGAGCATCAGCGTTTTTGTTGGTTTACTCTACATCTGCGTAGGGCCCTTGGCGTAGTGGTAGTTTATAAGGTGGGTGTACTACTAGGTAGATGGGTAGGTTAAAAAGGAAGTAGTGGGTACACTCTTCTATATGTTTCAATTGCTAATTGGCTGATAGGTGGGTAAACTGTAAACAGCCAGAAAAAAAGGTGGGTATACGCCATATACCTGCCTATACCCTCCACTACATCACACGCAGAGGGAAAAGTTGAACAAAGGTGGAGTCTGACTTATGATTTGTCCTGTCAGAGTTTACTATAAAACTGAAAAATGTGCTTAACGAGGTGAAAATGTCATGACATAAAACTTAAAGAGGACCTATCATGCTCATTTTCAGGTTCATGCTTGTATTCTAGGAAAATGCTAGAACATGTTTACATGCTTTAATGTTCAAAATACACTTCATTTCCTCACACTGTCTGTGCTAGAATACCTGTATTTACCCTCTGTCTGAAACTCTCCATTTTATCAGCTTTCTCTCGCCCACTTTCTGAAAAAAAAAAAACCCCAGTCTGCTCTGATTGGTCAGCTTTTCCCAGTCTTCTGCATGTGCACTCTTGGTGTCTCTGCACCATCACTGCAACCGGGGAATGACTTTAATGGAGTATAGCGGCATTTTCTATTGTGACAAATCACCAGTAAAAGCTATTATACCAAAATATTTACAACCAGATATGTTCCAGCAGAAATATGATTGTAAATTTGAGAAATTAGCAACATTTGGTAACCATGATTACACATTTTCCTGACGTTAGCATGTAGCTACATGTAGCAATGTACTTGCAGTCGAAGAATGACTATAACAAAGTATAGCGGCATTTTCAACCATGAAAAATCCCGAATAAAACCTTCTAAACCAAAATCTTCACCACCAGACATGTTCCAGCAGTAACATGAAGTCGGCAACCAAGATTACACATTTCCCCGATGTTAGCATGTAGCTACATGTAGCAGTGTAGGCTACATGATATGCCTTAAGTATTCAGAATGGTCTAAGCCAGAGGTTTTAGCATAGGGATAACTCCTACATGTTTGAAACGCTGGCCATGTTTAATATGAACTTCTGAGGTTGTATCATATATATGACAGAAAATAAAGAAAAGCATGCTAGGTCCACTTTAAAATAATCATTAAAATGGCAGGGTAATTACAATGGCTCACTCTCTCAACTCAAGTTAAGTTTTTGTTTAAGCAAACATAACCAAAGCCAGTGCATGATCAAACACTGTCCCTGCTCCCCAGCTCTGCATTCACACTTTCACAATATGTCATCACCTGTTGAATAAACATACAGAGGGTATAAACTATTTGGCTGCGGAAAAGTAGCAGTTATCTATTTCTCGCTACTTATTGCTGCCACTGCACTCACGGAGGGTTGTTGCACTGTCTGCTGCGGGATCGAATTCCACCTCCACATGTCCTGGAGCAAGAGCTCAACTTTGACCAGGAGCCCCAATTCCCATCATGGCCCTGGGGCTCCTGGCTGGATCTCCAGATGCAATGGCCCTTGAAACACCACTAAAAATATGACAAAGAGAAGAGAAAAGACGATGCTGAGACAGACAGAAAGGTCAAAATGTCCAGACTACTGATGTTGGCATTTGAAACCATTTCACTTCTTTTTATACCCACTAAGTGCTCCACTGCACAAGAAACAAAACTATACTTAAGCTGATTGAGAGACATTTCCTACCTTCCCTGGTGCACACTCTGTTCCATCCACCGGAGGCCCTTTTTTGGTTTTACAAAAGTACTGGTTGTCAGGATGACTGCACCACAGTTGCTTGCAAGGGTCGTAGGTCCGAAACTAAACGAGAACACAGCAATTTTGAGCTTTAGTTACTCTTTGTTGGCAATATAAACAAAGAAATTCAATCAACTTTTTCAAGCAGCAGGAGGAAAACTAACCCTCAGTGTATGTCACTACCACATAAGATGTGTTTGATTGTTAACAGGCACATTTCTGACTTTCTATGTGTCTCTCAAAACAGCTTTGATGTATTATTTCCAAGTGTAAAAACTTAACTAGCTGTGTTTATGCGTTAATATATTCTGTATTTGTACTGTATTATCATACATTATAAGGTCCAGTGTGTAGGAAATATAACATGTTTTCTTTAGTGTATAATCATCTGAAAATAAGAATCATCGTGTTTTTGTCGCCTTACAGTGAGCTGTTTATATCTATCTACATAGGGGGCGGGTCCTCATCGATGGAGATTGCCATGTTGCACCACCATGTTTCTACAGTAGCCCACAACAGACAAACTACATACTGGCTCTAGATAGGGCTACTCCTGTTTTTGTGTCGGCCACCATAGTTACAGTAGGAGCACCGCCATGATGAGTGTGTCAGAAAAATACTTTTTTTTTTTGCGCGAAACTGCTTTAAAGAGTGTTTTTATTGGTTTAGATCACCGGGTCTGTTTGTTTTGAAGAGGAAAAGACCTCTGTGGATAATTCCACTCCCACTAAAAACCTCCGGAGCAATGAACACTAAAGGAATCCTAAGTATAAATACTTTCAACCTCATCGCTAGATGCCACTAAATCCCCATAAATCTTACACACCACCCCTTTAAAGGGATAGTTGGGATTCTTGTAAGTGTATTAGGTACATATCCAAACTGAGTGTATCACCTGCAGTGGATGGTGGTCGGCACGCCCCCAGTTTGGAAAAAAAAAAAATACTTAAGCCTCCTAACAAAAATTCTGTATCAGTTTAAGAGTATGCTATATTTAGAATATTTTCACCGCTTTACCTTGCTGTCAGACTGCCCCTTAAGAGTGGGGAACAGAGGCTGTTATCTACGCTCTCTTCAAAGCCACCAGACTCCTTTGGCGGAAACCGTAATTTTACCTCACAGAACACAGGAGCTGCTGGTCTACTGCTGCCTCAATCGGTTAGTTTGTTTGTGTTATTGTGTGACTCTGGCGAATCCTAAATAACTTCTTAAAACACCAATCACACAATAACACAAACAACCTCACTGATCGAGGCAGCGGTAGACCAGCAGCTCCTGTGTTCTGTAAGGTAAAATTACTGTTTTTGTCAATGGAGTCTGGTGGTTTTGAAGAGAGCGATAAAAAACCTTTGGTTCCCCGTCAGAAAGGGCCGTCTGACAGCACGGTTAAGTGGTGAAAATAGTCTTAATATAGCATACATTTAAACTATATCTCCTTTTACACTGCCAGATTTTCAGTGAATGTTGGGCCGTTTTGCAGGCAAGCTGCAAGCATTTAGACACACAGAGCCGGATTGGCGAGTTGATCCGAGGTGCCCAATTTTCCACCACATAGGGGTAAACATATTGGCGGAACCTTTTTGGTTTAAGAAGAACGAGGCGCTCTTGCTGAACGAAGACTGATTGGGCTTTCCTGCAAATTTGCACAATTTCTATTTAAAAAGGGCTTATAATACATTTTGCTGCTGCCCTTGTCCACAGCCGTACATTGCTTTGTTTCTGTGGCAGTACTCCTGCCTGCTTCTCCAAACTGGGGGCTTGCCGACCACAATCTAGTTTAGGTAATACACTGACTGTCAATAAGTACCTCATACAATCATCATTTTGGGAATTATGGAGGCGTAAAGGACTTACAGCGGTGCACATTTTATAACCAACACCGAAATCAAAGCGGCACTGCTCGTCCATCGAATAATTTATCCCAGGGAGCTCAGGAAGCTTGGGCCACTTGTGTTCAAAGGGATCATCCAGCAGGCAGTCATAAGAGCTGAGGAGAAGATGACAAAAATAGAGTCAGAAATGTGAGATCTTTGGAGACCAGACCAGATAAGGAGAAGGTTCTACCCAAAAAAAAAAAAAAAAAAAGAGCTGCTTTACACATAAGCTACGCAGCGCAAAACCAACATGAGGGGAAAATAAGAAGTCCTGGAGCGGCACAATCAGCACATACTGGATGTATCGATTGAGCTCCTGCTTGCTGCAACGTGACCAGTGGTAGCGATGGAAAGCTGCTTGGACGAGTGGAGCCATGATGCTGCCCATACTGGTCTCATCAGCACAACGATTCCCCTGGCCGTCGTGCTCCATGCCGAGCCTGATGGGACAGAAATAGGATTATTGAACAGGAGGAAAGCAGAGTATAGGAGAAATAAAGGCAGAGTGGCAAACCTCAATACTTATTGATTAAATTATGACCATAGAATTATGCATCAAAAACACTACAGAGATGAACACTGGCCTCAATGCTTAGTCTTATTCTTATTACAATAACCTATTCTTTGATTATATTATTCCTGATCTTAAACCATTCATGTATGTTTTTTATTTAAAGTACTTCTTTTTTTGTATATTTTGCTGAATGAAAAAGAGTTAAAAAGTGCCAAAAACAGTACAAAACTATCAAAACTACAGCAGTTATTGCCTTTTACAAAAATACCTTTAGGCTCTATGTGATGATTATTGTCATAGCAAGCAGCAGGATGTTTGACCTCCACAGTGCTACTAACATCTGTCATGTCTTTGTACTGAAATAAAGTGAAATGCTGTTTGTCTGAGCTCTCTGTTAGCTACACGGCTTCATCCACCACCAGCTCTGTATCACTGAATTACTGCTGAGCTTGGAACATCACATCTAATTAGCCACTGACACGGTGACAAAGCCTTGTGGGCGCAGTGGCTGTTAAAGGGACAGTTCAACCCAAATCAAAAATACATATTTTTCCTCTTACCTGTAGTGCTGTTTATTAATTTAGATTGTTTTGGTTTGAGTTGTACAGTGTTTGATGTCTGCTGTCGCTCGAATACAATGGAACAGGGTGGCACTCAGCTTGTGGTGCTTAAAGTGAAGTGCCCAAAAGTTAAAAAAAAAAAAAAAAAAAACCCAATATATTTAAAACAATGTCTCATTCTGGCAATCATCACCTGCTTACTCAAGATAATCCACAGATCTTGTTTCATGTAGGAACTATTTTCTCTCTACCAAACTACAAACGCCAAACGAAACACAGCGCAGAGGGAAGCGTGCCTACCGCTAGCTCACCTAGCACCACCTAGCTAGCTAGCTAACGTTACAGCTCAACAAAAGAATATGCCTTCAATGTTTACATCTTGCACAGTCGTGAACACGAGTGTCTTTCAATGAGTAAATGTTTGCTTTTTTCTGTGCAGTAAGGGGCCGCACACATGCCGCGTTTTTGCGCCCTCAAACTCATTGTTTTTAATGTAGTCGTGCGGCAGGCGTGCTCTAATGACAGAGCACCGTTGTTGTGGAGCGCACTTGTTCCTGAACGCCCATTTTTCAGGGTGCGACGGCTGCACTCTGAGATAAACAGAATTTAACTTTTGGAAAGCAGCAGCGTGCACTGCATGTCATGTGACGAGGAACAACCAATCACAGCCAACAGATAAGTCTGTGGTAAATATGGAAAAGTTGATCATGTTAGTGCAGGGCTACTCAGAGCTTTTCATCTGTCCCACGGACAATTTACCCACACACTTATAAAACACCACCTGGAAGAAGATCAGCTCTGCACTCAGGATTTCAGGTCAATAGGCTATACGGTCCTTGTTAAGGTTGCTTAGCAACCCCAAATGCAAGTTGCCTCCGCGCTCTTAAAAGCTGCCAGAGAAAAGGCACAAAAGTAGAGCTCAGCAACCGACCTTGCGTGTTCCAGGTGGTTAAAGACGTGGCATGTGTACGGCCTCTGGTACGGCTGTATCGGTAGTTTGATAGAAAGAAAATAGTCCCAACGTTAAACTGCTCACAAGAAGTTCTTTGGATAATCTTGAGTAACCAGGTCATGATTTCATTGCTGTTGAGATTTCCAAATGCATTTCTTTGCACTTTGAGCACCACAAACCGAGTACCATCTAGTTCCATTATAGACACTTCAAACTTGACAACATAATCATTTTAAATGGGCTCTTGTGTTTTCTTGTGGAATGTTTCATAATGCAGTAGCTGACAGGATGTAAACAGGGACAAAAGCTGTTGTCGTAGCAACAGAACAGTATATGGGAGAGAAGGCAGACATCTCTACGGTCAATATCTCCAACGTTCAGCAACTCACACTAAGACAATCTGAACTGATACACAGCTCTACAGGTAAGAGGAAAAATAATGAAATAAATGCCAACAAAATGACATTTTTTCCTTTCCAAATGTACTGACAGAAAACCCCAGGATTGTCTTTCAACTGCTGCTGGAGACTTGTTAAAGAAATCCTCCATGAAAAAAAAAACACTGAGTTACGGAGGCTGGTGGAACAGGAGAGGGGGCCGAATGCTGCGGGCATCAACTAAAATGTTGTGGACAGGGGGTCGGGAAATAACATCCTGTAATTCCAAGTCCAATAACATGTGCAATCTACAAGTGCAAACTAAAGAGCAATTCAAGCCTATGGCACAGGTACTCAGTGGTGGTACAGAAATGTATCATTAGAATGAAAATTGCTACTTGCCACCTTCTTGCATCTGCAGAAATAATGCCTATAATTTCTTGTTGCATTTTGTTGTCTTTTCTTTCGTACATTGTCTTTTTTTATGATGTTCTTCTTGTCTTGATGGGGTTCTTTTACTTGTACAGTAGATACTATATATTTACCTCTGAAGTGCCCTGGCCTTATTGAAACAAGAAGAAAGCAAAACATTTCACTGGACTGGATGCACTTCATCAAAAGGAACTGTCTGAACTGCTCTTTTGCTGTTTTGTATGGATGCAAACATTGGCTTAAAATGTTGTGGGAATCTATTAAGACCCTTTGCATGGCTGACGTAAAGGCTTTCTTTCGAGGGCCTCCAAACCAAACCTGAGCTTTGCTACCAGACTCCGGTGTTTTTATTAGTATAAGCTTTAGTTAGAGAAAAACAGGCCACGATCATATGTGAGATGGAGATTGGCTTTGTCACTGTATCAATACACACGGTGTAATGTGCCATGTAGTTATGATAGTTTTGTTTCATTTTAATTTTTGTTTTAAATTTAGTTTCAATTAGTTTGTTTTTTCATTTCAGTTTAGTTTTTATAGTTTGAAAATGTTTGGTTTTGGTTAAGTTTTAGTTTTTGATTATAATATGGGAATATTTATCAGTGGCAAGATTTAAAATAGGCATGACATACAAACAAAGCACTTTGTGATGCCAGCTGACTCACAGTCATATAGACAGTCGAGTCTCTGTAAACATATGCACCAGCGCCTCCTCGTGACTGTTGTGTTGACAAATTTGACCAAATGTTCAGAGACTAAAATTTAAGTCATTTCTGTATATTTTTAATTCAATTCAATTCAATAGAATTTTTTTTTTCTCTTTGCCAGAGAGTGCTTCAAATTACAGTAACACTAAGTACAGTAACCACGATTTTAACAATTCACAACCAGTAACAACCAGAACAACCAGTGGGTACCCTGGAGGGTGAGAGGTGATCAGTAAATAGTTTGTTGGGCACAGGGAAACAGAGATCTGTGTGGGTACATGAGACCCTAAAAAAGAGGGTGGGTCATGGGGAGTACCACCAGTTGGTCCAGGAGCTTCGCGTCCATGATGGCTGTTTCCAGGCATATCTTAGGATGACTCGGGGGCAGTTTGACGACCTGCTGTCTAATGTCAGGCCGTTTAGCTCTGGGTATCCAGCAAATGCTACCACCAGTTTCTCCTCCATTGTTTATCAACTGTAAACTTCTCAAAAGGCCCACCTCTCAAATCATCCAATTGGACAGTGAGAAAAAAGATGACAAAAAAAGAGATCACATGGGACACTTTTCTGCTCTGAGTTGAAGTTTTTTAAGCTAAAGGAGTTCGGAGTGCCAGGCACCTTGAGTGCAGAAACACAAGGCGCGCCGCAACACAAAAAACGCGAGCAAAAAGCTTCATTTTCATTAAAAACCGTTACAGAAAGGCGCCTCCAGCTGCTAAAACGCTTTCTGTGTGATCAGGGCCTAAGAATAGGAGTATGATAGTACAAGAGGTACTAAAAATGAACTAAAATGGTGAGAAAAAACAAACTACTCCTGATAATTAATGTTATATTGAATATGGTATAACAATGAGAAGTAGTACTGCACATCACTGAGAAAATGATATTGCACTAGTGACTAGATAGTGACCAGGTGCTGGACTGTAAGCAGCAGCCAACCCTAACCCTAACCCAAGAGAAACAGTGGCAAAAAAAGTTCAAGAAAGTTTCTGATTATAACGACTTACAGGTAAGGTTAGCTACCAAACACGCCACTTTAAAGGTACCAACTGAATTACATTGGTACTACCAATAACTGATTCAAATTAAATCCATTGGTGCCAAATTTCAGTACCGAAGAGCACTTCTGGGTGAAACTGCCAGGTTGGAAAAAGGGCCATGAGGCACCCCGAAGCCTGTAAGCCAGCCGCAGAGCTGCAAGGCCACGGACGGACCTGCGTGGAGCCACCGGTTTTAACTTCAAACAGGAGGCGAGTACGCCCTGAAGCTGGGAGCCTCCATCGGCTTCCCAGGGAGCCAAAGCTATCTCTGGAGCACCAATGTGCCACGATAGTTTGTGGTCTATTTTCTTTTCTATTTTACTTAAGCAATAGCCCAGTATCACTGGTAGACAAGCAGACACTGACACACACACACACACACACACACACACACACACACACACACACACACACACACACACACACACACAAGCAGACAGACAGAGATACAATATTAGTTCTATGTGTGATTAGAAAAAAGCACTGGAGCAGAATTGTTATTTTGGTTTGCTACATCGACCATGCACCCTGTTCAAAAATTAAATTTTCATATTCAGATGAAGAGCTGCTGAGATTTGGCTTCTTGGGGCAAAAAAGAAAAAATCAAACAACTTTCTTAGGAGTTTTTTTCTTCTTTATGTGCTAAAAAATCAGAGCCAGCATGTAACAGGCAAAACTCATAGGCAGCAAGATGCATTTGTAATTATGAAACATTTAATACCTAGAAATGTGATGGCCATGATATGTAAACAACTGCTGTATATGCTGTTGTGTAAGTGATTTACCCATACAACATATCATTTAAAAGCTACGTTCCTTGCTGTGCCATTAATTTACCATTTCAAGACATAACCACCACAGCAGGCTCGATAAACACTTCTGTCAGACAGAACACAAACAGCTACTACTCTATGAAGCATTATCAAAATCCACACATCCATATTATCCAGACCAAATCACAGCGTACACAGCTCCCACTTCACTTTTCACACACTGCCAATAGTCCAGACGATCTAACTCTGGAGAAATATTTGTGGAAACCCATTTTTACATCAGTAGATATCCACAAACTACCACTGCATTATTTCAAACTTTAATATTTATCCACATATCATCCATAATTTCTTCTGTTCTGCATGTAAACAAACCAACTGCTGATCTCAAAATGGAGGCGAGCTCCTGGCCTTTGCATTGACACCTCACTTGAGCCAATAGGAGCTTCCAGTGCTGTTACTATGGCCCCAATGGCCAACCAGAGCCTGAGCTGAAAGAAAGCATTTCCTGTAGTTTAGAGGTATTTAAAAAGCCACATTTTGAAGCTCCATAGCAATTTTTATTCCCTTGTTGCCATCATAGATTGTTACAATTGTACAGAATAAACAAATGTTGTTGCAAAAGAAACAAGAAAACAAGAAAGAAACAAAAGTGTTTCTTATAAATGTAGGTTTTCTAGGAATGTTTTTATACACAGTAAGCTCCTAAACAGACATTTCTGCTTTTGTTGATTAGTTTTTCACTCATATTCACAAATCCAGTACATTGTTACACCATCTTTTTTTAAAAGCGCCTGGACAAATCTTTAGAAAATTATGTGGAAATTTTCTGTGATATTGTTATCTGCTTTGAATCTGGACAATGTGAGGCATCATAATAGGGTACCATAATGTTTTCCAGCTAATGCCTCACAGTTCTAGTCATCTGCAGCATCCTTTCTCAAGAAAATATTCAGGTGAAGATTAAAAAAAAAACCCAAGCCTTTATTTCATTGTGTTAAACTTATATAACTCAATGAAAAAAGACTGTTGGGGGAAAAAAATTTAAGAGTATTGCCTTTCAAATTAGACCATGCATGAACACTAAAGATAAAGAAAGTGAATTTTCCAGAATATGTATGAGTTAAACTCATTTATGGCATTTACAGTCTTTCATTACTCACTTTACCAGCTGACAGTAATTCTCCATTTCTCCATTTAATCATTAGTCTCATAGCTCACACCTTCAATCAATAGGCTGATGAAGGAGGTCAGTAAAACTACAAAGCATTTAGTCAAGATCTCTCTTCTGAATAGGCAAATGAAAGGAGAAATGTACCTTTCAAAACCTACTTTTCATAACTGCTTTCAGACTTGCAAAAGAAGTACAAGTGCACGCATTCCACTTCCTGAAGCGTACAAGTTTATGATTGAATAATGTGACAATCACATCACTCAAGGTTCCTACTGGCTGGTATGTTTAATAAAGGATTTCCACCGAGCAGTACAGTTCACTTCAGTTCAGTGCGCATTTTTTCCATTTTCACTGTCGAAAGTTGTGGATGGTACCAATGGAACCGTTCTGTACCGTCCCCATTTTTGGTCCCCCCTCTGTTGGGGTACCTAGCACACAGATCTGGTACTAAAAGGTGGAGCTGTGAACACTGCAGTCTGTTCATTGGTCAGTAGAGGACGGTCACTCTACTCAGGGCTGAGTTGTGGCTGGTTTTGTTACCACTGTTCATACCGTGGCAAGTCTTCAGTCACGTTAGTAAAGTGTAACTATAAAATCAAAGGATGTTTTGCTGCCTCTTGCAGCAGCTGTAGTCTGAGAAAAGAAACTCAATTCAGAGGGCCGACTGGCGGCAACTTTTAAGTTGGAACATTTACTTGTAATGTTACTGAATGCATGAGTTGACGATGTGAATCCAACACACCCTAAATTTCAATATGTTAACTTTGACCATTACTTTAATGTTTATTGTCTCTCTTGGATGACGCAGACTTTTAGTAATGAGTGGATCTTCAAGCGTTTAAAAATAATTCGACCGGATAATGTGAACTGCATATGTTCTAATCCTCACCCTGAGAAAAAAAAGCACAGTGGAGCGTTGTTCCTGTGGGCTTCGGCCAGCTGCTCTTGCCTGAGAAGAATTAAATGCACAAACCCGCTATTTTTTAATATCCCATGGAGAGAGACTCACTGCAGCCTGTTTTATTTTGTTCTGAAAACATTAGCATAAAACCCCTGTTCTGTGGACGATAAACGAGATGCAGATTTCCCTCTGTGTCACTGGTAATGAGTAAATACAGTGAGTGCTGGATGGAGCAGTGAGTGACAACAACACCGCCCACATTTAACGCCTTGTTTTCACTTCCGTATGTAACTGGTGTCTGTAGATTCTTAAATATATGGATAATGCTTCTAGTGTGGCCTCGTTTCCACTTACCGCGTAACGCCTCGTTTCCACTTCCATATGTGTACGGAGAAGAGGCAACCAGAAGTCCATTCATTCCCATGGGAACCCCTATGATATCCGATGTGCCTGTGAAATCCCTCCCTTCTTAGGTTGAATTTTTGCAGTGGATTTCTGAGAGACCGTGTGCTAGCTTAGCTAACAGGCTGCCAACTGGCTAACAGGCTATTTTCTTTAATTCAGTTGCTTGTGTTGATTGTCAAGTGAGTTTGTCTGATTAAAAGGAACTGTTTTATATAGTTTTTACACATTGTGAATATGAGTAATGTTGTCTCTGTTAAAATATGGTTATACATCATATACAGTCAGACTATCATTACGACTCATTCAGCCGTACATACGTCTTTATAATTAAATATTCCACAAAACATGCCACGTACCCGGCAGGTACTTATTTGGTGCCATGCAATATTGATCCTGTTTTTGTCCCAGTAATGTTCCATGCACATATTCCAAACTACTGGATGGCAAAAACAGACAAAATTAGCCTCTTCCCCACAGCTATGGGGAAGTTTCTATCATAGTTTCTATCAAGTTTCTCTGCATCCGTAAAGAAATGCACTTCCTTGCGTTGGACACTACAGGCATCATCCGTATGTATACGGATCTACAGACACCAGTCAAATACATACGTGGAAACGAGGCGTAAGGGTACTGTTTGCAGTGGAAACACTAAATGGACCTCAGGTCTAGGTGCCATGCCTGAAGGGTTCCAAAGGTACCAGACTGAAAGTGTTTGGTGGAAACAGGGCTTTTGATTCACAAGTTATTTTTGCAAGTTATATAATGTCCATTATTTCTTCATTGTTTTCTGTCTTTTTAGATATTCTTGTATTAGTTTTAAGTTTCTTACTGCAAGAGTATACTGTTTACCACAGTAGATGACAACAGAATAAGGGAAGAAGATGTAAAGAAAAGCTATTATGGTGCTGACTTTTTTTTTGTTCCCAAATTTTCACATTTTCTTTTTAGGCTTTTTAAATATCATAAAATGTCTTAACCTTGATAAAAATTTTCGATTCCAAACCTGTCAGCCATTAATGTCATCGCATAGTGGAGACATTGTGGGCGATATTAAAGCTATTTTGACAGAGATGTACATGCATGTCATCTGGAACTATTCAACCACAAACACCATTACAGTGTTGATGTCATCCAGTTGGGTGAAAGTGACGCATTTGATTAAAGATTCAGTCATGCACTGACAGGCACAACATGGGGTCTGCCCCTCTCTCCAATGAAGAGGTTTTTAGTGACTTGTTCTTTTGTGCAACGTGACAGACAGTCAAGTCTGTCTGGCCATTTTTTCCGATGTCTGTGCCGCAGCGGGTGTTCACAGACTTCATAAGCCTTTACAGCTCCATTAAAGGAGAGGAAGTCTGTGTGAAATGGACCAGCAGTTAAAGTGATAATAACTCTGATTCATGGCCACGGGCTGAAGCTCTTAATAATTCCTATTGAAGCTCAAGTACATTGACAGAGTTGAAGTAGACTGTCACTCCACTATCCTTAAATAATAAGGAGCCATAGAGCTGGAGAGAGGTGGAAAGCTACTAAATTTTCATGTACTTAACTTGAAGAAACAGTAAGATATTCTTTAAGAAGATTTTTAGTACTTTGAAGACTAAACGTCTTTCTACAAACCTCTTTAACTCATCTAACTTAAATGAAGAGTCTCCGTCTATCTGTACGTATGCACAATATGTGCGGTGTCTTTCGATTTTCTAAACAATAGTTCATCCGATTGACTTAACATTCGATTGACCTCACACTTAGTAATTACAAGAAGCGCCTCCAGAGCGAAGTGAACACCTGCTCTAAAATCACAGGCAACAACCTCCAACCTTTGATCCCTCTGAACATTCAACAAACAATTCATAAAGCCTGCTCCATCTTACAGAACTCCACCCAGGTCTTACAAAGGGCCTTTGAATTGCCGCCCTCTGACTGCCCTGCCACTAGAAACGTAACACTCCAGTCTGCTCAAAGCAGCATCCTCCGAGGCTGAAAAATGAGGCCAATGCAAAGGTGCCAAAAACTGCAGTGCCTCAAATGGCCACTTGAGGCTGGCTCCAAAAGCCAGTCAATCCCCACAGACCCCCATGTTAAAATGCTCAACTTCACAGTAGAAATAAACATGTTTACAGCCTGGTACAAAAAACAGTTTTGGTCTCTATAGCTCATGCCAACATTCATGACAATTGTATAGCAGGTGAAGTTTTATATTACTCACATGTTTACATTTTATTAAGGCTTAACTCTTTCCTCGCCACTCATTTATGATACAACGCTTCCCCGCCATTGACAAGATGTTCCGTTTTCACTGTTACAAGATAGGGGACACCGTTACACATCTTGCGAAATAAGGAAGCACTGCCGTGTCAAAAAACAACTGAAGAAGAAGATCCGCTGGAAACCGGAAGATGTTGTAGCTTGTCAACTGTACAAAAACGCAGATGGAAAAGTTTACGGTTGCGCAAGCCGTGGAGATGTTGATGGACTCAGACTCCGACAATTCCTGTTTTGTTCGTTCTGAATCTGATTTGGACAAAGAAGAGTTTGGCGAAGAGAATATTATTTTCATTATTATTGTTATTTTCATTTATACAATTCAAACTGTCATAAGGAAGTGAGAAAATAACAAAAAATGTAGACGTGAAATTGATTTTGTACTTGAAAATGACATTCTTTGACAAAAATGCATTTTTCTCAGCATTTTTTCTGAAATATTTTTTTTCATGAAAATGCACAAATTCAAGTGCTGATAAATAAGAAATGGAATGGGATAGAACAAAATGTTTTTTGTGTTTAAAAACAGGAGGTTTCTTCTTTAGTTTCATATATATACTGTTTACATATTCACAGAACCAATTATTCTGTGGGCCTTGAAAGATTAGTGAATATGATCAAAAATGCTGGCGGTGGCTGGTGGCCCTAAAAATAATACTAAATGGTGTAAAGTGTTAAAGTTATGCATAATTGCGGCCTGGCCACTGACAGGCTGTTGTCGGCTTTTCAGTCAGATCCACACCTCGCTCCTCCACAGCCCCACCCCATCATCCAAATATGGTCACTTTTGGCTCCAAAAAAACAAAATGGCAACAGCCGAAATGCCGAACTCAAGGCTTCAAAACAGGTGTCCACAAACAACTGGGTAACGTCACCATAGCTACATCCATTACTTTATACAGTCTATACTCTGCTTCCAGCCCTTTCCTCCTGTCATGTCTGGACCTCCACTTTTACTAGTCTGCCACCAGTACCAGCCCCCCACCCGCTGTGTCCACTCCACTCTCTTGTACTTTAAGGCTTTTGAGTTATTTTATTATTACAGCTGGACATATACCCATCTAACACTACCTCTGCTGCACGGCCACTGTTGGGGTTGGTCACGTGTCATCACTATAGTGGACTGAACTGTCTCTACTATAAGGTCACCTGTTGTCCTCATATGTCTGTTATATGTTTCTTTTTGCTATGCCTGCCTCAGGAATTGCTCCCTCAGGATAAATAAAGGTTTTAAAATCGAATTGAAAACACTAGATAACGACCAGAAAAGGGAGGTATCAAGTTCGAGCTCTTGAGATCAATGGGACATTTATTAGTAGTGTGTTCTGTACACACTGTGTAGTGTATTGAGAGGGGAGTCTCATTAATAGTTACAAGGCTGAGTGCCATGCTGAGTACAGCTACATTCAAGAACTGATGAAGAAAGAGAGAACGGTGATGTTACACTGCAGCAAACACTTCAAGCATCAGCAGGGTAATGAACCCTTTTGTTCCTGAAAACATCCGAGCTTTTGCACCCAAATGACACAACAAGAAGTGACCATGTCAACTCAGGATCTAAGCGCAATTGTTTGGATGAGCTGGCTCTCAAGAAAGCTGTAGGCAGAAATACTGGCGGGAAAGCAATCAGCCGGTTCTAAATATGCACATTTTGAACAAACGCTGTATCAGTTCTATAAAATAAGTCACAGGTCTGAATGCATCAGTGTTAAAGGTCGTTGTACAAGGACTTACCCTAACTGTTTCCTAACCTAAAGTTTCCTGGACTAAATTAAGAGATATTAAGTTAAGAAATAAGTAAACAAGACTAAGAATATGACCAAGCATTCAAAGCAAACTTTCAGAACTTGATAGTTTATTAGACTCAATGCTACAGACACAATCTAGTGGATACTGAAAATGTCTTGAGGTTTGACTCCCCAGACCTAATGAGGACTACTAGTTTGGTATACACTGTAAAACTTCAATTAAATGCCTGGTCTCATTTACGCGCCTAGTCCCTTTTACTAGCCCAGTGTGGCTACACATTTTGTCAAATAAACCTGTCCCGTATAGAAGCCTGTCCCAAATATAGGCCTGTTGATTTTAGTAGTTTAGGCAAATAATAGCCCGGGGTATTAATTGAAGTTTTAGGGTACATTGCCTACATTTTACTACTAATACAAATATACTCTTTAACATTAAATTGCAGGGCTTCTAAAGGGAATTTTTTGACACAGTGGTAAATTTTGCAATCAATTATTTTTTAAATGATCCATGTATAAATCTAAATATGTAAAATCAATGTTTAAACAGAATTGGATATGTCCCGTCGTGACACACCACGAAATTATAATATCCTGCGGGGCCACTATAAAATCATAGAGAAAAGTTTGGAGAAATCAAAACCTGTAATAAATTAGAAGTGGTTTATAATATACACTCAGCATCCACTTTATTTGGTACACCTGCACAGTTGAATGCAAGTCAATACAAGAGCTATGCTATAAGAGCTGTCTTTGTGAAGCTCACAATGGGCCTTATACAGCTGCTGTTTTTAAGAAAAAACGTCTTCTAATAACACACTCACACAGTTTTTGAAAAGACTCTGACATTCACCAATGGTTTTCTTGTTTGGGATTTGTTCTTAGGTAAGAACACACAGCCCTGAAGTCTCATGCCCTTTCATGGGGATTTGCAGAGTGTTTATCTATGCTAATTAGTAATAACCTGGCACGCACTCTCAGCTTACACAGACAAGGGGATCCATCATTATAAGAACAATTCTGAGGTCTAGACTTTGCTTAGGAGCTTTCTAAGGAACACATTTAAGATGAAACTAAAGAAGATATTTGTGAACAGGGCCCAAAGTGCAGGTTTTGGGAACACTGTCAAAAATCTATAAATTCTGTTGGGGTCATGTTAAAGGTGCTGCTGGACTGTTAAGAGAAAAGTTGCAGCGGTGAGAACTGGCCGTCTGAGCTTGACCCAAGCTGACTGATGGTGTCACCTGCAATTCAGCTGGTCCAATCGACGGTGGCTGGTTTAAGAACGTAAAGCTCGTCACCTGTTTCTACAGTCCACTGGTTTGTAGTGAAGTCCACTGGTCAGGTCAAAATGGCCACAAACTGTCGCCAGTATCTCACTACCACTATCCTCATTCACATTTAAGAAGCTACAAATTATATTCAGCCACAAAATAAGGCTGAAAAGCTGCAAACAAAACAGAAGTACAGAGAGTTGTTGCATAGTGATGATACACCATCTCATCTAGTTGCATTGGTGTGAACCGGCAAGTTTTTAGAACGCTGCAGAATGGCGCATCGCAAGAAGTTGCGTGTTTAAACTCATCTCGTTGCAAATCTTTGGTCTGAACTAGGCTTTAGAGAGGTATTTTTCATTACGTACATGAAAGGGAACAGAAGATTTGAAGCACCACTCAATATAATGCAGACCAGCACAAAACCACCCCTAACAACCGCCTCAACATACAGCTGAATATCTATGACATAATAGGCATCATAAAAACAGGCTCTGTGGGTGAGCAGGTGTCTGGGCTTGCATTAAAATATACAGGTGTACCTAATAAAGTGTGCAGATGCTATGCGTGACATGTGGTTAATGTACATAGCTATGTATACATGCTCACATGTGATGCACTTATTTAGTCAGTTGTTTTTCTACCAGCAGAGCTACATGAGCTCTTCTTGCCTGGCTAAGTACCGCATGCACATGCTGAGGCAAACAGATGGTTTGTGTTGTTAAGACAACAAAGCCTCATTACCTACCTTTGATTATAGACTACAGTTACCATGCAAAACTATCGGCTTAATTGCCATTACTCACACATGGCCGGTTTCATGAGCAACCACAAAGGCCGAGGAGAAGCCGTCCTCATGGTTCAGAGTACAGCTCCTCAGTGGGTGGCACATCCCTGTAACTGGAGCGTAACCTGGGCAACAGACAAGACCACACAGCCCTAATAATCAAGTACCAGGATGAAGGTCATGACATTCTCATGATGATCAAGGTAGAATCTTAGCTAGCAGTATGTAAGACGTGACTGCCATTATTATCATGGTTTGATTGACTCCAGAGCTAAGATTAGCACATGTTCAAAAATAACAGGCTGTGGCGATTGCTTTGAAAGTCTCTTTCTATGATGAACCTACATGTCTGTATGTGTGTACTGCTTTTGATCTGATGCAGTAGGTTGTGTTTAGGCAGCAACACTCTCAAAATAGAAAAAAACAAACCCATTTGTATATCATACTTGTGGAGAAAAATGTTTATCTTGCCCACCTGCTGTGAACAAAGAATCCAAAAATGGAGATGAAGAAGAAGTCTTGGTGAATTA
Organism: Cephalopholis sonnerati; assembly: GCA_019142605.1. NCBI lineage: Eukaryota > Metazoa > Chordata > Actinopteri > Perciformes > Serranidae > Cephalopholis > Cephalopholis sonnerati. The sequence continues at coordinate 24,388,945 of JAGQAX010000020.1, forward strand.
AAGTCACAGCGTTCGCGTTCAACAACAGCAAAACTATATCAAAACATCTGTTTACAAACTCCCACACAACTCACGCAGTGTAATCCGAGTCTCGTTTATCCGGTCGTATGCTCAGTACTTCTCAAACAGACAGCCATTTACAACAGGGAACTGAGCTGAGAGTGAAACTTAGCTATGCTCTCTTCAGAGCCAGACTCCATTGACAAAAATAGTAATTTTAACTCACTAAACACAGGAGCAGCTGGTCTGCGGCTGCTGCAGCCAGTTAATTAATTTGAGTTACTGTGTGACTTTGGTGAATCTGAACTAACGCTTTAAATCACCAAAGTCACACAAACACAAACTAACTAACTGACTGAGGAAGTGGTAGACCAGCAGCTCCTGTTTTCAGTGAGGTAAAATAGCTGTTTTTGTCAATGGAGTCTGGCTTTGAAGAGAGCAGAGTTAAGGTTCACTCTCAGTCCAGTTTTAAATATTGAGGTTTAAGCAAAAATACATGTGTTTGGGAAGCACTGAGCATATGACTGGATAAATGAGACTTAAGCGGGATTTATACTTGTGCTTCAGCTCTATGCAGACCCTACGCAGTAGCCTACACTATTTTGAGCATTAATACTTGTGCGGTGGTGTGTCTGTGTCACTCTGCAGTTACACCTCCAAAACACTAGTCAGCAGCAGAGGTTTCTGAGAAGTGCTGTAAAGTATCTGTGAAATTAAAGTAAATAAAAGCTTTGTTTCCACTGAGGGAAATGGTTTCAGCTTACAGAAACAGACAGAAGGTCTGTGTCGCCGCAATGTGTAGTTACATTTCTGGGGAGGTGCACGTCAGGCTATGGCATAGGTACGGTGTTGATTCAATACAGAAATATAAATCCTGCTTTAGATTATACTTCATGAGTAGGGTGAGTTTGTAAACAGATGTTTTGATATAGTTTTACTGTTGTTAAACACGGCCCCCTGTTCAATTCAATTCTTCAACCATGTTCTCTGTTTTCGGGTTCTTCTTTCACAGCAGGTATCCAAGAAAAATGTTTTCTTAATGAATTCAACATAACATGTGGTGAGCTACTGATATACAAATGGTCATTTAGGAGGGTGATGTATCCCTTTAAAACCATCTTGCTTGCAGCACATAGTACAGAGAGATTAGCAAGTTGGGTGGATTGAAGAAGCCTGAAGCTCCTGCGTGTCAGTGATATTGACCATCTCCTCACTTTCTGTACAGAAAGACCCAATTAAACAGCAAGCTCGGAAGCCCAGCAGACATCCGCCCCGGGCATTACAACATTTCACACAGTTCACCAAACTTTTAAGCAAAGCACAAACATTAAACATGACTCGATCAAGAAGGTGTGCAGCGATTCAGCTTAGCGCGTTTTGGTTTGGTTCAGAAGCACGCTCCTCCCGGCCTCCTTTTGGCGGCTTTCAGATAAATGTTCATGCTTTCTGACCATCAGAAGACTTTTTTTTGGCATGCAGGTAAAAAGCAGAAAATGCAGCAGACAGACAGCCGGTGATGGAGACTCTTGAAAAGCATCAGGTTATGTTGGTGGTGTTGAAAAAGAGCAAGTCAGTCATAGCAGAGTCTTTTCTTTTTTTTTTTTTTTTTTTGCTACAGTGTGATAATGATGATGTTTATCGAGGCCAGGTTTTCATACAAGTGGTTGATGGTTCTTTTCATGAATGACAACAAAATGGACACGTTTAGTGCTGCGAGCGAAATAGCAAAACATGAAAGCAACAATTGTGGAGCGTGACCCTTTATCTGAAAGGCAGATAAGAGGAATTCAAGAGAATGCAGATCACATTCCCATGAAGGGAGGCTTTGCACATTGAAGCAAAAGGTGCAGCAGCGGCAGCTAGGGGTAAAAAATGGTGGTGGTGGTGGTGTCTGTTGTCGGGTTGATGAACTCAAACACTGAAGACACAGCGTGGGAAATAAGTTTGTGGCAAGGACAGCAAATGATCAACACTTGAAATCATTCACAGTGCATTTTCAAACATTCATTCAGTGCATTTGCTTTGCAGCTAAACTGAATGGATATTCTTCTACATATCACAAAGCCACAGTATCTGTATTTGTGTATAGAATCTACCATCTCACAGCTAAACTTTGACAGGAGGGTGTGATGACTGCCCGTGACCCCGACACACGGTGCTGGTTCCAGCTCAATACAGTGCAAGGCGCCATAGAAACTGGGCTTGTTTTGAACACAACACAACGGCAGCTATGGCAACATCCGGAGGTGCGACAAGCAAACCAGGTAGCCTCGGGTTGTCCTCTAAACATGACACGTGTGCTTTAAAAGTTAAAAATATACACAGGTCAGTGCATGATATTGAACTTGAGCACAGAGGATGTTTGTTCATTCTGGACCAAGTTTCTCTGGCGGTTAGGCTGCTCGCTTCAAAATTTTGTTTTGAAGGGCTGAAAAGAAGAAATACACAATGAGACAAATACTGAACTGTCAGAACATGTATGGTATAAACTCCTCTACATGACTGCATACATGTGGTATTAGGATTGAGTGGAGAAAAGCTCACACTGGACTTTACACAACAAAAAAACAACAGTTAGTTTACATTAATGACTAACAAACAAACACTTCTGTTCTTTCTCTACATGCCAAAAAACTTCTTCAACAATCTTAATTTTTCAGGGTGGCATCAAGTCAGCAAGGTGTTGGAAAGCTACTCAGTGATATTTTCCTGTGAGGTTGCCGTGGGCAGAATTGGATGCGTGACCTCAGCCGCAGCCTCCACTTTTCCATCGACCTTACCTGGGCAAGACTTGAAGCCAACCCCTTTGTGAATGGAAGCAGATATCAGCACTCAGTCTGCACAGTCCTCGATCGAGAAAAATACAGTACCTTGCATACCTGCGGGACCAAAATCTTGCCTTGTGAGGAAGATGGCGTGGTCGTGATACTCGGCGTGGTCGGGGTCGCGGCGCTGCTGCGTGTTGGCCCATCGACACACCTGCTCCAGGCTGCGGGATGGGTTGCCACGCTCGATCAGGCTTATAGACTGCAGGAAATACAAAGAAGAGGAAGAAGGTTTTACCACTTCAACTGTGAGTAGAAACAGAGATTGCTCACTTTTTCAATTCCTTCTAGACGACACAAAAAAAATATGAGGGGAAAAACTTTGTTTCACCCTCAGCACTGCTCCTTCTCAGGTACTCATGACTGTTACAAAACATCGGAGTGAGAGTAAAGCTGGGGCAATAGTCCACAAACAGCAACTATTTCATTGTCAGAAGAACTCACTGTAGGTTTTACTAAAAGCTTATGAATTTAGTTAGTAAAGATGCAATGATTGTGAAATTCTGGGCTGATCGCAATACTAACATTTAAAATAACAATACCATTTCATTGTTGTTGTTTTGTTATTTATTCCCCTTTTTGTGCCACCAGGGAAACAAAGAAATCTTCATAGCAAAATAAATAACTGAACTGTTTTAAAGCCATTCAGCCCTACTTTACATTACCTTTGAACAAGCACAATTCAACCACTAATATTTATGAAACAACCCTTTAACCCTTTTTTACAACAATAGATATATATAACTATATATTTATATTTGTGTTTTTTTTTTTTGTTTGTTTTTTTGTCTTAAACCGCTTCAAAAGTCAGTGGCACGGTCGGCCGCACGGTGGGGCAGTGGTCAGCACTGTCACCTCACAGCACTGTGTAGAGTTTGAGTGTTCTCCCCGTGTCAGTGTGGGTTTTCTCCGGGTGCTCCAGTTTCCTCCCACAGTCCAAAGACATGCAGGTTAATGGTGACTCTTAGTTGTCCGTAGGTGTGAATGACAACTCAGGGGTTTACAATCAAGAGAACCATTTTTAAACAAAAACTAAAGAAAAAAAAAAAACATCACTTTGGGGCCGCAAAATATATTTGAGCTACTCTGCACTGGGTATTTATAATTATTTGGTAAGAGCTGGCAGTGTAAGCAAATTCATCTGTGAACTCCTTGTCAAATGCTAAAGACTTTTTTGGAAACTCAAGACTAGCCACGTCTATTATGATTCAGCAATATTTACAAAAAAGGTGCCAAGTCATAGGTGTAGCTGACGAAATGTTTCTTTTAATGTGGTGTAAATCTGTGGCTACAGATTGGAGAATGTAGGAATTTCTTTTTGCCTAAAACAATGATAAATGAGAAATTTAAAATGCTACAATGATTAAATAAATAAATAAAAAATATCAATGATAATATTTATTTCAATTTTTTTTTTAAACTGCAGGGCGCCACTGGAGAGGGGCTAAAGAGCCGCACATGGCTCTGGAGCCATGGGTTGCCTACCCCTGATCTAATGGCCCGTTCCAGGCAACCCGTAACCTGTGTTTTAACAACCTTCTACCTGTGAAAGTGCACTGGAACGGCAGTCACACCTGTAACTTACCACCCGTGAACTCGTACCAGATCGATGTACTCTAACGTTAACGTTAAATCTGCTAATGTTAACGCATTATTGGCAGCCGCTCTAACAGCTAGTTTCCAGTGCAAGAATAACTCAATACAAAATATGTTTCCAAACACACAGATAACGTAAAACAAAAAGTACAACAGCATCTGTGACCTTATGTGCCATTTCGCCTCTTCTGTTTCGCTCAAATGAGCAAGGACCCTGCACCTTTGGTGATAGAAGTGTTCATAAACGAACAAAAACCCTGCACGGTCCACCATGTTGGTTTGACAGTTTGGCGTGACTTGCCTGGAACGGTATGAAATCATGAGTCGTGACTTGAAGTTTTGACTCACGGGCTCAGAAACTTGCCTGGAATGCAGCATAACTCAGCCTATCCTCTGTTACCTGTTTATTCCAGCCAACGGCTGCTAATAGCTAATAGCTAGCAGCTAACGCTAACTAGCTCTCCTCCTGTCAATGTTAGCGCAAACTTGTTGTTCACAATGTAGCATTATCAACGAAACAATAGGTTTGCCTTGAACCCTGCTTTTAAGCCTATGCAAAATTAATGTGACACAACCCAAATACATCGGCCAATGCTATTGGCAATGGTCATCTTATTTGCTGATGGAATGATGGCAGGCAACAAGGTGAGTATCAGCACATATCCGATGTTCTGCCGATAAATTAGTGCATCCCTATCAACTAGTGTGACAGACATCTATAATGTAGGGGAAGAATTTCTCTGTTCTGAACACAACTCCTGTGCCTTTAAAAGTTTTCTGTATGGTAATGTACCATAGGCCTATGTAAATGTGCGGCAACTCATTTAAATCTTATAATTACTTTTCAAAAATAGTCACTAATTAAAGGTCATTGTTGGATGAGTCAGCATCACATCTGTTGTTTTTACTTGGATATCACTCAGTTTCCACTCGTTACAGAATAATTAATGGTTTGCATATCAAAGGGCTCTTCAGTGCGTAGTGAACTTAACTGAAATATGCGCGCATGTAAATTAAATTCCTAACGATCAGTGTGTCCTCAGCAGAGCCAGATTTGCATTGAGAACACAAAAACCAACCGTGTGTGTGTGTGTGTGTGTTACTTTTTCCTCACACTGGCTTTCAATTACAAGTGCAGACAGATGACTTCCAAGTGGAAACTGTTGCTGGAAACTAAAAGCACAACAAAGTGGAAATGGAAAAACTTATTCTGTTTTGTCTCCCATTTTATGAAGATCCAGCCAATTTAAAAACAAAATCTCAGCGGAGGGTGAAATAGTGTGTCGACCGACAACAGCACAGCTCATACAGTTTGTGAGGCAAGGATAAAGGGACTGGCAAAACATCTGCCTTTCTTCATCTCTTTCTGCTCCGAGTCTGAAACATTTGACACATTTGAGCTTGTCTAATGGGGGCTGTGTAAACAGCATCTCTCAGTTTTGGCACCCAGACAGCAGAGCCAGAATGCAAAATGCCCAGTCTCCTGGCAGCATCAGTCAGTTATGTAAATTAGAAGGCACTCAGGGGTAACAAATCACTGGTGTATGTCACCATGCATAATTTATGTGCATCTCTTTGCTACTTAATCTGCAGCCCGATAACAACCAAACACACAAAGATGATGTAAAGTAGCAACAGGTAAATAGAAAAACAGATTCTAGGGCTGCCCCCTGATAGTCGACTAAATGTTCATTAGTCTGCAAGATTTCATTGGTCGCTTAGTCGCAGAAAAAAATAAAATAGAATAAAACTCCATTAGGAGCTGCGCCTTGTCAGAATAAATCAAAACCTATATGCTTGGACCATGTGGTAATTTAATCTGAAAGGACAGACACAGGAAGTGGCCACGCTCAGCAGTCAGACAGGAGTCACATTCATTTCCAGGGCTGGTACCTGTGGTTATTCCACAGGCTAGTTAATAACATGTCGGGCAGGAAATCCAAAGTGTGGGATCATTTTGAGAAGGTGAAGGACCAACCCAAGGTGATATGTGAACTCATCTTCATTGGTCCACTACAAACATGACGTATCATGTGAAACATGGAAGTAGCTACATGCCCATTAGCCCACAGCGTCATTAACAGGCGGCTCGCTCAGTGTGTGACGTGCACTTGTAGATAAAATATAGGCCTATATTAATGAAGGTTCATTAGTACAGTTTGTATTTCTCTGTAATGTAGCACAGTGTTAACAATGTTACTGATACTATTCTTTCTCACACCTTCAACTCAAACCACCAAAATATATCATTTAATAATTAAAGCAATATCGTAAATATGCAGGCGACTAGTTGACTAATGGCCCTAAATGAAGACTACTGGTCGACTAGGAAAATTCTTAGGCGGGGGCAGTCCTAACAGACTCATCCATGCTTTAAGCGGTATCTCAGGGAGGCCTTGAGGGAATTTCTTCACAATTGGCACAAACGTTAATATCATAAACCGTGAGAACAGAAATTATTGTTGGTTTTTCACATTTCCAACGGTCCTCGAACACATCATGAGCAAGGAATGCTTCCACCAAAAAACCAAAACAAATCTAAGCGTAAAATATATTTCATCAAAATCACTTCTTTCTATGTCACCAATCTCTTCTGTTGTTTTTGTTTTTTTCTCTCTCTCCCATCTTCCTCGCTCTTTTCTTTCCCAACGCCGCCCCATCACCACACAGCCACCCCCATCACCTCTACCCTGCCCTCACTCGCCTACCCAGGGAGTCAGGAATAGAACAGGAGACATGAAAAAAAAAAAAAAAGATAAAGGGGGGGGTGATTGCATGACTGCATACACACATCTCCAACAGCTTACTCTCTACATGCACCTCACCAACAATGGAAAAATGTCCCTCCATAGTGCTTATGTAATGCAGGTTATTGAAACAAGCAGCACGAACTGAATGTTAAATTACAGTAATAAAAGCCAGATGGGATTTTTTCAGTATGTTTGTGCTCTGCATTGTAAACATATGATTTGTCTGGTACATAAACATAATATCAGTCCCTGCTGGCTGAGCTAATAGTATGTAGTGTATGTAATAGTATGCAGTGCTGAGGAGTGTTATCATTGTGTATTATGCACTCTCAGATTCTCATTTCAAGCTCATCTAACAGCTCCTCTGGTCTTCTGAGTTTAATTGTGGTGAGATTTTCTACGCAGCACTTTTGGATTTAGAAGTCACTGCCGCTGTAATTTTCCTAAGTCGCACCTTTGGTCAATTAAACAGCGACTCGAGGCATAAACACATCACACGCTGCTTCGGGCCTCTAACCTGCCGCAGGGCCGACCCACAATACAATGAAAATGTGATCTTTCCTTTCTTTTACTTTGGTGTCGTGGATACAATACATCATTCGGAAAGATCAAAAATAATTCTTTAGTAGGAGGCTATGACACATTTGGGGATTCCATGGCTGCTTTCATATCGCACACAACAAACCAGGCTCCTCAAGAGAAATTAGCGCAGTGCCTGCAGTAACCTGATACTGCAAATCCACCTGTCCATACAGTAGCACGTGCACATCCCCAAACGTAATCTGCAAGCACTTATCTTAACTGTAGAATTGTCAGAATACGATGTTTTGCTCTGCCTGAGAAAAAAATGTGTCTGAATCTTTCAAATATTTAAATTTTCAGTAGCGGAAACTGATTTATTTTAACTTTTTTCATCACATACTTTTCTTTGTCATGCACATGCTTGCATGTAGAAAGCTGATTAGAAACCCAATTACATATCAGGGCAGGGGATTAGAGAAACTCGAGTGAGACTTCAGCTGGAGAAAGATGATTTCTTGTCCGTGTAAGAAATCACTCAGGTTTCTCTTATCCCCTACCCCCATTACAGAAGCCAGGTTTCTAATATACGTGCATGACATTAAGGAAATCACATTACTGTGGACAGTTGACTGTTAAGTTACTAAAAGGCACAGACACGCTCCAACTGAGTCAGTCTTTGAGGAATACCTCAACATGTTGGCCAAAAAACGTATTCACTTTCCTGCAGAAAGTTAGATGACAAGAAACCTTTCTCCCCTCTGTATGGTGAATATGTGGGTTAGCTTAGCTTACCATAAACACTGGAGACAGGACTGTAGTATATGGTGTTGGGGTTTCTGAGAACATACAAGTTGTGACACTGAGCATCAAAGAGCCATTTGATCCTTTCTAGGAGTCAGTTAGTAGAGAAATGGGATGGGAATCTCCAAATATCAGACATGAATGTCAAATGCTTCTGCTTTGGACCGGACTTGTGAAGATGTCTGATCAGAGACTCACTGTAAAGATATTTAGTTGGGACATCTCTTGTGGTCAACCCTGGGCTAATGAGTTGAAATCCCGATTTCATTTGAACAACTTAAAACATGTCATCAAATCACCAGTACTGCCTTCTTCAACCTAAAAAAACCTAGCTCGCCTTCACCTATCACTGCTGCTGAAACTCATCCACGACTTCATCGCATTCAGGATTGACTACTGTGACAGCATTCTTTATGGTTCGCCATCCAAAGTCCTAAAAGAACTCCAGATATACATGTGTATTCATCTGAATACATCCAGAAATCTGCTGCCTGTTTGCTCACCCATTCCCGCTCCCGCAATCACATCACCCCAGTCCTTAAGAACCTCCACTGGCTCCCTGTACCACAACTCTTTCAATTCAAAGTCCCTCTCCTCACTTGCTCGCTTCTGAAAAAACTTCAACTCAGAGCAGAAAAACGCCCCATCTATTTTCCCGTTGTCCGATCGGATGATTTGAGAGGCGGGCCTTCTGTGGTGGTCACGACAACAAGTTTACAGTTGGTAAACAATGGAGGAGAAACTGGTGGTAGCGGTTGCTAGATACCCAGAGCTTCACGGCCAGACGATAGACAGCAGGTTGTCAAACTGCCCCCCGAGTCATCTTAAAACATACAAGGAAATGGCCATCATCGAGGAGAAGCTCCTGGACCAACTCGTGGTACTCCCCTTGATGTACTCACACAGATCTCCGTTTCCCTGTGTCCAACAAACTGTTTACTGACAGCCCCTCACCCTCAACGAGAGCTACGGCAAGTACCCTCTGCCTGAACATTTTAGGAACTAGCTACGAATTACTGTGAGAGAAACAAACAAAAATTGGTCAATTGATTAAAGCAGTGTGGCATGCCTTGCGTTTGCAACCTGCAAAAACACTTTCTGTGTGATCAGGGCCTAATAATGCACATAGATGAAAATATCTCAGTCCTGCAGCAAACATCTGAAACATTTGCATGATAGAAAATAACAGCAGTGTGTGACATAGCTTACCTGTCGGTATCCGACCATTATCATGCGGACAAGGACAACGTTGATGTTGGTCCCCAAAGATTCGTCATGGTAGATCTCATCAACCTGAAAGGAAATGAAAATTACTTGTCACTGATCCAAGGGATTAAAGGAAACACAATGATCTCTGAGCCTGCACAACACGTACAGACCTTCGCAGTTCTCTCTAGTTCCCGGAGTTTCCAAGGGAAACAGTTTAACAGTACATAGGTGCTGAAAGGGCTGAAGATAATTAATCAAAGGCCTCAGCTGGCATCAAAGGTTAGAAAAAAAGAACAGTGACGTTTGATTGTCAAGCAACATTATCAAACTGCACACAGTGAGGTCATGTTTACCATGGCCCCGAGTGAGTGATGTTTTATACCCACGGTATCAAAAGACACAAAGAAGATGCAACACTGTTTGTAGTTGTTTGTGTTGCTGGGTGGTATATAAAGATTGATTCGCCTCTCTTAGAAGTCAGTTTGTTTTATTAAAGATCTGCTGAAGCAAGAATCCAACATTTGTTCTAAACTGCTCTGAACAGTCCAAACACATCTGATTAAGCTCGTTGCTTCCACAGATTTTATTTCTGAGGTACACAGCATCCCAGCAGCAGGTTGCCGAACCACTGGGGAGGTTTTCTTTCCATCTCTTACAACAAGCTTGGAATCATGATGAAACATGTGGAGACATTTGGCAACCTCCCAATAAAACCAGTGTTGTTATGCAATGGCAAAGAAGCCTGACCCAGAAATGTGTCGACTGCTATTTGGCTTCATAATAATAATGCCTTGGTATGTGGATGCTTAACTCAGGGCCAAGCCAGGATCCCATTCAAATCCCAAGTCCAATTTCCACTTGAGTGTGTTTTATTTTCAAATGGTCTCTACATGTCGGCACTCCTCCGGGGCCCCGTAAAGTCAATCAACTGCTTCGCTCTGCGGCTGATAAATAAAGTTCAGAGGAAAATAAGAGGTGAATATTTTTTTTTTTCCCCATAAATCAGTAAGTCATTTAGTCGGGACATGTTGGTAATGGATTGTAATTAACAGACCGAGAGACTCTCCACGGGTAAACATGGAGACATTTAGCTTCACAAAGCACCCTCACATTCCACCAGTGGAGCTGTTACTGAGAGGAAACATATGTTTACAACTGGTATTTTAGAGCACGTGGGTCGACGCTGCGTGTGACTGACTCGTAAATCTAACATATGTCATGTTGCAAGCTTAGAAAATTATCTGTGCAACATCTGTGCATGATTTATCATAATCTCCATAATTTGTGAAATATTTTATTTCCTTCACACTTATCTCAATTATTCCTGCAACTTCCTAAAAAGTTAATTCAACTACACAAAAATCCATATACTCTGTCACTTAAAGGGATAGTTCAGATTTTTTGAAATGGGATTGTATGACATTCTTATTCATAGTCAGTGTATTACCTCTAGTAGAGAGTAGCCAGCACGCCACCAGTTTGGAGAAGCAGGCAGGAACGCTGCCACGGAACCTAAGCTATGTACCACTGTGGACAGGGGCAGCAGCAAAATGTATTTTAGCCACCTAAAAAATGTATGTTTGTTTAAGTGTGCACTATATTTGGAATATTTTCACCGCTTTACCTTGACGCAGACAGTTCTCTTTGGTTGGAAACTGAAGCAATTATAGCCCCATTTTCACCGAGCAGTACGGTACAGTTCAGTTGGGTGCGCTTCTTTCCTGTTTCCACTTGAAAAGTTGTGGATGGTACCAATGGAACCGTTCTGTACCATCCCCATGTTTGGTCCCCCCTCTGTTGGGGTACCTAGCACACAGATCTGGTACTACAAGGTGGAGCTGTGAACACTGCAGTCTGATTGGTCAGTAGAGGACGGTCACTCTGCTCAGGGCTGAGTTGTGGCTGGTTTTGAGGCTCACATAACCACTGTTCATACAATGGAGAGCTTTACATATATTAGTATTAGGGCTGCAACTAACGGTTATTTTCATTGTCGACTAATCTGTCGATTATTTCTTCGATTAGTCGACTAGTCATTTTATCGAAAAATGTGTTAAAATGATGAAAAATGTCGGTCTGTCTCTCCCAAACCCCAAAATTATGTCATCTAATGTCTTGTTTCGTAGTCACACCAAAGGGTTTTAGTTCACCGTCATGGGAGAGTGTGTAAAGCTGCCAATATCTGAACGTAAGAAGCTGCAATAAGAGTATTTTGGGGTACTTTTATAGTATTTTTCTATGAAAAATGACTCAAACTGATTAGTCGACTACTAAAATAGTCATCCATTATTTCAATAGGCGATTAGTCATCGATTAGTCGACTAATCGTTGCAGCCCTAATTAGTATACTATAAAGTAAAGGATGTTTTGCTGCCTCTCACAGCAGCTGTAGTCTGAGAAAAAAAATAACTTAGTTCACTGGGCTGACTGCCGACGACTTTTAAGGTGGAACGTTTACTTGTCATGCTACTCAATGCATGAGTTGACGATGTGAATCCATCAACACACCTTAAATTTCACTGTGACAACTCTGACCGTTCCATTACTTTTTATATGACATACACTTTTAGCAGTGAGTGGCTCTTCAAGTGTTTAAATATATTAATTTCAACCAGGATGGCATATATTTGAATTCTCTCTCTGAGAAAAAAAAAGACTTCCATCTGTGTCACTGGTGATGAGGAAATACAGTGAGTTCTGGATGGAGCAGTGAGAGACAACAACCCCGTCCACATTTAAGAGTACTGTTTGCAGTGGAAACGCTAAACAGAGCTAGGGTCTAGGTACCATGTTTGAAGGTTTACTTTGGTTCCAAAGGTACCATACCGATAGTGTTTAGTGGAAACTGGGCCTCTCTCGCTTGTTTCAAAACTACCAGACTCCACTGACAAAAAGGAGTTATTTTACCTCACAGAACACAGGAGTTTCTGGTCCAACACTGCCTTTTGATGGGATGGTTTATGTTGTTGCGTGACTTTGGTGAATCTGCAGTAACTCTTTAACACCAAAGTCACACAATAACAAACAAACCAACCAAGTTAGTGGCAATTTATGAACTCCTGTGTTTTTCAAGATAAAATACTGTTTTTGTCAAAGGAGTCTGGTGGCTTTAAAGAGAGGTATATAATGGCTTCTGTTACCTGCCACTTCATAACATGCATTGAAATTGGTAAACTGCCACCCCTGTCCACAGCAGTACATTGTTTCGCTTCCATGCTGCTACTCCTACCTGTTTCTCCAAACTGGGAACATGCCAACCACCATTAACAGTGGGAAATACACTGACTTTGGGTAAGTGCCTTGATCATTATGCAGCATTGAGGGCAGAGTGATGAGGGGAAAAAATACTTTAAGGCTGCAACATGAAATGTGAAAAAGATGAAGGGGTCTGAATACTTTCTGAATGCACTGCTGTTACACAGACAAAAAAACATCTCTCTGTGGAACCTTGACATCCATATGATCAGTGGTGAAGAAACCAGGAGGGGGTTGATTCAAGAGAACTGTCTGCCTGATCTGAACACAATGGAGCTTTATTATTGGCCTTTCATGCTTATCATGGACCGTCTGTAGGGAACACCAAGTTCAGGCATAGTTGATGAGCGTACGTGGCACCAGAAAGATCAATGACGGATCTGTTATGAATAAATCTTTGACTTAAAAAAATGAGATGGTACAAGTCCCAAGAATCATTTTGACAAGAAGCGTCCAATCACAGAGCTTAAAATTATGTGTCCTGTGCTGCCAGCTGTTACCTGAAACTGATTATGGTGTTGAGAAAGGTAATACCACAATCTGCAGCTTTTGAATTCTGGGTAAATTCTGGATAAATTAAGCAACCACAGCGTTGTATTTTGTTCCCAACTGCTATGAAGAAGTGTTTTTAATTCACTACAGCTCTGATTCGAACCTCTGACTTCTTTTTTATTCCATAGCAAAGGCAGCTGTTTTGCCACCAACCCAAAAATCAAAGTGAGATTACATTTTGGGTGCTCAGAGCGTTGAAAAGTGACATTTTGAACCAAATAATGGTAACATTTATTTCAAGAAACAATGTCCTGGTTGTTCTTGTTAAGACCTCGCTACCAGACGTTTTCATTGGGACTATTTCTTGCGTGAAAGTTGTGGAATGAAATGACAAAAAAAGTCTGTGGATCATCCAGAGTGACTTCGGCCACATCCACACTAATATGTTTTAATTTTACAGCAGTGTTTTAAAATGAAAATGATTTCCTTACACACAAGCGTTTTAGCAGATTTAATCTTGGTCCATATCAACGCACTTGAAAATGCCTATCACATGACCATTAACGTACAATGGGCATATGCGTGCCTATGTAAACAGGAAGCAGACTGTTGACTCAAAAGAAAACACTACCAAAGCAATTAGATTGTAGATTCCTTTGCTTGGACCAGCAAGTAGGTCCATGGTCCAAGGTCAAGGCGGCAAAAAACAGATTGGGAGTCATTGCAAAGAAAAGTCATTATGATGGGAAAGAAGTACCCACAAATAAAGGATAAAATCACAAAAGATATGAAGACCTTGCTAAGATGTTTTGGCTTGACACGTTGTGATTGAAAAGACCCAATCAGGCAGCAAATGTGGGTGTCTGCATCTCTGTCTCCACCTGTCCAGCATTTTCAAAGTTGTTGTTTCTGAGAAATTCAGGTTGCTGTACACTTCCTAATGTTTAAGATGCTTCTCACACCACAAATAAAATCCCCACTACCGGGGGGGGGGCGACAGAAATGTCAGCCACAGGTTTCTAATTCCCTGAACAAATACATATGTCTGGGTAAATGCCACCAGAGGTAGGTGAGCGATACATGATATATGTAAGGTCTTTTGAACCGTTGGTGAACTGACCCTTTAAAAAGACCCCTCTTCATCCTATCACACCTGAAGGTCATCTTCTGAGTCATTTTTCTCATGTTGACTGTAAAGCCCCTTTTGACAGTCATGGGCTGGCTTGACTTGGCTTGGCTTGGTTTGGTTTGGGCCGTCAGCACATTTGTATTTCCATTCTTGAAGGTGTGTCTTAAACTGGGAGTGACAGAGAGGTGTAGTGGTTAGTGGTCCCTGGTTTGATCCCATGAGGGAGCCGTTCTGTGCGGAGTTTGCATTTTCTCCCCTTGGCAGTGTGGGTTTTTTTTGGGGGTACTCCGGCTTCCTCAAGAGAATAAGCAGTTATGGAAATGGATGGATGGATGGATGAATCTCACTGTCCCTGCTTTTCTTCTTCCTCCCTTTATTGAAGAAAAGCTGCTCACAAAGTTCCGCTAATTCAGTAAGAACACATTTCACTTTCTATAGATTCTTCACAATAAAAGTCCCCTATTAATTTGTTATGTAGAGGCTTTTATTGTGAAGCCGCAAAATAAGGAAATGTTGAGTTTTCAAGAAGCAACTTCACACAACTTCTAATACGGCTGATAGCGAACATGACACAGTAAAATAAAGCAGATATCTAGAGTAAAAACAGGACGCAGGAGAGAAACTAAACTCCAAATCACAGAGATTCAGTTAGAAGCTACAAAAGCACTGAGAGCTGAACACACAGAGACTTTGGAAAACGCCTTTCTCTCTGGTTTCCTGCAGACAGAGGTGAGCTGAGTCTCAACACACATGCTTGTTTAGGGGGGAGAAGGGGGGGTTGGCGGGGGTTGGCTGCGGTCGGCGATAAGTCACCGCTACCCGCTTGAGGGTGGGCAGCCCATCTCCGACGCGACTTGGCGTGGCACGGCGCGTCTAAACTGACAATGGAAACAATCGGCACAGCATGACTTTACTCGGTGCGGCCAAAAGTGACAATGACAAAAGGGTATAACATTTTCACTGCCTTTATCGCAGCAGATATTTTGACATTTCTGCTGTGGAAAAGCTTGGGCGTAATTAATCATGAACTGTTAATCTAACTAGTTACAGCTGGGCTTTTCAAAATGTCAGCCCTGGAAAAGTATGTTGTAAAACTTTTGATTTCAACTTATCTTTGGGGCTTGTACTACTCTTTTTCCTACATCAGCTCTCATGTGGAGCTGCATCCTCCTGACAGTGCATCTTTCTAGTAACCCTGAGCTCTGGGTCATGGAGGTTGATAGACTGTGAGCACTGAGCTCAAATGTTTTCCTATTGATGTTTGAAGTTTCTGCTAAAAAGCAGAGAATGAGATTTCTTTTACATGTCACCAACAAACTAATGCATCCCCCCACGGAGCTTGAGGCTCCTATGCAGAGGAGTCTGCTTTGAAAAAACACAAAAAGGATAAAGCCTCTGTTTCCCTCAATGATGTGCGTCTCATTCATCTGTCTGCTTTTGTCTTAACTTTCGACCATCAAAACTCTGGAAAGAGTTTTTAAAGTCATTGCCTCTGAGGCTCCTTCCAGGGTTAATTAGTCAAAAACTGCTGAAAAGAAATAAACAGAAGGGAATAATAGCCACACGGCCTCCACCAACAGGACTAAAACCACTCCACTGCCAGTCACAAAGTATTCTCATGAGTGCAGAATGTGGTTTTCAAGCTATTGTAATGTCACTGCATTTTAATGGAGTCTCTCATACCTTATGCCACTTCACTTAAGAGACTCAGGCACTGGGTGCGAGCAAATGGAACCACTTTATATGGATTTTCTTCCATTTCATTCCCTAGTGTTTAATGTGGCTGCTGGTCAGGCCAGCCATTAGGGATTATGGACAGAGAGACAAAATTTTCCAAATCTGGCTGCTCTTCCAATCCACCACCGCCACCCACCCTTAGCTCTGATCATAGACTGTTTAAAATAATGGACATAGCTACTGTGATGTCACCCACTGGTTTGTGGACTCCTGTTTAGAAGCCTCGAGTTTGGCATTTCGGCTGTCGCCCTCTCAGTTTTTTTGAGCTAGAAGCTAAAGGTGAGCTAGAAGACTCTGACTGAGAATCCGAGGACACTGTTCACCTGCAGCTTGTCACTCAAATGAGCCATGCCCTTAATTATGCATTACTAAAAGTTAACTACGACTTACTGCCTCAATCGAGGGAGTTCAAGTATCTCGCAGTCTTGCTCACAAGTGGGGGTGGAATGGAGTATGAGGTGGATCGGCAGTTCGGTGCGGCTACTGCAGTGATGCGGGCACTGCGCTGGACTGTCATGGTGAAGAGGGAGCTGAGCCAGAAGGCAAAGCTTTGAATTTACTGGTCCATCTACGTCCCAACCCTCACCTACGGTCATGAGCTCTGGGTAATGACCAAAAGAATGAGGTCATGGATACAAGTGGCCGAAATAAGTTTCCTTCGTGGGGTGGCTGGGCTCAGCCTTAGAGATAGGGTAAGGAGCTCGGACATCCGGAGGGAGCTCAGAGGAGACCCGCTGCTCCTTTACATCGAAAGGGGTCAGTTCAGGTGCTTCAGGCATTGGATCAGGATGCCTCCTGGGCGCTGGAGGGATTATATATCTCATCTGGCCTGAGAAAAGCCCATTTGTGGGCTTTTTTTCACTGTATGTGTTGTAAGCTTAACTGTGTAGTCAGCCCTATGGTAACATACTGTTACGTTAGCTACCTAGCCAGTGATAATGACAAGATATTGTTGTCATAAAAACAAAACAATATGCTGCGCCTTATATTTAAAAAGCATCTGGGACACTTTTTATGAAGCGCTTTGATACAGTGAGAAAGCGAATAAGTTCCGTACAAGCGTACAAAAAGGAAAATGTAAAACAGTTTGTAGTTTTGTTAGTAGCATTTCTCCATTTCAAATTTGACATGCAACACTGATCTACCAAAGGTCATCGAATAATTGGTGTTGCTGGGCACTCTGAAATCCCAAGAGCCCTGAGGTGAAGTCAGATGTTTTCATTAATGGTACAACAGAGGCGCTGAGCAGCTGTGATGTTATTTCTGTCTATAAGCTTTAATCTGTCCAGCTGCTACTGGTGACAGCATATGCAAAGAAATCCTACAAGTATTAATTTAATTAAAATTACAGTCCTGACACTAGAGACAGCATATGAGCATAAATACCTGCTGAATTACTGAGACAACCAGCCATCTGTACAGCCCAGATGATAAATGAACAAATAACTAGAAAGGACAGAGATGCAGAAGTTGTTTTCCATGTCAAAGCAGCAGATCAACTTTCTTTTCCTTTGATTTACTGAAATGTCATGTTATGAAATCTCTGCTCATCGACTGCTTACATTGACACCATTACTTTCTGTATTACAAGATTTCTAAAATCTTACGTTTAAATATGCAAATGAGGCTTACTCGTTTCATTTTGTTGACATATTAGAGTCAAAGGTTTACTGAGGAAATTTTGGATATTTCTCTTTACCAATCCATGAACCAGAATATTCTGTTAATAGCCACAAAAAGTAAATTTTTGCCATGTTTTTGGCAATAAAATGTTGAATAAATTGGGCTATGAAAGATATATGAACAAACCCCTCTGTGAAAACCTTCAGGACATAGACAGGAGTAAAACTGAAAAGTTTGGTGCTACTGAAGTGAAGATTTACAACTATTAGAAGAAAGTATGAGAGGAAATTCATTTTTTCCAGATCTGGCAACCCATTACAGACTATGCCAAAGAAGAAGTTTTACCCCTAACTAAATGACACAAAACATGGTCATCCTTCTAAAGCCTCCAAGGTTTTTTTAAAAATGTAATTTAATTACATTTTTTAAAATTATTTATTTTATTGTTTTATATGTAATGATACATTTTATCTGTAAATATTATATATTGCAAACTTGTGCTTTTTCTATACATGTATGAGCCTTTAGAGTGTTTTTAATTTTTTGACTTGTTGAATATTTTCTATATTTTTGTATCAGAAATTCTGTTTTCTCTTTCACACTACTCTGAAAACCCCAATAAAAAGAGCTGGGAAAAAAAGAAGAAACTAAAGTATGTCAGTACGCGATTATTTAACTCATAGTTTTCATCTAGCCTCTATACGAACTCTATCACAGCATAATGGAATTCCTAAACTTCAGTTATGGCTTCTGGTTTTGATGTGCAACCCCAAGATTTTAGTGGCCCCCATGTGGCCACCAGTATGATACATTTTCAGGGGTGCCTCTGCTAGCCTGAAAGAGGACATGCAATGGAAGCAAAATAGCCCCAGATCTCAAAATGGATAGCCATTAGGAAGAGATGTGACAGCTATAGATGAAGCGTCTACACTCAGTTTTAGGGTTATTTTTGTGAACAGTGATGTTCAATCTAAAAAACAGAGATGTCCTTTCAGTATCTGTCCATGTGCAGAGGTTTAGATATTGTGACAAGAATAACAGAGTGCTTCTACAAGAGTGCGCCACTGAGCTTTCTCTGGGTAATAATTATGACCGTGCAGAACAAAAGCTCTGTCACTGAAGAAAGGCTATCTTGGCTTATGTCCAAATTTGCTCAGGGTTACACCCAAGGCATTTAAGCAAATATTCCATTCACAGAAGCCCATTCAGGTCAATAAGTGCTGTAAGGAACACTCGAGTGACCCCGAATTCTCCCAGATTTGTTACGAGCTCACATTCCTAGACTGGTCTATACTGACCTATATACGTGTGTTTATGTTGGACCCGAAACACAGAGGCTGTTGAAAAATGAGGACAGCATCAAAAATAGCATCGTAAAGGTTCTGTGATGAATAATGAAATTGCAAACGTTTCCTGACTCAGGACTCTATGCATTCACCTTTTGAAAAAAACTTTTTTGTGAGTCCTCCAACCTCACGTATACCGGGATAATTACAAAGCCAGGAGGAGCACACAGAGGGCGGGAATCGGACTGTTGTGGCTGAAAATGAGAATAGCAGCTGTGGGCTACAGGCGCTAGGTGTCCCTGGCTTGTGTACAGCATCACATCGACGTGGACAAAACCTGGTGCGCGCTGTAACAACACAGCCATTGTGCGGCAGGCACCTCAGCAGTCACCTTGGCTTCGCGCAGACAGGATGTTCAGTAATCAATCCCTCGGGGAGAGTTTCTCCAGGTGGTACTACACATTCTGCAGCCACGGAGCAGGGATTCAGAGGGATTTGAGTGGGCAGAGCTCTTTCAGACACAGCAAGCCTGTGGCTTACGAGTGGAACTAAAGAGTTTTGACCCTCGTTTGTTTAAACTGCGCCTTTCTTTGTGGAAGTTGCACATTTCTATCGTCCAATTTTTCTCCAAATGAAGCAGAATATACAGATATTACTTCAAAGAACTTTATTTCACTTTATAGTTCAGTAAATTTTATCCATAAGGACATCTTAAAATTATCTCAGCCTGCCAGAGATCTGAAATAAGCTCATCACAGAGCAGTAGACACTAACTACTGATAACGTCAGAGCGCACTCTGGCAGCCGCTTCTCAGTACAATCAGCCAAGGTCATTAAAATCAGACATTTCTCTTGCAGGAGACATTTGGGGATGGACTGTGTATATATTATCCTAATTAAATAAACACATCATTCCATGTCACCAGAGCTTGGAATTGTGAGTGAACTCCTGGCGCTGGTTTCCATGACTGCCCTGCACAGCTCCCAGTCAACTCTTTAATTGGTCTAGTGCAGCTAATCAGACCACCATGCAGGGTCCAAATGGTAACTGTTACAGAGTGAAACCAGCACCCTGTGAAAATCTGACTTGAGAGATTAGGGCCTATTAAGTAGATTATGGTGGTAGGAGCTGGTGGAACCCGTAATGAATGAGCTGAGAAATTTCTTCTTTTTTTTTGTTCGCCTCTCATCGGTAATCCATAAACAGCTAGAGAAAGTGGGGGTCTGGGAGAAGTGTGGCAAGGTCTGATGTCAGAGAGGACAAGGAGGGAAAAACACCTCCACAGGTGGGAGAACACCAAACTCAGCAGTATTTTCATGTCAAAAAGGGATATTTATAGAGCTGTAATGATTAGTCCATTAGTCAAGCAACTATTTAGAGAACAGATTTGATGTTTGGCCTCCTGAGAGCTGAGCTTCTGTTTGGTATGGAAATTTCTCATAGCTATTTGGGATGAGAAGGTCCGTGCATTTAACACAAAAACTAGTACTGTGTTTAAACTGTGTATAGTTTTGGGAAAACAATGATGTCCTCACATAGATCCTTTTATAGTTACTTAACAGTATGATGTTTTTTGGTGGGTGGGGCTTAGCTGGAGGCAAAACAATTCTCCACAGACATTAGCTAGTGCTAGCTAGCATGTTCTGTTGGTTTGTTTTAGTCAATGGAGGAAGATGATGTGAGTGGTGCGTTCAAGTGTCGGAGAGCACTCTGGCACAAATTGGATGTTCATAAATTCGGAGCACTGTCTGAATGTGCTGTTATTCAGAGCACCGCACTCTCGCAGTGGCAGAGCACTTTGAGCGCCAAGTGGATGTGTGATTAACTTAAGTGTTTGTTAATTCCTGTAGAAATATAACGCTCCATTTCAGGGCTCTCAGTTTAGTGTAGAGCGTCAGACTGAATTTATGAATGCACCACGTCAGGTCACTCACTCTCCAGGGCCGCAAGTGTTACTTGAATAAGTAAACACTGACCAGCGGGACGAGACTGGCCGACCCGTATGCTCTCACTCAGTGGATGGATGATGTCACAGGAAGCTTTGTGGTTGATTACTATGCCAATCTTACAAAGGAGGACGACACTTGAATGGTTTCCACCTGTTTGTTTTGCTATTGAAGCTAACGTTAGCTAATGCGCTAAAAAGTCAGCATTACGGTGAAATCCAATATTCCTCTTAATAGCTCCCCAGTTTCTGATGAGGTGGACATGATAACCCTTAATACACATAACGTTATTCATCCCTACAACAGGAAATACTTTTTCCCTAACCTGATATGAAGTGTGCGCTGCACATGTGAGCATTTTTGATGATCGCCTCCATCCAGTCCTTATGTCTTATCGCATTTAACCATAGTTGTCTTAGTCTTTGCTGACGGCCAGTGGCAGCTGGTATGCGATAAAAATTTATGTTTAAACCATGACTTTTTCTATTCTGGCTCCCAATAACACAACAAGACAACATTTTAAGATTCCCATGTAGCCTACAGCCCTGTGGTGGAGAGTCGTGTTTTGCGTTGTATGTACAGGCGTCATGGTGACGTCGGCCCCTAAAAGGGTCTATGGGAACGATGGGTTTATTTTTGACAGTCACAAACATGTAATAAAGTATGAAACAGTTATTTTAGTGCCTGAACATTGTTGTACTAAAACAAAATGCAAAGTTTGTTCAATGTTTTGTAAGGGGTCACTGTTAAAGTCTAAAACAGTTCATTTCAATGCGCAAAAGCTAAAATAATGTAACAAATCTAAAAGCCTTGTGATTTGGTCATTTTGTCACTCTGTACTCCAAACTAGGAATGTCCTTATCGTCTGTAGGAACAGACTATCTCACCTGATTGGCCCGAGTGAATGCTGCGATAATTCAAAAATAACTGGCTGACTGGGTGGTGCAGGGACAATATCCTGGTCCTTAACACCACCAAGACCAAGGAGCTGATCATCGACTACCGGAGGAATAAACTGGACATTCAGCCATTAAGCATCAGCGGGGACTGTGTAGAAAAGGTCTCTGATTTCCAGTTTCTGGGTGTCCAGATTGAGGACAATCTGCCCTGGAGCGCCAACACCACAGTGTTAATTAAGAAGGCACAGCAGAGTCTCTACTTCCTGCAACTTCTCAGGAAGAATCAGCTCACCAAGAAACTGCTTGTGTCCTTTGACCACTGCTCCACAGAGAGTGTGCTAACGTACTGTATATGTGTGGTATGCCAGCTGCACAGTAGCAGACAGAAGAGCGCTGCAGTTCCTGCTGCCTCAAAAAATCCCAAAATGTTCTCAAGACCCATCCCACCTAGGACACCATCTCTTTGCTGCCCTTGGGCAGGTAATACAGGACGTTTAAAACAAGGACAAACAGGTTAAAAAACAGCTTCAATCCAAAAGCAATAACTGCACTTGATGAACTCACAAAGGCTCCACTGTGGAAATATGTTTGAGTGCAATATAAGGGATTTGTGCAATCGGCTGAATGCCTTGTGTATACGTTTTTCAGTGCTTTTTTAAAGTGTAATATTGTTCACTGTTTTACTTTTTACTACTACTTTTTACTACATAGTTTGTTCTTGTTTTTATAAGCTCTTTTTTTTACTTACATTTGCACTGAGGAGGCTGCATTCAATTTCACTATACATGTACAATGACAACAAAGATCATCTATTCTACTCTAAAGGCCCAGTGTCCTCAAATGAGTACTTCCTAATAAACAGTGTCTTAGGTTGTTACTATAGCTACAATTGGTCAAACACACTGACTGCAGATTGACTCGGCAGAGTTGGCTGCCATCTTGTTTTTACATGAATTAGTGTATTGTGCTTTGCTAAAAACTGTCCACGAATGAGGACAACAGGTCTAAGTCGCAAAATGAAGTATAAGGTGCAGCAAACCCAAAATGTAATGTCCTTATATGAGGATGCAGGATGTCAGGAAGTTAAGTCATTGATGTTGATGGTCTCAGACTCTAACAATTCCTGTTTCGGTCAACATTTTGAATCTGATTTGGACGAAGAAGCAAATGAGTTTGGTGGGACGAAATGGGATCTCCGTGACGGCGACAGTGACAGACGAACAAGACAACCACAGAGGAGAGGGAAACAACAGTATTGACACTGAACGTAACAACATGTTGCGCTATACCTTAAAGGGAATATTAGTTTCATTATTACTATCATTATAATTATTTTCACTTATACAATTCAAACTGACTTAAGGAAATGAGAAAAAAAATGTAAACATGAATTGATTTTGTACTTTCGTACTAATTTTGATGCTTTTTTTTGTCTCATGTAGGGATGCAGATTTTATTTACTTTTGTTTTTGATAGCCCAACATACATTAACTGGTGATTTATTGACTAATTTTTAAGAGAAAAAATGCAAAATGATGTAAAATACAAATAGAAGCCTTCCCTTTTATACCGACGCTCCATTGACTCAGTGAGCTTTAGCACTGTATTTGAAGGTGCTATCTATTTAGAGGTTTTGAAATGACTTTTTAAAAAGATTATTTTGGGGGATTTTTTGACCTTTGATTGACAGGACAGTGGTGGTGTAAAAGAGGGAGAGAGAAAGGATGACAAGTAGCAAAGGGCTGCAGGTTAGAATCGTACCTGCAGCCACTGTGGCACGGACATAGCCTTTGTAAATGGGGAGCCTGCACCTCCTGGTGAGCTACTTGGTGCCCCAAAGGTTTTGAAATTTGAGTGCTTTGTGACATACATGCCTTGCCTTTCATTTTCTGTTGACTTTGCTGACAGACAGCTAGCTGTGTTAACATGCGGAAACATAATGCCCACTGCCCTCCAGTCACAAACTTGCGAATCCTAGGATAGCGAAGGAATGACCTGCCTTAGTCTGCCTCCGTTTGATTTGCCCTGACATTCTTACCCTAACCCTAATCAATTCTACTCCTCTGACTTAAACCTAACCAATCCTACAACAAAGGCAATGAGCACTAGCGTAGGGCCGGACTTTTCTTCGCTATCCTAGGATTTCACAAATTTGCCCTCTGGTCTCCACTGGTTAGCTACTGTTAGCCTTGGCACTGTCCATCCCCCGGGGTCAGGTGGGAGCTAGCTAGAGGTGGCACTCATTTACAGCTAGTAGCGCTGTCCTGGTGGTGCAACTAAAAAAAGAAAACAGAGATAACAATGCTAAACAGGGTTTTGCAGCTCAAAATTTAGCTGCGTAGTCACCGGGGAGATCTGGGGGGAGACTGGAGGGTGGGCACAATGTTTCCTCAGCAATGCTGTTGTGTCAGGACAGCGTTGCTAGTGGTAATCACCAAACATTAAAATACAACTTTTTGACAACCAATTGATCGATAAATCAATAAGTTCATCAGCCCATTGATTGAGAAGAAAATTATGGTTAGTTGCAGGTGAAGATATTTCATGTTGGGTGGTAAGAATTTGATACGAATTTCATTCAAACACCAGAAAAGACTTACTATATTCATGAGCGTGAGAACATAATTCTGCACATGCTCCTTGCCGTGGAAGCGCACCACTGAGTCGTCCACAGCCAGCAGCACCTCGATGTTGTAGTCATCTTTCTTCGCGTGCCTCCTCTTGCGCTCGGACTCAGACAGTTTATGTTCCACCAGATCCAGAGCCGCAGGGAGGTCTGCGATCCCGAAGTCTGCCACTGCAAAATATGAGCAGTACATAAACAAGTCAATGACTGTGGGAATCTGACACGTGTGATATTTCTTCTCTTATTTCGGCTTTTGTGGAGTGATTTATGTTCCTGTCAGACCCGACGTGAAACAAACTTCTGTCTTTGGGTCTCAGGATGCGCAGGAAGAATCCTTTGGGATTATCGGCAGGCCTGCAGACTCTACATTTTCTAAGCCACTTGATCTCTAGTCAAAATACTCCCCTTAGACTCATAAATCGTTGGCCTGCGGAGTGAGAAGTGTATTTCCTCTCAGCCCCACATTTAACCTAACTATACTATGTGCATTCATTGCACGAATCTCAGCTGAGTCAAACAAATTCCAAACAACATTAATCCATGTCATAAAGCGCTTCAGCTGTTTTGTGTACGTGTGATTTTCATGCACAATGTGTCGTCTATCTGTGGCTGTGCTTGGCAGAGCTAAACTCTGACTGAAAGAAAAAAATTTGTGTTTAAATTGTTACAGATTCAGGCTGCAGCAGAAACTGTGAGATGGCCCTGATCTCTGGAGATGAGCCGTAAAGTCACGCGGGAAAAAAATAAGTGAGATGCGGTGATCCATGCACTCTGAACACATTCAATAGGCTGAAAACTGAATTGCCATCATGTGAAAAAAATCATCACAAAGCCTATATATAGATTTGTTTTTAGCAGCAGTTTAATAACAAGGCCTCCTCTTTTTACCAAATTCCATAGACATAAATGTTTCTGATGTCTTGCTATCTGTATGTGCAAACACATACACAAACTGATGCATAATTTCCTTGATGAAGGTAACTTGAGCATAGCGTTAGCTCAGGCAGGACACGATGTCAAGCTCAGCTCACATCCCAGCTACATCAGCTGATGGAGCAGCTGATTAATGGAAGGGAGTCAGCTGATAGATCACATGATTCCTTCATATGCAACCAATTGGCAAATATCATTCAGGGCGCCCTATTTAAACTGCTCTGACCTGCCTACTGTTGCTGCTTCCTCTGCAAGCTGCGTTGCAACCTGCCTCCACCCCAGCTCCTCCTTTTCATGTTGTCTGACTTATCAATGTCATTTCTGTTTGTTATTGATGCTGCTCTGTTCTGTTCCTGGGGGGTCTTTGCTGCTGCTCTCCCTGCCTTAGGCTTTCCATGTAGGCACATGGAGGGGCAGGGAGGTGTGCTCTTTCTGCCTTAAGCTTTCCATGTAGGCACATGGAGGGGCAGGGGGGTTTGCTGTCTCTGCCTCAGGCTTTCCACATAGGCACATGGAAGAGGCTTTCTGCATAGGGCCGAGGAAAGGCAGAGAGGCCCCAGAACATACCACCACATATAATACTGCAAATTGAAATAAAGTCTTCTTTGACTAAAGTGTTCCTGACTGAAATGCAATTGCAGAATGTGAGTTTGGCCTGTTACTCAAAGCCATGAATTACAATAATCTTTTGTTAAAGACGGTAGTCACTGAAGCCTGCCAGATACAAATTGAGACATGATACATTATCTCATGCATACCAGAAAATCAATTGGACGAGGTAGTTTCAGACGTACGGTGGAGAAAAATAAGAATGAACACAGTGCTCTGCAAAAAACATTCAGACAACTGGCTCCAGGCAACTCTCCAGAGAAGCTATTTATTCTAAATGACTAAAAGCAGCAGATAAACAGATAAATACAAAACAGATGACAACTTATTTGCACCAGTGACAGCAGAGAAAATTAAAATAAATGTGCTCAACGACTGCAAAACTGGGCTATTTTTAATAAGCAGGAAAACAAAAGAACTGCTTGCAAGGCTGTAAATGTAATTAATACCACATGTTTTTAACATAATATGGATAACTGCATGGCTGAAGACATTACATGAGAGTGGCAGAGTGAAAAATAATATCTGACTGCTGTGGTAGGGTTACACTAGAGTCTGTTTGCTGGTGTGCTAAAAGCCCCATCACCTGTTTTAAGCCTCAGTTGGAACACTGGTTCTCCCAGCAGAACGTGAGACTACTGCAAATGATAAACATCTCAAAAACCCATAAGTGCGAGTGTAAAAAGCTTTTAGGACAGACATGATTGGTTTGAAAAAGGCCGCAAATACTGGACATTAATGCTTCTCACCGGGGGTAATATCTTATTAGAGCTGGAGTTTCTTCTTAGTACAGCAACAATAATGGAAGAGGTGAGAGTGGCAAAAAAATTTAAACTTAGGTGTATCCCTCTGCAGAAGAGTGTAGTCTGTGAAGATAAAAGTGAACGTAATGCATTTCACAAAGGCAGTAAGGAAAAAAGGAGGTCTAGAAAATGTGCAGTGGCTTGACAAAAATTGGGCTAAAAGGCTGTTCAGTGGAATGAAGATGCTGGGAATTAGTGAGTGTAGTGAGAGTCTCCCTCCAGATGCTCAAGCTATTGTTGATATAGAAAAAGGAATTCGTGGTGGAGTTGGGTCATTATACTGCCCCGCTCTTCTCACCGGCTCCCCCATCCTCCCCAGTCCCCAGTTCTACCACTGGAGCCCAGAATTCCTCACTCCACCAGCTGGTTTAGGGAGAACTGCATCTGTTATGTCTAATAAACACAGAGAAGTGATGGGAGTTTAAAAACTGCAGGGTGAAGTCATCATACCGATGTGTTTGCAAGTTTTAGCGCCCCACCTGTAATAAAGTATACTTACGTTTATGATTTAAGTACAGTTTTAGATTTTTGTGCGTTCTTTTCAAACACTGGTTTCCATTTTTTTGAGTTCATTCTTGTCAGTGTTGCATTATCATTGAAGAAAGGGCTACTGCCAAATCACTGATAATTATTACCAGCTTTAGGGGTAACGCATTACAGTAATATATTACTTTTTAGCTGTAATGAAGTAATATGAAGCATTACAAACAGGATTGCGGGTGATATTATTACATGTACAATCTATGATCCACACTGCTCAACTTACACCAGTGTGACACCAGAAAAAAACATCCCCCAGAGATTGTTGTGTATTGTCATTCATTAGGCTCTACCTTATAGAAGGGTGCCCGTGATCATGTGTGTTATCATGTCTGATGTGTTTTAAGGGTTGACAGACAGTGACAGACACTCACCAACACACCAACAGTGACAGACAGCCGACTGAAGCTTGGCTTGTCAGCGCCTTTAATCCAACATTCACTCCTCTTTTGGCTCTACTTTGGTCTCCAACAACTCCTAATAAGACATCTGGTTCTTTAGCTGCTAAATATTCCACTACATTCAACAGCTAGTCACTGTAGCAAGTATGCAAGTAGCGTACAGTGCATTTATCAGAGCCTGAAAGTGACCCCTTTCACAATGAACATACATTATTTGATATTATTATAAAGAACACTGACTGGTGCAGCTTTAAATAATACTAGAATTACCGCCCCGGGTTGTATGCTTTTGAGCACCAGTCGAGTTGCAGTTACAGTTTACACCCATGTCTCTGAAAACATGGTGACTTCACACACATCTTTCCTGTAGCAGCACAGTCTCAAAGTGGATACCCAAGATTAGTGTCACCAATTCAGTGTAAGGTGGAGAGAGCACACCTCTCTGCCCTTCCACGTGCAAAGAAGGAAAGCCTGAGGCAGAGACCGCAAACCTCCCTGCCCCTTCCATGCGCCTACATGGAAAGCCTAAGGCAGGGAGAGCAGCAGCAAAGACCTCTCCGGAACAGAACAGAGCAGCATCAATGACAAACAGAAATGACACTGATAAGCCAGACACAACATGAAAAGGAGGAGCTGGGGTGGAGGCGGGTTGCAACGCAGCTTGCAGAGGAAGCAGCAACAGTAGGCAGGTCAGAGCAGTTTAAATAGGGCGCCCTGAATGAGATTCACCAATTGGTTGCACAGAAAGGAATCATGTGATCTATCAGCTGACTCCCCTCATCAATCAGCTGCTCCATCAGTTGACTGGGTTGTTTGACATCAGCTGATTGAGCTGGGATATGAGCCGAGCTTGACACTGTGTCCTGCCTGAACTAAAGCTATGCTCAGTTTTTGCAGAACATTATGATGTCGCAGTGAAGTTGACCTTTGACCTTTTGGATATAAAATGTCACCACGTTATCTTTTTATACTATTAGACATTTGTGTAAAATTTTGTCATAATTAGTGTATGAATTCTTGAAATTTGGCCAAAACACGTTTTGTGAGGTCACAGTGACCCTGACCTTCAACCTTTGACCTGCAAATTCAAATCAACTCATCATTAAGTCCAGGTAGATGCATGTACTTTACTTTTTCTTCTCTAAAATAATATTTTCAAATGCACAAATGGATCTCTGACACATTTTTGGAACTGCTTGTGCACTGTAATTTGAGCATCTGTTAATAAAAACAAATCTTTGCAGCAATATTTGGAAATATTCCCTCAAGGCCTTTTTGAGATATCGCGGCCGTGAGAGTGAGACAGACGCAAAGTCACACTGACCTTTGACCAGCAAATTCCAATCAGTTCACTGGTGAGTCCAAGTGGACGTTTGTGCCAAATTTCAGGGAAATTCCCTCAAGACATTCTCAAGATATGATGTTCACAAGAATGACACAGACAAGGTCACAGTGGCCTTGACTTCTGACCTTCAACCACAAAATTCTAATCAGTTCACGCAGAGTCCACGTGGACTTTGGTGCCAAATTGAGGAAATTCCCGAAAGGCGTTCTTGAGATATCACGTCACCAGATGGACATAAGGACAGACAACCTGAAAACATAATGCCTCTGGCCACCACTATCGCCGGTAAGGAGGCATAAAAAAGGTTTGTAGAATTAACATTTACATTCCAGAAAGTATTTCAAAACAGTTTGAGTTTCTTTTTGAGACGTGATGTGAAAGTTTAAAAAACTACACAGCTGTCATTGAAGTACATTCTATCACTGCTGCTTTAAATGCAGCTGAACCACTTGAAAGGCTTTATTCTATTCTATAATGTGCTATCGAACAAGTAGTCCTTGCCATTATAAACCTCCTGTGCCCTTACACACGTGCACACCCACATACTCACAGACACACACACACAGTGCTTTTTGTTTCCACTGACGTCAGGCTCCCTCTCCTCGCCTACCTTCATTGTGGAGGTCCTCCCTCCGCTGGCCCGTCTCCCTCTTGATGGCCGACCTGCGGTAGACCACGTGGACCCGCCCCTTCACTTCCACGTCCTGTTGGCCTTTCTCGAGGGGCTCGATGAAAAACTCCCCATTATCAGTCCGGATCAGACCTGCCTGGAAAAAGAGGGCTTGAAATTAGTGCGCCCCTCCTCCTTCAAAGGATGGTAATTCCACTGGAGCCAGTAATTACAGACTGCCTGATCAATTGGAAGACTCGGAGAAGGGCTGGATGTGGGGAATGACGCAGGTAGACACAATTTGGGGGCCCTCACCAACAAGGCTTTCAGTGAGAATTATTAAGTGTCACCATAATTTCACGCTGAACAAGATGATGAGTCGCAATGTCTCTATTCAGTCGTATGTTTCTATTTGCTTTGTTCTATTATGAATTCAGAGCTCTGCTGGAGCTGTGCTGTGCTCCACCTCGAGCAGCAACTTCTAACACTCCAAAATCCTTTTCAACTACCCACAGAGAGCAGATGGGATCTTGCTGCTTTCAATCAAAGGTAAGCATACAGCCAAGGGGATATTATTCAGTGCTCAATATGTTTGTGCCCATGGCGTCTTTATTAAAGTCTGAACACTTCTTTTAGCAGTACTGAGTTATGGGGTGGGGAAAAAAACGTCACGCCTGTCTCTTCAGACGTGGATATCTCCCTGACTGATTGTTGAATGTCAGTGACTGCTAGTGACAGAGGCATAGAAGACCTTAATCTCCAGGTGGACGACAAAGAACCAGGAGACGTCTCTGCGGGATGCGTTCAGTTAAAGGACAGCGCACTGTGAAATGTGGTCAGCATCCTCCTTTTCAGAATCTGAGCTGAAGTGATGATTGGCACTGGTGTAACACATAAACGAGCACAAACATTTGCACACGCTGATTTCCATAAAGTAAACATCCTCTGCTTCGGGCCTCTTTGTTGTATACCTAATGTGACTGAAGGTAAATATTTATATGGACTGCATATGGAAGCCAAGACTCAGCTCTGATTCACTGCAACAATCATGATAAAAGCATGTGAGGATTACAGTTTTAACCATAAAAGCTGCAAGACACTGAAATTAAATATATGCCTCAGTCTCATTCTTGTGTAATTTTATGATTAAAAAATCTTCTACATTTACCACACAGCTTCAGCCTGCAGTGACACAGTACAAGCATTTTCTAAACATAAGCGCTTTGAGTGTAAACCCGATGTGTTGTTTGCAGTCCTTCTTTAGGCCTTCCTAGAACCTGACTGATTATGCTCGTAATCAAGTTATTAACTGAAGTGGAGTTCCTTTGGCTGCTGGACACATTTTATTATGTCAGGGCCATTATGTTTCTGTATTACCTTGCACACATTTTTTGTCACTAACTCACTGCTATTTCTGTTCCGCAAAACCAATTTGTTGATTACAAAATGAGTTGAATGTGTTCTGGTCCATTACCTCATCAGGTTGTTTGCTAGTAAACCTCCTGGGTCATGTTGCACTGTGAAGCCTTTATTGTGTAGCAAGTGCTCACCAGAAAAAGGTCAAAGTGGTGGATAATTTATATTCTTATTTCAAAGGTATACTAAGCAGGATCGTCAGTTACTGTTTGTAGTCATGCTTGCCAGTGAAAACAAACTAAAAGACAACCCGAGAGTCGCTCTCGTTTGATGTTTCGCTTCACTATATTTGTGGATTATTTTGGTGCTGTGTCTCTTGAATACCTGCTGCTTACAGTCTGGCGGTACATGCCCATAAAGAATGAGGAGAAAATAAGAAAATGCAGGGCAGATTCTCTGCAGAAAATACTAGGGCTGCCCCCTAATAGTCAACCAAATGTTAGTCGACCAAAAAGGTCATTAGTTGGCAAGATTTCAGATGAATAGGCTATATGATGCTTGTTATGGTTGCTTAGCAACCTCAGATGCAATGTGCCTGCCGCGCTCTTGAAAGCTGACACAAGAGCAGCACCCAGTGCCCGACCTCACGTTTTCCAGGCCATTAAAGACGCGGCATGAGTACGTACTCTAATTTCCAGGGCTGGTACCTGTGGTTATTCCACAGGCTAGTTAATAACATGTCGGGCAGGAAATCCAAAGTGTGGGATCATTTTGAGAAGGTGAAGGACCAACCCAAGGTGATATGTAAACTCATCTTCATTGGTCCACTACAAACATGACGTATCATGTGAAACATGGAAGTAGCTACATGCCCATTAGCCCACAGCGTCATTAACAGGCGGCTCGCTCAGTGTGTGACGTGCACTTGTAGATAAAATATAGGCCTATATTAATGAAGGTTCATTAGTACGGTTTGTATTTCTCTGTAATGTAGCACAGTGTTAACAATGTTACTGATACTATTCTTTCTCACACCTTCAACTCAAACCATTGTGTTGCCCTGCCCAAAATATATCACTCAAGTGGCCACGCCCTTGAATATGCTTAACTTTAAGCCTTTCAGTCCCAGAAATTGTTGTTGGATACAACACGTCTCTCTGCTTTGTCTGCTGTGCTGATGGGAATTCACACATGCCAACAAGCTGTGAGTATGCAGAGATGCTCTTGTCTGACATCTGCCTCGACTCGCTGTTACCCGCCAGCCTGTACCTGCATTCAATTTCAGCATATATACAACGTGTCTACCTCTATCCATTATGTATCATCATTTATCCTTTATTGGGTCACAGGAGGATAGAGACTATCCCTGCTCACATTGGGCGAGAGGTGGGATACGCCTCAGACAGTTCGCCAGTCTGGTGGACAAATGTTGTGACACTGCAACAAAATTTATTCAATCCATCCAGAGAACATTGATCCCTCATGTTTCCTGTCGCACTCTACCATGAGCTGTGTCCAATCAAGACAAAACGCACTGAAAGAAAACAATTAAATAGGAATTAACGGGTCGTCAATGTTGGACAAAGAGGTGGTAATTCATTGTTTTTACATTGTTGTCAGTTAAACAAGAACACACAACCAAATGTGGCCTTGGCGAAGTGTAAACAATGTGACATCCTCTATTAAAGAACCACACAAATCACACATTTCTTCTTTATCTTGCCATATTGTTTCTATTAAGCTTAATAGCACAAACCGTGCTTTCTGAATACACTGCACAGTGCAGTTTATTTCTCATAATTCGACTCCTGACTAAGAAAAAAAAGGAATCTATCCAGCCTATCATTATACTCATGAAGAAGGCACACCAACAAGACTTTGGCAAGAATGTGTGTATTTACAGCTGCAAAAAGAAATCTAAATATAGTGGAGTAAAGACAACGTTGTGCCTTTAAAAGAAACAACTCAGAATCCTCAGCATGCTGTCACTCAGGACCAACAACACAAACAGTGTGAACTTAAGCGTGGGCACTTGACAGTAAGGGCAAAGAGGAGTGAAAGAATCTGTCCAGTCCCTGACCAGGAAATGCCAAGTAAGACATGCTCGAATACTTCCTCTGTGGTCTCTTATTTCAGGAGTGGGTGGAAAGAGAAGTTGGGTCTGTGAGGTGGGGGAGAGCAGCAGCATCTGGAAGGGCCTAGAGAGGAACCGAATGTAAACATATGTACACTGCATGGTGGAGTCAGGGCCAGGGAAGGGTGGAGGTTTGCTGTCAGAGGTGGAAAGGGAACACAAAGCTATTAAATTTAGTTTAATTAACAAACGCCTGAAAATGATTCCAGCCTCTCAAATTTGAGAATTTTGCCGTTTTCTATCTCTTTAAATTGACACCTGCCAAACTGCAGACCACTGCAGACCTTTTTTCAAGACCAGCAAACAACAAAACTCAGTCTGTTTTAGTGAGTCATTGCTGTGTTTCCACCATCCTTCAGGCTCCAAATGCGGGTGTTTTGTAGTGACCAGTCAGTGTTTTTCCTAGCTGTTTTATAGGCCCCAAACTTGGGTGTTCTTAGTGACCCGTCAGTGTTTTTCTAGCAGCTTTTTAAGCTTCAAACTAGCTCATTTTGTAGCGATCTGTCTGTATTTCTTCATTGTTTTGTTTTTTTTAGGCTCTAAATGTGGGTGTTTTGTAGCAACCAGTCAGTGTTATTTTAACAGCTTTTTAGGCTCCAAACTTGGGTGTTCTAAGTGATCAGTCAGTGTTTTTCTAGCAGCTTTTTAGGCAACAAACTTTGGTGTTTTATAGTAACCTTTCACTGTGTTTTTGTTTTTTGTTTATTTTCATAGATTTTTATGCTCCAAATGTGGATGTTTTGTAAAAACCTGTGATTTTCTACTGTTTTTTTAAGGCTCCAAACCTGGATGTTTTGTAGAAACTTTTCTATTGTTTTTTTACGCTCCAAACGTGGGTGTATTGTGGTGATCTGTCTGTTTTTCTAGGGGCTTTTTAAGCTCCAAACTTGGGTGTTTTGTCGTGACTCATCAATGAGTTTCCATCTGCTTTTTAGGCTCCTAACATGGATATTTAGTAGCGACCTGTCAGTGTTTTTCTATCACTTTTTTAGGCTCCAAATGTGGGTGATTTGTAGTGACCAGTCAGTGTTTTTCAAGCAGCTACTGAAGCTCCGAACTTTGGTGTTTTGTAGCAACCTTTCACCGTGTTTTTTGAATAGTCTTTTTAGGCTCCAATGGGGGTGTTTTGTAGTGACCTTTCGGTGTTTCTAGTGGCTTTGTAAGCTCCAGACTTGGGTGTTTTGAAGCAACCCATCAATGAGTTTTCATCTGCTTTTTAGGCTCCTAACATGGATATTTAGATGCAACCCGTCAGTGTTTTTCAATCATTTTTTACGTTCTAAATGTGGGTGTTTTGTAGCAACCTGGCAGTACTTTTCTAGTGGCTTTTTTGACTCCACACTTTGCTTTTTTGTAGCGACCCATGTGTGTTTTTCCAGCAGGAATAGTGCCACAAAAAGTGGTTGTTTTTTACAGAGACATCACTGCATTTCCTGGGATAGTACCCCCAAATCCGAGAACTTTAAACCAAGATGTGATCTGTTCCTAACCATAACCAGTGGTTTTTGTGCCTAAACCTAATGCCACATTAACCAGAGCATTATTAAAATGTGAAGTTACAACATGCAAATGAAATAAATCTGTGATTTGCAGAAACATGCAATGCCAACATTTTTTCTGCCAACTGGGTCATTCTCAGAGAAAATGACAACCTTGAGGTCAGGAGAGGTCAAGTGATGTGAAGGTCATCAGGTTGCTCCATGTGATGTGAGTGTTCACACACCTCAATTTAATATGAGATCTACAGGGCTCAATGGAGGACACTGAAAAACCCTCTAAAACTGAGGCAGTGAGGCAATGGTATCACTGACACTGCACAAAAAAAGACAAATATAGCTAACCCTTAAGCTCACCAGTGCACTAAATTCCACACATCTGTAAGAGGAACTTTGAAGGTGGATATTTACTGTATGTAATTTCAGAGAGACTCCTTTCTGCTCTGCAATCTAACAGTTGGAGTGTATCACCTACTCAGTGCAGCATGCAAATGAAAGTAAAGAACAACTGAGGCGAAGGCTGGTGAAAGAAATATGCTGTGCATGAATAAGGCCGTAGCTTTCGTTTCAGAAGTGAGAAGGGACACAGTGAAGTAAAAAAAAAAATCAATTGCACAAATAAAGTACCATATAACTGGTTATTGTGTTTGCAACAATAATGGTAGCGTAACAAAAACTAGAAATGCTACATCAATGTCTGTATTATAAATGTTATTTTTGACTCTGTTCTAGCATCTTTTTTTAAACTCAAAAACATAGTTTGGAGGACCATGTTTCAGAGTAGTGCCTGCAGATATTGATTTCAGGCTGCACAGTGCCCCAAAAACCTGAATTTAGCCTGAGAGGCGAGACCGACGGATTGCAGAGCATTCATTGGTGCTTCATTAGCTTGTTGCTTTGAGCTTACAATAACTGAACAGATCTTCTCTCATCCGCACTATGGCAGGTGGCAGGGGTGGAGCCTAGGGGGGCCTGGGTGCATGCTCCGCTGGGGAGATTTCTTTTCATTTAAGGCAGCTATACGCACTGTTTTTCAAGCCATTTGAGAGAATGGAATAGCTTAAAATCTGTACACCATCTGGGATAACATTGGGGTTGGGTAATGAACTCTGTATTTTTAAGAGTACCGACTGAATAAGGTCAGTATTACCAAGTACAGGTTCACGTTGCATCAAATTTCAGGACCTAGGAGTGCACCTGGGCAGCAGAAGAGCTGCACAGCCGCCCATGGAACTCTGTTGGCTTCCCAGCAAGACGAAACTGTTGCTTCAGAGCAGATAGTTTCAGGGAGCCTACTTTCACTTTTTTTGTTGCTGTTGTTGGTGCCTATATGTCCTTTTGTATCAGTCTGTGTCACCTCGCAGAATTCTGAGGTTTTTCCATATCCATGAACGAAGCGTAGGCAGAACTCTTCTGTTTTTTTTTCTCAGCAGCAGTTTGAGGAGTTTCGAGTCGCAGGAAGAATAATTGATCAGTCGATGTGATCAGATGTGACCAGAGCTGATCACATCGGACTGATGGATGAGAGGAGCAGCTGTTTGTGAGTGAGATTAAATTCTAGACCCAGCGCAATTAACGTTTGAGTTTTACTTTAACTACATCCGTCGTTCTGCTGCTCCGTCTGCACCAAGAGTACACTCTGTGCTTTGAGAGTGTGAAGCAATTAATAACCAAACTGTATTAATTTTCCATCGGCGCACATAAGACTTGCTTGTTGACTGCGGCATATTCAATTAATTTTTGTTGTTAAAGAAAAAGTAAAGTACCGAAAAATGTACCGTTGGATACCAGTGGTGAATTTGAGGTTCAGGCCAAGCAAAAAAAAAACCAAAAAACTAAAAAAATTTTTAAAAAAAAAAACCTCTTCCATGCGTTTACGTGGACAGCCTAAGGTAGACAGAGCACACCTCCCTGCCCTTCCATGCGCCTACATGGAAAGCTTAAGGCAGGGAGAGCAGCAGCAAAGACCCCCGGGAACAGAACAGAGCAGCATCAATGACAAACAGAAATAACAGTAACAGTAGGCAGGCCAGAGCAGTTTAAATAGGGCGCCCTGAATGAGATTTGCCAATTGGTTGCATAGAAAGGAATCATGTGATCTATCAGCTGACTCCTTTCCATCAATCTGCTGCTCCGTCAGTTGACTGGGCTGCTTGAGATCAGCTGATGCAGCTCAGATGTGAGCTGAGCTTGACATCGTGTCCTGCCTGAACTAACGCTGTGCTCATTTTTACATCTAATTGTTCTCCAACTGAAATCAAAACACAACAGATATTGAGGATGACTAATTTTCACTCCTGCCTAAGGTTGCAGCTGTATGGCGGTTTTACGGTATGAAAAGTGGGGGTTGTCATACTGCGTATCTACTATTTGCCTATCAACAGCATAGAAAAAAACCCCACGATTTTACAGAGACTTTCACCTGCACATTTGCATCTCCTTTCCTCATTGACTGCACTTCGGACTTTTCATACATAGAACCCTGTCCACCTGCTCCACCTCTGGTGGTTGGACAGTAGGAGCAATGTTCAGAGAGACTTGAGCAAAAAATAACAACATGAAACTACAAAAGTGAGGGAGACAAACAGGATCTCTGGCCAAGTTCTCTCTCTTTACAACACTCACTATTTACAGACACCGACACAACATACCACTGGCATTAAGCTGTTGTAATCTAATGGAGATATCCCTAACAGTGCATTGACGACAAACACAATATAGAAATGCAACAAGTGCCACAGGCCATGCTTGAGCTGCAACGTGCAAGGAAATCAAAGTCCAGCCGTCATTCCAGGGGCTTAACCTGTAATTTGTGGCAGATTGTTTAGAAACATGTAATTTCGGTTCCAGGCACGCTCTTTGTTGATCCACAAATGGGAACAGAGAGGGAGAGAGTAAAGACCTAATCCACTGTCAGCTTCTGAAATCAAGGTATGCACACGCATTTTCCTGAGGTCACACAGTCTGGTGTATGAATTTTAGTCACAAGATCCCAAACTAATCTGACCCTAATATAATATTCATAGGATACTGGCAACATCAGACATGTCGGTGATGCCGTATGAAAGCTTTTGTAGTAAAAACCAGGAAGATCAATAAGCTGGGGAGTAAATCATGGCTGAGTGGAGCTGGACTCAGCAGAGTCGCAGGTCTGAAATAATCGTATGAGACAGCTTGTGGGAGCCGGGGATTACAACTTGATTCCTTTTTTATCAGCTTTCACATCTCACCGTGCAGGGCTGCAAAAAGCGAGCATAGCTGGTGATCACCACAAGGACTATACAGAGAAAATTAGGCTTAATAACACTGGCACTCGTCTGCATGAGACTGACAATGAAGCGGAGAAAAATTATAACAATTTAGCCATTAAGTGGAGAATTTAATTGAGGTAGAAGATTACAAGGCTGCTGTGAGCAGCTAATTGATGTTTTAAAAACAATTTCACCAGTTTAAAAGAATAAATACTCTATTGATAGTATTAATATCATCATTTTTATCATTACTGTGAGGAAGAGTAGACTGTGTGTAGTGGAAAAGGTAGTTGTAGTAGTAGTGGCAGTAGTGTTAGTAGAACAAGGAGAAGTAGTCGTAGTAGAAGCAGTACCAAAGGTAAGCAGTAGTGAAAGAAGTAGCTTTAGTAGTGGTTAGTAGCTACAGTAGCAGTAGAAATAGTGGTAGTGTGAGCAGAAATAATGTAATAGTAATAATATAAGAAAAGTTTGAATAGTTGTAGTAAAATAAAATGTGGTAGTAGTGGCAGTAAAAGTAGTAAAAAAAGATGAAGTAGTATTAGTAGTGGTATTAGTACAAGCAATAGTAATGGCAGAAAAAACGTTTTTAGTGGTAGAAGAAGTAATGGTGGTGACAGTAGAAGTAGTATGTCATATAAGTAGCAGGAGTGAAAGCAGGAGACGGAGTAGTTGTGTAGTAGCAATAGTAGTAGTAGAGGAAGTGATTTTAGCGGTTGCAGCTGACGTAGTACGTAGCATAAGCAGCAGAAGTAGAGGCATAAATAGTTGTGGTAATAGTAGAAGTAGTAGCAGAGGTATCAGGGCGCTTTCACACCAGGATAGTCTGTGGGACTTGGTACGATTGGGCGGGGAATGCTGTCATGCAGTTACAACAGCTGGTCGTTTGGGGGCAGTATTGCCCGAAACGACTGCTGACCAGGAAGAAAAAAAGCATGAGGAAGGAGAAAACCCGGCTCATCGATTGGCCAGAACCAAAAACGGAAATCCATCCCCTTCCATTCCCCATCCAGCATGTTGCTCTGTACATGAGACGAATGCAGCAGTACCGAAAAAGACGTTGGAGAGCGAGAGACTACGACGTGCTGCTGTGGTTAAACAGACGCCACGCGAGGAATTGCAAGGATTTAAAAGTTTTCAGATCACATATATGTCCGTAAATCATACATATGCACTGCACTCTACATCACTTCGTCTTTGGTTCGCTGGATAGTACATTTGCATTTCCCACTGTAAGTGAACCGCACCAGGGTTCACTTGCAAGAGAACCGAGACCCCAGTTTTCAAGCAGACCAGGGTTCACTCGTTTGGTCCGCACCAGAGTTCGAATGAGCATTCACACCACTACAAACAAATCGAACTATCCGTGGAAGTGGACCAGGGTTTGTTTAAAGTGGACCAAATAGCGCCAGTGTGAATGCGTCCTTAGTACTAATGGTTGTAGTAGAAGAAGTGATTGTGATGGTGGCAGCTGAAGTAGTATGTCGTAAAAGTAGCAGAAGTAGAAGCAGGAGAAGTAGAAGTAGTTATGATAGTAGTAGAAGTAGTAGAACTAGTCGCAGTGGTGGTATTAGTACTAGCAAGAAGCGAGAGGAAGCAGTTTTAGTGGTGCCAGTAGAAGCAGTATGTGGTATGAGTAGCAGAAGTAGAGGCAAAAAAAGAAGTAGTAGCAGTTGTAGTGGTATTAGTACTAGCAATAGTAGCAGTCAAATAAGTAATATTTTAAATAGTGGTAGTAGCAGAATAAGTAGTAGTATTAGTAGTGCATGGTGATATATTATTGTACAGTATTGAATTGATTTGTGTGCACTCAGTTTCAAAACTCTGTTAAATGATCTATGTATTAATGTGTCATTACTGTCACATACTTCAGTGTCTGTGATCTGTGTGTGTGCGCCTGCAGGTGTGTGTGTCCTGTATCCCAGTGTGTATTTGAATGAGCGTACACACACACTAACACATGTTTAGACAGACGTGCTGTAACTGCTGCAAATAAGGATTCGACTGAGAGGAAATAAATCACATTATTGGCTGAGACGCTGGGCTTCCACTGATGGAGCTCTTAATTTAGTGCCTTTACCTCGGTGCCAGCAGAGTACTGGAACACCAGAGGATACTGGAATACTGGACTGGGACCAGGCCTGTGCAGAATTCCTGCGAACATGCATGAATAGAACAATTTATGCAAGCATTTTCCATCTCCAATGGATGGAAAACTGCCCCACCAAACCGCCCCCCACCCCCTAAAAAAAAAGTAAGCCTGCTGACTGTTGCTAGGTGGCTCTCTCTCTTTTTAACTGATGGACACAGAAATAGCGCTCTTCCGACTGCGGTTATCCGGCACTCGTGTTTCCATCACACATGTAATTCAATCAGCCCGTCATCTGCGCTAATACCCAACACATGAGCAGCACCGGTATAATCATAGCCATCACTCATCACTCCTCAACAATAGCTCCGGCTCGTCTGGAGCGCACAGCTGTTGCGATCTCGCAGGAGTTACAGTGAGAGGGGAAGATAGCGCTGACATGTAGGTCAATCAAACATAAACTGTATTAAAATGAAACTGAAAGTGCATTTTGCATTTATTCTCCTTGCAACCTCAGCTGACCATCTGACAGCGCTCTGACGCCAAATATATCCGCAACATATCAGATTAATTTGCAGCTTTACTGTATGAGTGTCTTATCTGTCATGAGCTTGGAATGCCATAAATCTTGCGCCTCCGGGCATATGGCAGGAGACCAAGTTAACGTAATCTGTTGCTGGTGATGTCATGCCTCGCTATTAGTGCGATCGGCATCAATGCAGAGGACACACTGATAGCAAAGCTTATCATGGAAATTCAGTTGTACTGAAGTAACCAAATGATTGAAAAAAAACGTAAAGGTTAGGAGGAATGCACATGCAACTGTGATATACATCTGCTCCTCCAATACAGCACGTGTGTGTTCTCTATAAGGGAACACATCAAACATACTTTTGGAGACAGAGTGCTGGCGGGGACATAAAGACACACTGCACAGTGTATCTAAAAGATTTGGCCCGCATGCGTTGGCTTGAGTGCATGACTCAGATTCTTATTGCCTCTTTCATCAGACATCTCCTCCGTGTCCTTCCACATCAAGCAGACACTTCAGACTAAATAATTTGCCTGCGAACTGTCTGCTCACCTTCAAATGCCTCCTGCATGCTCTGGCAGGTCTATGTTTATGTTGGCTTTGATGCAAGGAAATGTATGGATGATATTCCTAAGAGCCCGACTACATTCAAATCACACACGCAGTGCACTGAGCGGTATCTGGCCATGTAGATAGTTTTGCTTGAGTGGTCTGAGACAGAGGTAAATGCAGTGTTGCTTGTGATGCTGAAAGCTTTTACATTTGAAGAGGCACAATGTCAATGTTATTAATATTACCTAGATATTTTCTCCTGAAGGTAAAAAGCAATACAAACTGTCCAAGAAAACATACACTTTCTTTTTGATTTGGAACGTATGTGTTACAGAATTAGTATCACACAATGCTGGCAAACTTTAAAGGAACAATTCACCCCCCCAATGATTATTAATATCAGTTACTTACCCTGTGTTATGGTAAATTTGTGGGGGGAAAAACAATTTTTCTCACATGCCTCCACAGTGACTCCACAGAGAATCCATAAACTGAGAAAATTCTTGATGAATTTAAGTCATAGGGGTCCACGCTTAACATCAAAACTATATCAAAACATCTGTTTACAAACTCACAAAGCTCAAACAAAATAATCCAATTCTCATTTATCCACTCTTTCGCTTACTACTTCCCAAACACATGCATTTTTACTAAAACATTACTATTTAAAACTGAACCGAAAGTGAGACTTATCCATGCTCTCTTCAAAGCCAAACTCCACTGACAAAAACAGTAATTTTACCTCTCTGAACACTGGAGCTGCTGGTCTACCCCTGCGTCAATCAGCTTGTTTCTTTGGGTTAATGTGTGACTTTGGTGAATCTGAACAAACCCTTTAAAACACCAAAATCACACAATAACACAAACTAACTAACTAGTCAAGGCAGTGGTAGACCAGAAGCTTCTGTGTTCAAAATGGTAAAATTACAGTTTTTGTCAATGGAGTCTGGCTTTGAAGAGACTGAGAGAGGTTTCACCTTCAGCTCAGTTCTGTCTGTTTGGGAAGTATTGAGCATACGACTGGATACATGAGTCTTAGATTATACTGAGCCAACTATGAGAGAGTTTGAAGACAAACGTTCTGATTTAGGTTTGCTGTTGTTAAGCACGGCCCCCTTATGACTTCAAATCATCGAGAATTTTCTTTGGATTCCTTGTTCACAGTGGAGACATATGAGACAAGTTTTCCTCACAAATTCAACTAAACATAAGGTGAGTAACTAATGTACAAATGGTAATTTGGAAGGCAAAGCGCTCCTTTAAGTTTCAAACAGGGGAGACGCAACACACTGAGCGCCATAAGAGCAAGCAAATGTCCAGTAATGTCAGATTTTTTGTGCTTCAGAGGAAAAACACAGCTTATTTTATCCACAAATATATAGAAAAAGATCTCCAACTTGGGTCTTATCTACAGCGCAGAGTTATTGAGACCCTTGTCAATATCATGATGCTGTTGTCCACACTGGTTCTCATCCTCCAAAATGCAAAACTGATATTGAAGAATAAGGCTTTTGTCTTTCTCTATGATTTCAGATGTGTGACTGGTCATTGATCTACTGGCTTGTCACATCGATATTGTCTTTGTTGCCTGTGTGTCACCACAAATTGGAGCACTGAATGAACCCAGCACGATTGATTACTTTCAGTTAGATTTTTCTTTTGATACAAAATAATACATAAGTGCCCTGAGACCAATCACAGAGGCTTCACATCAGACAATAAAACACAGCAGGTGACAACTGTCAATGCACAGTATTTTTAACCCTTGCACAACCCACTCTGCAATTATACAGCCATCTCTGATGACATGAATGTTCACAAATCATAAACGCAGGATTTTTACAGTGGCAGACCCTACGCTGTTGTGAGCGTTTATAATTGTGCGGTGGTGTGTCTGTGTCTCTGCAGTTACACCTCCGAAACACTAGTTGGCACCGGGGTTTCTGCAAAGTGCTGTAAAGTTTAGTTGATTCAAAACACGCATTAAACACACATTAAACACACATTAAACATGGCTTAATAGAGACAATTTCAAACACAAATACACAAATTGGCCTCACCATAACGCGCAGCATTCACAGACAAAACACTTGTCTTTATCTGGACACAACATGCTAATGTTATCAGCACACGCCTATGGCATTTTACATTGTATAAATTAGCCTAGCAGCTAGCAAACTTCTCTTCTCATATGAAGCCAGGGACAACAGCAACATTCAACAAAGGTAACGTTACAAAATTTGGCTCCATTACAGCTCACAAGGTTCACTGACAAAACAACTGTCTTATAATAAACATGTTTTCCAAACAAATATAACATGCTAACGTTATTAGCACAAGCCTATGGCATTTTACATTGTATAAATTAGCCTAGCGGCCAGCGGTCATGTGAACATGTTCTAAACCATTGTTGCTGTCTGTGTTAGGCCTTGATTAAAAAAAAACAAAGAGCACTGTGATAAAGGCTGCTTTCTTTGTGTTGTTAGGACTGTACCAAACGCTGTATAAAACACCTTTTATACTGCACTGAATGGATACAGAGTACAGTATGAGCGACAGAATGACAAATGGATGAGATGAATGACAGAACACAGGTAAATACAGTGTGAAGGGCAGCCACAGTCACCTGTCAGGAAATTACTTTGTGAATTGAGAACACAGCGTGGCATTGTCCACACACCACTCACTGTTATTACACAAAGAAAGAAGGTATAACTCTGCGACGCTGATTCAAGTCAAATTTTCTTAGCTTCAACAAGGTTTGTTGTGTTAAAGGCATGGTATGGAATTCTTTTTGCAATCACGGTCACTGAATTGCATGCGATG
The DNA here is from genome assembly GCA_019142605.1 of Cephalopholis sonnerati. Classification (NCBI taxonomy): domain Eukaryota; kingdom Metazoa; phylum Chordata; class Actinopteri; order Perciformes; family Serranidae; genus Cephalopholis; species Cephalopholis sonnerati. The sequence continues at coordinate 24,433,116 of JAGQAX010000020.1, forward strand.
ATGTAAAAATAAAAAATGTCAGTCACCTGTGGAACAGGTAGGGCTCTAAAAACTCCAGCCAAGCATCCTGACCGCTCTGCATACAACAAACGGACGGAGATAGGTCAATCAAACTGAGAGAGAGAGGGCACCAACACCAGCCGTTAGTTGTAATCGAAAAAGGAAATCAGTATACGAGAGAGCTACTGCTTAAAAAAAAGGGTGGATGCCGAAAGAGCCAAAGCACGAGTCAACATCGGTGTGGCTTTTCAACGTTGGCGTCAACTTAAAGATCAGAAAGGTCTTCCAAGAGATGCAATGGTCGCCCTTTTTCTGCTGGACAGGTAAGACAACATTTCTGTTCATTTCTACTAAGCGTTCAGTAGCTTGGCAATGGCACTCGAGTCCGTGCACTATCCTCGTTCGCTCACGCTTGTTCACTCACGCACCTTTGTGAACAAGCAATGCACGTTCGTGTTCTTTGGAGGCGTGACTCCTTGGGGGAGAGGGTAGGACCTTTTTGATTGTGGATTTTCTGAATCTAGCTTGCACGACCGTTATTTTCAATGACTCCAGACCCCCCCTTTAATACAGATAAACTATAAGAGCGAGGAAATGCAGCGATGACAACAAAGAGGCGTCCTTTGTTTCTTTGTGCTGTGCTGACGTAACATCGAAAGCTCAGCTGTCCTGAAACACCCATCAAGGAGCAGAGAGATGAAACTGTAAAACTGCCAACAACAGACTTCAATCGAAGACTTGAGTTTCCCCACTTGAGGTGTCAGAGGCTGATAATTTAGAAAAGGACTCATGACTGAAAGTGTGTGTGTGTGTTTCTCTCTCTTTTGTAATGTTTCAAATGCTCCTGGGTCAGAGGGTTATCTTCACTCCCATTCCACATTTGTCATTTTTGTCAGAACAATACAGACAGCTGGGTCGGAGAAGCCGAGGGGTAGCCTCACTTGGGTCAACCTGCCAATTCAAACTAATTTGCTCGACTGCAAGCATCCATTAGTGGCTCGGCTCACCTCCCGGTCACTGCTCTATCACAGCTGCGACTAAGTTTGAAAGGCCATGATGACAACAAATGAAAAGTAGGGTGGCGGTACCGGGGAGGACACACACTGCTCTAGAGGAGGAAGTCAGCTGGGGTTGTGGCTCATCTTTTTGAATTGACCTGAGGCGGCACAGAGAGCTTCTGAGGTCATGCTGGATCCGTTTCCAGGTTGACGAAACATTTGGATTGGAAAATCAGTTGTGATAATGAATGTAAACAGTGCATGAATTAACTTTGTATAATGTGGAAGGGGGTCACTCATGGCGATGAACCTGCAGAGAATTATCACCCAACCCTGCATTTCTTCTCAGCTTTGCAGAGTGCTTAAGCTAACTGTTTTGGTTTTGCCGCCCACAACTTTACAGTTTTAGCTTTCTTGCTGCGCTTATCGACGACATTGTCAGATGTTGGTCCAACCAAACAGCGCTAACTTTCGCTCCGTTTCGACCAAACACTTTCAGTATAGTACCTTTGGAAGCGCAAGTAACCCTTCAGACATGGTTCCTAGACCCTAGCGTTTCCACCGCAAACAGTACTCTTAAATGTGGGCGGGGTTGTTGCCACTCACTGCTCCATCCAGCACTCACTGTATTTCCTCATTACCGGTGACACAAATGGAAGTCTGCACCTTGTTCATTGTCCACAGAACGAGGCTACACGAGTCTCTCTCCATGAGATATTTAAAAATAGCGGGTTTGTGCATTTAGACCTTCTCAGGCATGCTCAGGGGCTTTTAAGAAACAGCTTAAAATGTTTTGTTCAGACAGGCGTTTGGTTAACCCGTCCATACAGCTAATAAGCTGTTTATTTTTCTCTGTCCTTATTTATTTGCTGCTGCTGTGTTTTCCTGTGTTTTTTGCTGTCTTTTTTATTGCTAATGTAAAGCACTTTGTGATTTAAGATCTGCAAAAGGTGCTGTACAAATAAACTTAAATAAAGGTAGGTGGTCACAAACACAACTCCAAGTGACAGCTATTATTGCTCTGCATCTACACCATATAAAGTGATGCCAGTGTTGTATTGACAGCTTGTTGCGCTGCCCCCAAGTGGGAAAAAAAATCAATTGGTGTAGGGTAAAATGACAGCATTAAATCTGTCTATTGGCTGAATTGGCATGCATAGCGCATTTTTCTATACTCAGCCAAAGACAGTTTGTTAGAGAAAGAAAATATGAAAGGATTCAGATCCAATAATGGACTCACAGTCAATATCAAGCCGCAGCTCCTGTTTCTATTCTCATCCACAACCTTTCAAGCTTGCCAGTTGTTTAAAGCTTGCCTCCTTCTTTTTTAATTGGTCAGACCTGCTTTGTTCTAACCCAATCACTGGAAACTTTTGACCAATGGAGGAGCAGGAGCCAGACGCTGAAACTGCCACATGTGCCTGCTGGTGTATTCAGGCAGATTTTGGCAAAAGTACGAGTGTTTGGAAGATACTGAGCACACAAATGGACAGCATAGATATTATGCTGCCTGAGACGTCTCTCATCAAAGAACCAAACTACAAACTTGGAGCCACATCTCAAGACTACACAGGGTGTGAATGTTTGATGTTTTAAAGATGCAGTAGATTTAAGATGGAATGCTTTGATGTATGTTTTATGTAAGGATGTGATGCACGTGCAAGCTCAGATCATAAAATATGTGAAGTGGCCATTGTGAGGAACTTTCTGAAGATCAAGCCAAACTATAACGCTCCACATTCTGCCTGACACTGTGCCAAAGCTGGGAAAGCATCTTTCCTCTCCGCTACATCTCCCGCCAGACTAATATGTCAAGTATGCGTTGACTTACCAGTCCGTCACAGTTGCTGATAGCCACAGAGGCCTCCGGCATGTCGCTCACATCTCCAGTGAAAACACAGTCCCCGTGGATACGCTCCTTGGCCTTTTCCACAAAGTCCTCCTGCCATTCCACGAAAGCCCCCGGGGCCACCAGCCGCCTGTTGGCCCTCAGGCGGAGGTGCAGTTCTTTCCCAAACACAGTGACGTTGAAAAACAAGTGCTGCGCCGAGGCAGGGGTGACCGGGGGCATCTCGGGGGCACCGCGGGCCACCCTTCTTCTGCTGCCAAACGCTGAGGCGGCATCAGCATCATCATCAGCAGCAGCACCACCACCACCACCTTTACTTCCACTTCCAGCAGAGACCACGTGAGAAATGTACCGGCCACGGGAGTCTGTGCTGAATGGCACGATAAGACCATATTCACTTAACTTTCCAGAGAGTTTTTCTGATGGGACAGATAGTGTCAAGTGAGAATCACATTCACAGACCTATGGCAAGCTCTTATGGAAAAAGACTATAAAGCAAAGATGGGTGATTAAAAAGACACGCTGTACCATAGAGGTCAGAACTTGTGTCACACATATTATTACATAAAGCACATAAAGGCAGGAGCACTATCAGTCAAATCCTGTGGATATAAAAGGGGAACCAGGAATTTAACACAATGTAAGGCTGTCAGGCTTATTATGTGGAGCAATCAATAAAATAGGCCATCATTTTCTATCATTATTTCTCCACATATAGTCTTAAGAATGCATTTCTATGCAGAGTGCAAAAAAGGACATAACTCACCATGTGTTTCTGCAGCGAAAATATGATCCAAAAATACTTGACTGAGTGAAAAGCACATGAATATATACATACAATCCATAGCGAGGGCTTTAGTGTGAGAGCTGCCACTTCAGCGCTGAGTTTTCCTTTCTGTTGTAAACTTTGAGTCCTTTCCTCCTGAAAAAATGCACGACTGCAGGAGAAAAGTCCTCAGAGCTGAGCTCCAGCGAAGCAGCCGGGCATTTCTCAGCGTTCCCCCTCTAGACGCCAAACTGACGGATACTCACAAGTTGTTTCCAATCTTTTGGCCTGTGCTGCTGAACTGCATAGACCAAGACTGCCCCATCCATTTAGGGAGCTAAGGGGGGGATATCTGGGGTGCTGATGACGACAACTCCCCGGTAAAAACCGGGACGGTTTGAAGAGGTAGCCCAGTTTTTTTTTTTTCCTCCTTCTTCGTCCCTTTCCTTCCTCTGATAACTTTTTTTTAAAGGCAGGAGCGAGTTAACGCACGCCTACGCTGAGAAAAAAAGTCGGAAGAGTTCAGATAAAGTGTGCGGAGACAGAGTGTCCCGGTGGTGAAACATCTGCCGTCCAGTCGTGCACCATTACGCACCAATGGTTCGGCTGCGGGACTCTCCACTGCTCAACTTGAAGCCACTACCAGCCGACAGTGGGAGCGCCTTCTCTCCACTAGACAACCACACATTTAGCCAAGCGGCTCTTTTTTCAAGTCAAAAGAGAGAAACTGGGGAGGTTATATCATCCTGTCCACTTCCACAGCTAATATTCACCCTTAAAATCTGTTTTTCCTCCTAAAGAGGCTGAACTGGCAGCCAGATGCGTCCTCACATTTACACTAGTACACAAACATGTCAGGGATAAATCAGGGATGGCAGAGGTCAAAACTAACCAATGCACAAAGTGGACTTTGACTTATACATCACAGAAACGCACCTATAACAACAATTAACACTCCAATACAAACATTTATGTATGTTAGGAACACAAAAATATGAATAAAATACAGTTAAAAAGAAACAGAAGGCTGAGACACTAACATTTAAAGATTAAAGTATACATTCACATTTTTCCAAGTCCGTCTTAAAATAACGCTCACTTGCCCATACGTGCATTGAAACAGTCTTTAGTGGCTGCAACTGTTCATTGTGTTGATTTTGTGCAACAAAAATTCATTCATTCATTTTCCGTTCCGGCGGGGTCCACCCTGGACAGGTCACCAGACTATCACAGGGCTGACACATAGAGACAGACAACCATTCACACTCACATTCACACCTACGGGCAATTTAGAGTCACCAGTTAACCTGCATGTCTTTGGACTGTGGGAGGAAGCTGGAGTACCCAGAGAAAACCCACGCTGACACAGAGGGGCTCCCCCACCCTGGGTTCGAACCAGAAAGAAACGCTCTTGCTGTGAGGCGGACAATGCTAACCATGACCAAGGAAATTCAACCAAAGCTAATATGAGGCTGCAGCATTGTGAGGTAGAGAACGCCTCCAAGGCTACAATCTTTAGCCTTTTTTACGCAGATAACCATTAATGGGGCCGTAATGACAACAAATTCTCACTCTGACCTTGTCACATATCGACGTTTGGTCATGGACTTTCCACGTCCCCATAAGATGTCAACAGTACCCTGGGTGTGTTGGTTGTTGACGTTCTGGGACACCGTGTCAAGTTCAGCCTGTTACATGCATTGTCTTCTTTCAAAATACACTTCTGTTTTCACAGGAAATTAACTGTTTACATACAGTCTCTTTCAAAATAAACGCACTATGCACGACGCTATGCAGTTTTTTTTTTGCTTCAACAACAAATACACGTGGTTAGGTGCAGGCAACAAAAACACAGTTAGGTTTAGGAAAAAAGAAGGTCGTAAACACCGCCTCTCCCGGGTGAAAGTCAGTGTTTGTTGAACCCATCCACCAGCCCTCCCGCCTGCCCCAGTCGGACTTTTCGCCTTAGCTTTCATACTTGTCCTACTGCATTTCCCCCTGATGCCGCTGGGCGCCCTTAATCTTTAACAGCAACCGGCCTGCGTATCATGCTGACATTAAAGGACGCCTTTTTACGTTGGTTTCTGACGCCGCAAGTCACTGCCCAAGCGCCGGATTTCGAACGACTTCGAAGTGAGACCGGGCTTGTAACGAAACACCTGCCATTATGCCTAGCTGTGCTTTCTTATACAGAACCAAACAACGCAAGTATAATGCCGCCTGCAGTGTGTGATTTTAAATGTCGTGTGCGTGTTCTAGAAGCAAAAGAGGCGTGACATGTAACACTACAGCGTCGGCCTCTAGTATGACGATACACCATAAAAATAATGGGCATCGCTACTGTAACATCACACAGTGCTTTGTGGACTCTGACTTTGAAGCCTCGAGTATGACATTTTGACCGTTGCCATCTTTTGGAGCCAGAAATGACCATATTTGGGCGAGAGGCTGGCGTTGTAGACACAACGACTGTCACTCAAAGCAGCCTGCTTTAATAAAAAGCAAACAGGTGAGTTATATAAAAATCTACACCTCAAAAAAGTGCCCTCTGCTTGGACGGCAAGGAGCCTCGGACCTTTGAGTTAGCTGCTAACTGCTGCTAGCTGCTTTGCTAATCTTCCGGCGTTAGGTCGCACACACAACATCTCGTCCAAACATCACATCGTCCCCTTCTGTCGGCTGTTCCTTTTACACGTGTGTCGATTTAGTGCTGTTACTATCTCTGCTGCTGGCTTAAGGCAAGATAACTGTCACCGCATTTAGGCAAGAACAACGAGGCAGTTAACAGTGCAACATTCCTGCCTTGAACAGGCAGTGTAAAAGGGGCTTTTTTAAGTGCAAAGTTCCCTACTTGTGTCACTTACTGTACTGTCTACCACACTGCATTGAGGAAACTCTGTGTAAACATAGAGAGGATTTCACACTACAAATGTTTTCCATCTCTTCAGAGCCAGTACAAACAGGAGGAACATTTACAGCAACCAAAAACTGAGTGATTTAAGACAGCCTTAAAAATAATGTGCACCCACTTATCTATTTAGAGCCAAATAAAGAGCATCTCAAGGTGAGGCAAAGTGTCACATCATCATAAAATCAGATTTCATGCAACCACTCATTTTCCAAGTCTGCTGCATACAGCTCTTGTGTCAACAAAGCACGCCTCGCACGATCCGATTTAATGACCTCATGCAGTTTGTATCTCAAGTTTTCATAATCGGGGCTAATCCTGCAGATGTCACTGTGAGCATATGTTCCATTTGCAGAAATGGAACAAATCCAACACCATCATTAGAGGCTTAGAAGGTGTGAAAACTCCACAGCAGATTTCATCAGTGGAATGACAGCCTGTTAAAACTCTGGATGACTGCTCAAGCAACCAGGATTTTTTTTTTTTTTTTTTCTGGCCCCAGCTCACCCTGCTGGAGTCCAGACTTTGTCAGACATGACCACGCAGAGACTGAACCAACAACTGTGGAATCCAGAGGAAAAGAAGGGGGTTGGGGTTGAAATGAGTTTTGACTTTCAGGTTTTTTGAGGAAAAAAGGTGTCTAGACTGGAGATTCTTTCGCTTCTGCAGTTCCTCGACTGTGTCTGCGCTCTGTTACTCTGTCGCTCTGTCGCTCTGCGCGACCTCCCCCCATGCGGCGGCTATACTCTCACTCTGTGGCTAATTACCTCCATGCTCGCAGGATGGTCAATGTAGAGCAGGTGTGGGGTTTTTTGGGTTTTTTTTTTTTAATACAGTCATCCCCCCAGGGCGGCAATGGGAGGATTGGACGGTGATCCAGAGTTGTGCATTAATAAGCGATGGAAACTAACCACAGCATTAAGAGATGGAAACCATTAACTGCCTTGTAAGAAGTTTTATGCTCTTTTTCCATCCATACTGTTTGGAGTTTTTTGTTGTTTTTTTTTCATTTGTGTCCAAACGCCAGGATGACATTCCACAATATAGCATAGTATTCAATTAGAAGCCTTGTTTTTTCCCTTCTAAAATGAATAGCTCCACTCACAGTCTGTGGTTACGTCCACACACCAGAACAATTTTCTACTACAGTGCGCGCATTAGAACACTCTGTCCTTCACAAGAGGAGTGTAAGAGCAAAACTTTAATACACTCCTGTCTCAAACAGAACCCCAGCCGTTGAGTATTTTAACAATAAGCCGCAAGACGTTCATGTGAGGAAGCCAGCTCTCTTCAGAAATGGGATTTATTGATCTATAAAGCCTTGAAAATACAACAGCATTTGTTCTTTTTCCTCTCAAGCGTCACAGAGACATGCTGCACGCTCGAAATTTCAGCTTAGATGACTTTTAAATGTGTGTGAATCAAACAGACACGTTATAATCTGCTGAACAGTAGTCCAGTCTTTGAGGGTGGAGCTGCAAAAACACACACACGCACACATACACACACACACACAAAAAAAAAAAATCAAGCTTCTTCCACTGTTTCCAACAACAGGGAGAAGTTACAGTACAGTGTGTGGAGCTGCGGATGCCTCAGTGTGTGCTGTAATGTGGTCTAGCCATGCCAGCGTGCTGAGAAAATATGTGACTTTTCATCTCTCGAGATGCAGGGAGATGTAAAGCAGCTGCTAGTCTGCCCCGGCAGCTTGAGGGGGAAGAGAGGAGCGTCTGTGTGTGCCAAGTTACAAACCAGTGGCTTGAAGAGGTTGTTATTGTGGTCCTCTGACCGGCGTGGACGGAGGGAGCTGGGACTCGATGAGTTTCACTTGACCTTCTTTAAGAAAATGTGATTAGTGTGTAATGAGTGTGGGAGTCTTTTCTGTACTGACGGTAGCTCTGAATGTGGCACTGTATTTGTGTTAAAGGTTTTACTTTCGTTATGTCCAGCACAGACATTCACGTTTATGTCCTCTTTGTTTTTCGTATCCCAAAAACAGTTTTCATTTTAGTGGAAAGTTAAAGTAATAGTGCATCATTCCCTGTTTTACAGAGAGTTTTTCCTTCAAGTCTCCTAAATTAAACAACAAAATGCCGTGTTTGTCCATCCCTTCCCTCTAGAATGACACACAGACTCTGATCCGACAGGGTGACTTAATTTCCCTTACAAATAAATGCATTTTGTGACGTGACACCTCCATGGTTGAGGTCTGGGTTATGTAACTGGCTTATGTTTAGAGAAAGATCATGGTTTGGATTAAAATAAGTACCTTGTCAAGGTTAGGGGATCTTCATGGTTAAAATAATAAACACTTTTAAAGAACGATTGCGGTCACACTTTAAAAAACAACAAAAAAAAAAGTTGACGGTCTGTTTGAAACAGGAAACAAACAGCTGTCTCCCATGTTAAAGCCAGATGTTTTGTTGACCCATTCATCCACCCCGACCTGTTTCTGCCTGCTTCCACTCTTTGGTCTAAACTAATCATAGACTGTATAAAAGAAGTGGATGAAGCCACTGTGACGTTACCCACTGGTTTGTGGACTTCTGTTTTTGAGTCAGAGTTTGGCATTTTGGCCGTCGCTGTCTTGTTGATTTTTTGGAGCCAGAAGTGACCATATTTGGATGAGAGGGTAGAGCTGCGGAGGAGTGAGGAGCGGACGTGACTGGGAAACTGAGGACACTGCTGTGTTAGTGACTTGTCAATCACAGCGTAGCCACGCCCCAAAGCATACCCTGCTTTGTTGTCTGTTCTACTCCAAATAGGACTATAATTTATAAAATGAACATCATGCCATATTGAAGAGGACTTGAAACCATAAAACTGTTTACTGAGGTGACTTCACTTTTTCAATGTGATCCCATCTCTACTAATGATGCAGAGGGCAGACTTGGGGTCAGCAGTAAAAGGCAGTTGGCATTCAGGTTTAAGCAACAAAACTTCTTGGTTATGGTGAGCAAAAGATTGCAGATGTTGCAAAAACAACACCCGGCTCTGAGCTGCACAAACATGGTGGTAAGAAGAGGTTGGCGTTTGGGTTTAGGCAATAAACTAGTTGGTTATGGTCAAGGAAACTATAAATAAGGAATGGTTATGACGACAGTGAGAGCGTTTGAGGAGCCAGACTTTAGTGTCAGTTCTACTGGAGTCATTGGGGTGGGCATGGGTCTGTTTGGAGACCAATACAAGGAAAACAAATGCGCACATTAACATCAGTAAGCATCCCGTATATCCCTTTTCGAGAGTCATGGGCTGGTTTGGTTTGGTTTGGTTTGGTTTGGTTTTGGCCCAGCACAGCAGGGATTTGCATTTCCATTACAACAGGGCTACCTTCTTGAAGGTGTGTCTTAAACTGATGACGGCTTGTCTTGACTGATGTCGTTTAAAAGCAGCGGGCTGATCCACGGCTAGGTGAGCTGTTTGCAGAGGTGCAGTAAGAGCCTGTTGTCTGCAGCTCTTCATCAACATCTCACCGTGGCTGTTTCTGCTTTCACTTTCCTCCCTGCTGCAGCATTAGATTTGCCACTAGCCGCTAACAAAGTTACGCTAATTCGGCGATGAACACATTTAATTTCCTATAGATTCTTCACAATAAAAGTTCCATGTTATTTTTACTATGAAGCAGCAAAATAAGTATAATGTTGAGTTTTCGAGCAGCAACTTCACACAACTTCTAATACGGCTGATAGCGACATGAAACAATAAAATAAAGTAGATATCAAAAGTAAAACCAGGACGCGGGAGAGAAACTAAACTCCGAACCACAGAGATTCAGTTAGAAGCTACAAAAGTACTGAACTAAAAAAGTACTGTAACACACAGACTTTTAAAAACACCTTTCTCAGAGGTGAGCACAGTCCCCCAATACACACGCTACCCACTTAACAGTAGGCGGCCCGGCTTTTGGACCTACTCCTGAGAAAGTCCATTTCCAGTACGGCTTGGCGTGACATGGGGCATCTAATCTGCTAATGGAAAAAGGGTAGTAATGAGTGTTTTTTAATCTGGTGGAAGGATTTTTCAGTGAAACAACAAAGATGTGTTAAAGTGTGATTTCCAGTGCCCACCCTATTGACTCAAGTAGAACTGGCACCAAAATCTGGCCCCTCGAACACTGTCACTGTCATCATGACTGCTCCGTCTTTATGGTTTCCTTGGTTATGGTAAGGAAAAGATCGCAAACTCTGCAACCGATGTTATTGTACATTGGTCTCACATGCTCTTCTGTGTCAAAGTCCAGTGTTTCTCCCCGGCCCAGGCGGCATATTCTGATGCCCTGGGAGTAAGACCAGGCTGAATATTCAGACCAGGAGGCTACATCCACTTCTTCTATACAGTTTATGAAACTAAACTGATTTAACCGTCTCCTGGCTCTCAGCAAGAAGAGGAAGAACATGTACTTTATTAACCCCTAAGGGATTATACACACAAGCCTGAACACACACATACACAAACAGGACCTATACATGAATTGAACAGAGAGATGTCAGAGCGAGGGGGCAGCTTTGGACAGGCGTCATGGACAGTTGGGGGTTTAGTGCCTTTGCTTAGGGGCACCTCGGGAGTGTCCAGGAGGCAAACTGGCACCTCTCCAGCTACCAGTCCACGCTCCATACTGTGTTCATACAGTGACCTGAGCTGGCGACCCTATGGTTCCCAAAACAAGCCCTTAGGAACTGAGCTACTGCTGCCCCCAGAAGAAAGCTAAGAAGCATTACACCAAAAATATCAAACTATATACCTTTAACTCTTACCCAGAGTGTATTACATTAATTTACTTGGATTACCAAGCAGGCAAAAGTCCCTAAATTAAGAGCTAAGTGCATATCAACGTGACACTGTTTGTACCCTTTGTCCTTTCTAACTTACCGTAGTTTAGCTATGTACCAGGAAGTACAGAAACAGGCTAATTGCGGTTTTCCACCTGTGTTAATTTCTCCTTATATAGAAACTATATATATTAACACAAAGTAATATTAGTCATTTACTTACCTTAAATGCTTGCCTTAAAGCGGGAACCTTTTCTTGCAAACTGTAACAAACATAAAAACGTCACGACGCTAATCGCGTTAGCATGTCAATGAGTTTTAAATGCGACGTTAGCATCATGCTAATCGCTAGCTTAAGTTGAATGCTTAGCTGTTGTTGACATTAGTTTTGACCGTGTATAATGTATAATGTGCTCTTTATTTTTGTACAACAGCTTTACAGTGGACTTTTGGTCATTTGCATCATCAACAATGTTGAATATGTAACACTTAGATACAATAAAACCTAAATTAAGTTGTACATTGTTACCTTGTGGCTCCATCTTGTAGGTAGTTTGAAGACACTTGACACCAGTCTCACCACAAGGTAAGTTTAGTGGCTGTTACAGAGCTTCCTCTCACTACTATTCAGCAGACAGCATCTTAACTAGCTAGTTAATTCAGCAGTATCGCCACCATGTGGTCATATATTGATAAAAATATAACATTTTGCCTCATATAAGATGGAGATGACATTTTCCCAGGATTCCTTGGCTCAAGACAGATGTCAATACAAGCTGCTAGTTTGGCTTTTTGGCAGCACATTTTGTCCCCAACACATTTTATCCAGTTTTCTCCAAATTTGGCACAATTAAATTTGTGTTTCAGGGCTTCATACAAAAATGACTGGACTGTTTTGCAATAATTAGCCACTGAGCTCTCGTCAGTTTGACATCATCTGCCATAACTCGTTGACAAAAACAACTTCATTTAGATGGAGACATTCCTGCAGAATTCGGAGGCTAAGATTGAGATGAATGATTAAGTTAAATACACATCACTTAGTGGTCATAAGTCTGACTCAGAGTTGTCTTTTGGGAGCAAGTCTCAAGTCTGTCAGAGCAAGTTCAAGTTGAGCTACAAGTCTTTGTTCACTGTGTTGTTCACATAGCTGAGGCCAGGGGCCTTAAGTTAACACACCTACTGGTACTTGAAGCTTAAAAGGTTAACAATCTGACCTGCAGGATAACTCACAACTAAGAGCAATGTTTACCTGGTGACAGTCACTGACACCTGCTGACTCCAAATGACATGGCTTATGATGCCATGGAGCGAGCACTTAAGGGAAAGAGGTTTTGGAGAGTGGCCTTGGAAATACTCAGCTGTGAGTGCATTATCTGGGTGGGTTAGTAGAATCACTGAGCCCTGCTACATTAGTGAGCACCACACGTCTACATTTACTGTCATGTCTTTGTTATTGCTACACTTTTCCCTGTAAAATGTCCTTCATAGTGTTGAGATCCTCCAGAGGGCAAGCATTACCTGCCAGAGTGAACGGAGCTGAGTGTCAGCCATGTTTTTGTAGTTTAAAAAAAATCCTAATATCCCCAAAATTCATAGTTAATGAGAGTTCTTTTAAAAGGAGCAGTGTGCAAGATTTAGTGGCATCTGCAGAATTCCACCAGCTGAAACTTCTCCCGCTTGTCGAGCGTGAGCGCCCTGCCAGGATTCCTTCAGTGTTCACTGTTTGTATCAGGAGCCAAATTATCCGCAGAGGTCTCCTCCTCTCAAAAAGAAACAAGCAAGTGATTAAAACCAGTTAACACGCTGAATAAAGCAGTTTCATGTTACAAATCAGTGTTTCTCGTCACAGAGAGACTGCTAGCTCAACACCTGCTAATGTGCGCTCACCTTTTTTCTTTGATAGCTTAAGATCTCGACGATAAGGAGTTTTTTTTCGGGAGCCAAATTATCAACAGACATGTCTTCCTCTTCAAAACAAACTTGGCGCGAAAATGTGAAAATGCAAAGGGCCTTATCTGTAGCCAGTGTTTGGTTCATGTATTCTGGGCTACGTTGCAACATGGCCAACTCCATGGACAAGGACCTGCTCCATATGGAGGTATAAACAGCTCATTATAAGGTCACGGAAGGTCTCCTCTTCTTCAAAAGAGACGAACAGGTCTCTTCCTCTCCAAAGCAAACAGACCCAGTGATTTTAAACCATTAAAAACACAGAATAAACCAGTTTTTCATTAAAAAAATCGGCGCTTTCTACGGTGGTAGACACGAAAACACACAAGCACCTATCTAGAGTCAATGTTTGATTTGTCTGTTTTGGGCTACTGTAGAAACATGGTGGTGCAACATGGTGGACGTCATGGACGAGGACCTGCTCCCTGTATAACCGGCTCATTCTAAGGTAACAATAACAAGCTGATTCTTATGTTCAGCTGATTATACACCAAAGAAAGCACACTAATTATATGTTATTCCATGTCTTCCAGTAGATCTCCCTAAATCCTACACACTGAGCCTTTAAGACGGTCAAAACTAGACAGCTGCGTGCAACAGGTGAATTAAGGCATCTTTAGTCTGACTTGGGTCAAGTGTTATCTTTAAGAATCTGGCCCCAAGTCCTTTCCACGCAAGCTGAATATTCAAGTTGTGTTACCATGCAACCAACGCCTGCCTATCACTGTCTTTTTCAGGAGTTAGCCAGCTCCAAACTTGAGTCAGTCTTTGCTTTCAAGTCTCAAGTCTTGCACCCTTGTACAAAGACTTGTATATTCCCAGACGGGAAAAATAATAGTCTTCATCAGCCAGTATCAGCATGACTTTCTGTCACAGTGTATTAAGATAAGGCTCCGTTATCATTGACAAGGCATATCTACTTTTATGACACTGCAATGAGTGGCTCCACTTCAAACTTCATCTTATGTGCCTCACGTTGAGCCCACAGAGCAAGATAAACCACTCATACTCGGAGCCAGGGACTCTCAGTAGAAAAACTCAATGGGATATATCCCAAAGATCGAATGGAGGAGAAAATAAGAGCATTTAAGAGCTTCTCTATCAATTCAATCAGTATTTTTTATCCTGCCAGCCGAGACTTTTCATTACCCTGCTCAGTCGGGTGTGTAATACCTGCTCTATCAGGGATTGTGCATTATTGCCCAGACTAAATAAAGGCCTGGACGTGTATTTAAGAACATCCCTTCAAAGATATTCGCCGTCTTGCTATTGCTGATCAAATCCCTGCGAGCACACTTGAGTCTCTGAGGTGTTTGTAATGCTGCCCTTTTATCCACACAAGAACAATCAAAGAGGTGGTGCACCCCTCGCACCCCGACACCATGCCTCCTCTCCAGAGCAGCTCTCTCATCTGCAGAGGGAAGCTTTTCACATGAAGTTCATTACATCCCCTCTCGCCGCTCACCTCTCAATGCCGCTCTTTGTCCGCCGTAATCTCGGGATCCTTCAGAACCGCTAGCTTGAGTTTCACATTGGGGAGTATCTCAATGAGTCTGGAAAGGATTTCAAAGGCGAGGGGCCGCTATATCATCCAAGCATGGTCCTCATGTCCTGGGCTTATCTTGACCTGGAGTCAAGTTGGCCGCATGCTGCAACTGAATAGCCCCTCTCCATATCCGAATGTTGTTTTAACCAATTTGTCTCTGTTGGTGGAGTTAAGAGAAACAGACACTGTGCTGTATAAGAGTGTGTGTATTCATCTAATACATCTCCTGACAGTGCCAGGCCCCTAACAAAGAGGGATAAAGTAGCCCATAAACTGAGATGATGTAGGAAGGAAACAAGTGTAGCAAACTATAAAAGGAGCGCTTCAATCCGGACCACTTGGTTTCCATTTACAATAATCCAGGATAGGCCGTGGTGTGATAAAATCCTAACAACTTCCGTGCTCCCAAAGATAAGCCTGCTATGCACTTACAAGACGGGAAGTGATCTGGGATATCAGCCTTTCAAAGCAGGCCAGCAAAGCCAAGTGAGCTTCACTGATGTGCCGGCCGGTGGCTTTTAATCCCCACACAGCCCTCCTTTCTTTTGAGGGTGACCATATTCTTTTTTTTAATTAAGACCTTACCTGTCCACATCAAAAGGCAACTCAGATTAGTCTTTTGATCTGCCTAAGCTCTTTATTACTGTATATGGAATATGTTAAGATTTCAGCCCAACAATGAATCATCTGTTTTGTGTAAATGTGCGCTGCCTGATGCTCATAACCTGCTCTGCTCTCCAGGGTTGGCACTGACATAAGACGGAGAGGCCGTCCGGATATACGAGCGCGTTCCTAGCGGTGCGTATCTAGAGCAGAAGATGATGCAGAGATAAGGAGGGAAAAAAGACAGGAAGCCAAGGAGGGAAGAGACAATAATTTGGCTCCGCCGGTGAATCGGAAACTTCAATGAAACGACGAATAGTGGAGAGTTGTGTGCAAAATATCCACGGTCAGAAAATCCTCCCACGCTTTTAAATCCTTTGACACAGATGGATCAGTTTTATTATTCCCCTTAGAAAACAGAGGAATGATACCAAAAGCAGACAGACTGTTAAATCTATTTAATTATTTATTTCAGCCCCCAAAAAGAAAATAAATGGCACAAACAGTGACTGAAAGCTAACGCATTTCCTCTGTAAGTAGTGCAGAGATTAGGGTGTCATATAACCTGCATTATTTTGTGTTATCAAGTCACACAAAGATCTGTGATATTCTCTTTAATACAAAAAAGTTATTTCAGTTTCCATTTATTATTAATCTTTTTGCTTATTTAGTCTGAATCAATGACATACAGTGCAAATGTCAACAGAAAAGAAAAAACAGCAATGAGAGGCATCTGGAGGAAGGACTTTTAATTTCTTTTCAGGCTTATCTTTCTGGTTTTAAGGCAGGATTCATGGTTTTTAAGCACACTTTGAGCTACAAGTTACAACTTGACACATATTAGCAAATTTAAGAATAACAACGTAATAAAAAAAGGAGAATTAAGACTTTTAAAGAAACAATGTACAATAAAAGTTTTTCGTCAATGTAGGCACGCTTAAAAATAATTGGCATGTGTAAAACAGAAAAACAATGGTCTGATTGTTGCTTGTCTGTTGGCTGATAATGCAGTTATAACTTACTGATCAGTGAATCACGCTGCTTTATGTCTCCTTCATTGAGCTGCAGTTGTTAAAGGAGTACTTTAGCCCCAAAGAATTATTTGTATATTTATTATTTGACATGTGTTACGTTGACTTTATTAATTTTACCTCACTGAACACAGACGCTGCTGGTATACAGCTGCCTCTATTAGTCTGGGTTGTCGTGGGACTTTGGTGTTTTAAAGCAGTGGTTCCCAACTGGTCCAGCTACGGGGTCCAGATTTCTCCTTCATCATTAGTTCAAGGTCCACACAGTTTAAAATATTCAGCATCATACATGCGTTTGGCCATGTTTACAAGCTAGTTTGCTGTCTCTGTTAAGTAGCTGTCTGTTAGTCACTCACTCTATAGCAGGAAATGGCACTTCAAAATAAAAGCTTGTGCTGGAAATTCACTGTACTTAATATTAACGTGTTTTTACAAACTTGACATGTTTGCAAGTTACTTGCCGTTCATTCCGAATGGACCCGCAACCCACTTTTGGACTGCAACCCACCAGTTTGGAACCACTATTTGAAAGGGTTAGTTCAGATTCACCAAAGTCACACTACAACAACACAAACAAACTACAAATCAAGGCAGCAGTAGACCAACAGCTCCCGTGTTCAGCGAGGTAAACCAGGGGTGTCCATTGTTCCGACGGCCCAAATTTCGGACGCCCTGTTAGTTAAAAAAAAAAGGTCCCATTGGACCAAAATCCCATTTCTCTAACACTCCATTATTCCCAAAACAAACGGCCACTGCTCAGTAGACCCTTTTCTCTACAAACACACTCCCTGCGGTTAAAAAAAAACCCAATCACCAGAGAAAAATGTTCATTTAGTATGTTTCTACAGATACATTACATTTTTCAACAACACCGCAGTGAATATGTGGCCGTGTTTAGACACAAAAACGACTTAGTTATGGTAAAGAAATGATCATGTTTTGGTTTAAAACACCCATGTTTGATGGCACTATAGTTGCTGGAAAAGCAGGGACGAGTGAAAATCACTGAAACACCGCAAAGGGTTCGTGAAAACACCCAGGATCGATGGCTCAAACACGGCTGGAAAACTGCAATTAACTGCAGGAAGTGTAGATTTTTGGAGGAACAGGACTTTGAAGCAATCGCAATTTGTTTTTAGGAAATCGGGCTATCGAAGAGATGGGCTTTTGGTCCAATTGGACATTTTTCAGACTGATGTGGCTTTTGAATTTTGGGCTGTTTGAACATCAGCGTGGATCCAAGCATACAGCCAGATACATGACAGATGGATTATAATGCACACATTGTGTAAGAGTATGTAAACAGATGTTTTGATACAGTTTTGCTGTTGTTAAACGTAGACCCCTATGACTTCAATTCATTTAGAATTTCCTCTGTTTTTGGATTCTTTGTTTACTGCATAGGCATGCGGGAAAAACAAAGTTCTTTTTAAGAATTCAACGTAACACGAGGTGAGAAACTGATATACGAATGATCATCTGGATGGTGAAGTATTCCTTTAAAGTGTAGATTTATAAAGGGAGCTGTTAACTGTTGAGTTGTGGATAATCTAGGCGCTAGGTTTTGACAAGGAAGAAGAATGCGTAGAATAAAAAATATCTCTGGTTCTTCACATCACGTTAAGGAAGTGATGTTAGCATTTCATGGGACTTAAAAAAAATCATAAATGAAGTGTGCTTTTGCAATGTATACAAACGCAAGTACAAAGACACATTTGCAGCTTTTAAGTAAAATCAAACTAACGTAAAAGATTCTGACATGCTGTGCTGTTAGTACCTGTATCATGACACGTGTAAATAAATGTAAAAAGAAACAGACGGGCACATAAATGGTGTTAACTAAAGAACCTTAACAGACAGCATCTTGCGCAAAACTCCTCTCAACAACGTCAACTCTGCTTTAGAAAACTTAAAGACATGTTTAAATAACAACAGCTTTCATATGTACACAGGGAACCTTCTCAAAAATGGAAAACCTCAAGTCGAGCGAACGCACAGCCGCTGAAGGCAGCTGTGCTGAGAAGAAAAGGACAGGGCTTAAGAAAAATATCAGGTCACGCAACAGCAAACAGTTGTGACATACATCCAAAATTGTTGGCTGAACACACAGTGGAATTTGCTCCTCTCCTTCATAACAGCATTTAACTCGTCTTGTTCCAACAGAAGCTTTGAAAGGTTGTCTCATCTCCAAAAGTGAGAGCTCTTAATAAAGAAACCTTAATTTGAAAAAAGCAACATAAATATTAGTACACTGAAATTCTATCTTCTACCATTCATAAAAAAAGCAAAGGCACAAATATCAACTTCTAATATAGGAGCAACATTCTGCTAACACTGAGACATCTACAAAATGTTAACATCACTAGTGTGTTTTTTTGAAAAGCACAAACAATAGATGAAGTGGAGATATGCGTAATACGGGGGTAAATATAGAAGGCATAATAATGTTAATGTGAATGTCTTTTATTCTGAAAAGCACAGTACTGGATTGGTGCGTTCACAGTGATCCTCTTCAGATGAACTCCCCTCGGAAAGGAAGTGACTGAATGTTCTGCTGTTGCCAGCGGCAGCGCAGCCTGGCCAGCGGCGTGTCCCTCGGGTTTTCAAACTCGGAGAAGCCCAGCTGGTTGAGGATGTCATAAACTCCGGCTCTGGCAGCCACCTACCACAGAAACACACGCAACGTTAATGGACAGTCAACACAGTCAGCCAGGGTTTTCTTTTTTTTTTTGTAAATTTTATTTGTCCGTCATGACCACACAAACACTTTGACCGCAGCTTTGTCAGCGTTAAAGCATGTCACATGACAGTTTCCTACATGTGCAGCTGTTGCTTTAGAACAATAGGCATCTTCTGTGGGTTTGGAAACAACAGGAAGTGGCAGAAGAAGCATTCAGATCCTTTACTTAGGTAAAAATATGAACACAAAAAGTAAAAATACTCCATTACTAGCAAAGTTTACTTGAAGGAGCACTCTGTTTAACCTGTGAAAAATGTTTTCTGTTGCTTTAGAGTAAAAAAAATAACCCTGAAGATGTCATAGTGATGTCATCGGTGTTATCTCCAAGCTTGTCTCATAATCAACATGTGTGTATAAGGGACAGGTCAATAGGGTGGGATGATGTGATGTTTTAACAAGGTGTTGTGTGTGCAACCCAACACTGGAAGATTTAAAAAGTAGCTGATAGCAGTTAGCAGCTAACTCAAAGGTCCAGGAGCTCCTACTGTCTGAGCAGAGGACAAGATAAACCACATATAATGGGCACAGGAAGTAATTGTTATCGCCATGTTCTGCAATGGTTATTGTTTAGGGAGCGCTGCCCGAAGCTTAAGTTATATGTCACACTCAAGCGGCAGCATCAGGGGCTAGAAATTAAGCCAACATGGAAGTGCCAAAAACTGCAGTTCCTTAAGTGGCCACTTGAGGCTGGCTCCAGAAGCCGGTCAATCATGTTGAATCAGCTCTGGAGCACAGCCTGTCAGTGAAGGTAATCACTCTGATTGGCAGTTTAGCTTAGCCCTTGAGGAGAGAAGCAGAAGTGAGGAAAGCAAACAAACAGGATTGAAACAACCTTTGTATATTAGGTAAGATTATTTTTTTGGCTATTGAGCTCTTTAGCAGAAATGGTTCTTAATTGTTCATATTGTTCACTAGCTCATGGTAGATGCCACTTGTCTTTTCAACATCAGGTTGTGTTGTTTATGTGCCAACCAGCTAACTAGGGTCTTGAATCTGTTCTGTTGGTCTCCTGGTTTCCCTTTTTTAATGTCAAACACAGACTACTGCCACCTGCTGGTATAGAGAGGTAATTCCTCTCAGACAGGCACAGAACAGACATGCTAGTTGGCCACTGGCTTTAGACTTCGTGGTGTGTTCAAGTGCAACGTTTTGGCCGAGAAACACTTCCTCAGGAAGACTGGCGTAATTAAAAAAAAATCTTATTTTTTAATCTTTGTGTGTTTAATCTTAATTCACGATCTTGTTACTTCAGCTATCAGAAAATTAAGTGGAGTAAAAAACAAAAATGAAGTTTCCACCATGGGTGGCTGGGCTCAGTCGTAGAGATAGAGTAAGGAGTCCGCACATACGGAGGGAGCTCGGAGTAGAGCCGCTGCTCCTCAGTTGAGGTGGTTTGGGTATCTAATCAGGATGCCTCCTGGGCCCCTCTCGTTAGAGGTGTTCTGGGCACTGCCCCCTAGTAGGAGGCCCCGGGTAGACCCAGAACACACTGGAGGGATTACACATCTCATCTGGCCTGGGAACACCTTGGGGTCCCCCAAGAAAGGGATGTCTGGGGTGCTTTGCTTGGCCTGCCGCCCCCGCAACCCGGCCCCGAATAAGCGGATGAAAATGGATGGATGGAAAAAGAAAAATATTTCCAGAACAAAGAATTGCTCATGGTGCAGCATCCACGCGGATATCTCCACCATGTGATGCTGAAAGGATGATGAAAGTGAATCATCCCACGTGAGGAGGCTTCTATAAATGTCCAATCAGATGAGAGCAAAGCAGGCTGAGCATCTGCTGAATGTCCTTCAACTCATTTTGTGGAAATGTCTTTCAGTAATTCATGTTTGTTTATTAAGTGTACACTGATGTGATGAAGAGCGTGTCAAACGTGTTGTTCACACAATACTCACAATTGTGAGCTATTGAAGGGGCGGCTGTGGTGTCATGTCCACGTGTCAAAGAGTCCTGGAGCATTATACTGAACCCTAATTGTCGATTGAATGCATGAATAGGTGAATGAAAGGCAACTATATCAATGCAGTCCATTTACCATTGAAGAACATTCATAGGAGCCTCCTCATGTGTGATGATTGCCCTAACCCCCCCTACCAACTGAAATGTTGTGGACTAGAACTGCATACAATTAAAAACCAACCACCTGACCATTGTACTTAAGTGCAATAATGAGACAGCTTTGGAACAACACCATGGAAACAGTGTATGTTGTTCAGTTTTTCTCTGTTTGAGTCATCATTACTGAATGAATGAGGGCAGAGAGGACGGCGGCGATGCGTCCCCGCGAGAGAGTTCAGTGTTCGTGTTAAACAGCAGGTCACGCTGACTCATGGTCTGCTTTGGCTGTCAAACACCGTCAGACTGATGAGGAGCACCACGGACAACCAGAAACATCTGACCATAAAGCCAAACAACACAAACAAATACAAACAAACCCAGCAGACACCGACTGCCCTGCAAAAACTTTTAAAGATTGAACACCCCATTAGGAGTGGCACAGCTTGCCTCGTTTACTCTGCAGGGGAGGCTTTGAGAAACTGCTGTGGTGTTCAGACACTACATTGGATAAAAGATGAGAGACTACCCTGTTAACACTGTGTCAGACTGATTTATTCCCATTGATCTGTTGATCGATTTTCACATCACAGCCCATTTAAAGGATTTATAAAGGTTACTTTTTGGAGCATGCATCTTGGACTTCTTTCTTGGAATCGATTCAGGTTGAACCGCCAGCTGTTAACACGCTTGTAAGACCCTAGGAGAGGTTGAGGGCATGACTCAGTAGCGGTAACATGGCCTCAAATGCCAATTTAACCTCTCCCTCTTCGCCTCGGGCCAGGCGGTCAAGAAGAATTTCAGAGCGGAGAGGAATGTGCAAGAGGAGAGATGTTAAAACAAGGGCATCATTTGTGGATGCATACTTCTGAACTACACTAAACTGAGGAATCTGACTGTGGTTATGTTCTTAAGGCTGTGAGGTAATCCAGTATGAAGCACTTTTAAAAACGCACTGTCAGGTTGAATGCTGAGGAGGACATACTGGAACAATGAACAGGAATAATAGTATCAAGATATCCCTTTCACTAACAATGATTATAGCTTAGCCGGCCAGCTTTGTGCAGAAATAAACACGAGGCACCGCAGAGTGTGGTCTAGATTACCTACTTGCTGACCGTGCAAAATCAAATCTTACAATAGATATCATGTAACGCTAAAACTTTTGCTTTGTAGAGTCGACGCTGCTTTAAACCATCCCTCAGTCCTGCGAGCGTTCTCACTATGAACACACAATCGTGCAGCTTCTATTGTCCTGCCTTGATTTGGCTTTTTATAGCGAATACAAGCACCAATGTATGTTCAGCACATCCGTGTTTGTGTTTGATGTGTTGCTGGAAGGAAGCCAGCGTGACCACTGTATGAGCGCTTTGGTGGGAACAGATGAGTGGGTGCAGCTGAAGCATTAGTCAGTGGATGGGACTCCCAAGAGGAATTCTGGATTCATGCTATTAACCAGGGTACATAACCTGACTCATCTACTCCACAGCTGTCTAAATAGGGCATGAGAGAAAAATCTGAAACAGTAAAGAGGGGATGTCGGGGGTGGGGGGGCTGAGATGGAGAGGCTCAAGAGTGACTGTATGCAATCACTGTGGGTCAGAGCTGAGGGCGCTGACCTTCTGTCTTCGTCATTCTTCTTCTTTTTTTCAAGGATACTCCACCAAAAATCTGTCTGCTGTGTATTAAACACTGACTGAACCCCTCTTGAAAGTACAGTTACAGCAGAATGGATTTTAATGCTGACACAGAGGTTTTGGCAAAAAAAGGACATTAAAACTTCCAAAGAAAGTTTCACACCACTCCCCCTGCTGAATCATCTTCTCCGCAATCCATCTACAGTTTATGTTCAGTATATTTCAAACACAGATTCTCCACCACGTTGATGACATGCTAATACCATCTTGTAACCAAAGCTCTGCCATGACTACTGATATTCTGTTAAAACAATGACTTTTCCGAAACAGACTGACTATCCAGATCAACAGTGGAGACGATTATACGATTACACAACCAATTTTTATAGAAGTATTCCTTTAAACCTCACAGTAAAAACCACCTTTACTTTGCAGATGAGGCAGTCCAGTGTGGGACAGTTAGCGTCCCCTCTCCATAAAACAAAAGACTGCAGCCATGCTAGTGGCTCTGTGAGGCTGGACTGAGGCACAGACATGCTTGAGCCAAATGCTAACATCAACATGCTAACAAGCTTACAATGACCCATTTTCCAACCAAATCAGAACATGTATACAGGTTTTCCCAACACAGAAAAACCTGTTAAAAATAGGCAATAGAGAGCTTTCCCATTGCCTTAAGACCAGTGTTTCCCAACTGGTGGGTCACGGGTTCATTCTGAATGGACCTCAAGTGACTCAAGAACATGTCAAGTTTGTAAAAAACACACACTTTATTTTAGAGCACAGTGAATTTTCTGGCGCAGAGCTTTCATTTTAAGTGCCATTTCCTGTTGTAGAGTGAGTGACCAACAGACAGCTACTTGACGGAGTCAGCAAACGAGCTCAACGACATGACCAAACCCAAGTATGATGCTGAATATATTAAACTATGTGGACCCTGAACTAATGACTAAAGAGAAATGTGGACCCTGTGGCTGGATCAGTTGGGAACCACTGATGTAGACCAAAGCTGTGTACACGACTCAGCAGATGATTGTCTTTTTTCTGGTATGTCACATTCAATGTCATGAAGGACCACAAAACAGGTTATTAAACAGTAGAGAGCAGCATGGAGGCCAGTGGGAAAAATGTGTGAAACAGTGGTTATGTCTTTGTTATGTCTGTTACTTATCTGTTAAGTCTTTTTTTTTTTTTTTTCAACAAGGTGCCAACCAAATTTTGAACGATGTTTGAGCGCTGCATGGATGGAGATGGATGATATTTTGTAGCTGCCTGTCACTGCACCACAGTGGTAAAGGGGCTAAAATTAGCACGTCCACCAGGGTGTTGTATTTACATCTCTGCCGACAAAAGCCAATCTAAGCTGGTGCAGAGTCATTTGACCTGTGAGTGAATGCCTATTACAACCTTTACGAATAAATACAAAAGCATTTTTGATAAAACGTTAATATTTAAAACGCTTTTCCAGTCACACACTCACACACATCACAGCCACAACTGGACTGGACAAAGAATGGGCAATTTTATCTTAAATTAATTATGCACTCATTTAATGTAGTTTATTTTATGTCCATTTTAATATCACTGTGTTGTTGTTTTTTGTCTTTTATGAGATGCTGGACAGCTGAAGATCTTTCTATTCTATTTCTATTCATTTTTCTGCAGGAGTTGTGTGAGAGTTTGTAAATGCCTGTTTTGATGTAGGTGGAACCCTATGGCTTCAATTCACTCACTGTTTTTTTTTTTTTCATGAATTTCACATCACACAGGGTGAGTAACTGACAAGTGATGATTTGGAGGGTGAAGTATTTTTTTTCACACATTAGCATGCTAGCATTTGCTAATTTAAGCACAAAGTACTGGTATCATGTCAGCAATCCTCACCTGCACATTTTACATGAAGTAATTTTAATGTTTAGTGCTTATTTCTCTTATTTTGACCAGTTTTAGTTGTAATTTTAATTTATCTTAATTTTTATACACGGATAAATAAAATAAAAATTCTGCAACACCCTGGCAAGTGCTCGTGGCTCCCCAGGGTGCTGCTGCAGTTGAAGTAACATCTGAAGACATGAGATGAAAACAACAAATCAATAGATCTGCACACAAATCAAACCACAGATCAGATCTTTGATGTTGAATCGCAGCAGGCCTTGAAGATGATATGTGGCGACAAACTGTCCCTAGGTGACAGTGAACAGAGCTGTCAGGCAGATGCCTTCCTATGCTGCATTGAAGAAATCACAAACGCCAATACTCATTAGACTGCTGGAGCTGCTGGGGAGGAGGCGCTGGTCTTTCCCACAGTCGGCTATCTCAAAGGCTGCACATACCAGGTCTGTGCAGGGGGACAGGGAGGCCTCTGTGCCACACATCAAAACAGCTGGAGTGACTGATAGGGTACCTCTCCTGCAGGCATCCCTGGTATGCACTGTACACAAGTCCTGCCATTGTGTAAAGGGCCACGTTTTGGATTAGCAAACATGGATTTCAATTCCAATAACTCCTCTGATGTTTCTTCTCTGATCTCACAACACGACCACGAGGCAACATGGGCTAATGATGCTAGGAACAACATTTGTCCAGCGTGCGCACAATGTGGCAGTAAGCATTTACTTGGTTTTGATCCTGCAGTGAAACGACACAAACACATGCTTCTGTGTTCAAACAATCCCACTGAGCAGAAGCAACAACACCAAATAGGTCAGAGGCTCCATATCAGCTGGCAAAGGCTGCCGCCCTGCATGACTGGGAACACTGTGCTCCTGCTTTTAGTCACTGTAGGGATCAAATTAGTCCATGCGCACACACATGCATACACACAGGGCAGGATGCAGGACAGACTGTACCGCTCAAATCTGGCAGGTTGTGTAACAGTGGCTTCAAATGCACGACCAGTGATGGCGATGACCCTCGACCGCCGCCTCCGGCGTCGCGGTTTGTCATTAATGATCCTGCCACGGTCACTGGTGATAGGCTAATGATTGTGCCTTCGGGTTGGCTGGGTCAGATGGGTTGGGGCGCTGCCAGATTCTGCTGCAACTGGGCCATTGAACACATCACAATACTGATTTATGTTATTTCCTTTCAGAGATTATTCTTTTTAACCAAATGTTTAAACACAAAATGGTCCTGGGAGGAGTGTGTGAAAGTCTGAATGATTCACATTTTCATCTAAGTGATGTTATACCATGCTGCATGCTCAGGAGAATCTTCTGTTTTTAGAGGAACGTTCTGTGAGCTGACCTCATTTTTATTCTGTTGCACAAATAGTTGCAGAATAGACCAGCAACTTTTTGCTAGTGGACATGGAATCAGCAGTTTTCATTGAGAGAACAGCGTGGAAATGATGTTACTCTCAAAGGAAAAGTAGTAAAGAAGGTAAAGACAACACCACAGAATCACGGTCCACAGAGTGCACAGCATGATACACATCAAATACATGACACAAAACCTGTTTGGAGGTTTGAATGTTTTAGTGCATTCTGTCACAGCTGACATCTTTGTGGTCGATTCTGGAAGTCGCTCATGGGCGCAGAAATCCATCAGAATAAATATTGCTTTGAATTACACCTAATCCTGACCCTAATGGTGAAGACGACGGTTGCTGTGGCAACCTCACCTCACGCAATCTGCCTGGTTCAAATCAATTTCTACTTTCCGTGATTATAGTGTAACCAGGGGACATTTTGCTTGTATGAAGTCATTCAGTTTATTTTAATGGTATGTATGAAAACATGTTTTGTGCTCAACAATTCTGTGCTGTGCTTGTGCACTGCAATTTCTACTGATTATGTCAATCAAACAGTGTCTAGCGCTGAAACCGGCTGAGGAAGTTTCTCTGAATTCAGTTGAGACAAACCACTGCTGCTGAAAAACAACGTAATGTAATGTATCTACAGAGCACAGTAGAAAATACATAGGAATTAACAGGTACCCTTTGCACACTTCAGCTCTATTCATACAGGCACGCCCTCTGTTTGACCATATGCAGTTTGTAGTATATGTACACTGACTTGTCACTTTATTAGGTACACCTTGCTAGTATCGGGTTGGACCCCCTTTTGCCTTCAGAACTGCCTTCGAGGCATAGATTCAACAAGGTGCTGGAAACATTCCTCAGAGATTTCGGTCCATATTGACATCCATGATGAGAATCCCCCGTTCCACCACATCCCAAAGGTGCTCTATTGGACTGAGATCTGGTGACTGTGGAGGCCACTGGAGTACAGTGAACTCATCGTCATGTTCAAGAGACTAGTTTGAGATGATTTGAGCTTTGTGACATGGTGCGTTATCCTGCTGGAAGTAGCCATCAGAAGATGGGTACACTGTGGTCATAAAGGGATGGACACGGTCAGCAACAATACTCAGGTAGGCTGTGGTGTTTAAACCATGCTCAGTTGGTACTAAGAAAATATCCCCCACACCATTACACCACCACCACCAGCCTGAACCGTTGATACAAGGCAGGATGGATCCATGCTTTCATGTTGTTTACACCAAAATCTGACCCTACCATCTGAATGTGGCAGCAGAAATCCAGACTCATCAGACCAGGCAACGTTTCTCCAATCTTCTATTGTCCAGTTTTGGTGAGCCTGTGTGAACTGTAGCCTCAGTTTCCTGTTGTTAGCTGACAGGAGTGGCACCTGGTGTGGTCTTCTGCTGCTGTAGCCCATCTGCTTCAAGGTTGGACATGTTGTTGCTTCAGATATGGTCTTCTGCAGACCTTGGTTGTAACCAGTGGTTATTTGAGTTACTGTTGCCTTTCTATCATCTTGAACCAGTCTGGCCATTCTCCTCTGACCTCTGGCATCAACAAGACATTTTCTGCTGCTCACTGGATATATTCTCTTCTTCGGACCATCCTCTGTAAACCCTAGAGATGGTTATGTGTGAAAATCCCAGTAAATACTCAGACCAGCCCATCAGTCACCAACAACCATGCCACGCTCAAAGTCACTTAAATCACCTTTCTTCCCAATTCTGATGCTCGGATTGAACTTCAGCAGGTCGTCTTGACCATGCCTAAATGTATTGAGTTGCTGCCACATGATTAGCTGATTAGCTATTTGTGTTAATGAGCAGTTGAGGGTTTACCTAATAGAGTGGCCAGTCATCAAGGAAACTAGACTGAAATTATATTACAGCTCCATCCAAAGTGAGCTCAGACCATGAATACTAATAATGCTGTGATTTTGACGACTTCTTCACAGGAGTGTCAGCCTGCAGGGGCCGAGCATCCCCAGCAGGTTTCCCAGCAAATTAACATTGCGGCTGATGACGGGGATGTGATCATCTGATGAGCTCTAGTATGTGGCCAATTAAACTTCCTCTCAGGCAGTAAAGAAAGTCACTTTTTAATGAACCACATTCTCCAACGCCTCACTCATAAAAGTACAACTGAACTGTGAGCTATGTTTCACTCCTGGCCACAAAAAAACTATCTGAGGTTTACCGAAAATTCTCTAATAGCAGCCTAATATTTACCTTCGTTACAGAGAGACAGCCAGGCCTTCGTTTGAATGTTGCTGGTAACTTTTATCCATTTTATACAAAGATTTTGTCATATTAGCTGAAACTGTCACTATATCCCCAAAGTAATGGCACGGCCACCATTTTGGACTGAATGCTGCTCAGACTAACATCAGGGTAAAAGCGAAAGCGTCCCTTTGCCTTTTTACCCACAGTGATGCCAATCTACCATGATTGAAACTCACAGATATTTCACTTTAAAAGTCATCCATCGGGAAGTGTATTGTAATGCTCAAGCAAAAATGTCAAGGCCTGAAATAGCATGAAAATCTTTTAAATCCACTCCACTGAGGAAAATGACTCTTCTGATATATCGTGGTGCCATCTGACTGATGCTCTCTGTGCAGCTGATGGATGGCTGTGATATGCTGGCCTGGTTAGCGGTTTCCCTCCAGACCTTCCCAGTGGCCAGGGAGGTGAGAGCAGATTGCACATCTAAAAGACATTTTGTCTGAG
Organism: Cephalopholis sonnerati; assembly: GCA_019142605.1. Taxonomy (NCBI): domain Eukaryota; kingdom Metazoa; phylum Chordata; class Actinopteri; order Perciformes; family Serranidae; genus Cephalopholis; species Cephalopholis sonnerati. Next base: position 24,461,971 of record JAGQAX010000020.1, read on the forward strand.
ATATGGCCCCAGGTGTTTGAGGAGATGGAAGAGACTTGGCAGAAAATGGGGTTGAAAGTGCATCATAAGACACCTGAGATAACGCTGCTGCTGCCACTCAGGTTTCCAGGTGTGTATTTATCAGACCACTATGAAAGTAATTTATACTAAGCATCAAATTTACCAGAATTGGCAATAATGATATATTTCCATTTATAAAAGATGGACAGCAGCACCTTTGGGACCACATAAAATAAAGTGGATGGTTTCCAGCACTTCTTGCTCCAAGCTGCTCGTACTAAAAAAACCCTTTTAAAGTAACAAAAGGCAGCACGAAAACTGACACAGTACACTTTGTACAAACTGTTCAAAAAGACAAACTTAATCGAAGGAGAAGCTCGGAGGTGAGTTTAGATTTTCAGCAGTTTGGGCTATGAACTTAAGTGTGTAATAAATGTCTGACTCATGATTTAAAGGGTACAATAAGCACAAATTACCCCTTGAAATACCTTCAGAACATCTCAACACAACTTCCTGTCGAGGAAATAACATTTGTAAGCTACTTTCAGGTGTTGGCTGACTAATGGCCTTAAGTTTTATCCTCCCTGCTTGGTGTTTATCGTAAAGCTCCTGAAAGGTCAAAGCCAGCTCTACAGTAGACGAGTGTGCCTTTCTGTTTTGTTTATTTTCCTGGTGTGTCACATTCAACGTCATGAACTTGCAGGAAAACAGGTTAGTAAACAGTAGCAAGCAGCAAGGAGCCAAGTAAATATGTTATAGTGGTTACCTTTCTAAAAATATCTCTTAGTTATTAAGTCTCTCTTTCTCTTAAACTTGGTGTAGACTTTGAACAATTTTCAGGTGCCACTTGGAGAGTATTTGTAGTGTCATTCTATCACACCGCAAAAGGGGCGTCTATCAAACTGATTGGAGCTGGAGCCAATAAATACTGGTGACAATTGCAGAGTCATTTGTCCTGGGAATTAATGCTGATTGTAACCTTTCACGTTTAATACTAAAGCCAGATGTTGGTGGGTTTCTTTGTCTAGAGGGAAAGGGGCTATAGCTTCGTGTTCGACCAAGCAGGCAGCTGTTTCAGTGAAAAAGCTCTTATAACCCCAACTCAGACTACCTACTGAACAAGACAAGCTGGTGAACGTAGTGGAGCATTTAACAACTTAAGGTCCAAACACGCAAACCGACATCGAAAAACAAGTGGTGACTAAGGCAGCCAAAAAAGTTGTACTTAAACACACCACAAAGCCTACAGTCAACAGCCAACTCGCACGTACATTCTGCACCTGCTTGAGAGGAAATAACCCTTCATACCAGCAGATGGTGGCAGTCTTAATACATCATTAAAAAGCGGAAACCAAAAGACTGTCAGGACATATTCAAGATGCTAGTTAGCCAGTTAGCATGGCCCGATCTTGATTGAACAAATGATATTTACCACGTACTAATGAACAATAACACAAATACGACAAATACCATTTTTATGTGGGAACATCAATGAACACCACTGACCACTCGGTGAGTTTCATGGCTTTGAAAACGAATGTTTAAGGTGGTTTTAGGACAGATTTACACATGGCCATAGACAGCATTGTTAAGCCAGGCAGGGGAAAGCCAAATTCTCTCAAATTCTCAGAGAAGGAGCAATCGTCAAGATTTTGGTCTTAACCACTCTATTTCATCATAAACAACCCAGGCATGGGGCTCAAAGTGCAAAATACCGAACATATCCTTTACAAAAAGTATAAAAGACATTTTCAAACTTTGGAAAGTTGCTTTCCCACCACTGTGAGGAAAATTGTCCCCATACTGGGACCAGACCAGACCACTGTGCGAAACTGCCAGTTTTTGCTCACTAGAAAGCAATTTTAGTCGGAAGGAATAACAAAAGAAAAACCGAGAGGAAAAGCAGCAAAAACAAAAGGTTACCCAGGTGATGACAGAATACAGGCAATACAGAAATAAGTGGAAAATGTCCTTTCCATATTTAGGTATAATGATGTATTTTCTATTGCCTACTTCACAGTCGAGTGTTCCTGTTCCCTGTCTGCACACTTGTATTTTCTCATGGCATAACTGGGCCATTAGAGTCACTCTGATGCACCACATATATTTGCTATTCATAACAGGAAGAATATGCCCTGTTTGACCGCGCATATTTCTGTGACAATTGTTTTCACAGCTATTGTTCCAGTCTATTTTGGAATTCGGCGTTTTTTCTTTGAGTTTATTCCACCTCAATAAGGATGAAGAAGGAGGAGATTTTCATTCAGTGATTTTCAAGGGTTTTGGACGCGTTCCTCCGGGCCGTCTGCTCGCAAATAAGGACAGAAAATGGCTGCAAGGCTGTTTGCTTTTAGTTGAAGTTCTAGATACTCCAGTCTGACACTTGGAAATCACAAACATAATAATTTTATCGTTCAAACCAAAGAAAAATTGAAGTAGGGAATATGCTACTTCTATTAAAAAAAAAAAAAAAAGAAGAAGGATCAGATTTAAGGGGTTTTGCTGCGCCTCAGTGCTAAAGCTGGTATAACAACAAGACAGCTAACACCTTTTAATTAAAACCAAATGTCTAGAGATGTAAATGAGACCATATAATGCAGAGTTATTATTTATTTACATTAAAAATTCTCTCTGTGCGCTGCAGCTTTAACTGATCACACTGAACGTGTTCTGTCAACCTGCCAAACTGCTTCTTTTTACCACCATGTGAGTTTAACATATTGCAACATACATTTTAATTGCAGTGTGTGTGTGTTTGTGTGTGTGTATGTGTTGGGTAGCACTTACAGACTACTCATTTGTTTGGAATGCACATAAATTCTCCACTTTACTGTAGAGGCACAGCTGGCCAAACGATTAATGTACCAACAAAAACACAGAGCCGAGACATTATGAAGTTCAGTGTGTGAAGAACCAGGCCACAATAGAACCAGAACCAGCTTGTAAATTCCTGCAGGAAAATCCAAATGAAACTCTGGTAACCACTTCACAATGTGCACAAACTGTTAGTGTGAAAAAAAAAAGAAAAAAGAAACTGTTCCTTTTTCTCTGGTGTGTGTTTTTCTTCCGATTGACACTGGAATTGTGGGGAATCAAAGTTTTGTTCACCTGCCACAGCTTTAATGAAACTGTGATTATCGGTGAGTGTGACATGGTTCAGCAGCAAGTGACAAATTGGCCTTGAATGCCACCAGGAGATGATTTTTTTTGTCCCTGAAGGAAACATCTGACTTATTCAGTACAAGTGCAGCTTTTCTGACATTTTGTCAAGGGCAATTCAAGAAAAGACTCATCACCAGCCGCCTTATCTTGACATTTCTCATCTGAAGTTTAACTGAAAAGCAAGCCAGTTATTTTACAATTTCAGGCTTTTTCTGACCCAATTTTTTAAACACACGACTTTAGAGTCGACCGAAATTCAGTTTCGTTGGGAGTTGTTTGCCGTGCAGTATATAGAGGAAAGTGATCATGGCAGCATCAACTGCTCCCGACTGGCCGTTGATTTTGGTCGGCCATTGTCAGGCTCTTGCACAGCTGAAGCAAAGCCACAAATCAGTTGCCTAAGATCAGTGCCTTTTTTCTACCTCAGTCTACTGTACAGTGTAGTTGATACTCAGCTAGTTTGTTGGTGCAACTAACTTCTTAAGTTGTGTGTGAAAGAAAGTGAGAGAAAGACAGAAAGAGTGAAGCCCTTTTTACAGAGATCATTCTATAGGGCTGCTACAAATGCCTTTTTTTCAGCGCCTTTACATTCTTAAAAAGAACCAAACCACAGCAGCATTATGCCACTGCAGTGTGTGATTTTAGACAACATGCCAGCATCTCGGACACAACAGAGTTGGGACAAGTGTGACGTATAACACAACGGGTCGGCCTCTTATGTAACATATAACATACCTGTCAGCGGGACTTTATAAGCAGTAACAATGGAGTTACATGCCAATAACAGTCATTTACTGTCCCTGTTATTTGGAGGCTGATCTTGCCCTCTGCTCAGAGGGTAAGGACCTTCAAGGTTTCATTTTCTCCCCAGTTTGTGGACATTTTCAGCTAATGTCCTTCCTCTTTGAGTTAGCTGCTAACTGCTATTAGCTGCTTTTGAATCTGCTGTTGGTATGCAAGTTCATGAGCCCATCCTGCTGGTTGTCCCTGTTACACAGATGTCAAATGGCTGTGTTACTACCTCCGCTGCCAGCTTAAAGGTGAGACAACCCTGAGTGAAGGACTGTTCGTTGTTCACTTATACATTCAGTGTGAGCACTCAGGTCGTGACTTGACGGTGGGACTGCACAATGTGTTATCTGTCTTAGTCTCTGTTCTTTCTGTGAATATTTTATCTACTACAGTGTCACAAAGATTCAGATTCATACCGTATATATAATTCATATGGTTATCAAAGTGAGACACAATAGAGGGAATACAGACAGAGAGTAGAGACATAATCTACAGAGTCACGTACCTGTTCCATCCAGAGAGTGAAGGAGCGCTGCCACGAGTCTTTCTTCTCTAGATGCAGGTACGTGTTGAAGAGGATGAGGTAAATGTAGCGCTCCAGGTACTGCAGACTCCTCAGCAGCAGCTGCTGACACTCCTTCTCCGTCTTACCACTTTTGATCTGAGAGATTAAAAAAGAAATAAAGAAAGTTCTATTGGTATATTAAGTTGGCACAACGACACTTCAAGTTCAGTTTAGAAGCCCTGAAGTGGCCTGCTTGTGCCAATATGAGTGGTAGTTTGCCTTGGCCCTTTCTTCTCTTTTGTTCCCTGCTAAAGAGCGTTTTTGTTACACTTATATAAACTGCCAAGGGCTTTTCCTTTTTTCTTCACACAGCAACAAAAATCATCAGTACTTACGTTCAGACTGTCTCTCTTTTTCTGTAGTGAGTTTAATGTCTTTAATCGCCTCCTGCGTGTAGGCTGTGTTTGCATAATGTTTAACCTGCCTTGACGGAGGCAGAACAAATGTCTATTGCCTGTTTACTTTCTTGTCACTTAATTGCAACTGAAAGCGCTCAGAGCGCAGATGTTCACCAAGGCTACACAAGTATATATTATACTATAGACTGTTTATTCGATGCTTTTAATGAATTTAAAATTTATCAGCATTAATAAAGACGACAGGCAGTCAAGAGGGACATGTGCCAGATTTGTTCCATTTAATTTAAGTGGCAGTAATTCACAGGAAAAATCACAAAATTGTGATTCCTGGGTCCAAACTAAAAACGTATCACTTGTTAAACAGTGCAAGGCCTAACCCTCTTCACTGACATTCGTTGATACTGCAAAGGAATGAACATTTTCCATGCAACAACATAAGTTACCACATAAAGGCTCACACATGGATGGGGGCTGGAGCCTATCCCAGCTGACACTGGGTAAGAGGCGGGGTACACCCTGGACAGGTCACCAGACTATCACAGGACTGACACATAGAGACAGACAACCATTCACACTCACATTCACACCTACGGACAATTTAGAGTCACCAATTAACCTGCATGTCTTTGGACTGTGGGAGGAAGCTGGAGTACCCAGAGAAAACCCACGCTGACACAGGGAGAACATGCAAACTTCGCACAGAAGGGCTCCAGCACCAGGAACCTTCTTGCTGTGAGGTGACAGTGCTAACCACCACACTACCGTGCCGCCCGCAAATGTACCACTAATGTCATATTTTCATGTCTGTCAAATCAGCATGAATATCACCTCAGCAGGCGATGGTCACTCGCCTGCATTTGCTCAAGTGTGACCATCTCCAGAAGCAAATTCACCAACACAGCGCAGCCGCATTCACGTCATATTAGCCGTCATGAAGGAAGCAATATACAAGCACATTTCCTCTTATTTCCTCGCTAATTACTGAGACGCATCTGTAGTAATCCAATTGGAATCACATTTACAACTGTATCTAAATGTGATCTGAATCAGATTTGCAAGATCACTTGTCATGTGGCTTCTTGCTATACTGATGGAAGGTGTTACCCATGCTAAAATAACGATCACCCATGTGCCTCTAATTTATGATAAGTTAGGATTCATCATTCAGTACACCTGGGTAAGGGCAGATTTGGATGGTTAAGAGTGTTTGTTGCTTCTGGAGTTGACTCCTCTTATTTTTTCTCTTGACAGAAAATCAAGAGAAAATATAAGAAAAATTAAAGAGTGTTGCTACATTACATACATAATCAATCTTACAATTTTTCTTTCATTCTTAGGTTAATCACGCAGTGAAAATCAGCATGCATGGTGACCTACACAACCAATCAGACATATTTTCAGCTTGTATAACATCCTTATTCCTGTACTTTGTTTCTGCTATATCCCCTGAAGGCCACCCACTGCCTGCATGGACATTATTTCCACTTAGTGCCAGCATCACATTATTTATCTTGGCCTCCAAACAGTGTGTGTCCTCTAAAGTGCACACACTGTGGTAAACACATATTGTGATCCACACATCAACATCTTTCACTAATCTGTTAAATTACACACAAACACAGCAAGACAGAAAGAGGGCAGGCTCTTAGCAACTCACACAAGGCCTGTTATAAAAAAAAACTTCCACAGTAATTGATTTTGATAGAACGATAGACAGAACCTTGGTGGGAAGATAAGAGGGCTGCAAACACACACACCACCAAGGAATTTCTCTGTTACAGTGAAATATAGCGGAGGTCAGTGAGCAAAAATGCATCCATGAGATGAATGTTAATACAGTGTAAGCCACACAACATCAACAGACTACCAAAACTTGAAGCAGACGTCACATCAGTCTTTAAAACAGCAGCATTTCACAACAAAGTCATTTAATTTGAATGTAAATTTCAGTTCATTTTAATGACTGCTCATCATTTAGCACTGACAGCGCTGACCTTTGAGATAACGTAGAACCGGAAAGCCCAAAATGTAAGATGGTGTCGCACCATCTCTTTTTATTTAACCCTCCTCTGTGGCAGTGAAAAATGCTCCACATGAGCCTAACAATTATATGACAGTCGGTTGTATAAATGCATCTATTGAATAAATCATGTGATCATATTGTCCCCTAGTAACAGGCTAAATGATGCTTGATCCTGAAAACACTGAGAACATTGAAATTATCAATATTATCATTGGTTAGACTCGAGTTTCTGTCCACCTCCTTTTGAAAAAAAGTTGCTAGAGGACCCTTTAAGCTGACAAATATATAGCAAAAAAGTTGCTTAGTTAGCAAGCCTGCTCTTGCTTGCCAGAAATAGCTGCTTTCAGATAAAAGGGACAGCTCATCGCAAAATCAAATATGTTTTTTCCTCTTACCTGTTGTGCTATTTATAAATCTAGATTGCTTTGCTGTGAGTTGCCGATTGTTGGAGATATCAGCCGTAGAGATGTCTGCCTTCTCTTGAATATATTGGTACTAGCTGGCTCTCGGCTTGTGGTGCTCAAGGCACTAAAAAATAAATTTGAAAAACTCAACAGCAATGTCTCTTTCCAGAAATCATGACCCAGTTACTCAAGATAATCCACAGACCTTGTTGTGAGCAGTTTCATGTACGAACTATTTTCTTTCTACCCAACTACATTCACCGATGGTATTACCGTACAGAAGGAAGCGTGAATCTACTGAGCTAGCTAACGTTAAAGCTCAGCCAAGGAAAATGCTACTGATGTTTATATCTTACACTGTCACAAAGCTGTCGCCAAAAGGTCCAACCTGGCCCACTGGATGATTTTATACACTTCATATTGATGTAAAATAGTGAGAAGATACTTAGGCCTTTCACCCTGGCCAGAACACAGCTCAATACTTACTGTGGTCATATTTAAAGATACTGAACACTGTCAATCAGCAGCTTCAGTACAAAAGAGTCTGTATCAGACTTCTATCTTAAAACAATATTAGTGGAACCCTGCAGCTGAGGCACTGACATAACTTCAGATTGTAAGACAGGAGATGACTTCACCTGCTTCTCAAACAGCTGTCACTTTAGTGGGAAGTGATAAAAAAAAAAAGTCACATATAATGAAAGTGAGTATTCGACTGACTGAATGTGGAAAAACTGTTGAATTTGCTATTGGCATTGATAAATAGCACTACAGGTGAGAGAACAAAATGTATTTTGGATTTCAGTGTGAACTGTCCCTTTAACATCCGAGCTATATGAACTCAAACATACAGTCTAGATGCAGAAGCACAAAAACAATGAGCAATAAGAAACTCAAAGCTGCAAATTGAGTCATTTGATTCAGTAACATTATTTGATTCATAACGTTGTTATGATGCTCTTTTACGCCTGCACTTCGCTTGTACCAGATCACAGAACCACCTGTTAGCTCAGCCTTAAAACACCTTCCAGTACCTTGTGATTTCAACTACGCGGGTGATCACGGTTTTGACAAGCGAGGTGAAAAAAGTAATTGCGTCTAGACAACTTCAAGCTGTGCGTGATATAACAGATAGAGTCCTCTGTCATATTCTTTCATCTCCGTTTAGCTGCTGAAGGAACCCATCGGCAGATAGCTGTTTTGACATTTGGAAGGAGTTCAGTCGCTAAGCCATGTACCGAAACTGTCACCTTGGTATTCACAACAGCTGTTTACACCCCCAAGTCTCCAAACCCCCTTAAACTCCACTGTTTTATCAGTAAACACTATAGTTACACAGGTTATTCTGATGATAATTACTAAATAATTCATTCTCATGGTAAAACCCTGTAGTCAGAAACACTAGAAGCGTGCAGTTATCTAAAGTATGAGATGCTCCTATAATCCTTTTGATTGTTATTCAAGAGATGAGATAAGAGTACTCTCGCAGGACTCATTCAATGTCGACAGGAGATAAAGGAAACAGCCTTCGCAAACACTGAGACAAGGTCATTAAAAATGCATATCAAATGTCAACTCATAATAAATATTTTATGCATTAATTCAATTTTTGCCAATGTGACACAGCAACCACTTCTCACAGGGTAAGGCTGGTAATTGGGGTTGCTCTTCAATTACAGGCTTCGAGCATGCAGACAGGCTTTCATCAGTGTGGCGAGTCGGTGTCAAGATGTTTTTCCCTTTTTCTCTTTCCTTCTTTTTTTCGCTCCGTGATTGCTGAGAGCCTTGAGCACTTCCAGGCACCAAGTGAAAACGGCTGCCATCCAGCTGTGTGGCGGAGTGTGAGGTGTGTGCAGGATTGGATAATATGTCGATTGGGGTTAAGAGAAAGTAACAAGCGGGGATGAGGTGTAGTGTAGCTCGATGAACCGTCAGCAGTGTGCTGTCTGCGTCGCAATGAGCGTCTTGACTGCCTAACCGGCTCTGTTTTTGATGGATGTAACAGTTTATCTGCTCACAGTTTGCAGCAAATCAGGGAAGCATATTAGAGACAATGAGGGGGCTGCATAGAAAATAAATGACAGTTTACCTAGTAGGTGGGCTAGCACTCAGGGTAATTTGAAATGTGCACAGTGCACCATAATACGATCATTCCAGAGCTGAATGACGCAACAGAGAGAAGGGGGAATGAGTGGGGTTTCCTGTCCATTCCCAAACAGCCCAGTTTTCCAAGCATCTGCAGCAGAGCGGAGGAGAAACTACACCTATGCAAACAATGGATGTGCTGTCTGTTGTCTATCAACTCTCCCAGGTCGCAGAGGGAGAAAGAAAGCACACACACACACGCCTCCCTTTCTTTCTCTAATCTTTCTCAGTTAACGTTGACTACAGTGGCAGAGCAGGTGGTGAACCCGATCACCCTGTGCGCCCTGCTACCCCAGGGGGCTTTCAGCAGTTCATCTCTTAGCCTGGAAATCCACAGTGCCAAAGCTTGGCAGCTATGTGTGCACATACCGAGCCCATAACAGACACACACACATGCTCGGATCAGTTTGAAAAGATTACATAATTCACACCTCTACAATGTGCAGAACCCCGATCCTATGGCTGCCATCTGTCTGTCTGCATCGACTGAGCCATATGTGCAGCCTCTCGTGCATTCTCAGAAATTCCTTGAGGAAGAAATGCTGGGGAAGATGTGGTGAAGAAACAGAGTAAATTTCTTCCATACCATGTAAAGGAGACTCGCCTTGAAAGCTTAGATTTGTTGAGTGGAGTACATTCTTTGAAATACTGTCACAATCCTGTACTGTGCTGCTGATCATTATCCACTACTGACAAGATGAAAGAGTCTAGAAAATAATTTTTTACTTGCCATGTTGAGATGAGAATCGAAATACTTTCTAATTCTACAGTCGGAACAATTTCATAACAGATAAAGGAGGAAATGTTCAGCTGAGAAAAAAAGGGAACTACAGCATCCTCTGATCTGGCCTGGCCTTTCAGAACAAATGATGTGACTGGTCATTCCCCGTTCGCGATCAAAGGTGAAAGCCATAGTTCAGTCTGCCGCTTAGGTCAGATGATGAACGTACTCGGCCTCTGCTCTGTCCGGAGTGAGATGGGAAGCCGGCCGAACACAGAGCACATGCCATTGTTGGGAGAGTCCAAGCTTGCTGTTGAACTGAGCAGCGCTCTCAGCGAGGACAATGTTAAAGTGAGAAAAGAGGTTAAGAAAAAGGTTGATGTTATCACTGCACAAACACTAAGGAGAGCAGGGACAGCTTTCTGTTAAATGCTCGATTGAAAGAATCTCATATCTTTTATCTATCGGCTGAACATGAAGCTGAAGCCGAGCTAAGGATGGTTGGCTCAGCTTAGCAAAAAGACTGACAGCAGGGGGAAACAGCTAGCCTGGATTCAGTAGTTTTCCTGTTGTTAATACATTAGTCAAGACAGCATGAAGATGTATGGTCACTAAAATAAGTCAGGGCTTTTTCCTAGGTCCCCTTTATTTATCATCTACCTCCTACCTCTTGACCGTATCTTCAGAAAATATGGAATTCAATTCCACTGCTATGCTGATGACACCCAGCTCTATCTATCCACTAGGCCTACTTCACTCTTACCCCAACTGACCCTTTGCTAAGTCCCGCCCCCAGACGCAGACTAGCCACTCATAACGTAGCATAGGGCCGGCTCAGACCAGGGTCTGACAACAACACAGCTGTGATCTATTGACTTTAATGCAATTGAGATTTCCTTCATTTTCAGGCTGGTTTTGCGGATTTGGAGCTAAATGTTGTGCCTGGGGCACGTCGTGTATTAATGATACTCGTTACCTGGAGAGGTTGGAAAAAGATATACGTTTCTTCCCTGTTCCAAACCAAAATCAAACCCTGAAAAGTGTAGGGTTAGCTAGCTAGCTACTGAAGATATAGCCTCCTGAATGTATACACATGCTGCTTTTGCTTTTTATCAGCTATAATTTTGATTATCGGCCAACAGTTTATTGGCTCGATATATATTGTGCATCCCTATTATCAAGTACTGCCTTTATTAACAAACTGCAAGGCTGTATTTAATAATGTGTAAGACACAGAACAACCAGGCAGACGCTTCAAAGGTGTTCACATCATTAATTTTAATGTATTGACCTACACTGGATTTAAGCTTTATTCATTCTCCCTAGTTAGCTTTATCCTTTTTGAAGGTAGAAGAGCTTCAGGCAATCAAAGCTTAATTTCAGTGTAATAATGTCTTTTTATGAAACTAAACAGATTTTTTTGTATCATTAGAAGAGAAATGTGCTTATTATCTGTTTAGTGAGTGATGTATTTCTACCCCGGGCAACTGTTTCAGTCTCTGCCGTTGAATTCAAACACGTCAGCCCAAGTTCAGACAAAAGTTCACAATAATCCCCAGATAAGCGTCACAGCCTGCAGGCTGCAGGTGTAGGTGTATTAAAGATAAACACCACCCACTTATGAGACACACTGCCTGACCCGTGCCCGTGTCTTGTGTAAACAGGGATACAGAGTGCCATAAGGTTTGGTTTAAAAGGGTTCCACATGTTGAGAAATCACAAGTCCTGGGTCAACAGGTCAATCTGTTGACATATCAGCACACACACTCAAAGACCAGGCAACAACAACAAGTGCCTCGGAGTTCATACAAACAGTTGTATTTACGGTCTAAAATCACCTCCAACACTCTCCCTAAACACACACACACAGACTGACAATGATTTGAGAAATCAATTGCACCAACTATTCAGCAATTCACTGACATCCTGGACATTTTCCTCACCACAGTGTTTGTGGGCACTACAGATGTCTGTCCCTGTCTGACAGTGTATCTCTCAGAAGCTGTTTTCCATCTCAGCAACAAGCAGTGACATCCCATTGATCAGTTTGTCATCTCACCTCTTACACTAAAATGGCAGTGACAAAAACATCAGATGGTTTGGAAAGAAAATAATTTGGTATGTCAGGTGTTTTTTTTTCTTATATTTCAGCTGTTACATCATGCAGTGAGTGCCCAGTTACGGCCCAGAACACTCAGCCATCGTATTCTGTTTTTGGAATGGTCCATAGCCTGTAGTGTTTGTGGTGTGCTGGGCACCATTTGCAGTAGTCCACTGTGACTGGCATTAATTCAGCCAGCTCAGCATGTTGAATCAGCAGCAGGGACAGTCACTAAAAGAGAGCTTTCTGACTGGATGTTAAGTCAGGTGAATGAAGAAAAAAAGACTCCAACTGGAGTTAAAACTATTTTGTTGTCTTTCCTGGGACTTTTTGCCTCAAACACAATCTCTGAAACTCTAATTTATCTCAAGAACCCCGCTTTGGTTTCAAACTCCTCCCTACCTTTGAGGTCTTAAGGTTGGCAAGTATGCCTGCCTGGTACCTCTCTACTCTCTAAAGTCCCTGTACCACTGATCAAAAAAACAAATCAGAGTTCAGTCACAGGACAAATGACTCCATAGTAGTCACAGGTATTTGTCAGCTCAAACTCTGATTGGCAGTGATGGGAACGCGACCATCTATAACTTCTGCAACTCTGTCATCTCAGCCACAAATTCCATCTGTCTCCATCTGAGCAGCGCTCAAACAGCCATTGGGAGGCGTTTGCCTTCAGGGCTTTTTAACAAGAAAAGGATTCCTTTGTCAAATGTATTTTGGGTTAAAATGGGATTTCTGCAAGGCAAACTTCTCACCTGCGTGCTTGAATACTGTTCCAAATTAGTCAGCACAGAGTTTGAAATAGACTGAGTAAGTAACAGATATAAAAAAAGAAGTAATCACAGTGATGTTTCACTGGCCTCCATGCTGCTTTCTACTGTTTAATACCCTGTTTTTTGGCACATTTGAAATGTCAAACACATTAAAGTCCTTCTCAACAGGAGCTGATTGGTGTGCAGACTTATTTGTCCTCTACTTTGCCAAACTTGACACACCAGAAAAAAGAAACAAAGAGGGCATCTTTATCTTCTGGAGGCAGGAAATTGGTCTGTTGCCTAATTTTAGCAGGTTTAGCCGCATTTCAAAAAACCTGCATACACGTGCTAATTTTGGTGGATAAAGGGTATAATAGAGAATGATATCTGAGCTGTGTTTGCCACAAAAGGACTTTTTTGTGCAAATTTGTGGTTATTTCATAGCAGGAAACCTAAAATGGGTATTCTTTAACAAACATGAGTATAACTGAAAATTAAAAATGAATTAAATGAATTAAAAACTACATGTTTTTGGTCTACTCATTTAAATTAACACACGTGATGTTTTTCAGAAAGAATTAAGTATGGCTCATCTATACAGAAAAGTAATGTATGGTTGTTGGAAGAAGCACCACAGTTCAATCCCTAATTGGTGGCAGGCAAGTGTTGGACCTTTCCGTGGGCTCATGAGGCTGAGGACTGCACTGAGAGGTGCACATTACAGAGAGGTCCGTCTGCTTGACATATGGTGCCAATTACCAGCTGATGGGGTTTGCCGAGGTAAAAAGGCCAATCCATATTGGCCCTTCCCACCCACGTTTGCACAAGCAGCCATTCATCGGATTCTGCAAGAACACCTCCCACCCAAATCCTAAACCAAACCTTGACCTGTCTAGAGTGGACAGGCAGCCTACACATGGCTCCTCCACTCAATGTACAGACTCAAACTCAAAGTCAAGTATACATGCTGGTTTTCAGGTAGGTTCATTACAATCCAGGGCCCAGCTGTAACTTCTGGAACTACTTTCCATCCTGGATGATTTTTTTGTTGCCAAATTAACAGATGGCGTATTTTAAGAGCTTATATTATATACCGTGTCTGTGGGTCTTTGTCTTACATGGACACATAAGCGCATGTTCACATGTAGTTCACAAGTGACTCATCTTGCCTAAGATGCATTACTCTGGCTTTTCCTCTGATGCCACCACAAGGCCACTGATACTATGACTCAGAAAGGTTAACGATCTGTAGAATTCCCATTTCAGAACATCTCAGACTCTGCTCTGCTTGTCTGATTAAGCTCTATACTGTCAAACTTGGCAAAACTTCCATTAGTCTAAGCCTTACTTTGACACAGTTGCACTTAAAGAAGTATTTAACTGCTGGAGAGATGACCTTTTGATAAAATTAGGCTGTCTGCAGAGAAGAAAAACTCAGATACTTTTGAAATTGGTGCTACATGACCAGAGAAAAAGGACGCTTCTGCTCAAGAGGGAAAAAAACCTACAACTACTAAAATTCACTGCATTGCACCAGACCATGAATGGCGTGATGCAAAGTTGACCACTTGAGCTGAAAACAGTATGGTACTTGCTTCTTTTTCCCAAACTCTCACTATTACAGCTAAAAACACCACTAAAATATGTTTCTAAAAAACAGGGGTGAGAAACAGACAGTGCAGTTACATAATCTTGACTTAAATTTGATCAGCGCTGCCTAGCTTTAACGTTTAATCAAATTTTAATCTGAGTTTCAGAGACAGACAGAGGGGCAGGTCTGACTCTTGACCTGCTCAGATACTCTATGTGCCTGTGGTGGCGGCATGGGTGGCAGGCAATACAAAAATGCAATAGTACAGCCTGTAGTTCAAGGAACAGCCCAGGAAGCCAGAGAAACTCTGCCGGATTACGTGTTTAGCATCAATTTGCATCATCCAGCAGGGGGGGAATATCCAGGCACTGATTAGATGGAGGGAAGTTAACCACAGTTCATTTATACATACCACCCGCATTGTTTTGATACACAGCTAGCTGAAAATCAGCAAACTATCCCTTTAAAGGTGCAGGAGAAATTTCTGGAGAAGGGTAACTGATTGTTGAGTCTCACTTCCAGGTCGTCAAATACACCTTGGGTTGGTGGTTCAGTCCGACTATCAACCCAAAGCGCAGGTATCTGATAACCTGGGAATGAATCAATAATCTTTCTCCAGAATCCCACACAGCACCTTCATGCTAAACTATGGCTTGAGCTGAATGTTCAAAGGCTGCAAGTAGTAACATGCACTGTTACGTAAAGGAGGCTATAATTAGCATTTTAAGTTGCATGTTTAACAGTAATTGGATCCTAAAAGTGCCCTGTGGTGTTTTCTTGTAAACAACTTGTGTCTACATTTGCGGTTACACACCAAAACTCATTGTTTGTATCCCCGAGCAATGCGCCAAATGCAGTTTCTGCCTCATGAAACATCTGCAAAGCCAATTCTTTGCACATTTTAAACCTGGCAGTCTTCTTCTTCCTTGTCTTTCTTAGTGCATTGCTATACGTTTCTTCACACACGAAATCCACCTGTAGATCAGTGGAATTGTGTGACACCATTGTCAGGTTGTGTACTGTGTCATCCAAGTGCTCATGCGTGTGTTTGTGCATCGCAATGTGTGTGCCAGAGCTAAACAGGATATCTCATTAACAACTGCTCCATGGGGCCCTTGGTCAGAAACTCAACAGGCTGCCTTTAACCTGCTAAACTTGGATTGTGACAATCAGCATATTGTGATGTTCATATCCCTTAGCATTTTCCGTACTTACTCGGAAAACACCAGTCTTCGAACTTGACCGTCTTTGCTATCCAAACTACACACCTTTAAAGTTCCCTGACTGCATCTTGCACTGTGTGACGCTACCATGTTGACATCGTAACAGCTGGTAATTGCTTCCCATTTTTCATCTGAACATGAAAAGAACCATTGATCCTTCCACATGTTCTGGGAGCTGCCACATGATAATACTATCAATCTACATCTGGGTATTAATACCGATTACCACAGACCGCCTTTCCCAGCCTTCATAACACTGAGTCTTCGAACACATCAAAAGAGACCTCAGTGCCTGCAAACAAAGCTGCTGCAGGGGAAAAAAAATGTATTTTATAAAGATGGTCTCATCTTTCATGCAACATCAAATTGACTCCTTTCCAGCGTTTTTCACAGCAGGTGATTCAAACAGTTTCAGTGGAGCTGTTACCTCCTGCTGTTTGATACGAATTATTGAATCTTAGCTCCCTTTGCTGTCTCTCCACCTTTGTTTTTGTTTTTTTAGACATGTGAAAGCTCCCTTCTGTTTGTCTACTTCCATAAAAACTGGATTTTATATGTCTGTTTTGCCTCTGTTAAAGTCTGTGCGGAGCTGCCTAACTTTGATTAGACAGGTACAATTATTAGTGCTATCAGGAGCTTTGGCATCCTCATGTGTTCATCCCCCAGATGCTGGAATGTCTAAGAAGTATATGAACATATTTCCTATATATTCCTCCCTGAACCTAACTAGCATATGTATGTTTTTTTTTTACATGCACTGTCGTTTTTTGAAGACCATCCACCCACCCAGTGTGCAGCCTGCCAGCTTGGCCAGTAGCAAAGCAATCTAAGTTATATATCATCTGGCTTCAAGCTGTAGAGTTGATCTTTATGGATCAAGATGGTGCCCAAAACTGCTTTTTTAAAAGGGAGCAGAGGAGCCATGTAGCAGCCAATGAGAGGAGGGGACGGAGATGCCTTTATGTTAATGGTTTCTACAGATTCCAATCCTCTGTCTGTCTTTTTCCAGTCGCTCAGCCACACTACGCTGATTAAATCACGAAGTCGAGGTTGAGGTGGATTTTAGGGGCAAGCTGTGTCAATCTGCATACTGTGTATTCAGACCTGCCATCAACCGGTCTGTCCGCTGAGCCAAGGGCTTGAAAATCAATGTGAAAATGTAGCTTGGTTAAGACTCAGGGCTCAGATGCTTTCTCATGACATCACGAGCAAAGTCTTGCGGATTATGATCTCTAGCAGAATATATTTAGCCTCCCTTTCATATCTGAAGTGGATTTTTAACAGCAAAGGATCAAACAGAAAGTGTCCAACACAAAAATAAGCCTCGGAAATAACCATAAACATGGCGAAGTGAGGAAGGAATGCACTGGATAATCAATGGTCAATGGGCGTTTGACTAGAAAAGGCCAATTTCTCGAGCAGAAATACATCACGTGTCTGGTGAGCAGAGATTACAAAAGCCACAGGAGGAGACAGGGCTCATCAACTTAGCCTACACAGAGACTGGAATATCTGCCCACATTAACCACACGCATTATGGTACATTCTGTACGTGCACATGCCTGGCAACAGAGCACATGGAGACTCCCACTGTGAATCAATCATTTACCGAGCTATCAAAATATCTCGTGCATGCAAACCCAAATACTGGGGCATTAAAATGGTATGTCTGCGAGCTACAGCTAATCAGATATTCTACATTTCAAAACCCACTGGAGTTCTTCTAATCAAATTTGTACTCTTGGCCACAAATGGCATTATGTATTGATGCTGTGGGTTAATAGAAAGCAAATGTATTGATGGTTGACTTTTATTCTCCTGAGAGGGTCACAGAGCTGCTGAGAGGACCATGTGGTTTGTTTATTGCCACACTATAGCCTGCTCAAACAGTTTGGTCCTGGGGGAAATTTCTGAAATAACTATGGATGCATTTTCATTAAATTTGGTAAAGGCATTCATCAATCCCTGTGGGTAAAACCTAAAAAAAATCATAACCACCAGGCACCATAAACCAGCCAAAATCTCTACTTGTCTAACACTTTACTTTTAAAGAGCGTGAGATGAATCAGCGTTTTGGTGCAGCTTCTGCGGTGATGGAGGCGCTGGACGGGACTGTCGTGGTGAAGAGGGAAATGAGCCAGAAAGCGAAGCTTTCGATTTACTGGTCCATCTACGTTCCAGCCCTCACCAATGGTCATGAGTTCCGAATCGTGACCAAAAGAATGAGATTGCGGATACAAGCGGCCGAAATTAGTTTCCTCCGTGGGGTAGCTGGGCTCAGCCTTAGAGAGAGGGTAAGGAGCTCGGACATTCGGAGGGAGCTCGAAGTAGAGCCGCTACTCCTTCGCACCAAAAGGGGTCAGTTGAGGTGTTTCGGGCGTCTGATCGGGGTGCCACCTGCTAGAGGTGTCTCAGGCACATCCCACTGGTAGGAGGCCCTGGGGCAGACCCAGAACATGCTGGAGGGAATAAATATGTCATCTGGCCTGGGAACACCTTGGGGTCCCCCAGGAGGAGCTGGAAAGCATCGCTGGAGAAAGGGACTTCTTGAGGTGCTTTGCTTGGCCTGCTGCCCCCACAACTCTGCCCCAGATAGGCAGATGAAAATGGATGGAAGGATAATAACCAAAGTCCCACCAGAATTGGCTGGACATTGAAATTATTGCAGACAGAAAATCCCAACACGCTAACATGTCCATATGCTGACATGCTAAAACATTACATGCTAAATGTTAGCATGTTAACTATGTCAACACATCATGTATCTCTTTTTGCACAATTTCTATTAAATGATATGTTACGTACCAAACAGTGTGCTGCCAAGGTACCGTGATAAATATTACAAGCTAACTGGATGTTAAACTGTTATGCATCTTAACATATCCAATGTGATCTCAACCCAGCTTCTCATGTTTTGACACTTGAGCAGGAGCCTTTTACATCTTGACGCACAGGGTCGGCAGTTAGATTTAGGCAAAAGAAACCTCCTTGGTAACACTGAAAACACACCAAGCAGCGGTGAAGTGCAGCTTACGCCAAGCTGTCACGCATTACTATGACCATCCTGCGGCTGTCTGATCCTGCAGTGAAGTGCGGCCAAACTAAAGTGCAGGCCAAGAGAACACCTGCGGCCATGCAGTAAACCCATGTTAACCTATGTCACAAAGAATTTCTTCCCTGCCTGATGAACACGCCTCTCGGGTGCAGAAAAATTTAATTAATATAGCGAGCCACACTTCATCGCTCCTCGATGTGTTTTCGGTTTCAGGGTTAGGACAAGGCTGTGGTTGATGTTAGTCACCAGTCGATTCAAGTGACTATTAAGGAGTTGGTGGTTAGGTTTAGGCAACAAACTACTTGGTTAGGGTTATGAGTAGTAACGACCGACTAATGACGGTCAACGACTCACCTGACTAAAAACTGACTAACGAGTAACTAATGATTCACTTGACTAACAACTGACATGACAAAAAAACTCAACGTGGACTTTTAGTTTGAAATGGGACACAAACACTGGTTTCCTGGGTCAAAGTCCTGTGTTGGTTTGATCTATCTGCCCTAAACTAACTTTTTGTGCTCCTTATGCTATATCCGTTGCTCTGAGCATCTCATAATGACATGGATGGGGTACATGGAGTCAGTTAATAGCCTGGTGCGTCTCAAACAGATGTTGAAGGGTGCATTATGTGTCCATATCCAACACCGATGGCCACTGACCAACCAACATTTTTAAGGCCCTGGGAGTGATACAATGCTAATAAATCTTTAATAAAAACGTTACTCTTGCACTACTCTGATAATCTGACAGAACTGCCACATTGTTTTACATTATTTTTCAGTCTGACATGTTTATATCTGCCATTTTCTATTTGGGAGAAGGGATTATCTTGCCCTCCCTATCAGCGAAGGTCCATCCATTTTTTGTGCTCAACACAGAGGTTGCAGTACCACTTGTTAGACTCAGTTAGTGGCACATTTGTCATGTCCATCGAAGACATATGCCAATTTAAGTGCCAACTTTTCTGTAGCCATTTCCTGGCTCTTGCGGTAAGGATGACATACCCACTCTTAATACCCCCTACCAAGTTCTAATTGGCTCGACTGTTTTTTTCCAACCATGGTGAACAACACACAAGATGTATTTGAATCACTGAATCAGACACGTGGGCGGCGAATCAAAGGTCTGGAACCAGGCTTTGCCCTGTTAGTCATGTGGATGTAGAACAGCAAAGTTGTCTATTTTTCCTCATCCAAGATTTTGTTTTATGCTGAGCAGTAGTCCTTATATCTTCAGAGCTGCTGGAGTGGCGTCGACTTTTATTACTTTCTTCTATCTTCAGTCTGATCCCTGAGTGTGCCCGTCAAACTGTGAGTCATAGAAAAAGCAACACATGGTTTTCACCACCTGAGCACCTGTCAATCTGTGGAATGCGTTCAGGCCATAAACCTATTTTATGTTCACCAGCGTTTAAATGGCAGCACGCATCAAATCTGTGTCATTATAATGATTACTTCCACGAATGACAGGACGCAGAAAGAGCATTTTGTCGTATTGTGAGCCATCTCTGTGGGAGAAAAAACAGATTCAATAAGGCAGGTCAGTGTTCCTTACTGACTGTGTGAGTTGTTGGCACTTTAGGAATAGTTATGACATCGTTAACACGGGATTCATCTGTTGCTCAACTGTCCTCACGTACCAAACACAGCTTCCCTGCTGGGGCATTGTGAAAGTGCAACTCAACCAAGTCACGACTCCTGCATATCCCACATGGTTGGCATTTAGGTGACTTCACCATTGGGATTGTATTCCCGTAGGTATTTGTTCAGTGCCAGTAGCTAGCTGGTGTGAAAGCTTAGACAAAAAAGGTGGACCTTTTCCTGGTGAAATGATTTGGGGCTTAACAGGATCTGTCAGATACCATGACCACAGCTACTGGGGGCATGCTTTAACACTCATGCATGGTTTTGGAGGGTAGTTATTCCTGGTCTGTGGGCTTGGGGGAATGACAGGTTTAGTGTGTGGGGGCAGGAAATGGCAACCCCTCTGTGCAGCGCTCAGCGAGGTCTGAAGCGCTGTCCTGGGGCCGGTGGTTAAGATGGGGGTTGGGGACATGAGGGAGGTCAGGGCAAAGGGCAGGCCAGGGCAGTTCAGATATTCAGGGCAAAAGGGGATAGGCTGGGAGAAAAAGCACAACGCTTTCTGAAGTAGTCAGCATGTAGGGAATGAGGCAGAGCACGAGAGCGTGATGCCTCGCAGGGAAAGTGTGAAGTAAACACACAACAGAGGTCTTTGGCAGTGGCTGCAGCATCATGAATGCAAAAATAAACCACAATTAGCCTGTTAGGTCTAATTAATGAACAACGTAATGAGGCGAGACCATTACACACTAATTAAGAGAGACGATATAGCGAGTCATCTCGTTAACTGAAATATTACAGATTAAGGTTTTACATATAATGCATTAATAATAATAATCCAATATTAAAATGCTGTTAGTTTAACACCGACAGCAGCAGTCTGTCACCAAAGAGTACTTTTAGTTTTCACTCGAGTACATATTTTTAATTGTACTTTTACTTGTTATGAATGCTGGACTTTTACTTGTATAGGAGATATTGTTGCTTTTACTTAAATAAAATACCTCAGTACTTCTTACACCCTTGATGCTACGCTTTTCCCAGTGACTACATTTACACAAATGCTAATATTCCAAAACTTATTTTGAATTTGACAATATTCCAAACTTTATAAAAGTCATGTAAACAACATATTCTGTTTGGATATTCAGAATAAGGCATGAATCGGGCCTCCAAATGAAGCCATTTCTGAGTAACACACATGGGATATGCTCATATTATTTGGGTTTTAGGAGCATTCTTTGGACATGTATGCAGTGCATTCCCAATGTGCAACTCAACTGGGGTTTCTACCGCAGTCAGCTCTGTGTGTTGTCATGTATGAGTTGGACATAACTCAATTAGCCAACAGTTTGCATGAGGTAGAGACACATGCCCACAAGACGAGCCCAACATTTCTGGTTAGAAGGAAAAACAACTTTTAAACAACATGAAAGACTTGGAAATCAGCAGGTTTTCTGTTCCACCCTCTCACTCCCACATTCCATGTCAATCTATAGTTGTCATGCGGGAAAAATCCATGAAATATAATCTTTTTAAAAAAAGTTTAAAAGGTTGCTGATTAATTAATGTTTACTGCAGTGGACGATGCTTTTGATAATACCTGATTGAAACGACTCCCTATAATTAAATTGCTCCCTGCAGCTATTTTGCAGCCTTCAGCTCGTTATTAGCTTCAAAAAGCTGACAAAAACAAAAACACAGCTAGTGTATAAAAAACCAAGAGCAGCTGATCCTGGGTGTCACAAAACTCCCACAACACTACCTGCCCATTATAAAATGGCAGCTGATGTAAACATGTGTTCTGGTGACAACAATGAAACAAGACAAAGAGACACACATTTTTGTCTGAGGATTTGCGGACCAAACCGGAACTACGGCTATAATTAAAATTTTGGATTTAAAACAACTGGCAGTGAGAACAAGACACCAGGTGGGATGTTGCTCTATGCTGGATGTGGAACTAGGCAACTGAAAATCACTCAGTGTTGTTACAATACTCAAATGAAAACATTCAGAATCAGATGTTGTACACTCAGCGGCCATTTTATTAGGTACACCTTGCTTTCAGAACCGCCTTAATTCTTCATAGCATAGAATCAACAAAGTGCTACAAGGTGCCATATTGACATGATAGCACCACGCAGCTGCTCCAGATTTGTCGGCTGCACATCCATGATGCCAACCTCCCGTTCCAGCACATCCCAAAGGTGCTCTATTGGATTGAGATCTGGTGACTGTGGAGGCCATTGGAGTACAGTGAACTCATTACCATGTTCAAGAAACCAGTATGAGATGATCTGAGCTTTGTGACATGGTGCGTTATCCTGCTGGAAGTAGCCATCAGAAGATGGGTACACTGTGGTCATAAAGGGATGGACACGGTCAGCAACAATACTCAAGTAGGCTGTGGTGTTTAAACCATGCTCAGTTGGTACTAAGAAAATATCCCCCACACCATTACACCACCACCAGCATGAACCGTTGATACAAGGCAGGATGGATCCATGCTCCAAATTCTGACCCTACCATCTGAATGTGGCAGCAGACCAGACAACGTTTGTCCAATCTTCTATTGTCTAGTTGTGATCAGGTTTTGCCTATGGCTCTTTCATGCACATTTGACTAATAATAAACCCAGTTTTCAGTGTAGTAGATGTACCAAGCTAAAACTATATGTAGTCCAACTCAGCAGCCCTGCATAAATCCTATCCTCATGAAGGTTATGTTCAGTTTATATGACGAAGTGTTCAAATTTACGGTCATTTTGTGGTGCTGCTAAATTATGTTGCACAGGTTTTAACTGCGTAAGTAGGCACACAAATTAAACTGGAAGCTAAGTTAACTTCTATAAGGTAAACTAATGATTTACTTGTATTTTTACATATTTGATTTAAGAGGTTTCAGGTTATGACTAAAACGGAAGGTCAGTAACTGAATGCACGCAGTTAAAAAGCTCTGAGTAATGACAGTTATCCGGTTGAAAGTACCATTTTAAATCATGTCATTTCAGCTGCTGGGGAGCGTTCTGTGTGAATGCTAGTGCAGTACAATGGTGAAATGGACCTGTTGAGTACAAAGTAACTCAGCAATTAAACTTTGAACCATGGTGGAAGCAAAGTTTAGAATACTGAGCAGTCTGAAAATGATTATAATTCGGGGTTTGAATCAGTTGCCATGAAAACTGAGTTTGCTTACGTGTTATTGTTCCGATGACGCAGTGCGCCAGGTGGTTTCACTGACTGCTGAATACATGCTCATCAGTGAAATCACCTGGCTTGAACAAAAACCTGCCTGCTCTCCCTTAATCATGGTTTAATAGTGAGTGTTAATTTGCCTGATGACAGAGAGCAGGAAACCAGGAAAAAAAAAATCACTATTTTAAAATATAGAAAGTCAATTCAGAAAGGTATCTGTTGCAAACATACAACTAAATCTATTCTTTAAAGTTTCTAAACACGGCACATGAGGAATAAGATACAAGATCAGCAATAGCAAACCACTCGCACACATGACACTGTACACAGTGCCTATTTACCCAGTACATTGCGAACAGGACTATCTGTGAAGGGAACACTTTTCAACATGTCAGACGCTATCAAGGGTGAGCAGTTGACCAATCAAGTCAGTTACGACAAACTGCTGTGAAGTCAAGACCCTGCTGAAGACGTTGAGCATGCAGATGAGTTTCCTTGAGACCATTTCTGACGGTTTGTGCAGAAATTCTTCAGTTGTGCAAACCATTTATTGCATCAGCAGTTCAGGTGGCTGCTCTCATATGAGTGGCTACACGTGGCTACATTTGAACTGTTGGTTGGATGTACTGCCAAATTCACGAAAATGACACTGAAGATGGCAGATTGTATTTAAAAGGCTACTTTGCTCATTTTCAACCAGCTTTATATCATAGCAATGTGAGTAGTACGTGTAAATACGCAATGGTGAACTTCCCTCCATCTTACCAGCACCCAGAGCTCCCTGCTCAAATCAAAACGTGTCACCCAGCTGCTTTTCGCTGGCTCTAGGGCTGTTGCTCGAACTACAGATTTTGCCTCCGCATTTTCGTATGCCTGCCACCACGGATGTAGAGAGTAAAGAAGTAGATTGAGAGAGAGCTGCTCCTCTCTCTCGGATTCAGACTAAAATCTGATCAAACTGTAAAACTAGGCATTACTGATCAAATATAAACCTATTTATCCCCTAAAATCTTTTTCAGAATCATATTTTAGTACACTGTTTGGCTGTAATATGAGAATCTGTGAACAGGAAGTGGCTGCAACACTGTTTCCTGTAAAAACAGACACTCAATATGAACCAAGATTCTGTTACTACGTTGCCTCAAATGTTTTCAGAAACACACTATAGCTTAACGTTTAAATGTATTTCCAGATCATTTGTTAAAAGCCAGCCGTCATACTGTTTCCTGTGTCAAAACAGCCAAACTCAGTTATTGGCATTTATTGGTCCAGTGCAGCGCAATGCATTCTGGTAGTTGTAGGTTTCCTATGTCTTGAACAAAAGCAACTGACACAACTTGTTTTTTATTTTGTCCTGTCTTATTTCAAAGGTTTTATCAAAAGATAATCTTTCAAGCAATTAAATACTTCTTCAAATGAACATTCAATTCGCAAGCAACAGCTCTGTTGGACATTCCTGCAGTCAGTATGCCAATGGCACGCTCTCTAAAAACTTGCGACATCTGTGGCGTTGTGTTGTGTGAAAAAGTGTCTTGATGTACCACACCTGTCAGGTGGATAGATTATCTTGGAAAAGTAAATTGCTTACTAATGTGGATGTTAACAAATTTGTGACTAAAATTTAAGAGATACAAGTCTTTCATGTGCATAAAAAGTCTCAGATCTTTAACTTAAACCTGTGAAAAACAGGAGCAAAAATAAAAGTGCTGCATTAAATTTTTTGCTCAGTGTTTATGAGGTTAGCACCAACGTTACGAGTGAATTCAGCTCTAAGGCATCATGTCATGTCAGACATCAGTGGGCAAATTAAACACTCACTACATGTACTAGAGTATCATTTGAAGTCATTTACAGCTGTGGAAACTCCCTTAAAATAAATGAGCTCCTGAATAGCAACTGACTCGGAGCAGCTGCGTGTAACCCCCCCTCCTCCCGGCTCACCAAACCCTCTGGAAAGTCCCTGGAGATGCTTTATTTACCTCTACGTATAGAGCCATACACACATACACTCTCACATATAACTGCATCTCAACTCTCTGCTCTCTGGACTAATACTGCACAGAGAGACGGTGTTACCCTCGTCCAAATACCTCAGCTGGTTGCACCTGCTCAGATGGGAATGGGTCAAAATAAGTTGTTTTGTAGACAGCCGCAGCAAATACTGCTATTGGCATTGGCATGTGAGAGGCTGGAAATTGTGAATAAAAACAACAACCTCTGGCTCTCCCACTTTCCTCCCTCCCACCCTGTGTTGGATCTAAATAAGAGCCTCTTTTCAGGAGCTTGTGAGTCAACGCGCACTTCAGGCAAGGAGAAGAAGAGCCCGTCTCTCGCTCAGGTGGGCTCATTTTCCTGCCAATATTTCCCTTGGCTGTTACCAACTCCACCTTGTAATAGCCCCACTTATGTCAAGTGGTCATCCTAATTGAGAAGGAAAGTGTTAACATAAAGACCCTTGAGCCAAAGGAGTATTAGAGATAGCTGAGATTAAAGTGCAAAGCTGCAGAATGTGGACACTGTGGTTCGTTAACCTTCCAGCGTGACTGCCTCTTACTTGCTTTTTTACTCGCTCTCGTGGTCTTTCTTTCTAATCCCTCAATCTTCTTCGTTAGTAAAATTAATCTAGCTGTCAGTGCTGCGGTGGTCCCCTCAACCACCCCAGCTGCTCCCCCCTTCTTCTTCCCCAAAGACGCCCACTACCTTTTCTCAAGAAAACCTGCTCACTGCTTTCTCCCCTTTCTGAAAATATTTTTCCACTGCCCCGTCCAAACCATGAGGGCCTTTCTTTGGACACCCACACACACACAAGCATGATTTACCGCTCACTGACTCTTGCTCTGTGCGTTTCAATTTTCTCACCACCTGGGTGACAGGGGTTCAAGTTTTTGAAAGGTGGTGATACAGGAATATTGCTGAAACTGTCATCCAACCAAAGGGAGAAAGACATGGGCTCCCGAGATTGTCAGATGTGACAATCTCTGTTTCACTAAAAGCCTCTTGATGGAGTGGGTAAAAGCCAGCGATCTTCAGTGACCACATTTTCTGTACATGCAGACAGAAGTCTTGGACAGGATGAATCAGAAAAGGCTGCGCAAGCCCTTGCATGGTGGTCGGAACAGCCGTGTCTCCTAGAATTTACATTAATATGCAACTAACTTGAAAAAGCAAAATGTTTTAAGCTAGCTGGAACCTCCGGGGCTGAAAAATGAAGCCAACGGCAAGTGCCAGAAACTGAATTTCCTCATATGGCCACTTGAGGCTGGCTCCAAGAGCAAGTCAATCCCCAAAGACATTCGTGTTGAAATGGACAACTTTACAGCCAACCAGTTTTGGTCTCTTTAGCTAATTTCCACCTTCATTACAACTGTCCTAGGGGTAAATTAATAAAAAAAACACATGTTAACAGGTTACAGCAGTCACACTGCCCGCATGAGCAGTGCTGCTCAGCTGTGGAACATCTACAGAATAGGAGTCTAACCTTTTGTATTACCTTTGACGACATTTTCAACATCTACATGATTTACAGACTTAAAGGAAGTAAACATTTATTTTCACGTCAACCTTTCCTGTTTCTGTTGAAAAATAAAAGCCCCCTGATAATGTTTCTGTGGACAGTAGGCTTTTTATTGTGAAATTTGCAGGACTGTGTTGTTGACAATGTAGTGGCTTGCAAGGCTTAATAAATTAGTGGAATACTGACTTTTAATTGTGAAAACACAGTATTCATAGCAGCAGGCAGCTCTGCAGCAATGCTGTCTGCATGAACACGGGTCGAAGCAGTTCAACAAGGGAGCCATCAAGCACTGCTCACACAGGCAATGTGGCCCAGGCATTAAAAGTCTAGTGTGTAAGATTTGGTTGTAGATATTAACGGCTCATTCTAAGGTAATGAAAACTTAATAATTCTTATTTTCAGGCAATTCTAAACTAACTGAGACATAATTCTGAATATCATATGCCATTTCTGCAAATAGATACCCCTAACTCCTACATGGTGTACTTTTAAGGTTACACATAATTAAGATCACTTCTGGCTTCAAAAATCCTAAAAGGCAACGGCCAAAATGCTAAACTTGAGGCTTTAAATCTGGAGTCAGCAAACCAATGGGTGACATCATGGTGGCTACGTCCATTATTTTATACAGTCTATGGTTTTCAGGAAATTGTCATGCAGAGCAATGTTGTTGGGTTCAATAGCAGTCCATCTCCATGTTTTGGTGTTCACACCTGATGAATACTGTACCTATGTGAGTACACATGACCTGTACTTGAGACCACCTTTTCAAGTGGATTTAGGCACAGACCAGCACACCATGCCCAGATATGTAAACAGTGCTCGCATTAATCCAACAAACTGGACTTTTCTTGTCAAGGGTACTCAGATCCGGGCCCGGGCCCCTGATGTTAATGCCCCCTAAACCACAGATATAAGTCTGGACATGAACCTGGGATTCTCATGACACGTCTGTGCTTAAAAGTAGTGTCTGATTACCTCAAAGAAACTCTGAACATAATACAGACAGCGATTACATTCTCACCACAAAGCCATTATGAAATAGATTTAGTAATATACAAACCTAATTTCTAGGACACAGGGTTGGTCTGAAAGGTAACAGCAGGTACGATAGAGCTAACTCATGTACTGAACAAACACAGAAATGTAATTGTTTGTGGAAATGGAATATATTTATAAGACATTAGGATGACAATCAGACGGGTAAGAAGTGGAAATTGAGAGATCTTGAGGATGTTTGTATATCAGTTAAAAGACATCAGGTTCCCTGCTAACCTCAAAATCATTTCTAATTATCCAGTAAATCCAGCCTGTCTCATACACACCTGTAAACACACACAGCTCCACAAACAAAGGGAACAATATGAAAGTAAAAATCGCCCAGTGTGCACAGATTGCCTGAGGCAATTTCCAATCTCAAACTTGCTTGACGATGGAAAGAAAGGCCCCCGCAGCTGATTCCTGTGCAGGAGACAGGAGGAGGAGAGGAAGTAGCCTCTCCACTGCCTTGGCCTTGATGTTGGGGGAACGCATCTGCAACGCGAGGTCACGCCTGGATGGCAGCAGGGATTTACAGGCCCTTCAAGAAGAACCAAACCCTGCCCACCCCCTCAACAAAAAACCCACCTTCCCCCCCTTCCCAGGCCCCTCTGGGAGCTGGCGGACGGTTCGGGTCCCAGTGTAAATATATTTTTTCTCTATCAAAGACACATTTTCCAACCACTGTCAAAGGGGAGGAGGGTGCTTTGGAGGGGGGAGGGCTATGAGAAGAGAGAGAAGGAGAGAGTTGGGGGTGAATTTTTTCCCCTCTTCTTCCCCCTTTTCTCCTTCCTCTCTCGTCTGCTGCTGCCTGCCGGCTTCTAGCAACATCTGGCACTGTTTATCACCTGGCCTGCTGGTTCAAGCAGGAAGGGAAAGGCTGAAAGGGGAACATACGTAGTGCCAACCTGAGGTCTGCTATAGCAGGGTTAAAAGATATTTCTGATTTATTACAAATTTTGGTCCTGTTTATATACTTTAAGCCGCTGTTTCTATTGGTTAGGATAACACTGTGTGATAACCAAGAAACTGCTGAAAACTAGAAACAGCAACATCGATAAAAAGACGTCTGATCGGGAAAATAACGGAAACTGTGGGTGAGCACAACCAGTAGGTCAAGTATGGTAGTCGAAATTCTTAAAACATCTAGCCTGACATCGCCAGACCAAGTCGCAAATGTGAGTTAATTTGGAACCTCACACTTCGATTTTCAACGGGAGTTACAGGCAGCTGTAGATCAAAGACTACATTCAGACTTCAGGCAAATCAGATTTCCTTCCAAAATCAGAACTTGAATATAGTCTGTCCGTATTATTACTTGCAAGTTCTCAGATACGATTTGCGCATCCAGACATCACCATCTGCATGGGTTGCTGTGGTAACAACGTAGGCGTACCAACGCTAATGATGCGGCTTTACAACCCAGACGCATAAGAAATGGAGATCCATCATTTCGACCTTCAAAACTTTATTTTGCCGTTTGTCCACAGACTGTTGTTCCTCATGATGTCCTCTTGAGCGCTCTGCCCTTAAGCACTTCTTTGACTCTCTGTCTGACATTGTTGTTCAGTGTTTTGTTCAAAGACACTTTGAAATCCAATTTGAACGTCCAGACTGAGACGCATCTTTAGAAATTCTCATTTCAACCCACCTCCAAATGTAGTTTGGATTAGGTTTGCAAAAATCGCACTTCATGCGTTCATTTGCTTTCCAGACTTTCTGAAATCATTCTGGATATGCCAAAGACTTAACAAGGTCAAAATGCCTCTGGACGCACTTGGATAGATCCATAACCAATCAGAGCAATGAAACATGAAACGTAGCGCCGAGCGATGGACAAATCTAAATAGAAAACAGCGTGCCGTGATGGTATACTTTCAATCTTTCTATGAAAAAGTGTTGCCATTTTTGCCAACAAAACTTGAGGATTTCCAGGTCAGCTGCAGCCATCTTGGTTGTTTTTGAAAATGGCTCAATGGCGCTTCTCTTTACTAAGCTAAAATTACATCATGTATTTTGAATAAAGTGTGAATGCTCCCCAGGTTTAAATCACTGCCTCAAACATACCCATCCTGGTTAAACGGTTGTGATTGGCCCAACCTGGGCCAGGCTGGCTGCAGATCTGACTGGACAGGAGATCTACCTGCCAGAGCAAATAAAACATGGGATCTCAGATTTGTCTGGTTCCCAGACAATAAAAAGTCAAAACTGAACCAGAAATTTAGTCTGTAACTTTTAATGGATGTTTACGACAGACAGGTAAAGGTTTTCTCAGCCAATTAACTTTGACTAACGTTGGGGTTTGTTTAAAACTTGTATGATTGTCTGATTGGACAACTTTTTAGCAATGTCACCGTGCACAGATCTCAGTAGTTAAAAGGTGCCCTGTGGAGTTTTCCTAGAAACAAACAACAGCTCTGTTCACATCCAACGTGTGTGTGTTTCCTTGAGGTCTAATAAACATGTTGTGTGTATTTCCCTCCTCATAATACACTTGTAAAGCAGTTTTGTTTTTTTTAAAAGTCCAGTGTGTAGGATTCAGGGGGATATACTGGCCGAAATGGAATATAATTAGTATGTTTTCTTTAGTGTATAACCCCTTAAAAATAGGAATCATTGTGTTTTTGTTACCTTAGAATGAGCTGTTTATATCTACACAGGGATGGGTCTATGGAGTCAGCCATGTTGCACCGCCATGTTTCTACAGTAGCCCAGAAGAGACAAACCAAACACTGGCTCTAGATAGGGCCATTCACATTTTGTGTTTTCCTGTCGACCACTGTAGTGAGCAGCCCCTTCGCAACAAGATGGGATGGAAAAACACAAGAAACTGCTTTATTTAGTGCTTTCCCCAGTTCAAACCACCAAGTTTGTTTGTTTTGGAGAGGAAAAGACCTCTGCGGATAATTTGGCTCCCGGTAAAAATCCCCTGAACATCTGGATTTTAAGTTATCGGAGAAAATAGGTGAGCGCACATTAGCAGGCACTGGGCTAACGGCGCGTCTCCAACATGCTAAACAGTGTTCAAGAAGCACTGATTTGTTAAGTGAAACTTCTTTATTCAGTGTTTTTACCGATTTCAATCACCTGGTCTGTTTGTGCTGGAAAGGAGGAGACCTCCGCGGATAATTCGGCCCCCAGTAAAAACCTCCTGGGAGAAGTTTCAGCTTGTTGCGGCCTGCAATCCTCACCACTAGATGCCACTAAATCCTACACAGTGCTCCTTTAAATCATGCTTGTTTGCATTCAGCTAGCTTGCCGTCTTCTTCACTGCCTTTGCTGACACTTGTCAATCACTAGCACTGCGCAAAACAATACAAACAAAACAGGGAACCACTCATAAAATCACTGCTGCACAGAACTACTAAAGAACCTCTTTCTGGCCAAAGCTATCCTGCTCAGCTCTTAAACAGGATAAGGTCTTTCATTTTTTACCTCTCAATGTCTAAAATACAACTGTGTAAAATCTGTGTATAAAACTTTTGTTACTGCTGACGCAATGATCATACAAATGATTTGAAAAGGAGCCGATCGGGAGCCTTTTCCTGGAGCCTGGCATCAGAAAGTGACAGACAGAGAGAGAATATAGGCGAAAGACAAGGTCCACAGGACAATGAGGCCCATTGATACGGTGGAGACAGGACCGGGTGCCTCCAGCGCGCTGAGAACGGCTGACGGTGCACAGAGGCACAATGATTGCAGTCTGCATTACAAATGGCTAAAACAGAGCCGTGGTCCTGCAGAGGCCACAGCATCAGGAGAGACCTTGTGCAGACAGGTCTTTAAAGCACCGCAACCAGCTTATTTTTTATCTTTACGCCCTGGTGATTAGAAAGTGTCTAAATTCTCAGGAAAATCTCTGCTACCTTTTTCTCCTCACCTGCATTCTCAAAGCTTTTACAGAGTGGCCTTTTCTGACACCTGATAGACTTATTGTGTGTATTGAAGGTTATGTATTTGCAGCCATATCTGTGTATGCATGCATGCAGGTATATATGTTTAAATGTGTATGTTGGTGTAGGTGTATAAATGTGCTTATGTTTTATTAGTATCACTTTTGTTTTGTGTTTGTGTTTTCTTCACCTTGAAGAGCGCTTTGTGCTTTCAGCTCGAAAAGCACTCAACAAATTAAGTTTTTATTGTAAATATTATTTACTTTAAGACCTATTGAAAAAAAAATATCTTCACCTTGAGCAGCCAGAGACTTGAATAGAGACACTGATATATTACATGTGTACCAATTGTTTACTTTGTAAGAGTTGTCACACCATTTCTGTATTGACAAGATGCATCAGAGTTTAGATTAAATGGGAATCAACTTAACATTTGTTCAACTTTCTTAGTGCTGTCAAGGTATTTATTGAAAAAAAATATTAAGTCATGTCGCAAAGCCTGTGATATAAGGTGAAAGAGAGCAAGTTTGTCTCCATTTTGACACTGAAATTGAGCACAAAGAGGGAAATCATGGGAATTGAACATGTTTTGAGGTACGGAGCATACAGAGGGTTGCATGCCATGCAAACACTGTAAAATACAAAACTGTCTTTAAAAAAGCATAAAGCACAACCTGCAATTTTGTAAAACCTGTGCTGACTATCCAAAACACGACCTATCCCAATAAAGACCAAAGTCTTCTGGCTCATTTAAAGTTCGAACCATTTTTCTTCGTAAAAGTATGATGATGTGATACAGGTCCAAACAGGGACTGGTTTAAGCACTGTTTGCAACAGTGTGCCCCTTTGTATAGTAGAGCTGCAATGATTAATTGATTAATTTTCATTTAATAATCTAAAATCTGATGATCAATTTATCAGTTTGAGTGATTTTCCAAGAAAAAAAGCCAAATTCCAGCCTCTTAAATGTGAATATTTTCTGATTTCTTTACTCCTCTAATAACAGTAAACTGAATGTATTTGGGTTGTGGACAAAATTAAGTATTTGAGGACGTCATTTTGCGCTTTGGGAAACACTGATCAACATTTTCTGACATTTTATAGACCTGTCACCTAATCAATTAATCAAGAAAATCATCGACAGATTAATCAACAATGAAAATAACCATGAGTTGCAGCTCTACTGTACAGCAGGCACACTTAATTAAACTTCCAGAGGTAATTTCTTCTCTTGCCTTTTCCCTCTCACTCGTCTCCATTTAGACTCGGAGGAATTCCATTGAGTTTCAGAGATAAGTTCTGTTGCACCACAATCATTTTCCACGCTCAGCACCTCCTGCCTACAGAGCAGTTGATCCCTCTCATTCATGCCTCTGGGATCGTACACAACACCTAAACAAGTTCTTGTCGCCATCTATGGGGCTGATGCAGAACTGCACCTCAATCCCTATTAACATGCTGATTGTGTCTCAGCATGAAGAGGACAGATTCACAAGTATGCCGTGATTTTCTGATTTGATTTTAACACCACAGACAAAATATATTCAACAGAAGTTTAGATATTCATCTGGGCTATGTGTTTCAATTCCTCTATCAAGGATATAACACATTCCCGAGGCTTAACTACAATTCCAACCCTGACATCAACCTTAACCTTAATCTGACCTTAACCCAGGAAATAGTCATATCCTAAAAGAGCCCTTTGACAAAGCGAGGACAGGCCAAAATGTCTTAAAATGCCCCCCTTACAAGGTATAAAATCAAACTAGTCCTCACAAAAATAAAGGTATGACAGCAAACACACACTATTAACTATTTATGCTCTGTATTCAGAGTGTGAACTTTGACCTGTTTGAGATCTATCTATCTGTCTATTTCAACCACCGGCTAATGAACACAACAGGGAGATGTGCTGTACCTGTCTGTACGTGCAGATGATGATCTCCCGCAGATGGTAGTGCATGGGGGTCATGGTCTCGCTGACAGAGTCCAGGGCCATGTCCACCTCCCTCTTCATCCTGTGGCCGTCGGGGAGCAGACGCACCAGTTGCATCACGACCTGCACACCAGAAACAGTTACAGCCAGAAGTTTTAATGAAGTTGCAGAAGTTGTGACAAGACTGCAACTTTTAACAAGCACAACTGACCTTGGAGGGTCTGCCTTCCACCTTACATAACACTTGTTGTTGTGTTGGTGAACGCAACTGATGCTACACCTACTGTGAAAGTGGAAGCAGGTGGAGCGACGGCATTGTTTCCCGAAAGAATACATTTTCTGAGTGTATAAACTATGTTTACTTTGTATTATAATGTGGATTTAGTGAGTTTGCCCAGTCGTCACAGTGCTGTAAATCTTTATATTTTCCATTTTTCTACAGTCTTTGGTGATGTTCTCGATGATGTGGGCTTAAAAGTTGAGACTCAAAGATCATTCTTGACTTCTGGAGTTGACAAAACACTCTGAACACAAGTTTTATTTAGCAGCTGTTCTGGCTTTTTTGATTCATTATGGTCTTCCTAAAATGTTTTTATCATTCTAACACAACTCGCTGGAAGGTTTGAAATGCATGTTTTCTTTAAAAGAGTCCCCAAAGTTACCCCTGTGTCAAAGCCAGACACTTCAAATACAGAAATTGTTGCTGGATTTTCACATTTCCGACAGTCAATGAACACATTACGTGTCACAAAATATCCAAATCGAAGCTTAACATACTGCTAAATCATCAATATCGCTTAAATCTTTGTGTCTTATTTACAAATCTATTTTAAATCTAAAATAAATAAATAAATCTTTTAAATCTTTTAAATCTAGTGTAAAGTGTTGGCACTGACAGATCCTGTAAAAAACATTAAATTCTGCACATTTGAGTGACTAAGCTGAGACAAACACTCATGTGACAACAATGAAAGTGAAACACAGAGCAGCACAGGTTATGAAAATTTAAACAGTTCAATATGTGGAGCCCACACTGCTTTCCAATAGTGGTAACACTTGTGGGCACTTGCAAAAATGTGTCTATATATTAAATTTTTTCGCAGATTTTTATAAAACAAATGAACACACTTCACTTGTGGCTTTTCTTTTTTATGATTTATGGCATTATAACTCTTTATGGTCTCGCTCTCATAAAAGACATTTTTAGTTCTTCCTTCTTCTAGCAGAGATTGTGCTGTTTACACAGAGGTGCGGGACTCAAATTTATTGCAGTGAAAACACAAGATTACAGCGAGTAAAAAAGCCCTGAAACTGCTGTAAATGTAATGTAAGCCATGTTGAGTTTAAGCGTAATGAAATATAATCACATGGCCTCCAGTTTGTGCGCTGGTGTCGTATACGGTTTTACTCAGGGTTGTTTTTTTGACGCATTATGTAAAGCACTTTGATTTGTGTGTGTGTGTAGGAAATAAAAAAGTGAAGGCAATATAAATAATCTTGCCTTGGCCTGAGGCAACAGCAGCACCTGTTCATACCATTTGAATTAATAACATTCATACAAATACGACCAGAGCTGATGAAGACAAACAGGCAAACTGTCCTGATATGGACAGGCGTTGATATTAAGAGCACTGCCTCCACCTAATTGAAATATATGAGTGAGTGTGTGTTCATTTAGTGTTGACCTGGCTAAGATTGGAAATGTTTCCATCACCGTCAGCCACAGCACTACGTGGCACTTTGTTGGTGGCCCTCCTACGGCCGGTTTACTGCGGTTACTACTGATAACACTGACAGAAGAAGAAGGAGCAGGAGGCACAGCAAGGGAGGAAAGCCAAAGAGCGGGATCAGAGAACAGAACAGGCCTGCAGGCAAAAACCCTCTTTACTCATTCAGTGTGTGTTTCAGACCGGCGGCATCAGCATGCAGCCCGACCACTGTCCTCCTGAAAAACACAATCTGTGTCAGGTTGCGTAAAACCTTCACATTTTCTCCTCAGGATTTCTCTCAAGGTTGTATTTTTTCTTGCCTTCTGTGTATTTTTAGAGCTTCACATTTACTCAAGGATTAAAAAACAATTAATTTAAGGCTGTTTATGATGTCATCAGCTCCTGTTGTTGGCCACTTAGTGGCAGCAGAAACAGGCTGTCAACACCACAATGATGTATTCTCAACTTTTAAAGTGTAAATAAACAAGTTTTCGCTCTAAATTATCATTATGAAGTGATTGTTGATTCCACAATGTAATGGCTACAGAATAATGACTGATCTTGAAGTCGGCCCAAAGGTGAAACGTCATTAAAATAACTATACTATAAGCAACTCTACTGCCAGCGATCAGCTCCTCGCTATAATTCTTGGTGTTTGTTACTTTGACACCATCAGCGTTCAGATTGGTTCCCTGTAAGCCTCGCTTTAACTATGCAATTCTCTCTGCAGCCAGGTACGATCTCCTGGAGGGAAAGGGGCAATTAACAGCACAAAGGAAGTGCATTAACCATTGTACAACCACACAGCAAGAGGACAGCGCTTTTGTTTTCCCTGGTCGCCAGACTATCACAGGGCTGACACATAGAATCAGAGAACCATTCACACTCACATTCACACCAATTAACCTGCATGTCTTTGGACTGTGGGAGGAAGTTGGAGAACCAGGACAAAACCCACGCTGACACATGGAGAACATGCATCTCAGGAACATCTCAGGATGCGTTCTTTTCTTTCATTATTGCCATGAACTCAGCTTTGTTGGGATGAACATAGACTCGCCATGAGGTTTTTTCTCCCTTACTTTGGTTGGTAAGGTCTTTTGTGCAACTGTTTGATGATTCCTCAAGTATAAGACCAAAATACGGTGAAAACCATCCATCCATTTTCATCCACTTATCTGGGGCTGGTTTATGGAGGCAGCAGGCCGAGCAAAGCACCCCAGACGTCCCTCTCCCCAGCAACGCTTTCCAGCTCCTCCTGGGGGACCCCAAGGCACCAAACTGCTGATGCATCTCACGCTCCATTCTACCCCCGCTCATGAACAAGACCCAGAGATACTTGAACTCCCTCACTTGATAAGGAGAAAACCGGAAATAGTAAAAGGTATGCTGTGTGGGACTGTCGGTTACTGTTTGTGAACATGCTCACCAGCAAAAGTGAAAAAAAAAGTCAACCCCAAATTCACTCATTTGGCGTTTCTTAGTTCAAGGTGTTTTGTGCAACTGGCCCCTGCTGCTAAATGCTCCACTAAGTTCTTCAGCTTGTTGCTAAGTTTACGTTATTGGAAAAATATTGACTCTCGCCACTTTAAGGAAATCTTAAAAGACCTGGAGACGCTTCCTCCACCTGCACTGACGATCAGAGGATCAACTGACAGCAATTCTTCCGTCACGTGACGCTCTGGACCTCACAGTCATAGCAACACCTTTTTGGCAGATAAGGCGACGGAGACGGCAACATCACACATCCCTCAGAGCTCGAATTGGAGGCAGTTGAGGTGTCCATGGCGACCACTCTGTGTATCCAGGAAACTCTGATGGCCGCACTGCTGTGACTGGCACGCGGCATTGTGTGCCTGCAGAGCGCGGCCTCTTTTCTGTGTCCATTTTTACGGTGCTGAGGACACAGAGGCCAGCAGGTTCCAACCACTGACTCACTGTCACTAGTCTGAATCAAGAGAAACACCGAGCAGCTCCAATTCACAGACGACACCTATTCAGAGCGGAGGAGAAAGGGCTCCTGGCTTTGTCGGTCAAAGCTTTCAATCACAGGTGTAGGGAACTCAAAGGGCTGCACAGTTCCTCTGTTAAATACAGCTGTGTGGCGTGGTGATGTGACTCATTAAAGAGGTCGAGTAAATGTGGGTGAACAATGAACTTCACGATGGCTGCCCTGCTAATAATCGCCTCTGACCACAAGCAAACACAAACACGTTCAGCAGACTCACTCTCTACTGCCTCCATCGACTCAACAACAGTAAGTTAATGAAACCTTATACCTGTCGCCCCAAGGACTCTGGAAAATGTGCACTAAAAGGTTGATGCTTTTTATGCTTCCAGCAGCAGCAGGCGTACACATTAGAACAAAAAAAGAAAAAAGTGCCACCAGCAGAAAGTCAAGCTTCATCAACAGAGAAGGGTTTAAAAGGGTTACAGCTCTTCTGATTGTCAAGTGACTTCTGGTAAACAACACAACAGCAACAATCACTCAACACTAAAGAGGTCTCCAAAATAAACAAAGGGCTGATACTGAGAGAAAGCAGCAAGTTTAACTGTGAGAAGGTCTATAGTTTCAAGACATAAAGCAGCCACGGCTGGGAGATATGACCTGATTACTGATATAATAAAGTTCAATAAAATACAGACAAAATTAAGTTAAATAAAATACTGATATAATAAGTGTAAGTACTGTTATAATTAAATAAATCAAAGCAGAACAACTGGTGTTTTTGAAGCACCCGGCTCGTCTCGTGTTGGAAGTGTCAATTTTTTGCTGTGAACTTGAAGCTTACGGTCCACAGTTAGCTCAAAGTTAGCACAAAGTTAGACTGTTGCCACAGCACCTTTAAACGTGCATTTTTTTTCACTGTAAGCTGGAAACAAAGTAACAGCTCTCCACTTTATATATTAATAATATCTGCAAATCGCAGTGGTGCTCCATGGTCACAAAATACACCTAAATCGTAGCAGTGTGGAGCCCTGCAGATAAGACATAATCTTGCTGAGGAGAAAGTGATCCAGATGGACAGAGGAGTGTGTGTGATGTATCATTGCTTCTGAGTCTTTCTGTGTGTGTGTGTATCTGTGAGAGGGAGAGAGTCATAGCAGAGAGCCAGAGAAGCTAAATGCTGAAGCGAGTCTCATGCTGTTGGCTTAAAAAAAAAAACACGTAACAATATATAACCGATATCTGAAATATAATTATTTTATACATCCCACGGAGGACAAGCTGTGATACATCAAGTGTGATACAGCAACTTATATTTAATTGTTTGACTCCTTTAAGTTTCACTCACACTAAAACAGTGGTTCTCAAATGGTGGGGCAAGGTCCAAAAAAGGTCGCTGGTCCACTCTGAATGGACCGCAAGTGACTTGCAAACACGTCAAATTTGTTTCTTGCTGTAGCGTTAGTAACTAATAGACAGCTACTTAACAAAGACAGCAAACTAGCTTGACGACATGGCCAAACACAAGTATGGCACTGAATAAATTAAACTGTGTGGACCTTGAACTAATGACTAAGGAGAAATCTGGACCCTGTGGCTGGACCAGTTGGGAACCACTGCACCAAAACCTGTTGCTGTTTAGATAATGTTACTGGATTGCCCTTTTTACACTGCCTGTTTAATGTGTGAGTGCTGTGCCATGATTCCTCCTCACCGTTACGTATAAAAGATATGAACACTGAATGACGAGACAGAGCAATCTCACGTTAAGGCGGCAGCGAAGTAGGATCAACATCTGTGTAAAAAGTGTGAGACGGCAGGATGGGATGGGTGTGATGTCTTGATGACATGTTATATGTGAGACTCACAGCCGGGACATTTAAAAGGCAGCTAGAAGCAGTTAGCAGCTAACTTAAAAATAAAAGAACACCAGCCGAAAATGTCCGCAAACTGGAGAGACAGTGAGATCCAGGAGCTCGGCCGCCATTTAATACTAACAGTACAGGATGGTTATTGTCATGCTATGCTACTGTCATAGTTTATAAAGTGCTACCCAACATGTATGTTATATGTCATACTAAAGGCTGTTGTGTTACACATCACACCCATTATGCCTGTTTTGCTTCCAGAACGCCTGCATACTGTCTAAAATCACACTCTGGTGCGGCATGACACTGGCATTGTTTGATTTTCTGTAACAAGGCAGAGGCAGTATAATAAGGGGTCTTCATTGTTGCAGTGTTGCAGGATCTTTGTGTAAAAAATTACTGAGCTGGTGAAACATAATGAAAATATGCTGACATATTACATGAGGTGCTGTTAGTCAAGTAGCATCCGCTGCGATTTCTCCAAGACTCTTCTTTATTTTCTAGCTAAACAGACATTACATGTGTTATCATTTTATGGCTGAAACTCACCATTGTTTTCATTATTGATTCATCTGCTGATTATTTTCTTGATTAATTGTTTTGTCTATTAAGTGTCGCAGCATTGTGAAAAAGCCCTGTACAATTCTCCTTCAAATGTCTGACCACCCAGTCCTCTCAGTTTACCATCATGTGTGACAGAGAAAAGCATCACTTAAGATGCTGGTACCAGTAAAGAGAGACGAAAAAACACATTTAGATCACCAATATAGTTGATGATTCATTTCTTAAATTTATTTTTCGTCCACTTGTTTCAGCTCTAAATCCTCATTAATGAGAATTAACTCTTGTTGAGTGAACTTGTCTTAAAGGGACAGTACATCCCGAGATAATTCACACACCTTGTTATGAGCAGTTTCATGTAGGAATTATTTTCCTTCTACCAAATAGCACCCTATGTAAGAGGAAAAATATGTGGTTTTGATTTGGGGGTGAACTGTCCCTTTAAGTTCTCTGAATTTATTCTTTTAGGATGAGTAGTTTGCACTTCCTTCTAAGTTTATATAAATAGACAGAGTAACAGGAGAAGACATCGATTTTTAAAGTTGAGCATACCTCAAATTCTCCCTTTGTGTACTTGGCGTCAGGGACACTCACGATTTCATCATCACTGAACTCTGGAAATCCCTGCAGGTGGAAGACACCAGTTTTTATTTCACTTTAGATCCTGAAAACACTCATTCAATATTTTTTTAATCATGGTATCAAAGATACCGAGTAAAACTGAAGGAAGCTTCTTACATTAAAGTGCCAGAGAGTCAGAACAGAGACGACCATGGCTGTCGTGGT
This sequence comes from Cephalopholis sonnerati, assembly GCA_019142605.1. Taxonomy (NCBI): domain Eukaryota; kingdom Metazoa; phylum Chordata; class Actinopteri; order Perciformes; family Serranidae; genus Cephalopholis; species Cephalopholis sonnerati. Next base: position 24,502,897 of record JAGQAX010000020.1, read on the forward strand.
CCTGCCTTTGCCGTTAGAGCAGTTAAAAACGAAGGCTGAGTGAGAGTCCTCAGCCAAGGCACTCTTCATGGCCTCCAACAGCTTATCAAAGTCCTGAGAATAAAAACACACACACAAAGAGTTCATGTGAGAAAACACCCACACAAACTTTACCACAATATCTATTTGTTTGACCTAAATCTAACCTTAGCATAAGGAAATCAATCAGAGGTTTATTATTTTTTCATATATGTATTAAATCATGTAACCACAATCATTTTGTGTGAACAGATGTCACAGATAAACTGATTTATAATGCTTATTAAATATTTTAACTTCACATTTCTAACAAAATTCTGCTTAATAAAAGAACAGTAATGACAAATATGATAAATTTCAATATGATTTGCTGTGAAAAAAGTGCAAAAAAAAGTTAGATCTGCTTACTGTTGTATGGAGAAAAATGCCACAGTAACATTTTTAACCACTAGAGGGAGCACAAGGCTAATTCATTGTCACCTCTCCTCATGACAAGGAGCAACAAAAGGAACCCACGAGTCATTTCTGTCCCTTGTGCCTGCTTGTTTGTGAGTGCACGTGTGTTTATGCACCCCTTCACACTCTTACCTCCTCCCTGGGCGCGCTGCAGTCCAGCAGGGGGATGCGTATGCTGACGAGGCCCTGGTGTGAGCTCTTGTGCTGGTTGAAGATCTCCTGCACTGTGAGGCAGCTCTTAAACATCTTCATCTGTTTCTCCTGCTCCAGCGTCACCTCGAGCCACTTCTGAGCTCGCAGGATCTCCTCCTTCAGAGAAGTCTCCAGTTTCTACAGGCCAGGAGGGACAGGAGAGCATTTTCACTTCAACTACGTCTGATTGTAATCTTCCTGCAGAGCATCTAAAAAGCATCCTTCTCACTCTACCTCTATTAGCTGTGGGTCAGATGACGGGATGGGAATGTCCTGGTCGAGGCACGACGGCTCCCTCGGTGTAAAAATCTGCCCGTTCCCCTCCAGCACCAGCTCCTCCTGCAAGTTGACCCACAGCACGTGGCTGTGCTTCCTCTTCTCGTCCGTCAGATGGGCCAAAACGGCCCCAGTAGCCTGCGAACACAGCAGCTAAGATTAGACAGGCACAGAGCTGGAAGTCCGGCTCGAGCATCCTGAGGTGGGCGCGTGAGTCAAAATCATCATGAGTCACTCCTCTGAGGCTATTTATGGGCTCATGAATATTCCAGACTGCAAGGATGCATATCTGTGATGATTGTCAGTTTGTCTTCCTTCAGTGTGCACTTGATTTAAGGCCCAAAAATGACTGCTTGGACAAGTATTACAAATAATTCTCTCTTGATAGACCCTGAGCCTCAGCTGCCACTTTCCAGTGTGGCTCTGACTCAGGAGGTAAAGTGGGTTCAGGAGATTGATAAATCGATCCCTGCTCCTTCAGTCAACCTAACAAAGTATCCTTGGGCAAGATACTGAACCCCAAACTGCTGCCTACTGTGAGAGACTAAAAAGGGTCTAATCAAATACAAGTCCATTAACCAGGCGCTAATCTATAAAATAAATGATCTCCTTTTCAGTCCTACAAGATCACGTTTAGGATTTATTGTCACAGAGTAAATGTGGTGATAATAGTACGAATCTGTTGCACCTCTGATGTCGGCTGAGCCACTCCGTAAACAGGCATCTTGGGCACTCGTCTGAAGTTGACCGCCTTCATCTCCTTCACTGTGCTGAGCACGTCAGGAGCCAAACACTCATCAGCAACCTGTGCAGAAACACGCTGTTATACATAACAATATGCGGTGCAACTGAAGATACAGATGATGACACGATAGTGTGGTAAGACTGTGAGAGATCTGACATATCTTGATGTAAAGACTGACATCATGTGGTGAACTTTATCAGTTTTAAACTAGTTACCACCTCGCAGCTGTATGCCTGTCTTTAGTTTTAATCTTCATCAATGTGGTTACGTTTGTCAACACAACACGAGGAGGCATTAGTGCATATGCTCACTGAGATTCTACATGACTGAATCAACAAGTCCTGTGTTTGTATTTAATACCTATTCTGAACTTCTTAAATCTTGCCCTTACCCTATATTATAATAACAAACTAAAACTAATAATGAAACTAATAAAAACTAAACTAAAACGAAACATTTTTAAACAGTAAAAACTAAACTGAAACAAGCAAACCCACTCTGGAAACAAACGGAAACAAAACTCAATTGAAAACTAAAATCAAAAATGACATTAAAATAAAAACAAATGAAAAAAACGCAACTATAATAACTGCTGCCAACCAGTGAAAGTGCAGCTTACACTCAGACTCATATATGTAGTGAAGAGTTCGATCATCATAACACATAAAATACCGATGCCTGGTCAGTGGCCCTACAAGTCAAACTATGATGCGTTAGGTATCTATTCGGCATCAGTTTTGGATGCTTAAGCTGAAAACACAAAAGTGGCGTCATGTGCATGTGTCAAGTGCCACCCCTAGCACACACTGGACACGTCATGCTGCAGAGACGCAAAGTTATTACTACTTTTACTAAAAGATCTGTACTTCCTCCACCAGTGCTTTAGCTTAAAATCAGTGTGAAGAGCCTCAATTAAACTTGATTTCTCACTTAAAAAATCTCCAGAGCTGTGATTTGCTACGCATTTTGGCCATTGCTTTTTTAATGATGGGACTGTGAATCGTTAAGCTCGGGATATTTATCAACCTCAACTAGTCTCTCCTTATTTGTTCTTTGTCAAATACAACACACAGCAACAGCTGCAGAGTTCTCTTTATACATCAGTGGTGAGAGGAGGAGTCGAGCTGCCATAGGAGCAGAGAAAAAGAAGAGCTGCTACGTACAAGCAGAGAGCAAGTGGGGAAAAATGCATTTAATTCTAGGGGCAACGAGGCTGGAAACAGGACAGGGGTGTAAAGTGCCGTGGGGCGATGCATCCAGGAGCACCATCAAAGTAGGGTTGTACATTGAAAATAATGGGGGCGTACTTTGTGACGCGTAGTGTTCGTCGTGTTTTGGCCTTTAGGGAGTGCGTGCCAATTTACACTTGTTAAATGCATTATGTCTTTTTAAAATAAACTTCTGCTTTCACAGGAAATGTAAAGTGTCCACTTGTTAAATGCATAAAGTCGATTTTCAAAATAAAAAAAGAATGTTGGTATAAAAAAACTTTGTTTTTAGGTTTACGTAAGTTTAGGTAACAAAAGCATGTTGTTAAGGTTAGAAAAAATCATGGCTTTGCTTAAAATAAACTACGTTTGTTACCAACGTAACGCAACATCAAGTGATATATGTCATATACGTAACATGACATACATAACTAGTGTAGTATGCTACACATACTATGCTGTAATTAACATAACTTGGTTGACTGTCGGTTTCAAACAAAGCAGAAACAGCGGTCTCCTCAATCAAAGTCCGTAGTTTGACACATTCATCTCCTCCTACCCCATCTATGCAGACTTTCATCTTTAAACTATCGCAGTTGCTCAGAGCATCAAAAAATGCTGCCGACCGTGCGTCTCAAATTACCACTAAAAGGTGCCTCTGTGCCTCGGTATCTCATGCCGAGGGGCAACTGACCAAGCAGCAGTATTTGATGAGTTGGGATTGAGAATAGACTGTCAGTTGTTGTGTGATGTCACAGTGACCTTTGACCACCAAAATCCTATCCTAATCCTGCAAGTGAACATTTGTGAGTTCTCTTAATACATCAGTGGTGACAAAAGGAGTCAAGCTGCCATAGGAGCAGAAAAAAGAGCTGCTATGGGAGCTGGTAAATACAGAGAGCAAGTGGTGGAAAAATGCATTTAGTTCTGGTGGTGATGTAAAGTGCCGCAGGGCAGCATCCAAGAGCGTCGACACGCGTCATGAAAATGAGACAGACAGACAACCCTAAAACACAATGCCTCCAGTCACAGTTGTCACAGCCACAGAGGCAGAAGAAAACAGAATCAGCATCTGTATGCAAAAACACTGACAATACATCTCTGTCCTGCACGACATGTTTATGGTTTCAGATTACAGAAACAGATATACTGATAATCAGAAGTCTGACGCCCGCAGCATCAACCCTCTGTGTGTGTGCCGTTTATTTCCTCACCAAGACTCGAGCTCCTTTGGTGACCAGCTCGGCTGGTGCCGACAGCTCTGATAGGTTCATGCGGGCCAGTAGCCTGTACAACCACGCGTGGCAGCACATCCACTGGCTGAAGTTGGACACGAAGGCAAGAGGATACTGCAAAATGCAACACATAGTTACAAGTCAGCGCTTTAATGAATGTTATTTTACTATCATAAAGACATTTGCACTGACAAAATAAAACGTTACCTGTTCATGAAGGTATGCGTTAAATACAATCAAGTAGAAGTAGCACTCCAAGCTCTGCATGGTTCTGTTGAGAAAGTAGTCTTTGGTACTGCTTCCCTAAGAAACAAACAGAAGCTTCAGTATCTGCCCACAGACGCAGCTCTTATTGCTGTAAAGTGTTTCTTTATTTCTCAAGTAACACCTCAGCTGAACCTGCACTTAAGATCGCACTGATTCCCTGACAGACGAGAGAAAATTATACAAGATGTATCGCTCTCTGAAGTCCTCCATCAGCTCGAGAGCCCACACTGATGAGGGCTTTTTATGCATCCTCATCCTCCTTTGATTTCTGTCTCACTCTTGCTTTATTTAGCAGAACTTAAATTGAGCAGCAGATGCAGATGGAAATCAAGTGTCATCGACGGCACAAGGTGGCTGCCTTTGAAGAGAAATTTCAGGTTGCTGTCGGCGATGCTAAATTACAGCTACAAAAAAAAAAAAAAGGCTCATCACTAACCTGAATTTGATAATCTTCTCCGATCCCCTCCAGCTTACTCTTGTTCTCGTATATTGCTTCTTTTATGTTGTGCATCTCCGAACAGAGGGTGATAGCCTGGTCAACCTGTTGGATAAAAAGATTTTCAGTCCATTAGCATGAAAATTTATACAAGCTTGACTTTTTAAGACCTTGATTATAAAGGTAAGTTTTCTATATTTCAACCTGGATACTTTTTTTTTATATTTTTGTGTCTAAGTGACTAATGGGAACAAATATTTTTTAAATTTGTCCAGTATTGAGTTTGTTGTGATGGTGTAGATTATCTGATTTACCTCTTCCATGACCTGCTGTCCATTAGGCAGCTTATTAATCAGAGACTGGATGACCTGGAACAGTGGTTTGGGCTCTGAAGCTGGTGACTCCTCAACTCTGAAAAACACAGCAAACAAGGTCAACTCCTATCTCACCTGGAATCAAAAAAATTGCTCAATGATGCTTTATATCATGCATTTGATGTCATGTTCTTACTGTGGCTGTGAATCACCCCTCAGGCGGTTCATGACCAGTGTCCCCAGGATCATGGCGAGATTGGTGCGGCCGACGCCCACCTGACAGCTGAAGAGCAGAGCAGGCAGCGGCCGGGACGCATCGTGACCCAGAGACAAGCTGGGGCTCTCCTGGATAAACAGAGCACAGACAGAAGACTGTAAAACAACCAACAGAGATGAACAGTGTTAAAAAGTCCTACGTTTGGTAGGAAAATTAAAGCTGTCAGGACGACCTGGTGACATATGACCTGCAACAAACAGGCACTGAAAATGTTCCGCCAAATTTAGCAGTTTTAATCTTCAGGCCTGAGTGTCTTTCCACCTGCAAATCATTATGATGCAGTGCATTGTGACGTCACAGTGAAGTTGACCTTTGACCTACTGGATGTAAAATGTCATCACTTGATCATTTTATCCTGTTAGACATTAGAGTTGAAATTCTGTCATAATCAGTGCATGAATTCTTGAGTTATGGCCAAAAACATTTGACCTTTGACCTATGACCACCAAATTCTTATCAGTTTGAGTGACAAATCTTAAGAAATGTCCTCAAGATGTTGCGTTCATGAGAATGGGACAGACGCACAACCTGAAAGCATAATGCCTCCACGCCCTGGCCGCACAATATACAGTTGATTTAGTCACAGCTAGTGTTAAATGACATCAACGCCGTCACTGATGAGCATATTTAGTCACAGTTTTCATTAACAACATTAATAATAATATTAATACTAATAATACATTGGATCGATACAGCCCTTTTCAGTATAAAAATAATTCATGAAATTGAAAAGGTGTGTTTTGCCGGTTTTCTTGAAGGTGGAGAGTGAGAAAGAGTCTCTGATGTCTTTAGGGAGTGAGTTCCAGAGGGTGGAAGCAGCAGCGGTAAAGGCCCCGTCCCCCCAGGTGTGGTGGTTAGTCCTGGTGGGGCGGGGACAGGAGGTTGGCATCAGCAGAACTACGAGTGCAGGTGGGAGTGTACCGGTGAAGGAGCTCAGACAGGTCGTGGGGAAGCAGGTTGTGGAGAGCTTTGTAAGTGATGATGAGGAGTCTGAAGAGGAGCCAGTGGAGGTTATGAAGGACGGGGGTGTTGTGGTCACGGGTGCAGGAGTGAAAAGATGAGCAGCTGAGTTCTGTATATACTGTAGTTTCTTGAGTGTTCTGGCTGACACCCTAGAGGAGACTGTTGCAGTAGTCCAGTCTGGAAGTGATAAATGCACTAATGAATTAACACTGAATCAGGAAGTTTGGGAACATTCTGGAAGTTATAACTGCACTGGCTAATATGAAGGATTGCCATGTCTGAAATCTTTCAAACACAAAAACTCAACAAAGAAAAGTGAGAACCACAAAAAGAAAGACTGAGAGACAGAGTATGGCAGGGCTCAGTGAAGCTTCGATCCAAACCCTGGTTAAAAAAAAAAAAAAAGGAGCCACTTTCCAACCACAGGGAACTGGAGCGGCTGCTGCGAGTCAGTCCAAAAATGGGCAAAACAAAACGAAAAGAACATCCTGTGTGAGTGAGGGGCAGGACGGAAACCAGACAGAGCGGATGACCAAAGAGCAGACGTGAAGAGTGCAAACTGCAGGTTTTCCGCCATTTTTTTAAATAACCATCACACGTCAGTGATTGATCGCACGGACAGGACGGGATGGGACAGATTCAAAAGGCTGCGTGTGGATTAAAAAAAGCAACTGTGACCTTTTCTCTACCTCGGTGAGAAAGTCCAGATGCTCTCCAATATTCCAGCCATTAATAACTTTAATGGCACATCAAAACAACATCCCATCAAGAGACACACAACCAAAAAAGGTCCATCTGATTGGTGTATCACGACTGATTTACACCATCTTACCCTGAGTATGTTAACAAATGCGTCAAAGTCTTCTTCCAATGGTGCTCCCTCCATCGGCAGTGGTAATCTGTAGTACCTGCAACACAACAGATTGTTACCCAGAGATGAACCTGCGCCTGTGTTGTGTCAACATTGCCCTTATGTAGGTCATAACACACTGCACATGCACATCTGACCTAAAGTGGGACTCACAGCTGAGCTCCCTCACGTTGTGTTTACCAATCTCACGAGTCTCGGACAGAGACAATCCACAAGGGATGATGGGAGAATCATGGGACCATTAATGTTCCCTTCAAAACCCACCACCTGCATTTTTAAAGTGTCTATAATAAAACATCCCGCTGCTTTCTTTGGACTACAGAACTTCAAGAGAGTCACAGACGCGCTCCTCTGGGATTAATATTTTCTCTTGCCCTGGAAATGTTGCGCAGCTCATGACATCGAAATAAAAGCCGCTGATCTGATTGCAAACAGGATGCTGCAATCTTTAAGTTTTTATTCCCCCATCTCCTCCTTTTCTTCGGAAAAGCAGGGCAACCAGGCTTTGCACAAACAAGCGCCACTATTTATAACCTGCCCTGCATATGCTACGGCAGGCAGCCACATGTTGCTCTATCTAAACTGATGCGTGCGGGCTGAGGAGCTGAGGGCTAATAAACCAACAATGTAAACAACCTGTAGGCCGGCATGGTGAACATGGGCCTCTTGTAGACCTCTTCAGTCACATGGATGTCCTCCTCACACGTGATGGAGATCTTCTGCGGCTCGTCTTTGAAGTACTCGATGTCGTTGTAGACGTAGAAGACGTTTTCGTTGAGCTTGGCAAAGTCGTGGAGCTGTAGAGGAAAGAAGAGGGGGGTGTTTTAAAGGGTAACTTTGGTGTTTTTCAACCTGGAACATATTTTCCCATGTTTTTGTGTCTAAGTGACAACAGCTTTTGAAAGTGGTCCAGTATTCAGAGAGCGTTCACTGCAGCCGGCAGCAGCAAAACAGGCTACAATGTAATGTGCTGAAAGGACCCTACAAAGAAATCAAAGGTTTTTCATACCTTTTGCTTGTTCTGGTTTGTTTTGTGTCCCAAGGTCTCACTCAAGAAGACGTCCTTGTTCCGAACTCTAACGAGACGTGACTTGGGCCCAATCCCATTTCTTATTTTTACCCCTACCCATCATTTTCAGGTGCCGCCTTTGCCCCTCAGAACAGAGATACAAGTGGTAGTGGTTGAAATCTGCCTCTATGAAACGAGACAACTTTTCAAGATACTGATACGTCATCAGCAGTCATCGATGCTGGCGTTTACTGTAGACAGGTGTGATGACTGTTGCCAGGTATTGTGGATATGCCGTCCTCAGCTGAGGTGATTCCTCTTACGTAGATTATAGGCATCCTTTTGTGATTGTCAGGATGCTCACGATTTGTTGACAACTCAAGTTTCATGCTATCAATTGATCCAAAAAGTCATCAAAGACAAAAGAACACTGCTTCATTACCTGCGCTATGTTCCGAAATCCATACTGCCATGAGTACACTTACTGTCCGCACTTACAGAGTGCACATATTTCAGCGAGTAAGTGCTGTTCCGATTCATTACTCTATGGCGCACATACCGGATGTTACGATCACGACTACGGCTGTGACTCGTCAGTGACGTCACCCGCCAACAAACTGGAACAGACGGCAGGTCAGTGGTTCCGCCCACTGACCTGTAAGTGGTCCCGCCTCTTCCGCTATGTAGCTAAGATGGCGGCCATTGAGTATGAAAAGTGTACAATGTTCCACACTCTCAATTTTGGCTGTTATGAGTACACATCCGGGTCTTTTAGGTACACTTCTTATTCGCCGAAATCGTAATGTGAACGCCCTCTGTACCCAAAGTGGGTACGGTAAGTACAGAGAGTATGGGTATTGGAACAGACGGCTGGCCACTAGCGGTGCTCTGTAGGCTGGCGCCTGAGCCACACTGCCTGCGTGAGCAGTGCGTAACGGCTGCTTCGCTGAACTGTTGCAGCTCAGCTCACATGCATGCAGTGTTCACACAGACAGCGTTGCTGCTGCAGAGCTGCCTGCTGCTGTAACTACTGTATTTCAACAATTTATGGAGCAATGCAAGCCATTGCATTGTCGGCAACTAGGTCTTGCAACTATTTCACAATGACAAGCCTTGTGTTAACAAATGAAGGAATTCTGTTCACAGAAATTTTGTCAGAGGGTGTTTACTCTGAAACGGAGACAGAAGTGTGAAGTTAAAAGGAAATATTTTTATGTTTTTCATGTCTGTGACAGATACTGAAACTGTATTGAAAGGTGTTATATTATTAGTAAGATCATCAAAAGACCATTTTCACATTTAATCATTGCTGAAAATCTGAAAGTGACGTGCAGAAAAAATAGGCGAAACTCCTGTTCTCTAGATGTCCCGCAGCTGAGCAGCAATAATCAGAGCCTGTCAGTGACAAAAATAAGCACTTTTAATGGACGTAAAATAACGAGAGGTCGGCTGCAGTGCTCCGACTCAATACTGGACTGATTTCAAAAATTGATGTTCCCACAAGTCACTTAGACAAAAACATGGGAAAATGGGGTCCAGGGGTCCAAGAAGTGTCCCTTTAATGCTGCCATAAATGATATTGTGCCAAAAAACTCATGCAGATGCTAAGTAAGTGTGTGTTCATCACCTCCTTCCTGATAGTGAGCTCCAGGCTCTCCACCAGCTCCTCCTTTTCCAGGCCATGAAGGTTCTCATGTAGGTTTTCCTTCCTCCTGGGGGTGTACGGCACAAAGTTGTCGTCCTTGTGCAGGAAAACCACCGGCTCCTCTCTTACACAGAAGAATATAACCTCCTGTTTGCAAAGGCAAAGCAAGATAGGGATCAAATAATAGCTTTTTTAAAGTAAGTGGTTGTTGCCTTCCACCAACTCCACCACTTCCAAAAGCAACTGGAAACAATCTGTTGTCGTATGACATGCAGCACATGAGTAAGGACTTTAGAGAAGCCTGACGTATAATTTTGTCAATTTCATTTCAATTACGGTCAGTTTTCTAGCTGCTGTAAGCAGAGAGATCCATTTTCCACTGGCACACGTGACCGCAACTTTCTGTTTGCTCAGTTCTACAATTCAGCCACAGCCTCCACTGAGCACTTGACTCCTCAAATATTTACTGACAACACAGCTAGAAAAGAGGCCAGGCAGAGCTACACAGGCACCAACACAGGAAAATGAGAGGCATTAAATCTGAACCATTTATGTGAGCTCGTGTGTGTTCTGCCTGTTCTTTATAACAGATAATAGCAGTGACCTCGTGTCCTTGCGCCTGGAGCCTCTGGAGAACTTGTTTGAAGCCGTTCAGGCTTGGCTGACCCATCCCATACAGCGGGTAGGATCCCTTGACTTGGCGGAAGTTGGGCGCTCCATAGCTGCCCGTGGTGTTGAGGACATCTGCCTTGCTGTACACATCCTGGACCATGAAGTACTCCCCCTGGAAAGCAATGCAACTTTCATTTCAGAGCGTGACCCAAACATAACACTTCATCAGCTTCCACTCGAGCACACACGTTAGCATTTATAAATTCTGCAGAGCAAATATGTCAACACTGAAGTGGCTGGATGAATCTGAAAATTGTGTTTATACATAAAGACAACTTGCATCCCCTCTGGCATCTTAAGCTTTTTAGCTTTTTGTCCATCACCCACAATGAATAACCAAAAGCAATGGCAAAAAATCTCTTCCTCTTCCCCTTTCTGTTGGCAAATAACAGACCTGACACAGTCTGGTTACTCTGTTGTCCCAACAGGTTTAATCCCTGCTCTGTTGCCTTCATCTCTCTAAGATTAGTCTGTCAAAATCTCTCATAATATTGACATTTGATCAAGTTTCCACTCTCAGTGTCAAGTATAAAATAATGACATGATTGTGATTCATAGAGACTAACATTCATCTTTACATTTAACAAGCAATCTAATCAACGTTTGATTCTTTGAAGTTGTCTTCTCTACATAAACAGGAATGCAGATCACTAGAGATGGGTTTCTATAGCTGATTTCATTTTGGATCAAGCTCCATGTTGGTACAATACAGCTGTGTCTAAACAGTAGTCCAAGATTCATGAAAACTCCCACAAGATTTTATGTCATGTTTCAAATGATTACTGTAACCCAAACCATTGTCTTTTCCTAATTCTAACCATGTGCTTTTTGTGCCTAAACTTATTCAGGCCTTAACCACAGCACAGTCACAACAAAAAACTGAGAGACAAGAATATTGACTGTAAAGCCCCTGTTTCCACCAAGAAGTACAGTATGGTATGGGTAAGTTCGGTACTCTTTTTTTTCCTGTTTCCACTGTGAAAAGTTGTGGATGGTACCAATGGAACCATTCCGTAATGTCCCCATTTTTGGTCCCCCCTCTGTTGGGGTACCTAGCACACAGATCTGGTACTAAAAGGTGGAGCTGTGAACACTGCAGTCTGTTGATTGGTCAATAGAGGACGGTCACTCTGCTCAGGGCTGAGTTGTGTCTGGTTTTGAGGCTCATGTAACCACTGTTCATACTGTGGAGAGTTTTATTAGTAAACTGTAACAATAAAATGAAAGGATGTTTTGCTGCCTCTCACAGCAGCTGGAGTCGGAGGACAAAATAGCTTAATTCACTGAGCTGATTGCCAGAGACTTTAAAGGTGGAACATTAACTTGTAATGTTACTCAGTGTATGAGTTGACGACGTGAATCAGTCAACACACCTTAAACTTCACTGTGACAACTTTGACCATCACTTTAGTTTTTATACATACACTTTGAGTGGGTCTCCAAGTGTTTATATACATTAATTTCGACCAGATTATGTTAACGGCATATGCTCTAATCCTCCCTTGGAGAAAAAAAAAAGCGTCGTGGAGCGTTGTTCCTGTGGGCTGCAGCAACACTAAACCCCTGAGCTTGCCTGAGAAGGACTAAATGCACAAACCCGCTATTTTTAAATATCCCATGGAGAGAGACTCTCACTGCAGCCTGTTTTATTTTGTTCTGAAAATGTCAGCGTGCAGCCTCGTTCTGTGGACGATAAACGAGGTGCAGACTGATAACGGAGGAAATACAGTGAGTGCTGGACAGAACAGTGAGTGACAACAACCCTGCCCACATTTAAGAGTGATGGAAACGCTAGGATCTCGGTACCATGTCTGAAGGGTTACTTTTGGTTCCAAAGGTACCATACTGAAACTGTCTGGTGGTGATAGGGCTTAAAATACCCGAATTTCTGAAGCTACACTGGCAACAAGTCTCTAATTGAATCTTCCATTCAAAATTTCTTAACGTTTTTCTGAAAAACAGCTACAGCATGCAGCATCTGTGGGAAGGTAATCATAGCAAAGCCAGGAAATAACAAGTCCCTTGCTTATATATAACTGTACCACCCATCATTTTAAGGTGTGATTACTTGGGAGGAGATCTTTGGCCCAGAGTACCGCCAACGTTACACCACATTTAGATTCTGAAACCTGAAACAGCTCAACTGCAGTTTCACTTTCAGGTAACAGCAACTGTATCATACATGCAGAAAAAAATCTACTGATTTATTTAGCTGATATTTACTGACTAATAAATGGAATTAAAATAATTTCCACAGCTTCAGTGAGGAGCAAATACAGTATTTTGACGAGTCAGGGCAGGGTTAATGGATGTCCCTGAGCAGTCACTGCCAACACAGTATATTTTTATCACAGACGTCTTTATTCCTCACCAAACCAACTACTTCAAAAGATTTTATAACGGCTTTGAAATACTTCGATTGCAGGGATCCGTTGCCTCTCAGGGCTTCTGTACAAAACAGGGAGGAAAAGATGTGTTTTCAAATTCATGTGGACATGATCCTACTGTGGTGAGACTACAGGCCTATATATACACATGTAAACAGAGGCTGTGGGTTAACACCAACAAAGCACTGCATGCCTGAACAGACACAGCAGAGGTGACAGAGCAGATCAAAGCCCTGATAGCAGGGTGACAACATTCCTGTTTCAATGGCTGCCCCAGCTCATAAAACGGCGCATGACAATGTTCCTATGCCACGCTGCAATTTGGACACGTGACTGTGAAAAGAGCAGACATAAAGAACGTCAGCACGGCGAGGTTTGTCCTCACCTGCACCAGGTAGTGCTCGGGCATGGCGTCTGATATCCGACCCACTTTGTAGTTGGTCTTGAGGATGTCATCGTGAATCTGAAACTCCTGTCTGCAGTTATACCTGTAAAACAAAACAGCAGGTCTGGATGGTGACAAGAGGTCAATTCAATTATCAGCTGCTATTTGCCAGGCCTGGATTGACAAATGAGATGATAACGGGGGCAAACACTTTGGCTGGGGGGGGTTGGGGGGGATGTCACCCCAGTGATCAAAGAGGATTAACACCCAATTGAGAGAACGCGGATTCGGGGAGGGACTTACGTGATGACGACAGGTGCGACTTTGTTGGTGATAATGGACTTGGCCTTGTTGTTGTGGATGTTGACTGTCTGAAAGGGGCTCATGCTGAGAGACTGCCTGCTGTCGGCCATCCCGTTGCCATGGACACTCTCAAGTGGCGACGCTACGGAAACAGGCTGTGGCGCGGCACTGGCAGTTGTACCCATGCTCCACAAGCAGCTGTGAATGACATCGCAGCGGACTCAGAAACAGGAAGCAAACACACTGACACACATATATAAGAGGTCATAAACAGTGACAACACAGACAATGTACTTGGGGAGTGACGACACTGACGGGCATATTTAAAGTGTGAAAAACTGATTGAAACTGTCTCACACTTTCACACTGAAGTGACTCAAAAAATGTATTTGTCACTGATGTTACATAAACAACTTATGAACACATTTTCAAGTAGCGTACAGATTTTTATTTGTCACATTTTTTCTTAGCCACCCTAACAGCATGGCTTTTGGGATGACAACAGTCCATCGGTCAGCTGCTCCACAACTTTCTGGGTAACTGTGCTAACTTGCTTTCATACCTGTAGCCAACACAATATAGCCAACAGACAGTTAGCTTAGCATAAAAACTGAACACACTGTTTTAACACTTCAGTTTTTGTGCCGATTAGACAGAAGACATATAAAGTGTCACTTGGTGAGCTTTTGAGGTGACGGCAGGCAGATTTTTTGTCACTTTTGGACAGTGCTTGGCTTATTGTCTCTGTAGCTTCATATTTAGTGTACAGATATGAGTGGTGTCAATCTTTTCCTGTGAGTCTTGGCAAGAAAGTAAATGGACCTGTTTCCCCAAACATCAAAATGTGGACTTTATATTATGGTTTTTCTTTCATAATTTCTGCATTTATCAGTGCAGTGCCCCTTCAAAACGTGCCTGTGCAACATGGGCTTATTGTTTGGCCCCTGATGTTGGAGAACTACTCATCCAAACAACTTTACACTCAACACTTCACTTCCTTTGGGTCCTCAGCAATAGAGCGGTGCAGGAATGAGTCCTATAACCTGGAAATGAGTAAGTATTTTTGCACTCACAGTTTCCTTGTCTAAAAGTCAATGGGTTCTTCAAACGGGTTTTTGGTTAGATGCCTGAAATAAGGTCTGTGGTTAACACAAGCTTAAGAGACATTCTTGTTTTGTTCTACAACGTAAAATACAGCAGTAGATACCCCACTTGTGAATTTTTAAGCTTTTAGTTGTCTTAAAAAGGCAGTTGTTAACAATTGCCTAGATGAGACTATAGGACAGCCTTGTTGTGGTGGTGACGTTGAAGTAAGGCGACCATGATGTAGTTCGTTTATAGCCTAACGTTAGCTTTTTACTGCTGCCTGATTGCATTTAGGCTTCAAAAATCATAGTGGTGTTTAGTTGTGAAGATTATTTTGCCGAACAAAACCTAAGCATCATAAACTTTTGTTTGCCACAGAGCTTATTTTCTGCAACAATCCAAAATATAATCCCATAGGCTTTTTGACGAGGGAACCAGGGTAACACTGACAAATAATCATCATCCCAGCAGCACTCTGTACACCTGCTATGCCGGAGTTGCGTCCCCTAGCAATGCTAGAGTATGGGCATAATTTCCTATAACCAGGGGACCTGGCTATTTCCAGGGACAAAAGCATTCATTACCAAAGCTACTTGCTGATGCTTGAAATGTTTGAGTTTGCTACAATGTAACATCTCTGCTCTCTCTGGTCTCTGTTCCTTCATCTGTTCTTGAACGTATTATTGCAAGCCATGAAGATCAAGCTGTACCCAGCATGCCATACGGCGGTGTATAGTTTAAAGGGGTCCCCTATCAATACATTACAAAGTGTCTACAGTAACACATTATTAAAAAATATGTCCCGTAGATCTCAAGAGCTCGCACTCAACACTATACTTCCTTAGGTCCTCAGCAATACACAAACCAACTGTTAAGTCGATGAAATGGTTGTTGAGAAAACTGAAGGACAGTTAGTTGGATGATGCACATTCATGCACAGGTTTAAAAAAAACTTCATGCACACATGTATTTCATCCAGCAGCTGAATGTTAAAACTTTAAAAATGAGTTATTATTCAACTTAGATTCTGTCAAACTGCTCCAGCTTTTATTTCTGATTTATTACACGAATAAAACACAGAACAGATTGAACTTGTTTGATGCCTCTGTGTCTGACAGAGAACCAGTTTAGGCCATGTGATGAATCATGTCTGAAATCTTAATCATGCCACATAAAAGATATTAACAGGAGAGTTTTTTTTAGTCTTTGGAAAGAGATAGAACGTGCAGAGGTTCAGCCCGTGACTCATGAAATCCCCATTTTAGGTTTAGTCAGCACTCAAACTACAATCATCATTCAGTTCATATCTCTACGATTCAATCGTACTGGCATGGGATTTGGAGTCGAGTGTGGCAGTATTTGTATTTTAATCACACAGCTTGATACTGAGCGCGCAGACACCCACGCGAGCCAGCCACAGGTTTCAAGCAAACCTCCTCCCCCCCTGAATAAACAGCGAGCTTTGCAGGGAGCTCTGCAGATAAACAAACGAGTCTTCCGACAAGCTTGCAGTCAAGAGTAACACTGCTCCTCAACATCACTTATAAACACGAAGCTGGTCAGGAACCTGCAGCACCAGCGCACACAAACAAAGGAATACACAGAAAAAATACACATAAACCCCTTCAGGAATACACAGAAAAAGCACCAGCATGTCACCCAACACAAGCTCACAGATACACACAGAGCTGCACAGTGGAAATCAAAAGCACAGAATCAATCCAACATCAAAATCTACTTGCTGTGACACAGCTACGGCAGGGTCAGAGCACCTCTGTGTGATCTCCAGCTTTGAACAGAGTGGACTCTCATTGTGCACAGAGGCTCAGTGGGAAGAGAAGTACCGGGTGAGTCACCGCTACTCTCCTCTTTGTTGCGTCTGGAGCTGAGTGGGCAGGTCAACCTTGTACTCACAGACCTTTTTGATTCGGCAGAGAGATTCTCTCCTCACAAGCACAACGTGGGAGACAGCAACATTATCGATTTGCTTGTTACTTTTGGACTCTAATGCGTTTTACAGCTTGACTTGTATGATTTTAAGAAACGCTGCAGAGTGTAAAGCCCCGAGGAGTAAAAAGAGGCCGAATCTCTGCCCAAGTTCCTTAAAAGGAAGCAGAGTTTTCAAGAATACTGTGCTCCAGCTGCCCAAATCTATTTGGGTCCTCACCACATACCAAAAGCATCTCTGTTGCCATCATTTTGTGACGACCACAAGAAAAACAACAAAAAAACCCTCCATGCTGCAACAATATCCTAAAATTCGACATCTTACGTGTGAGATGTGGAGCGATCTGCACTTCCAGATCCTTTTCTTTGCTGCTTGTTTTCCGCCATGGTGTGTGTGAGAAAATGAACATCCAAAAAGAAATGTTCCTCCTTTGAAACCCAGTCGCCCACCCCCAGTCGGTGGGAAACACCCCTCCTGGGAGCTCAAAGTGCCAGGTCGCTTGGCATTGGGCAAAAACTTCAGGAGCTTTCAGGCAGCGTCCTCCTCGTCCTCGTCCTACCTCCTGTATGATGTTGGGAAGTAGATTCACGCAAGAGGCTCAAGTCTCTACGGAGGGGACCAAAGGAAGTAGTGGTACATCTGGCAGCCAGATGGCCAAAGTTCAGCTCCCTTTCACAGGGACAGGCTGTGCACAAAGACGACACAGTTGACTCTTGTACTGTACAGTAAGCAGTCCAAAGGAACATGCTGGAATGATAACTTAATAATTCCATCAATATCAAAGCCAAACATTGATTTCTGTGCTTTATAAACGTCTTAATTTAATATTTGGGGGTTTGAAGACGTCAGCTTGAGCTCATAGATGGTCATCGATCACTAGTCAAGTCCATTTTTATTTATTTGGCCCAATAACACAAATCATAAATATGCCTTAGGGAGTTTTACAATTTGTACAGCAAACATAACCCTCTGTCCTTTTAGATCCTTGCTTCAGATAAGGAAAAACTCCCCAAAAAAACCCTTAACCCCTTGGAATCTAACAAATTACACAGAAGATATTTATCATTCTGTTTTTCCATGTTTTGTTATCTTACTATTGTCATTATTATTATGTTTGATTAAAACAGAAATTTTCAGAAAATCAGCAAAAGAAAACGTGAATTCACACACTTTCGTCCACTGCCTATGAGCCAATATTAGGAAACTTGGTGATGTTAACCCTCCAGTCAGGTGCCATCTCTCCTCTGTTGCTTGATGCTGCTTCCTTTTTACAGTTAAAATTGTATTTTTGACTGAGTTTTTCCTCATCCGAACCAAGAGTCTAATTATAGAGGGTGTTGTATGTTGTACAGATTGTAAAGCCCTTTGAAGTCAGTTTGTGATGTGTAATTTGGAGCTATTTAAAGTCCCCCCCTCGAGACACGTTTTAAAGTACGTAAAAATACTCTGCTATGATAAATATTTTGTTTAACATGCTTTTCCCACATAAAAAGTTAAAAAAAAAAAAAGAGAAAAACTGAACACTGGCTGGAGGCAGATCTACTCTTTCTCCCACATTGAGAAATTCTGGATCTGGACCCCGCCCCACCCACCACCGCTGCTTGTGATAAGTTGACTGGTGAAAGAGCAGTGCACATCGAGATGTCCAGCGCTGACATTGGATGAAACATTGCAAAGATTCAGCCATATGTTTGAGCCTCAGTCAGACCCAGACTCAGATGAGGAGTCAGACGTGTCAGAATGTTAAGTCTAGTAAGCATTGTTTGTTAGCTTATAGGCTAACTGGAAGTGACTGACAAAGCGTTAGCGTTTGTGACGCATAGTATAAAAGTCTGATAAGATGGGGTTCTTGGTAGATAGTGGAAGGACGCTCCAGTGTCCAGTTTACATCCAAAAACTGCCCACTCTACCATGTTTGCTGTCCAAACTATCACTATGCTAATGCTAACTCTACTCTGCTCTGCACTGGAGGTTTTCATGTTTCTTTGCCGACGCTGTGATAAAGACTGCTCCCCAGTCTGTATGAGTTCCCTGTATTAAGGCCCAGACACACCAAATCGACATCAAAGAACTAGTGGCAACAAAGCGCGACTGTTGCGCAACCACAGGTCGCCTGTGTCTCTGCCAAAAAGTTGCACTTGAACACGCTGCAAGACTACAGCCAATCACCAACTAGCGCATACGTTCTCTGTCTGTGTGAGAGGAAACAGCTGTCCATACCAGCAGGCAACAGTGATCAGTATTTGTCATTAAAGGAGGGAAACCAGAAGACCAACAAAATGTAGTCAAAACGCAAGTTAGCCAGTTAGCACATTACCAACACAAGAAGAAGAAGATACAAGTTATTAAATCCAATCTTTTCCACTCTGTTGTCATATACACACAGGCCTGAATGCACACACATGCACAAGTGATTGAGGAGGCTGCCCATGAACCAGCACCTCGCACAGTTGGAGGTTCGGTGCCTTGCTCAGGCATTGCCCAGGAGGCAAGCTGGCACCCCTCCAGCTACCGGTCCATACTCCATATTTGGTCCGGACGGAGACTTGAGCCGACAACCCCCCAGTTCCCAACCAAAGTTCCTACGGACTGAGCTACTGCCACCCCAACACACACCCGATGTTAAAAGAATAAATGATATTAACTGTGTGCTAGCGAACAATAACACAAACAGTTATAAAACGTTTCTGCTAACAAGCTCAATGGCTAGAAGAAAGAAAAAACTTGCGTAACATTAAAAGTTTGTTTCATTCAACAACAATCTCTGCTGTCTCTGGCACCTGTTCAACATACTGAATCACCCGGAAAAAAAAAGCAAAAAACAGTCGACTAGTGCCAACAGTGCGGGACACACCGCAAAATCTGGGGCAACAAATGATCACTGAAGGCCCAACATTGACCAACAGCCAACCATCAGCTTGGTGCGTCACTGCCGTTAGAAAGTGATTAGCCTTTGTGTAAGTGACATACCTAATCTAGTTTGCCAGAGATTCCTTTAAATCTCAGATTTTAGCAAAATGCACAAACATCACCTCCTTCGTTTTTTGAGTGGAGGGGGACTTTAAATTAAATTGACTTAAATCAACAGCAGCCCCAGTGTCACATTAAGGTATAACATGCAACATGTTAGATATAAGATGTCTTGTGCCTCCTTGATTTCCCTTCTGGACTGGACACAGAGCTACAGTCTGTGCATTCCTCACAGTAAAGAGTATTTACATACTCCTTTTCAATCTCTGTCACTTTAAGGACACTTAATCAGTAGGTTTCCTTCACCCACCACCACAGTCATGCATGATAATATGCATGTTCCTATGTGGCTCAGTCGAAAGCTATAAAACACTCTGACAAGAGCTTCACCCATTTTTCTCATCCACACTAGCACTTCCTACATTTAACTCATGTGGTGATTTTATTTGTAAAACTGTTAAATGAGGCTAACTGACACTTCCTGCTGCAGTTTAACAGGCCTCCAAAAGGAAATGTGACATTTTTAATGCTGCAGCACACACAGTAACTCGCTCGCTCCAACTGGTACATTAAACCCTCCTCTGTCTTACCTTAGCGCCTGTCACATCTGCTGCCAGATCATAGCGCGCACACTTTGATAGGGAAGTTCCTGCTAACGCACCAGCTCGGCTCGTCAGCCACTGATTTCAGCATGGGCAGGCCTGGTCTAGCGGGCGGGCGGGCGGGCGGGCAGCCGGGGCGGAGGCCTGAGTAGAAATAGCCCTCAGTCATAAACATCCTCCTGGAGATCCAATCAAGGCAACTCATCAGAGAGGCTGTTTATCCCACATGTCAACTGGAGTAGCGTCACACTGCTTGTGAGGCCAATAAAACGACAAGATAAACTCGTGTTTCCTCTTAAAATGTGCGACAGCAACGCAGAAGAAGATGATCTCGAGGTCACCTTTGTGTGTGTCCCTATGACACTGCCAGCCAGGCTGTGAACAGCTGGTCAAAGTTAGTCAAAAGCACTAATATTTAAATTCACTGACTGCACAGAAAGAATAAGGACCATGGAAACTGGAGCCTCCTGCCAGCCTACCAGCATTGCTCCATTCAGGGCTGCCCCATTTAAATTCAGCCGGTGTCCCAACTTTGCTGTAGCAACGTCTTCAGACAAAAGGGCCTGAGTGCAGACAGGAAAGAGCGTGCAGCTGCAGGATGCATCTGTTGGTGGCCCCGAGGAAGGATGCAGCAGAGCGCTCTTCATTCACAAGACATGCAGGGGTTCAAGAGAGATGGGTATCACTTTGTAATGCTTAGGAGATCTTTAAACACAATCTCTCATATCAAGATGGAGAGGAGAGCCGCAAGCGTGTCAGAAAGAGCCACAAAGAAAAAAAAAGCCAATGCGACTTGCTTACTTGGCAACATAACTCATCTTATTCAAGGGGCCTGGGCATTTGTGGTCTCCATGGAGGCTGCTCACTCAGTCTGCCAACGTTAAAGTCTGAAAGACTGCTGGCTGCACATAAATACAACAGAACTGCATGAAAACAACACACGTAGGAATGTGCTTAAGACTGATCATCAGTGCACAAGAACCAAATCTAATACGTTTCAATTAAAAGAATACTTCACCTGTAAAAAGACCATTTGTATATCTGTTACTTAGCCCTTGCAAAATGTTTTTCTCGCATGCCTCGACAGTGAACGAAGAATCCAGAAAAGGGCAAACAGGGACCACATTTAACAACAGCAGAGCTGTATCAAAAAATCTGTTTACAAACTCTCACACAACTGATGTACTATAATCCAAGTCTCATGAAGCCAGTTGTATGCTCAGTGCTTCCCAAACACCTGCATTTCTTGCTAAAATGTTAGTCTCATGCACAGCTAAGGCATGTGCATGCATTTGAACGTTGTTTTGGGAAGTAAGACTGTATAAGTGAGACTTGGATTATACTACACAAGTTGTGTGACAGTTTGTAAACAGATTTTTTAATATAGATTACATGTTGTTAAATGCGGTCCTTGTTTAGTTTAATTCATGAAGTATGTTTGCCATTTTTGGATTCTTCCTTTACCCCATCATCACTGCACGAGAACCAAATCTAATGACTTCAAATTATGAGAACATGTCACCTGTAAAAAGACCATTTGTATATCAATTACTCACCCCTTGCAAAACTTTGTTTTTCTCACATGGCTTCACAGTGAATGAAGAATCCAAAAAAAGCAAACATTCTTCATGAATTAAAGTGAGCAGGGACCACGTTTAACAGTAAAACTACGTCAAAAAATCAGTTTACAAACTCTCACACAACTTGTGTGTTATAATCCAAGTCTCATTTTATTCAGTCGTATGCTCAGTGCTTCCCAAACACGTGCATTTCTCGATAAATTGTTACGATTTAAACCGCGTCAGTAAAGTCTCATGCACAGTCAAGTAGGGTGCCTAGGCATGTGCATACATTTGAACACTGTGTTTGGGAAGTAGAACTGTATATAAGACTCGGATTATGCCGCATGAGTTGCACGAGAGTTTGTAAACTGCTTTTTGATATAGTTTTGCTGTTGTTAAACATGGTCCCTGTTCACTTTAATTCATAAAGAATGTTTGCTTTTTGGATTCTTCGTTCACCATGGCAGCATGCAAGAAAAACAAAGATTACACTGCACGAGTTGTGTGACAATTTGTGAACTTATTTCTTGACATAGTTTAGCTGTTGTTAAATGTGGTCCTCCTTTAGTTTAATTCATGAAGTATGTTTGCCTTTTTTGGATTCTTCCTTAACTCAAGGCTTGTGAGAAAAATTAAGTTTTCTTCACAAATTCAAGGTAAGGCAGTGAATGATTGATACACAAATTGTCATTTTGTGGGTTAAATATTCCTTTAATTGGAAGTCATTAGATTAGGATCATGAGCAACGCTGTCTTTTGCATATTCCTGCATATGTTGTATTCATATAACTCTGTTGTTTCGAGCAGCTAGCTGTCTTGCCAGTGAGGTTTTCTTTTAAAGGTCTAATGCACTCCAATCCTCGTCTTGTAACAATGACACAATGTACCACAGTCTCTCACTCATCACAGGATACTAGACCACCAGACCATTCAATACAACCCAGTCACACACACACACACACACACCTCTGACCAAGGAAGTGTGAGCACACCTTGACAGGAAATGCTCAGTTGTACTCTCGGAAACTTCCTCCCTGCAGCTGTACACATATTTCACCAATGAGGTTAAGGGTTACATACAGGCGTGATTCCACAGGACATTGCTAGTTCCTGAGCTAAATATCAGCGCTGCCGCGGAAATGAGCTCAGTGCTTCCTCTGCAGAAAATCTTTTTTGTTTTCCCTTCAACTGTTCCAAACACCTCATTGTGAATTTGTGTCAACTTACAGCTCTGCTGCTTGTTTGTTTTTGGTCCAAAATAAATCGCAGAAACAGCGCGTTCAGAAAGAGCCTGCAGCAGAGAGGAAGCCGTGTGCATTGTTCAAGGATGCAATTTCCAAATCTGATCAAACTAACCCCAAATAGCTTTTACACAACAGGACAGAGAGTCCAGATTAACACTCAGTGCACATGGAAAACTGAGAGGCACTTTTTTCCCACTTAAAGCAGCAAATCTACTGGGACTCCTCAAGTGACACAAAAACAAACTATGCTACTGCAGTGAATATGATATAAATCACATGAATAACCTTTAGCCTTCCACATTCTTGCCTTCATCACAGTTCGACACTGAGCTGCTAAAAAGGGTGTGCAAATCTATTTTTAAAACCCTGCCTGTAATTTATTTCATTTCAAGATGGCAATTTTTATCCCCCTATGATTTCCAGGGCTGCAGTAATGTGGCTTTCATTTTTTCGTAACCTCGGCGTCTGACCACAATTTTCTGTCAGCACCACCGGGCCAACTGACAGCATTTTTATTAGTCACTGCCTCAGAGAGCGCCTCCACAGAGAGATTCTTACACCAGTTTGTTAGTGTGTTTCATTTCGCTTGCCGCTCAGGCTGAAGCGGTAAACTTATGTGTGTATGTGTGCAAACACATCCTGATTTAGCAGCTGCGTTTTCGAAGTCAGCGTGGGAAGCCAGAATCCTGTCAAACAGGCGCACTGGTCCTCTGGTAAAGGAATGAGAGCTGATAAACACTTCAGAGGAGAGACTAGGCATCACATGCCATGAAGAATGTAATCCATGTAGCTATGTGAACATCAAACATGAGTGCTGCTACAAAAGAATGTGTTAAACCAAAGATTGGCCAAAAGGGAAAGTAGCTTTTATAATATCAGACAGATTAAGATCATTTTTTGTTTGACACGGTTGCAAAGTTTAAATTTCAAGCATGAGATAAAAATCACACCGGCATCTGAAGTGATATTTAGGCAACAACGTACGCTTCCTGATGACAGCGACCACAAGCCTGCAGCAAGTATCACAACACAGAGAAGTATCACAACTCTACCTGACATTCAGCTGATCAGTCCACCATCCAAGAGGTGCCCGAGTCTCTGAGGAACACAGTGAAAAAAAAAAACAGAGGATAGTGGGTTAAAAATAACCAAAATGACAGCTCTCCGGCAGGCAGCAGCACCACTCTCAGTCAGACATCCTCGCTGGCATCTTTCTCTCTCTCTCTCTGAGGCAATCTGTCTCTTCCCGCTGATCACACTACGACAGGCGGCGGTCTCGCATCATTAAGGCGTCCTTATAAAGCGAGTCAGTGAATGTGTCCTTCAGTGAGGACAGATCCCAGACAAGCAGTCTGCAGGAGTAGGCAGAGGAGGCGGGGGTGGTGGTGGTGGTGGTGGTGGTTGGGAGGGCAAGGGGGGGACACAGCTCTGTCTGAGGAGGGTTAGCTGAGTGACAGCATGCTCCCTTGTTGGTTTTTTGCTACTTTTTCGTATGCATCCCCCGTGCATGAGGTGTGAGGCTGCTCGTGCATGCTGGGAGATGTGTGTGCAACTGTGTGGATGTGTAAAGAGGATGTGGAGGCGGACCCAGAGAGGCTTACTCATCATCCAGTTTGCTATCCAATCGCTACCGGAGCCTCCTGGCAGCACAGTGCCTCCCACACATGGCAGACCTTTTAACAACCGTCTCAAACGCACAAATTAAACCTTCACTTATTAAACTTATTACAGTCAGCTGCAGCAGTTAACCCTCGCTGACACGACGCGATGCAGACCTGCCGGGAGGCTGACAATCAGTAACAACTGCACACAGATGACATCACGTAAGCCTAATTCACTACAATGCTCTAATTACTCCATTCATTAGTGGTTAACACATGCCAGGTTGGAGGCAAACAGGCTTACAGCTGGGCAAACACTTAGGTTTAAGCTCGGGTTCAGCTGCGACTGGCTGTGTGCTCTACCTATTGAAGTCGTATCCCTGAGGTCAGACCATCTCGTCATGCACTGAGGGTCTTATTCGACAAAGCAAACAGGATATACACCTGTGCAAAAATCCCAAATTCTGCCACACCTGACAACAACTCCAACTCCAAATAAATAAACAAAGCAGCCGGCAACATCAAGCTTTACCTCTGGACCGGCTGCCTGTGAGAATATCTTCTCGCACAAATATGTGTAATCAACAATCTGTCACAAGATAATGACTAACAGTTAAGCGCGTTTGCGAACGTGGTGAGCAGTTTGTCAGATTTGGATGTCAGATCGACTGCTGCCTGCCACACCTGTTCCTTCCTTCCTGCAGCAGCACAAGCCAAGACTCTGAAGTTCTTGCAACACAACAAATGTGAAACAAAACCCTCCCATGGCCCGCAAACCTCAGGGCATGAATGAATCAATCCAGCCAGTGAGAAATCATAAACATGATTTCCAAAACCAACTGTCAAGAAACAAGAAGGAGTCTAGAGGATGTTGCTGAAGGATAGTGAATTTAAGCTCCACAAAAAGATCCAAACTGACTCATTTACTCACGTACAGGTTCATTTCCTTCCGATTTGCAAGTACAATTTGTAGTAAAAGGATGTTCTGTGACAGATTGAGTAACACTTCCTCTCTGCTAAATGTCCCAAACGGAAAAAGAGCATACGGCTAATATCACCTGTCTTCTCCAGATCTTTTCTCAGGTCTGGTGTCCGTCTTACCCTAAAAAGCCAATTTACTAAAAGCCTTTAACAGCAACAGGAAAGGAGGACATTTCACCTCAGCCAAAGTTCAGCTGCTCGTAGCACTATGAGCATGATAGTTAAATTACTATTTATTGTTTGCAATATTAGCTTTTCTTGATGAGAAGTTGACAAGACTTCCTCTGACAAAAATACAGTTAAGTTTTACCACCAACACTAAAGCTCCTGGGAAGATTAAATGACCATGAGATCAGGCACAGACACAAATTTGGGGGAATATTAAATATCCACTTTGAGTCCAACAATCAAATATGACACCTTGTGGTAAAAGCCATCCATTGCACTCAGGCGTCTACAGAAGATCTCTAGTCACTAGGACAAGGCTACAACTAACATTTATTTTCGCTGTCAATTTATCTGTTGATTATTTTCTCAATTAATCGATCAGTTGTTTGTTCTATAAAATGTCAAAAAATGGTGAAAAATGTCAATCAAAGCCCAAAAAGACGTCCTCAAATGTCTTGTTTTGTCCACAACCCAAAGATATTCAGTTTACTGTCACAGAGGAGGAAAGATATTCACATTTAAGAAGCTGCAGTCGGAGAATTTTGACTTTTTTTCTTAAAGAAAATACAATAAAAAAAGATTAATTGATTATCAAATTAGTTGGTGATTATTTTCATAGTTGACAACAAATTGACAAATCGTTGCAGCTCTAACTGGGACACAAATGTTCATTATCTTCTGACAACTACTTCAACTCCAATCACGTGTTTATACAGTAACCTTAATACTTTAAAGGTACAGTTGGTAACTTTTATGAGAAAAACTTTTAATCATATTTGTGGAAACTGTCACTGTAGTCTGGAAAAAAGGACTTGAGACAGATAATCTGTGGAAAAAAATTCATGATCCTGCTCCTCTTATTACTGGACAAATGCTGAATCCAAATGTCCGGACTTCACCGCACTTGCCTCAAGCCGACTTTCTGCAGACTTCCAGAGAGTCCGCTTGGGGTGCAGACTTCAGCAGACTTTTTCAATTGCCGAAAAACACCCTATGAATGTGTAAAATAGTTACTGATAGTTAGGTCTATTAACTACTTGAATTGTGTCGGCCAGAAATAATATTCAACCACATCATGATACAGAGATATGTTTAAGTATAGGCTGTAGAGGGACTGAAAATACATTTTATTATTGCAGCCTATCAGGTTGGGTGGTCTAAAAGGCTCGAAAAAAACTGGCCGAAAAACAGCATAAGAAGGTTTCTAAGTAATGCCTAATTTACTGAGCTATAGTCCTGTCCTTCTTTACAAACATTTTGTTTGCTAATGCATATAGCCTGTTATATAGAGATGTATAAATACATTTTTGTTCAGTCACAGATAAAGGCTATACATGGGATTTATATCTTGTTATCTGCAGGAACACATGAGCAGGCACTGTTCATCAACTTATATGACATATATATTAGTTGAACGTTTCCACGGCAACAAGTAAAACAGTCTCGAGGGCTGTCTATCAGCCGCTTGCAGTCTCGGCCCTCGCAAACTTTACGTGATGACAGTATATACGTCATACCATGTACAACTAAAGTCAGCAAGGGCTCAGTCTGCCAGATGGATTCAGCCAAAGTTTGTGACCCGGCCGCCATGTTGGAAACAGTCCGCCCACCTGTCTGACCAACTTTCTCATAATACAGCTAAACAGTGCACTAAAATATGTTTCTGAAAACATTTGAGGTGAGAAACAGGCAATGCAGTGACAGAATCTTGATTCATATTTGATCAGCGCAGGCTAGTTCACAAGCAGTGATTGACATGATTGACAGCAGCGCTGAGAAACTACTTCGCTCTGATTGGTTGCTTTCATTCACATGTGGTGAGGCCATTAGAAGTGCTACAAGGCAACAGAGTAGGCACAAGAATAGGATTTTTTCTTCAGAGATTATCTGTCTAAAATGGTAAATAAAAAGTTACCAACTGTACCTTTACAGACTGCAAAACTGGATCAAAACAATCAGACTCTACAGTCCTTCATGAGACTCAAAAATAAAAGAGAAATGTCTCCTTCCTGTGTTTAAACATGCCTGAAAAAAAAAACCCAAATCTAACCGGACCCTTGTAAATTCATCAGTTCCCAACCAACCAAACAGTTTACGATAACGTCACATTTCACACCAAAATAAATCTGAAATTTTCCCAGTTAAGCCTGGGAGGAGTAAAGTTTCTCTCCTCTTCCTCTTATCAACATGAACCATGAATAAACAGCTCAATCATTTATGATCCAGGTGTCCATTCATCGAGACGTTTGGTGCTCACTCACTCTTGATTAATTGTGATGTTCACGGTTTGATCTGCCGTCTCGGTTGTCAAAAGCCGGTTTCTGTCTTTCCCCCCAGGATGTAAGGTAAAGTGATATGAACAGAGGAGACCGATCCCAGCTGCGAGAGCTAAATCAAACAACAGCCGGGACTACAATACATCAAAGGGCGCGCTGTGCTTTGTCTCACTGCACTGCGGAGTTTTTATACTTTATATTAAACCTAATAGGAAGAGTGAACATGTCTTGGCGCATTTCGGGAACCTTCGGGAATCATGTCTGTGGGCATTATTTGGCACAAACTGAATACACTCAGTGATATATTATAGGGGTGTAAATCACAAGTTCAATCACAATAAAATAGTACATTGATTCTTTGGACAACAAAATGATGTTAGCTGACATCACAAAGTCTGCTGTAGTTTATATTCGGCTGCAATCAATATGAGACATAAGTAAATATCCTCATTGTCTTTTTCTTGACTGCTTATCAATGTCTGCCTGACGCTAGCATCTTAAAGATGACAACATGTATGAATGATTTCACTTTGCGTCAATGACATTGGATTGTTAATCACTGAATTTATATATCCATCCAGATCAATGTATTCTTGCACCCTGTGTGTAATGTGTTGTTACCCTGCACACCCTATAGTTTTTAAACCACAAGTGAAAACCTTATTATACTTGAGTGCTTTTAACTAAATATTTTTAAAACCCAAGGTCTTATTGGTATTATTATATTACAGTTTTAAGTCTTTTCAATTGTTTTTGCTTATTCTTTTACTGTTTTATCTCATTTTCTCTCTTTGATTGTGTTTTGACTTTAAATTGTTCCTTTTTTAGTGTTATTTTTAACTTCTCTGTATGAACCTTGTACCTACCTCTGTGTATGAATTGTGCCTTATAAATAAAACTGCCTCACTATGCGTTGGCTAATATACTGTGCATATTATATAATGTTATTTTATATAACGTAAACAATTTTATTTTAATTTAATTTCTATTTGTGCTCTTTCTTTATTTTATGTCTGTTTTAATACCACTGTGTTGTTGGTGATGAGGGGAAGTGTGGTTGTTTTTTGTCGTTTATGAGCTGCTGACAGCTGAATTTACCTTCGGGGATAAATAAAGTTCTTTCTATTCTATTCCACTTGCATTTCATTCACAAAATATTCCAGAATAAAAGCACTTCTTCTGCCAACGAGCTGATAACAACATTTAATATGTTAAATATAATATAGTTAATCATGTAAGATCATGTTTGTCCTTTGGAAACAACAGCAGCTCTTGGCTCTCTGTCTTTTTATGTGCAAAATCCTTCATTTTAATGTCGTTAATTTAGTTTAATATTTACTGAATGAGTGCTTGTTTACTGTCTTAATTTGTCCTTTTACCTGCATTGGTTGCACTGACCAGGAGTAGCACTCAAGTGGCAATAAAGGCTTTCTATTCTATCCTGTGTGTAACAACAAAAACTAAAAGGTCTACTTACTAGCTTTTAAGAGCTTTCAATCGTGTCTTCTTCAGTGGAGTAGTGAGTAAATGGAACATTGGGGGTAGATGGTTAAGTGTTCAGTATAGCTATATCTAAATAATACATTCAAAACTGTAAATAATATCATTGGAGTTGATGTTATTTATGTGTGGAAGTTTGGTGAAAAGCTACCAAACTATGTTCTACTTATTAGTGTGCATTCATTTCTTGCAGGAGGTGTAAGGGGTCACATTTTACATGATAAACTTTAAAAACAGTAAATAAAACAAGCTGTGTTTTAAAGAAAATAAACATTTATCTGAGCATGTGTTTGCCTGATGGTGAGCTACCAGCTGGAGGTCACAGTTTACCAGCTATGTACCATTCATCCCTGGCTGAGCCCAAATCACTGATGCACAATGAAGAGCAGGCACGGAGGGAGAGTGGGGGTGCCAAGCACATGTATGCCCCATCCACCACACACACACTTCGCCTTATGAACACACTCTGACATTGTTAACAAAGCTGCAAACACTTCAAATGCACAATATATACAGTGGTTTAGAAACTGTGAGAGTCTAAGCATCCAAAACGGCATCAGTGTGAACTTTTCGGCCGCCGTGGCTCGTGCAACAAGAGCCGTAAACTTTACTCACCATTTCAGCACACGGTGGTGAAAAAAGCGTCCGGCCTCAAAGAAAACATGTTTTCAGTCGTCGGTGTGAAGAGTGTCACCGAGCTGCACCGCTCCTTGTTTATTCTGCTGGAAAAACAACAGCGTCCATTGATTTTTTTGGTCGTTTCTCGGGAAATTTACGAGGAAAAGGATTTCTGTATGTGGATAAAAGACGGAGCGCGCATGCGCAGTCTGCGGTCATCCTCGGATGCTCTCTGCTCTCACTGAGCTAAATCACTCACATCCACATAACACATGACTTCATGAGCTTTGTCACACTGTGGTGGATTCATTTATTCATATTGAGAAGTCAGTTTGAGAAATACCGCAGTTTTAAAATATGTTTCATGTTATTGTGCAAATATCAGTGACCAAGCACCCAAAACTTACTCAGCTTTATTTGGACAGCACCTCTCAAACATGTAGCCCAAAGTGCTTCACATAGCACAATTTATACAAATAATAATAATAAATAAATTCTAAAAAATAAATAAATAAATTATTAAAGTTTTGCAAGAATGGAAAATTACAGCAATAAAATATTAAAAATCAATAAATACAAGAATATAGAATTTAAGAAATAAAATAAACATAAATAAAATAAAATAGAACATATTCATGACACAATGGCTTCAGCAGTAACAATAGCAAGACAACACAACATCAAGTCATCGCAACAATAACAACAGCAACAACAATACAACTGAGACACCACCACAACACAATATTAAAATATAACAAGATTTCATGAACTTCTTTATACAGTAAACTTCTTCATTGCACAGTATGTGTACAAAAACTTAAATAAAGTTTTGCAAGACTGGAAAATTGAGGAAATTTACAACAATAAAATATTAAAAATCAATAAACACAACAACATAGAATAAAAATAAAATAAAAGAAACAGCATGGATAAGATGAAGAAAACACATGATGTTGTCATTGTATTTTATTTTAATATTTGTAATGTTTCATTATCTTAGAGGAACACAGCCTTTTATAGGAATAATAATATGAAATTCCAAATCACCATAACAAGCAAGATATGGTCTTTAAAAATTTACTATTGACCATATATATGCTTTAAAGCTCTATATAAACGGCATATAAATACTATAAGCAAGGTAGTAATTATAATATAGCCTATATTTGGGGGTCACGTCGGCCTCCCTCATAGTGATGATAAAAAATATCAATTAAAAATTCTATTTTATGACAGGAAACCACGCACCACTGTCCCAAATAGCTAATCATTGAAAAATGTGATTATAATCATATATAAAATATAAAGAATATCATTATTATTCCTACTGCTTCTTATATTTAGGTGTATTGCAATTCTGTGTGTAGTTTGTCCAACTGGTGTTGCCGTACACCACCAGACGCCAAACACAGCCATATCCTCCTGAGACCTGAACTTTTGTTTGGTATGCATTCTTCATTTTTCCTAGCTACTTGGGATCAGTAGGACCTGATGAGTATTAAAAAAAAAACTAAACATTGTCAATGATAATAAAGTCCCAATGTCCTCAAACGAGTACTTCCTAATTAGCAGCGTCTTATCTTGTTACTGTTGCTAAAATTGGTCAAATTTGTTGCCATATCAAACTACAAACATTATTAATCATAAATAAACAGGTTTAGGACATAAAATGTGATCAGGTTTTGGACCTTGTCCACTTTGTGTCACAGTCTGACTTGGCAGAGATGGCGGCCATCTTGTTTTTACATAGATTAGTGTGCTCTTACTGCCACTAGGTGGTACAAAAAGTGTCCATGAATGAGGACAACAGGTCTAAGTTAAGTAGAATGAAGTATAAGGTCAGGTAAACCCAAAATGAGATGTCCTCGTATGGCACAAAGTCTCAGGAGGATATCACATAGTTCAAAGGCATATTCTAATAACGTTAATGTGTTTATTACGTGATATTTGTCAGATAGCTCATGTGACGTCTGAATAAAATGTTGTATGCTGTGCTGCATTTGTAACTTATGGAGACAGTAGTAGCTTTCATTTATTGCATACTGTTATAGTATATTGTATATTGTACTTTCTCATGGTAAATAATATAATAAAGTATAAACTATATTTTTAAATGTTGAGTTTTTTCCTGGGGGGCAGACTCCCTGGCAGATTTGGGCCCCCCAGTGTTGACTTCGTGGCTACGGTCTTGATCATAAGTGAACTTTGGGAGGTTAAAATATAAACAGATAAGGTGGTGTATAGAGACATTTTTGTTTTTACATATATTCATATACACACTTACTTTTTCACAGACTTGTATGCATGTAATAGTTCTATGTTTATTTATTTATTTTTTTAGCTCTGTTGTCCTTATTTTTAAGAAATCTATCTTCCTGTAATTAGTCTTGGAA
This sequence comes from Cephalopholis sonnerati, assembly GCA_019142605.1. Classification (NCBI taxonomy): domain Eukaryota; kingdom Metazoa; phylum Chordata; class Actinopteri; order Perciformes; family Serranidae; genus Cephalopholis; species Cephalopholis sonnerati. Next base: position 24,535,504 of record JAGQAX010000020.1, read on the forward strand.
CTTTGTATAAGCACATTGAGAGCAACTTAAAATTTCTTTATATGGTATGCGTACAAAAACTTGTCCCATAAAGCTGATTCTGATTCTGATTCTTATTAATTGATTTTAACCTTTTTTTGTCATCTTAATTTTTATATTTAATCTTAATATGCACCCTTCCATGGAACAATCTTCAAAAAGATCTAAAATTAGAAACACTTACATCCATTTATTGTAGATTTTTGTATTAAATGTTGTGTTTACTTGACCAATAAAGCTGATTCTGATTCTTATTAATTGACTTTAACCTTTTTTATCATCTAAATTTGCATGTTTTATCTTAATATACTTACATGGAGCCTGAAATGCACATTAGCCTACAGTTACACAACAAAAAATAAAAGATGCATACCACATGAGGTCCTATTGTGCTGTAAATGTTATTTATAATTCTGAATATTTGATGTTTTCAGTGTTGTAATGTTTCATTATCTGTCTTATAAGCTCATCAGCCCAATCGCTCTCCCATATAGTCCATTTCATAGGGTATTCAGTAGACTACATTACACCATGGGAAAGCCTAACAATTAGTGTAAGCCAAATAGCCGAAACAATTAATCCAAGGATGGGGAATCAGGCTGCAGAAGCCCAAATAACATGGCGCAAACAAAGCGCTGCGCTCCCTGTAAACACGCACCCAGGCGCCTCATTAGCACCAGAATAGATGATGAGCTGTCAGGTAACAAGTCTTGAGGACGCATGTCAATTTCCTTTAATGTTCTCAGCTACTTGTTAAACATGAAAGGGGGTGGGTGAGGGTATATAAGACACCCCTAATCTCCCAGTAGAGGAATTTGTCACTAACCATGCGATCACTGGGAGCTCTGGCCGCTGCGCTGCACGCATCTCTGCTGGTGCTGCTGGCCCAGGGGCTTCACAGGTCCAGGGATGGAGTCTATATCAGGTCGCAGGAGCGGTTTTCCCTCATGGAGCGATCATCCGGGTATCACCTGCCTACCTACATGATGCACCTCTACAGGAATTTCAAGTCCAACTTTTCCAGGCCTTTGGATACTATGGAGCAGGATGCCGCAAAGCAAGCAGACACCGTGAAGAGTGTGATGGCTAAAAGTAAGATTATTTTACGCATGATGGATGAGCAGGGACAAGATGATGGGAAATTTATAAATGTATTTATTCCTGAGCTGTGGTTAAATTCAGTCATCTTCTTTACAACTTAAAGACCCTCTGAAATGTTAGTTTCTGTGGCTCAAGTGTCGTCCTGTCAAAGCTGCGGGCCAGACGACCTCAGAGGGTTTGAATCCACATCCCGCTCAGGGGCTGAATAACCATGCAGGGATCAGCGTGTGAAAAGGCCCGGTATTCTGTCTAATTCTCAAAGCAAACCTCTTTTTACTTAAATAGGTGATGTTGATTAGATATCTCGCCAGACATCCCCCTATACAAATCTCTTGTTAAGTCAAATCAACAACTTCCCTCAGTTCTTTTTTCACACTTGGCTTGATTAGATTAGAGCTCGGGATTTGATGTTCTCAGCTACTTGTTAACACGGCCGTAGCCATGTAGTCAACACTGGAGGGGCGGGGGGCCAAATCTGGGGGGTCATGGGAGGGAAAAATTAAAAGTATCTAAATTTGAAACTCTTTTTTTTATATAACATAATAAAGAAATAAACAGTGGTTGAATACATGGGCAAATATTTGGTTGCTGGGTGAATGTGTGGATCATTAACTGCAGGTAACTCCTGACTGATTTGTTCTTAAAATCGGTGATAATGGCAAAATTTAAAAAAAAATAATTACAATTACATTTGCTATTGATTATTTCCGAAGACAGTGCTACCTGTCGTAGCATAGCAACTTTCTTTAACTTATATTTTTTTAGCGATAAATTGGGAGGAAAATTTTGAGCATATTTAACTTTTGGAAGGGATGTGTCCCCATCCCTACCCCACCAATATATGAATATAATAATTACTGCCTTTTGTGTTAAACATGAAAGAGGGGAGCGGAGAGTAGCTGATATAAAACTACGGTAATCTCTAAGATTTTGTCGTTAAATGGCTCAAATCATGTGCTCATTTGAGGCTCTGACTGCTGGCTCAGGGGATTCAAATAACCAGGGATGGAGTTTATATGAAGCAAATATGAGACTAAAATAATTTAATTTTAACAGCCATTTAATACTTAATATTGACGTTTAAACATCACTGAATTCATAGCGTTGAAATATTTTACTTCGAAAACCATCTATCAAGATAAATTTGCTCGGAATTCACCTCTTTGAAATTAAAATGTGAAATTTCTCGATTTGCAATTTCAAAAGCTGAATTTGAATATATGAAAATATTTTCAGTGTTCAAATTCAGGTCCAGTAATTCAACTTGCAAAATTTAAAAAATAGATTCAGGTGCATTAAATTCAGATTTTAATTTTTTAATTTTAATTTTAAGTTGAAAAAAAAAATTAAATAGAACATCAGTCAAATTCGATTGGTCAAATTCAGATCCAGAAATTCAAGGAAAATCTTTTTTTCAATTCAGAAAGTTGAATTTTTGGACCCGAATTTGTGAACATTGAAAAGAAAATCAAATTTTGATTTTAAAATTGCAAATCAGGAACTTCATATTTTAATTTCAAAGAGCTGAATTTAGAGCAAATACATTCAGATGCATGTTTTTTAAAAGTAAAATTTTCAACTGCTGTGAATTCAATGGTATTCAACTTTCAAGTATTAAGTGGGTGTTAAAATAAGAAAACATACGCCTGTTATTTGCGTCCATACCACAGTAGCGGTGTTGGTGATGGACCGACTAACCACCTGCCAACCTACATGACGCATCTCTAGAGGATTTCAAGTCTCTCACCAGACATCCCCCTTTACAAATCTGTTGTTAAGTCAAATCAACTTCCCTCAGCTCTTTCTTCACACTTGGCTTGATTAGATTAGAGCTTGGATTTACTGGCACAAGCAGCCAACAGAAGACGGCCCTCCCCGCTGCTGAATCTAATTTCACATCACTCCCAGGTGTTAGAGTTTTTACCCCTGCCTGTTTGTTTGACTGAGGATATGCAGAAGCCAGGAGAGGCAGAGGTGTGTTAAACGATTGGTTTCGGCTCGGTGTTTGGTTTGAGTGGGTGAATAACAGCGAGGATGGTTTGCACTTTTTGATCAGCAGTCCATATGAATGGGCCAATGCACCGGACAATACACAAGTTAAGTGTTTAAGATGCTTTAATCCTTTAAATAAATTTGAACCACACCTGCTCGTTGAATCACAATGAGCCCCATTACAGATACAGGCGCAGCACGTGTCCCACACTGGAACAATGACTGGATTATTTTGTTTTAGGAAGAGGCTTTGATTTGCTGAAATCTCCATCAATACAAGCATTAATCATTATTTATCAAAGGGAATTATACTGTGCATTTACAATTCTTCCTGCAACTCATTTTGCAAAACAAAAGAGGTGATTGGACCAAACATGAATCCAAACCATAATTAACCCCCACGTTGCAGTTACTATCCAGCTATGATAGATTTTGGTCGGGTAAAGAGGTTTAAGGATACACAATAATTTACAATTTGCTGATATCTGTTGACTGAAACTCACATGTACAAATTGCAGTTATTATAATAGCCTACATATATACAAATGATTTTATTTCATTGCAATACCATCATGCTATACAGGCCTAGTTAAAAATAAATGTACGGCATAGACAGTATAATTTCATGGGACAATAATGTAAAGTAAATCTTCAACTGAGAAACTGATTATAGAAAAATATCCTGTGTCTGTTTTTGCCAAACGTAGAGAATTAAATAACTGTAAATAAAGGTAGTCAATCCCTTAAAGGGACAGTTCTCCCCAAAATCAAAAATACTGTACATATTTTTCCTCTTACCTGTAGTGCTGTTTATCAGTCTAGATTGTTTTGGTGTGAGTTGCCGAGTGTTGGAGATATCAGCCGAAGAGGTGTCTGCTTCTCTCCAATATAATGGAACTAGATGGCACTCAGCTTGAGGTGCTCAAAGTGCCAAAAAACATATATTTGAAAAACTCAACAGCAATGTCTCTTTCCAGAAATCATGACCTGGTTACTCAAGGTAATCCACAGACCTTGTTGTGAGCAGTTTCATGTAGGAACTATTTTCTTTCTACCAAACTACACCCACCAACTGAATCATCGCACAGAAAGAAAGCATGCATCTGCTCATGGATGAGACGCTCATGCTCATGACAGCGCGAGATATAAACATTAATGGCATCCTCCTCAGCTGAACTCTAACGTTAGCTAGCTCATTGGTGTTACATGAACAAGCACTAGATGCACGCTTCCCCCTGTGCAGTGATACAGTTGGCAAGTATAGTTCGGTAGAAAGTAGGGATGCACAATGTTGGATTTTTTTGCCAATATCCAATATGCTGGTATATAACAAATGATTTGGCCAATGACTGATACTGATATCGATATATCCACTTTTTTCCCCACCTAATTTCAGTGATCGTTAAGTCTCTTCTATAGTGGAATTAACATCACCAGCAGATGGAGACATGAAATGTTGTGGTTAGCATGCTTCTCAAATTGTGTAATATTCATCCATATATTCATAATATTCATTCATTGCAAAGCAAGAAAAAGCATGTTGGCCGATTCTGATACCAATGACATGCCGATATTATTGTGCATCCCTGGCAGAAAGAAAATTGTTTCTTCATGAAACTGCTCACAACAAGGTCTGTGGATTATCTTGAGTAACCAGGTCATGATTTCTGGAAAGAAACATTGCTGTTGAGTTTTCCAATGCATTTTATTGGCACTCTGAGCACCACAAGCTGAGTGCCATCTAGTTCCATTATATTTGAGAGAAGGCAGACATCTCTACAGCTGATATCTCCAACACTTGACAACTCCCACCAAGACAATCTAGACTGATAAACAGCACTACAGGTAAGAGGAAAAATATACATTTCTTGATGTGAATGTGAACTGTCCCTTTAATGACTGTCAATGTAGCATTTAACAGTTGACATTAATGTCAGTATGAAAAGATCACTGGCACATTAATTTGTGTGTTGTCATGTTGGTGTGATTTTAGCATAATCTCCACTAATGATCAGCTGTCTGTTACAGTTATGCTAATCTGTCTGTGTTCTCTACATTAGGTTTGATGTACAGACAGAGGCGCTGGATTGCAACCTTTGACCTCCACGCCCTGCTGGCTGACAAACAGATCCAGGCGGCAGAGCTGAGGATCAGGCTTCCTCGGACACCGAGTGCTTCCAACATCACTGTGGAGGTCTATCACCAGCACGGCCAGGCATGCCACACGCACAAGAGCTGCCAGGAGCAGCAGCTGGTGGGGCTGCTCACTGAATCATCACTGGTCACTTCATCACAGAACTGGAAAGTGTTCAACATGACAAAACCTCTCTCGAGCTGGCTCAGACATAAATCGGTGACGGCCAGATTTCGACACAAAAGAGTGTCGAGAAGAAGAGGAGCGGTAAAGACAAAGAGCGGCCTGTCACTTCCTGATCAGCCTGTTCATGTGGCGAGTGCGAGAGGAGAGCAGGACATGAGGGACCGGGCCTTGTTGGTCATCTTCTCACAAACTGGCTCTGATGAAAACTCAAAGGTCAAAGCGAGCTTACTGCACACAGCTGAACAATCCAAGTTCTTGTCCCCCGCTGAAATCAAAAAGGCCCGCTGGCCAAAGAGGCGCAGGAGCAAACGGGGCCAGAAAGAACAAACAGTGAGAAGCCCGCAGGCGTCCAAGAAAGGGAATGAAAAGTCTCTCTGTCGCAGAGTCGACTTGCAGGTAGACTTTAATCAAATTGGCTGGGGGTCCTGGATCATCTTCCCGAAAAAATATAACGCTTTCCGCTGTGAGGGCTCCTGCCCCAGTCCCCTGGGAGAAGACCTGAATCCAACAAATCATGCTTACATGCAGGTGAGTGGTGCAGAGTCTCCATCTATGACTGTTTCATTGTTGAAATAACTCATTATTGTTGACTCAGTAGATTCACATCAGGGTGGCTGCTTGTGTCGACACTTTTGCTCCAATCTGGGACACGAAATGGGGGCATCCAAAAATTATCCCTACATGATTTACAGACAGATTATGGTGAACTGGTTTCACTGTTTGGAAGAGAAGGGTCCAGCTCCTCTTTTAGGCCCATTATGGTCCCGAGCTTGGAGAGGGAAGTCTGAAACTGTGTACGCCCACCAGAGACAAGCATCAGGATATGATAGCATGTGTTAATATTGCAATATAACTGTAACATATAACGCTAGGTAACGTAACCTTAAGCAGCAATTAACTTACTAGCCTTATGAGTTATCTAATGTTAGCTAACTAAGCTAATGTTATTAGCAAACTGACTTTCACGCTAGCTGAACAAATGTTAAGTTACCCAACTTTATAATTTAAACATTAGGTTGTATTATTTATCTTGGGGTTATTGGTGTTAGCGATGGAAAGGGATCTCAGTGCTGGAGGTTGGAGCTTTGCAGCGAGATCCTATTGGTTGAGAAGGTCACATTTACACACATTTACAGTGAATATGACTGGACATGGATGCAACATAATGCTCCAAACTACAGAAGGAAACAAGACTATAAAATAAAAGATATGCAACTGTAAAAGCAACAATGTTTTTGAGGGAAAAAACAACAGTACAGCTGAAATTATGTGTCGCTCAATCAATTAGTTGATTACTATAAATTATTTTGATAAGGAACTTATAATTTTTGTATGTTTTCAGGCAAAAATTCAAACATTTGCTTGCTGCAATGTCTTAAATGTGAGGATTTAATACTAATCTTTGTCATATCTGACAGTAAGCTGAAGAAGATCTTTGGGTTGTGACTGTTAATTGAACAAAACAGCTGATCTGATTTCATCCCCTCAGGCTATGATTAATTAAAACAGATGTTTTACACATGTATTTTAAAGACAAACCAATAAATCAAGAAAATTAATTACCAATCAAAATCATCATTAGTTTTAGTAGTGACACCACCAAAAAGTGGCCCTGTACACCCTAATACAGTTGCTACCCCTGTGCATTCCTGAAATTCAGTTAGGGCTTTTGCTTTTGGTGTGCTACCCCAAGACTTTCAGTAGCTGCATCTGGCCGTCTGTATGAAAAATTTCCGGAGGCGCCACTGTTAGCGGTCCTGTAAAAGAGATCCAAACAATGACAGCTGCTCTCACAAAGCCCTCCCTGGCATAAGCCTGCATAATTGCACTGAAAAATATTAAGAGTATTTGTCTGTCTTGGTATCTTTATTTACAAAAATGGAGTATTTTGAGACTGTTAATATCTCTCTGAATCCCTCTGTTTTGTTTCTTCCCTTTCCAGAGTTTACTGAAACATTTCCATCCAGACAGAGTGGCAGCGCCCTGCTGTGCCCCGACCAAAATGAGCCCGTTAAGCATGCTGTACTATGAAAACGGAGAAATGCTCCTTCGCCATCACGAAGACATGATAGTGGATGAATGTGGCTGCCAGTGACAGCTGCAACCACCTCCAACCATGACCTGTGCCGCTGAGCGGTGTGCAGAAGCAGCCAGTTTCTGAAAAACAAGACACTTAACCAGAAGGAAAAAAGCTCTTTGATATTTGTCACTGTGCACTGTGAGATTGTAGCTGATCTATGTGCAGAGATAGGGTTATAATTTATGGTGTGAGCTCTGGTTTGTAAGGAGAACATTATTTTAAGATGTGCTGAAATACAAACTCAACAATAGCATCCAGCCTTCCAGCAGCTGTGTGCTGATGTTACAATGAAATGTACAACTTTATTTCCCTTATTAATTTCTTCAATGTAAACATGAAATGGTGATGTTGTTGAATATTCCAGCACTGTTTTTGTTGTACATTACCATTTGTGTAACTGTGAATTAATGTATATTTATTGTAAATATTAAAAAAGATTGTATTTATGTACATTTTGCCATGTTTTATTACTTATACTGGATTGTACTTTTCTTGGCACATGAGCATAAGAAAGTTATACAATGGCTGGCCTATACCTATACCTAAAATTCACCTACTTACAAGAGTATTATCAAAGGTTTTTTAAGTAATGTAGCTGGATATCAAACCTTAACATACCAACAGCTGACATCAATTGTCTTGTGAGATCTATAACCTCATTCATTTATTGTTTAATCAAATATTTTCAGACTTAAATAGTATCAGAGTATTTAATTTAGGCAGTTGTTGTTGGGCTGCTTGTTTGAAGACATTTAGGTTTGAAAACTACAGAGAAATATCTAATTTTCAAAGGTCCAGTGTGCAGGATTTAGAGGATCTATCAGCGGAAATGGAATATAATATATACAGTGTACAATCACCTTAAAATAGCAATAGTGTTTTCCTTACATTAGAATGAGCCATTCATCTCTATGTACCGAGCAGTTTCCTCAACAAAGTCTTCCATTTTGCTCTACGGTAGCCCTAGAGGGACAAACCAAACATTGACTCTAGATAGGCCCATTAACACTTTTACACAGCCACTGTAGTTCCCCTACACACTCCGCACACATTAAGCCCAGTTCACACCAAAGATTCGCAACAAGATGAAACCATTTTAGAGTGTTGCCGAGAAAAGTTGCAGCAGTGTGAAGTGACCGTCTGAGCTCAACTTTAGCCGGCTGATGGTGTCACCTGCAACTCAGCTGGTCAAATCGCCGGCAGCTGGTTTTAGAACGTAAAGCTTGTCACCTGTTTCTACAGCCAGTCAGTTTGTAGTGAAGTCAGCTGGTCAAGTCAAAATGACCTCAGACGGCATGTTCGCTTGCTGCGGCAGGTGCTCCGTCCCTGCCGAGGTATATTTATCAAGAATACAGTCCATCTGATGCTCATTTTGCTTTCGTTTTTTACAGTTTCATCATCACTACAAATGCACCTGTAGCCAGTATCTCACTATCACTATCCTCATTCATATTTTAAGAAGCTACAAATTATATTCAGCCACAAAATAAACCTGAAAAGCTGCAAATCAGAGCGCACGTACAGAGAGTTGTTGCATAGACATGATACACAGTCTCATCAAGTTGCATTGATGTGACCCGGCAGGTTTTAGAGCGTTGCAGACCGGCGCGTTGCAAGTAGTTGCCTGTTTCAACTCATTGCAAATCTTTGGTCTTAACTGGGCTTAAGAAGTTTGAGTTGGTTGCAATCTTCAACCTTACCACTAGATGCCACTAAATCCCACACATTCGACCTTTAAAGTAAAGATAAAAGGATCATATTGGTATACCCAGACCCCAGAGAGTGCATCAGACTTTGAAGCCTAGTTGACATTACAGCGGCCAAGCCATTGAATCACAACTTCCTGGTCTGTCACGTGATGATATCAGGCCCAAAAAGTCTTTCTGTCATAGACTTACATTGCGAAAGAGACATTTGTAAATCAGTGACCATCACAACCCCTGCAAAATGACTCGCTTCACTATCAGTATTTGATCCATTTGGTCTGACAATATTTGAAAGTCCTAAAGAGCCATATCAAATCAAATCAAATTTATTTATATAGCACATTTATATAGCAAGTGTCAATGGAGGGGGAGCATTTTATTGAGAGTGGAAGGCTATTCCAGAGCTTTGGAGCAGTGAGATGATTAATAATTTATCCCCATTCATGTCAGCGGAACATTAAACCGGACGTAGCTGCTCAGTTGTTAAAGTCTCTAGTGTGCCTGCTGTATGGGCCCAAAGACACAGAAGATCCTGATAATTGTACACGTGGGAAGTCAAACTTTTTGGCTTCATGCTTCACTGAGCAACTTTCATGGGAATGACCAGGGCCCTGCCTGAGACGCTGTATCCAGTTTATACATCCCAGGGTACACCCAGTCTGAAAGCTTTCTCAGAGCTGCCTGGTTTGGTCATAAACTCAACATATGTGCAAACATGTCCATAAAACCCAACACCTTTCATCACTCAGATCACTGGCACATTTACCTGCAGCTACTGTGACTGACACAAAATAACTAACACACCAAAAGAGGTGGACTATTCTGGTTTTAGAGTGTTACAGTCACAGTGAGTCAACACTAAATCAAAATGCAGCATAGTAAGGGAGAGGAATATCCAGCAAATACTGTAAAGTGGCAGTTAGTTGTAACAATGGTAAACTATTCATCTGAGGCCAGAGAGCTCTTTGTGTTCAAACCCTTTGAAAATACACTGACTAACCAGGAATTTGCCAGAGTCATGACCATGGCAGTGCTCAAACTGGGAGTAGTTGACAAGGACTCACAGGTAAGACAACATTTAAAATCCTAATGCAGATATGTATTAAAGTATAGATAGTCGAAGTAGAGATGCATAGCCTTAAAAAAGTATGTCCTCATGTTTTCTTAATGTCTTTTAAAAGCTCAGCCTCAAAACGAAAGATGTTAAACAGCAGGAATAAAACATCTGAATATGGTGATAAAATTAACAAGTTGTCACCCAGTGTTCAGTAACAAAGTACATTTACTTTACACTGTATATTTCTAATTGACTGCATCTCAGAGAGAAATCTTGTACTTTTTACTTTATTATGCCTACATCCATCTGACAACTTTGGCTTCTTTAAAAAATAGGATTTTTACACATAAACCACACAGTTTTTAAAATATGATGGTTTGTCATAGATTAAATTACCAAAACGTCTGTACAAGTAAAGCTGAAAATGATTGGTTGATTAATCAGTTAGTCAATTGACAAAATAATAATAATTGGAAACAATATTGCTAATAATTTAAGTCATTTTTTATGCAATTGACAAAACATCACAAATGAGAGGATTTGCTGCTTTTCCCTTTAGCCATTTAAATGTCTAAATTTTAGAAAATTTTAAGTTAACTTTAATTTTTCAGATTTTTCTGCATTGAATATTTAACTTGTAATATTTTGTAATATTTTAGCTACTTTACAACATAGGATCTCTGCACATTAAACATACAAAGAATTTTCAAAATATTATGCTTTGTTATAAATTTAAGTGCCCAGAAGTCTACACAAGTACAACTGACAAAAAAAAAGGTAACTGGAACTGGATTTTTGCACATTAAACATACAAAGAACTTTTGAAGTATGATGTTTTGTTATTAATGAAATGACCAAATAGTCTATACTAGTATAGCTGAAAACGATTAGCTGATTAATCAGTTAGTCGATTGAAAAAAAAAAAATACAGTAAATTATCAGCTATATCGCTAATAATTTGAGTCATTTTTGTGCAAAAAGACAAAAAATGACAGGATTTGCTGCTTGTCCTTTTAGTCATTTAAATGTCTTTAGATAATTTTTTACTTAATTTAGATTTGTCAAATTTTTCTGCATTGAATATTTAACTTGTAATATTTTAGCCACTTTACAATGTCAGATTTTTGCACATAAAACATACATACAAAGAGTTTTTAAAATATGATGCTTTGTTATAAATTAAATTACCCAACAGTCTATACAAGCACAGCTGGAAATTATTAGTTGATTAATCAGTTAGTCGACTGACAAAAAAAATAGTACCTATATTAATAATTTAAGTCATTTTTTTTTTTGTGCGAAAAGAAAAAATATCACAAATTAGGGAATTTGCTGCTTTGACTTTTAGTTATTTAAATGTCATTTTTAATTTTTTCAGATTTTTCTGCATTGAATATTTTTCTTGTAATATTTTAACTACTTTACAACATAGGATTTTTGCACATAAAACATACTTTGTTAAAAATTCAAGTACCCAACAGTCTATACAGGTGTAGCTGGAAACGATTAGTTGATTAATCAATTACTGGATTGATTAACCCTTTGAAACCTGGAAGTATTCAAACGTTTGAAAATTACTGCAATTTATTTATTTTTTTATTTTTTTTTTTAACAATGGGTCGAAAAGGCATTGGGCAAATTCCACAAATTGGAAAAAAATATTAGATTTAAAAAATGATTTTAAAAAATCTAGGGAAAAAAATGTAATTTTTATATTATTTAAATTATGAAATGAAATAATTTTTAGCTTTTTTTTAAACTAATTTTCCAATTTTTTATTTTACTAATATTTGGCAGATTTCTTAGGTAATTTCTTCTTTTGTTGCTCACTGCCTCCTTCCCATGGTTTTGAAAGAACCCAAGCCAGTTTGCTCAGGTTTCAAAGGGTTAAAAAAAAAAAGACAACTATATTGCTAATAATTTAAGTCATTGTTTGTGCAGAAAGACAAAACATCCAAAATAAAAGAATGTGCTGCTTTTCCTTTTAGTTATTTAAATGTCTAAGTTTTAGATAATTTCAAGATAATTTTAATTTATCTGATTTTTCTGCATTCAATATTTTACTTGTAATATTCTAAGTACATTTTACTGATCATACTTACACACCTTTATCTTGATAACATTTTCAATTTCATTTTCAGGACTTTTTCTTGCAGCAGATTTGTAGTGTTACAGTGTATTAGTATTTTACCCAACTTCCTTCACCACTGCCAATATTAGATGACTAAATAATGTAATAATTAATCATAATAATGAGTATTACATCTTAATAGGTGACATTATTGCTTTTTTAATGCTTCATATTTTGTCCCTGAAGTTGAGCTACCTGCTCTGCAACATGAACGCGCAGCTCTGACACTCATGAACTCACATATTTCCTCTGCCGGCTGTTAGCATCGTTAGCTAGTAGCCTAGCATGTCTTTTACTTTCTAGTTGTCGTTTAACAACAACGACTTTTTTAACGTTAGTTTTAACGTTAAGTTACGTTGAAGTGCTGTTAATGTTATTTTTCTAATGAGCAGGGCAGCATTCAGGTGAAGAGCCTCCCCCGGGGCTAAAAATACACACTCACCAAATTAGACTGTGTGTGAGCTGCTGTAGCTAACGTTAGCTAACCGAGGCAGCTGCCAGGCTCTGTAACAGTAGCTTCTAGTTTAGGTAAGTGGCTCCCTGGTGTGGTTTTAATGAAACTGTAATCAGATAATGGCTATGTTTAGCTGAACAGGCTGTCTTTGTGTTAGCATGGTAATGTAGGGACGGGTGGGCTGTTTTATTTTGACTCCTGCGTAGATGAAGGTAATCTGAGGTACTGACTATGGTCCAGTGTGAGTGGTTGGCATTACATTTGTATAACGACTGCAGTGACTTGCAGATTCTTCATTCATTATCAGGGATTTAATTTCTGTTCAGTGGTGGTAACTTAGTACATTTACTCAAATACTATTGTTAAGTACAGTTTTGTACATTTCCTGAGTATTTTCCATTTTATGCTCCTTTCTATTTGTACTCTACAACTACTGTACTTTACTCCATTACATGCACATAGTTTATAGTTATATTGCAGACTACATTATGACAGGATACCCAGCAGTATATGGGGTTGCAACAGTATGAGATTTTCACAGTAGTAATAACCGTATGATAAAATATTGTGGTTTTCTGGTATCATGTTGTTACAGAATTTATATTATCAGTCAAAGTGACCCTTAAAGGAATGAAAACAGGAGAGTTGTTGTTGGTTGAACAAATGTTTTACTACTATAATGGAAACTTGAAACCATTTTGTTAATGGAAATGTGTAAAAAGTCTCCCCTTAGAAAATAACTTAGGTAAAGGGAAGATTCAACATCCAGTTTGTTTCTTTTTCAGTATTGTAGATGAGCAAATGTACACGGTATGATAACCATCAACTTTTATATCATGGTATATCACGAAAGCCAGATATCAATGCAACATGCATCAGTGTTTATAATCAAATTATGTACAGTAATATATCTTATTCTGAAATGGGCGAAGTACTTTAAAGTTTGAGTGCTTGAAGTATATTTTGATGCTAATACTTTTACTTAAGTAAGGCTTTGATTGCAGGAGTTTTACTCGTAGTATTGCTACTTTAACTTGAGTAAAAGATGTGGATACTTCCTCCACCTCTGCATTTATTAAGAGTATTACAGAATACTGCCGTGTGATTCTTCACCTGATCTGAAAGCATAACAATCCTCAACATATTACTGATTTTTTACAAAAGATAATTTCATTGAGGATGAGTTATTTTTGTTCATAACATTTACTTATTATCTTGAGTTTGAGAAGGGTGTGGGGGTTATCCATGATTTCATCACCCTCCAGTTGTAGCTACAGGCCTATTTCTTGTTTACAGAGCTTTTGAAAACCTTAAAATAATCTGAGTGAAGGCTTGTATAATGAGGTACATTTGCATTATTGTGTTGGCATTTATATAACAGAATGATGTCAGAAAATATAGATGTCAGTTTACAGAAAATATTTACCCAGAGCAAAATGATTTGACATATTTCCTTTGGTTATAATAATGTTATATAGTAATAGGATGCTATTACTCCGGCGATACATGGACACAATATGCCTTTTTGTTTTTGTCACATATGATGTGTTCAATTGCCAAAGACTAAGAACTCATATACAGGGTGTCTACAGGTCCTTAAAGAGTCTTAAAATGTCTTAAATTAAGTGTACTTAATGTAAGACCTCAAAAATGCTCTTAAATTCAGATTCAATGGGTATTAAATATTGTCGGTTACACTGCCGCAAAGATTTCCCCAGCCTGTCTGTACAATCATCGGACAGACCGAAGAATTGCAATGATAAATAGCATTTATGACAACGACAAGATTTTGTTTTCAATTGTTGTCGTTCTTCCTTACTGTTCATTTTGAACTGAAACACACATACACATTTACACACACACACATATGTATATATATATATATATATAGTGTATTTCCACTGCAGGTTTGGTCTTAACTGTCGTATAAGTTGGTATTAAAAAGCTCTTAAAAAGTCTTAAATTTAACTTGATTATATCTGTAGACAATGCTAAGTTTATGTTGGCTCAAAGCAAGTGTTAACTGTATGATACATGGATTTATTTTTAATAATATGCTGTTATCACTAGCTACTGTAATGTTTTTTGGCTGTCATAAATCTTTGCATAAAGTATGTCTAAGTGTAATGTGTTTTTTTAGGAGCAGTTACAACAGAAAAAATGGCTGAGGCAGTTGCAAATGTGGCCCGGAGGGTTAATGCAACCGTAGAGGAGGGGAAAGATACACTGGGTAAGACTCTTATCACACATCTTTCTGTCTGTCTCTCTCTCACTGTCTGCTGTTTGAATGAATAGCCCTGATTAATATTGTGGGTGATGCTATTTCATATTTTCACCAGCAGGTGGTGACAGAGGCTTACATTTGTCTGCTCGAATAGCTTTAAATCTCAGAGTTCGTGTTATTTGTAGATATTAAACATTCCCCTGCTGTGTTAATACTTCATGATCCCATAATCCTGTTCTTCTTCTCCTCTGCAGACCTGTCAAACTGCAAGCTCATTTCTTTCCCAGACGGTGTGTTCAAGGTCCTGAGGAGCGTCACAGAAAACATCCGTATTATCACGCTGGCTGACAATGAGATGAAGGCCATTACCAGCAAGTTCTTTTCAACCTTCACTCAGCTGAGAGGTAGTGGATACTAACACTCATGGTTTTAATCTTGAGGAAAAGGTGTTGTATGTTGTTGCCATCACAAATCAGTCATGCTGTGACGGGAGAACACAGAAGCGACCCCTCGATTAATTTACATGTTGAAATATTACATTTGTGTTTCAGAACTGGACCTGCGAGGAAATGTTCTCACCAAACTGCCTGACACTGTGGGAGAAATGGAGCATTTGACCTGCATCAATCTGGCTAATAACAGCTTCTCCGTCTTCCCTGATAAGCTCACTGAAATAGCCACACTGGAGAGAATTAACCTGGAGGGGAACAGCATCACTGGTAATAACAATACATTAAAAGGATAGTTCAGATGTTTTGAAGTGGGGTTGTATGAGGTACTTAACCACAGTTAGTGTGTTACCTACAGTAGCTGGCAGTCAGCTCGCCCCAAATTTGGAGAGGCAGGCAGGAGTACAGCAATGGAAGCTAGGCAACTAAGGGTGCTTTCAGACCTAGAGTTGTCTTGCTTTGGTCTGAATCAGGGACTAATTGTGTTACAAACTTGTATAATTGCCTAGAGTTGTGTTGTGTTCTCACGGCAGCATTTACAAGCGGACCAGATCAAATGCCTTGTGTGAGAAAGCTGCTCTTGATTGGTCAGATTTTCCATGTGGGGAAAAATCCAGGAAGTAAACAAAACGTTGAAAAAGAGTACACTTGCAAGATAAATGTGACACTTTCTAATGTCACAATGGAGGGACAACTACGCAGGTTGATTTTAGCGCTGCTCATCGTGGACTATATTGCTGTCATTGTTCATTTGAGTCAAAGCATACAGTTTGAAAACGAGGCGCTGCTCCAAATAGAAAACAATGTTTTGATGCATTGGATACACTGACTCTGGATAAGTACCTCATACAACCCTACGTCAAAAAATCCGCTTTAGAGGTATTATATTCTGGCATGGCTTGGTTTGAGCTGAAGTTTACTCTGTTTTTTTATTTTGTCCCACAGAAATACCAGTGGAGAAGCTGTCTAGTATGCCAGCACTAAAGTGGCTGAACGTGAAGTCGAACCCTTTGGACTCAAACACTCAGTCTGCTCTGCAATCTCAGCACAACTTTGAAACAGAGTCCTAAAACATGTCGTGTATTTTATTCACCGGACTGCATGCTGTGTGCCTTGAACTCCTTCAGCTGGATGCTTTGGTGTGCCTGACATATGAGGAAACATAATACTTGAAGTTATAACTTAAGATATCACAATGGGTTTACAAAAAACAGAAGTGTGCAATCAAATTTGGCGTCCTTAATCAAGTTAATCAGTCGTGCTGGCAACAACACCCTGTGGCCTTTTGTTCTCTTTGTATGAACTACAGAAAGCTGAAGTTGGGTGTTTGGAGATGAAATCAATCCATCTTTTTACACTGTCTGATGTGTTTTTGTCTCCAGTGAGACGAAAGTCATAAATAGACTTATTTATTATTTTTTATAGTGTATAAGAAGTTTTTCAATTAAAAGGTATGGGTTGGAAACTGTGCAGTCTTGTGTCATTATGTTTTCACTGGGTGACAGATTAATTGCTGAGATGATGTTAAGTTAATTTTGTTAGACAACACATGATGGCTTACAGATTTTATTTAGTTAACACCTATTCTTGAGAACTGGGACAAATGACGTCCTACAAAAAAAAAACCCTCAACACAACTCAAAAACACACTAATTCCATTTATAATAAAAAATAATCATAATTAAAATTCTAAACTTGCCTCGTGTTAGAAATCATCCCTGTCCCTACAAGAACTCACACCTTTAATTAAAAAATGTGTTAATTTTTGTTTTAAAATAGATTTTTTGTGAAAATGTTGGCCCTGTACAGATGTGTCCCAGATATTTTATAAGTCCATCAGATTTCTATAAAGACATCACTTAATCAGGCATAAAGAGGTTAGCTGTATCACAAGGACTCCTGTCTCACTTCCTGGTTTCCAAAAAGAGCCCTCTTTGTTTTGTTTTGTTTTATTTTATATAAATTCATGGAATAGTATTGCTCTCAACCATAACAGATCAACTCTGTAGCCATCCTAAGTCAAAATTTAGTAAGAATTTGGGTGCAACTTTAAGAAATAAAATGGCTACTCACAACAACTGCTGTGACATAAACAAATATATTACCTTTTGTCAACTTTATCAGATCTTACCTCTGACATCTGTCATGTGTGCTATTGAAGAAAAATAAAGAAAAAGTAAAATGCTGTTAGATGGAGGACCGCAGCTAACGATTATTTCTACGGAAGCCGAGAACGTCCATACTTGCAATTTTTCAAATGCTGTTATCTCAAGAGATATTTATATATTCTTCTCGCAAGAAAACAAAAGGTTGTGTCTTCTTTAAACATATGTTCATCAGATATCAAACGTGCTGTGAAAATGTCAAATCAAGGAGAAACCATTATTGATCCATGCATCAGACCATACTCCAATCACTTCTGAACTGTCAGATCAGTCAGATCTGAAAAAGCTGAAACGTTTTCAAGAACTCAAGCAAGTCCACATCATGACCTGGATGACTGAGAATATTCACCGACATGTTGCTAAACACTGGGAAGAATACCCCTTCGACTGGTACGGGAATATGAAATAACATCTAGTGAAAACTGAAGAAGCCCCTTGAATGAGAGATGAATCGTCTTCAAGAAACTCAAGCAAGTCCAGTTGCCTACAATATAGCTCTTAAGATTACCATGATCTGGATGACTGAGAATCTTCACTGACATCTTCTATGAAGGATCCGATAGAAATCCTCCCTGACAGTCATATGACTCGTCTTGAAGGCTGAAATCAGGTCCAGTCAAATGAACCAGACTCTCATTTTCAAGTCCTCCAATTATCCCGTGATCTCGAGAAAACAAACATGGTAAATCATCTTGTTATCCCGACAAGTCGACCTTTTGTTTTCTCAAGAATCAAAATCAATGAACCTGTTGTCAAGAGGAAATGAGCTGCATTGTCTCAAGATAATGAAACAATTAACCCGATCTCAAGATAACAACATTGAACAATAACTTCCACCACGGCCGTTCTCAGCTCCCTTTATTTTTCGATTAGATGACGACGTCTTCTAAATATCTTGTTTTGTCCGACCTACAGGCCAAAACCTAGAATGTGTTTACAATGACATAAATCAGAAAAAGAGCAGCTCATCATCACATCTGAGAAGCTAGAACCAGTGAATGTTTGGCCTTATGAACAATTAATTGTTTATAAAATAGTTAATTTAATAAGTAAGCTACTGAGGATCACATTCGCAACCATTAAAGACAAACAAGAAGATAACGCATTGTATGTACACATTAAATAAAGGTAAATAAACTCTAGTGAGTTTCACTTTCAGGGTACTAACAGGCAAAATACTCTGAAACTATCTGATCACTAGTTGCAAGCCGGAGGCACCACCGAGACTTGATTTAGTGAGGTTACAGAGAAAGTACACACAGCCGCATAAACACTGATCAAGCTCCTAAACCCTCCATCTGTAATAGAGGCTGCAGGTGACAGAGACTGATCCACAGTATTTAAAGTATTTCGGCTGCTCAGGCTTTTCAGGAATTCTTTAAATAGCAACACTGCTGAGTCTGGATCGCCTATAAGCTGAAGTCAACCACAGAGGAGCATAAAGAAGGAGGCAGCAGTATGATATGTGAGGGGTTCACTCATGAGCACATCCATTTTCTCTGCAAAGAGTTTTTAAAATGCCTATTTTGTGTGACGGTAGGATCCCAGACTATTGATGTCTTCTGGCCAAGAGAAATATTTAGTAAGGCGGCAGGCTTACAGCGTCACGTGACTCTTTGCTGCCCAGGCTGTGACCTTGTATTGTGGATCATGCTGCTCTCTGATCAATGGTGCAGTGATCATCTATAAACCAGAGGAAAACTACAGCCATTTTTATTTTTCCTGTTACGCTGTTAGTGTACAGGTATATATATTTGGCTCTCTGTTGGTAACTATGTTCACAGCGAGATATATTTTCCTGTAAACTAGACTGTGTTTGTAGTAGTTAAAACACAGTGTGATTTCTTTAGACAAACAGCTCATTGTTAATCATTTCTACATGATGGAATACATGCTATGAGATTTATACTTTAATTATACTATATTGGTTATAATATAAAATGTATTTGATACAGCACCTTTCACAGACATGAAATTCACGAAGTGCTTCACAAAATACAATCAAGCAATCAACAATAAAACGCGCAAACAAAAAAAACAAAGGCAATATCCTCCTGAGACCTTGTGTCCTCATACAAGGACATCACATTTTGGGTTTACTGGACCTTGTACTCCATTCCGATTAACTCTCTCGTTCATGGACACATTTTTGTACCATCTAGTGGTGGTAAGAGCACGATACACTAATCCATGTAAAAACAAGATGGCAGCCATCTCTGCCAAGTCAGTCTTGAGTACATCTGGACTTTATTATGAGTAGTTGTTTGACATCCAGTCCATGATGGCACTCAAACAGTTTTGAAGAACAGCAAGTTTGTCGGTGCTAACAGGCTTAAACTAAACATACAGTTGAATGTCGTCAGCATAATAGTTATATGATATACCGGATGTGAACTGGCTGATAATTTGACCCAGTGGAAGCATGGATAAAGTAAATAATATAGGATATAAGACAGAGCCTTGAGGTACACCACAGGAAGTAGCAACAGTATCAGAGCCAAAAGGGCCAAGAGACACATAGAAACTCCTATCTGAAAGGTAGGAGCAAAACCAGTCAAGTACACAAGCAGAGATACCCACACACTGTCTGAGCCTTTCAATCATGACACTGTGATCCACAGTATCGAAAACTGCACTAAGATCCAACAGCACCAAAACAGAACATTCACCCACATTAGAGGACATCATTAAGGGTGCTTTCACACCTGCCCTGTTTGGTTCAGTTCAATCAAACTCAAGTTTATTTGTCCCCTGAGTGCGGTTCGTTTGGGCAGGTGTGAACACAGCAATCGCACCCGGGTGTGCATCAAAACAATCAGATTGAGACCTTCTTGAAGAGGTGGTCTCGGTCTGGTTACTGATCTCTGGTGCGGTTTGTTTGTGGTGAGAACGTGTTCCGACCTGGATCTGAACCAACTGCAGTCACAT
Organism: Cephalopholis sonnerati; assembly: GCA_019142605.1. Taxonomy (NCBI): domain Eukaryota; kingdom Metazoa; phylum Chordata; class Actinopteri; order Perciformes; family Serranidae; genus Cephalopholis; species Cephalopholis sonnerati. Next base: position 24,556,129 of record JAGQAX010000020.1, read on the forward strand.
GACACATTGTTTGGGTTAAACATGAGCATGTTACAGTCCTGGAGGATTATTAATGTGCGCCTCCTCCTGTACTGCCTTAATATGCACATTCAGCACATCCAATGCATCAAAACATTGTTTTCTAGTTGGAGCCGCGCCTCGTTTTCAAACTGTATGCTTTGACTCAAATGAACAATGACAGCAATATAGTCCACGATGAGCAGCGCTAAAATCAACCTGCGTAGTTGTCCCTCCATTGTGACATTAGAAAGTGTCACATTTATCTTGCAAGTGTACTCTTCTTCAACGTTTTGTTTACTTCCTGGATTTTTACTGCATGGAAAATCTGAATCAACAGCAGCTTTCTCGCGCAAGGCATTTGATCTGGTCCACTTGTGAATGCTGCCGTGAGAACACGAACCAACTCTGGCCAATTATGCAACTTTGTAACTAAATGTAGTCCCTGATTCGGACCAAAGCAAATAAATTTTAGGTCTGAAAGCACCTTAAGTCATTTGAGATTCTAAGAAGAGCTGTTTCAGTGAAATGCCCCTGATGGAAACCTGACGGATTTATCTAAAATTTTGTGTTCCATGATATTATATTCGTCAGGGATTGTGTAAATGGGTCCCATATGATACAAAAACAGATTAAATTCTTTTGTACAGAAGCTCAAAATTGAAGCCAACAGTCAGATTTACAAATTGTACTTGGTTACAGTATTATTCAGCATTTGTAACATGACAAGCACAATAGAATGCCATTCATTACCATCAAAATACCTGACGGATGGATGCATTTCAAGCCACATAATTCTATACATGATGTTTCTAAAAATAGGCCCATGAGTGTGTTATCAAATAGTCAAGAAGTCACAACGCGGGCACACCACCTAATCCTGCCTCGCTAATTGGTTTACAGCTAACGCCAGTCAGCTCCATCTGTTTATGTCTGAAAAGAGCTCTGAGAGCCACAGCTTACAGGGGAAAAAAAGTCACACGCAAACTTCACAGCCATGTTGCAGAATGCATGTGGCAGCCATGGAGAAGGATTAGCTGTTGATTACTATTCTGAGCAATTCTGTTTGTCTCTGTGTGTTCATGCTTGTAAGGTGCAGATGCCAATAACAGATGTGATTTGAATTCATAGAGGGACATGCAGGACGCGGCCCTGTCATCTGGCCTTCACACTTCCTGTTGTCAGGTCTCTTGGCTTAAGCAGTGCGCATGCCTGCTCCCCCTGTTTCAATGACTGCCTGTCAGTCAGGAGCTTCTTAGTGCTCCTGGATTAGTGCACAGACCACAGTGGGAGAGTGTGAAAGCAACAGTAGACATGAGCGTGACCATCGAGGAGAGGGGCAGGCCCAACACCCAGGACTACAGGGTGTTTTTCAGTAAGCGCAGCTCTTTGAATCAACTGTGTGTTAATGGGGATCTTTGTTGTTTATGTGCTTGTGAACTTGTGGCTATGTAGCACCTGTAATAGCTGTGTTGCCAAGTAGTCGTAGAGCTTTGTGAAGGAATCACACTCTTTGTAGTTCCTCATAGTGACGAATTAAAAACAAAGAATTAAGACTGCATTACTCCTTTTTTATAGAAAACTCTGAAGGCAAATACATTTCTCCGTTCCATGACATACCCATCTACGCTAATGAAGCAGAGGTGAGCATCCTGTGTCACACTTAGTACTGCAGCTTTTTTCTTTTAAAAGGAGAGCTTTATTTGTAATTTTTTTTCGCTGGTGCTGTACTGTGTGTACATGCACATTCAAATCTTGCAAATCAGTAGTTGCACACCCACTATTTGATGTTTCAAAAGTGTAAATATGTTCTCCTGCTGACCAGAATAAGTCAGAAAAGGAAAGATTGAGAAAATCTGTGCAACTTTTTTTGTTGGTTTGTTTGTTTTTTTGGGGGGAGTTACTCTTTTTATTGATTTTATTTGCAATGGCGGACAGATGCTTAACCCTGTAACACCCGAGGGCCAAGTTAAGATGCACTGATGTCAGTGTGCGTCCTCAACTGACCTTTTGTAACTGTAAGACTACTGCAGGGGGCTCTTGGTGAAAAAACCTGCCTGTACCGGCTAGGTCACCAGAGACCTGTACTATGAAGCAGGATTTGGAGTTAGCGAGGTAACTTCAGGGTTAACTCAGGGTTTTCAGCAGTATGAAGCTGGTTTTCTTTTTATTGGGATAAATCACCGTGGCAACTTATGCTGAACAGCTAACCTGCTCTGGAGCAGGTAAACTTGAGAGTATCAGATCACAGCCTGTCACCACCCTGACCTCTGACCAATCAGATCGTGAAGAAAAACTATCCATGAACAAAAGTCCAGAGTCTCCGGTATGCTATATGTTGTTATAGGTCAGAAGAACCATTTAATTGTTCCAAGGCTTTATTTCCACTGGTTTTAAAACAGATCTTCTAACAAACAGAGAGATCGTCTACACACTACAGCACATGATTTTCGCAGGATTTTAACTTATGCAAAGTTTATTTTAGTCCGCAGTGACAGTGCTGCTATTTTACACTCTGATTACATCACTGCAGCTCAAAATAACATGAGACACCTGTGTGATCAGAACTAGAATAAAACAGATAATATTTTATTAGTCAAATAATCTACACAACGTTAATTTGCTCCTGTTATTATAAATGTTATGATAAAGGTCTTTCATAACTAAGTTCCATAGAAATGTATTTAAAACAGGAAAGAGAATTCATCCTCGGCTTAACAAAACTGTGTTTCTGATCATGTTGCAGAATATTTTTCACGCTGTTGTGGAGGTTCCAAGATGGACGAATGCAAAAATGGAGGTATATATACAAATATGTATATATTTTCAAATTATCACTGTATTAATGTATTATGTCAATGTATGTCCCATCCTAATACTCAGATCATAGCTTTAAAATGTAATAAGACAAATGTGTAAATAAAAATTACATCACAAATAAGACAATCTACAGAGATCCATGCTCAAACTTTTGTCATGGACCAGGGCCGTAAATGTAGACAGTGCAGTCAGTGCAGTTGCACTGGGGCCTCAAAATCTCTCAAGACTGACAAGCTGGGTGCGTCTGCAGGTGGATATAACATAAAAACAGCAGTAAGAGACACTGTTGGTCAAATATATACATGCCTAAAACTGTGTGTGTGTGCGTGTGTATGTGTGTGTGTGTGTACTTGTACATGTTACACAGTGAGGACCAAAGAAACGTATTATGCATTATGTCACTGAGGGTCCTAACAAAGATAGAAGTACAAGAACATGTGTTTGTCATGGACATAATTTTAATAGTAATTGACTGTACTTGTTGCAGTGCATATGTTCATAGAGTTATGTTTAATCTCAGGATTTAATCACTACACTATCAGATAATACGAAAATAAGCACCCTGTAATGTTTTAGTTGAATGGTGATTTTTGTTTCAATGTTTTTTGTTCCAGTTAATTATGATTTTAATAATAGAGCAGCAACAATGTGGGTCAGGCCTAAGTTGATGTGACTTTCGTCGTCTTGTTTATCAGATTGCCACCAAAGATCCTCTCAATCCACTGAAACAAGATGTGAAGAAGGGGAATCTTCGTTATGTCGCCAATGTGTTTCCTCACAAAGGCTACATCTGGAATTATGGAGCTATTCCACAGGTAGGTTTAACTCAGACAATATTCAAACAACAGGAAACCAGACGTGTCTCTGCTCCATCAAAATGAGGTCTGTCTTTTCACAGACATGGGAAGACCCAAACCACAAGGACAGCGACACAGGCTGCTGTGGAGACAACGATCCTATTGATATATGTGACATAGGGAATAAGGTACGACTTTAAAGAGACTACCAGATTTAAGTTCAACTGTTTGCAGCTTTTCCAAAAACGTGTCTTTGATTCTCAGGTGTGCTCTCGAGGGGAAATAATCAAAGTGAAGGTGTTGGGAACTCTGGCTTTGATCGATGAGGGTGAAACAGACTGGAAGGTCATCGTGATCAATACAGAGGACCCTGAAGCCGCCGACTTCAACGGTATAAATAACCTTCAACAGAAGAGAAAGAAAATCTTCCATCACTCACACAAGTTATTCTGGATTTTAGAGTTCTCCTTTATTGTTGATATGTTTCAGATATTGATGATGTAAGACGACTTAAACCTGGATACCTGGAGGCAACTGTTGACTGGTTCAAAAGATACAAAGTCCCAGATGGGAAACCTGAAAACCAGTTTGCTTTCAACGGAGAGTTCAAGGACAGGGTACACCTTTTAAACCAGTACCACAATATTTGTGCTGTATTTTTAAATTGTTAGGACATGTTTTTAAACTTTAGACCACTGATTTGACTGATCTTTTTTTTTTCAAATTAATAAACTAACAAATTAAATCTATGGAAGCCCATTTCTGCCAGTGTGATGAAAAAAGAGCCTGTAAGTCCTAATAATGAGATTTTTTTTCAAAATAATAATTTAGTATCTCAAAATAATTAGGAACTCTCTCAGAATAAGGACTAACTCAAAATAACAAGAAGCCTTAAAAAAAAAAAAAGACTTAGTATCCCAAAATAATGAGAATTTTTTGGAAAATAATGACAAATTTTCTCAAAATGATGACTTTGTATCTCATATTAATTAATTAGTAGCTCAAAATAATGAGAAACTTTCTCAAAACATGAGTTAATATCTTAAAATAATGGCTTAGTTTCTCAAAATAGTGAATAGGTATATGACAATAATTAGAATTTTTTCAAGATTATGAGAAACTTTTGAAAAAATGACTTATGTCAAAATGATTAGAAACTCTCTCAGAAAAATGACTTACTTTACACAAAATAATGAGAAGCTTTTTTTTTTTTAAAATAATGACTTTGTGTCCAAAAATAAGACATTAGTGTCTCAAAATAATGACTTTGTATCTCAAAATTATAAATTAGTATATGACAATAATTAGAAACTTTCTGAAAATATGACTTAATATCTCAAAATAATGAGAAACTTTCTCAAAATAATGACGTAGGTTCTCAGAATAGTGACTTAATATCTCAAAATAATGAGAAATTTTCTAAAATAATGACTCATTCATCTCAAAATAATGACTTTGGATCTGAAAATTATAAATTAGTATATGACAATAATGAGAAACTTTCTGAAAACAGGACTTAATATCAAAATAATGAGAAACTTTCTCAAAATAATGACTTAGTATCTAAGAAGCTGTTTCAACAATAATAACTTTGTTATGGCAGAAATGGGCTTCCATAGAAACAGATTATATTAATGTATTGAAACATTTACAGGGTGAAAATTAGGAATAAAATGTTTTTGGATTGCTTAATCTTTTTTAAGCAAATATACTTTTGTTTTTACCTAACATATTGAGGTAGATCTGTCATTTGTTTTTTATGACTTTTGTTTTCCAGGACTTTGCCATTAACACAGTGAAGAGCACCCACGAGTTTTGGAAGGCACTGATTTCTAAGAAGACTGACGCTGGCGAGTTAAACTGGTGAGTATTTACACTCCATTATGTAGACAGTAGGCTTTGTGACGGCATATGTGACAAATGTTATTAGTGATATTTCCTGCCACAACATGCTTGAGATAAATATCAAGCACTGAGTGATAGTTAACAGAGTGCTGAATTTGAATCAGCTAAATCATAATCCCTTTTCACTGTTTTAAATATTTGCCTTTCTGAAATTGTTTTCTTTGTTTTACCTCTTACTTGAATCAGCATGAACACCAGTGTGTCAGACAGTCCATTCTGCTGCTCCGCTGGGGACGCAGACGCCGTGGTTACATCTGTAAGTCAATTTTTCTTCTCAAATTCATATAACAGCTCAATCCCTACTTTAATGAGATTAGAGATGATAAACACCACAGTGTGCTGGATAACCTGGTGACAAACAAAGCCCTCAGACAAAAGGAGAGGATCATTAGTGAAGCTGCAAAAGGCAGTTCACACTAACTGATTCATTTGGCAACATCAGGTCACTGGTTTTCAGCTCAAACAGAAACCAGCATTTCATCTCTCTCGCAGAATACAAAACAGACCCCCGATATATCACAGCAGTTAATTAGTCCAAAATATCTCAGCAGCACATGTGTGTTCCTCGTTACCTCCCAGCTGCATTTATTAAGCCAAATATCTCTTACAGGCGTGTGCTTTTGGAGATGAGGATCCCATTCCGAGCTCAGGTGGGTGTTTGCACATTTATCTGTTTTATTGCAGCCACTGTACGTTGTTACTTGTGCAAATCACACATATACTTGATTATTTTTCAGTTGACAAATGGTTCTACTACGAGAAGTAAGAAGAAAACCCCGAGCGTGAACCTTCATCCCCTCCTTCACCTGACTTTAACACATCAGAGCAGCACAAGAACTCGACTGGATTTCTATTTCATGTCACATTTACCTGCTTCTTTGTTCACACTTGAATGTCTGATGCTGCTGTGTGATTGTGGCACCATATTACATTTAAATCACTGGATAGTAGCCTAATTTCAGGCTTCAAAGAACATTACAATAAACCATGCTAAAACCCTGAGTATTGATTTTATTGCCTCTGCTACATATTGTCATTATCACATAAGGCTTGAGCCTCAGAATATGTCCTGATGGGAAAAGACAGACAGAAAAAAAAGAAGTGTCTGCAGTCTTTGAAACACATACACTTATTTCTGTACAGCCCTCCATCCAATAATGCACAGGGACTATAGAATTAACTGCACTACTGCTTATGGGCAATTACAATAAATGATGTATTGTTCCTAAAATGTAATAGCTACTTAACAGTATAAATTACTGGTTATTAAAGTCTGTGGCTGTGAGTGGATGAGCCCCATGGGGTGCTTCTGTAGGCTGCAATTAAACAATACGCTCCCAATAACCACTGGAGGCCTTCACAGTGTGCAGAGGAAATATGGTTACAACAGATAAAAGTGTTGTTTTGCAGCTGGCAGGATGAAAACATTATCTGTTTTCCTGCTGAAATTACACCTGCTGTAACTGCATGACAGTAGCACCATTTTAATAGGATAAAATAGGATAAAAGTGATGCGGTTTAAAGGTTTGGTGTGTAAGATTTAAAGGGTTATATTGGCAGAAATTGAATATAATATAGTGAGTATGTTTTCTTTAGTGTTTAATCACCTGAAATTAAGAATCAGTGTGTTTTTGTTACCTTAGAATGACCCATTCATAAGTACATAGGGAGTGGATCCATGTCAGAGATCGCCATGTCGCACCACTATGTCTCTACAGTAGCCCAGAACATAGGGCCATTTGGATTTTTGTACTGGCCACCATAGTTGACGGTCTCCATGACTCATCAACACAGATTTTTAAAAAATGTAAAATTATTTGTTTTTAGTGATTTTATTGGTTTGAATCACCGGGTCTGTTTGTTTTGGAGAAGAAGGGACCTCTGTGGAAAATTCGGCTCCTCCTGAACAATGAAAAGTGAAGAAAATCCAACCTGGAGAAGTTTCAGCGAGTTGAAATCTGCGATCCTCACCACTAGATGCCACTTTGCAGGTTGCAAAATGCGCAGCACGTCGCACTGCCTTTTTCAAAAATTGAATGCCACCAGGAAAAATAAGGCTTGCTGCGCCTTGTTATTGTTGCCAGGCAACCACCCCATCACCTCTTCACCCTAACCTTTCCGTTTAATCCGTTATTTGTTTATTTTATTTATTTGACAGTAATCAGTATCTAGTCCCTAAAATGTTGAGGCAGAGGGCACTTGCCGTAGCTCTGGTTGAGGTAGAGAGGCTGTCAGTAAACAGTTTGTTGGGCACAGGGAAACAGAGATCTGTGTGGGTACATGAGACCCTAAAAAAGAGGGTGGGTCAAGGGGAGTACCACCAGTTGGTCCAGGAGCTTCGCCACGCTCATGGTCATTTCCAAGAATATTTTAGGATGACTCGGGCAGTTTGTAACTGCGGATTGTAAAGTCGTATAGCCAGTCTCTCCTCCATTGTTTACACACTGTAAACTTGTTGTCATGATCACCACAGACGGCCCGCCTGTCAAATCATTCAACTGGACAATGGGAAAAAAGCGGAGATGACGTGGGGCGCTTTTCCGCTCTGAGTTAAGCAAGCAAAAAGCTTAATTCTCATTAAAAACAATAACAAAAAGGCACCTCCAGCTGCTAAAATGCTTCCTGCGTGATTAGGGTCTAAATCCCACTAAATCTCACACACTGTTCCATTAATACTAGAATGACGTTTTCTCTGCAATGGAACAATCAGAGAGCATGCACATATGGGTATTGTTGAGAAATTTAAGTAGGCCTGTGCACTGTTTTTCTGTGAAATATAACGAAGTAGAACTATAAAGCAGCATAAATGAAGGTATTACATAAAGTACAAATGCATTAAAGTTGTACCTAAGTAGGCTACAATGCTTGAGTAAATGTAATCAATTACTTTCCATGTCTGGTACTGGTTCTCAGTTGACTTCATAGCAAGAAGCAGCTGCTGGTGTACACTTCCTGTTCATCAAGATGTCTAAAGAGGGCGCTAACGCAGCACACTGAACTCCTACTGCCGAATTCTAACACACGAAGAAGAAAAAGCGGAACTCTGATTGACTGTTTCCAAGGAGACCATTGATACTATTGAGCGCTGGGCTGCTGGTCAGTGCCGAGAGGTAAGTCAGCTAACGTTAAAGTTAGAGCACAATTTCTGTGTAAAGACACAACTAAACATATCGCACCGTTGACCTCAGCTCAAAATGAGTCTGAGCGCAGCCGGTAGTCCGTTAAACGCTGCCCTGACGCGCGAGACCAGACTCCAGAACGTACCTGAGGTTTAACGTTAAGCTAACATGCTAATGCTAACTAGCTAAAAAACGTCATATAACGTTACCGTTATGTCGGCTTACTATCACGCTGAAACACGCCAGATAGCAACATACACGACTACAACTTAGGGTTTGTGATAGTTTGAAGGTTAAACTTTAGGCGGATGTAATTGTCATTCAGCAATATAGCGGTTAAATAAAAATGTAGCTAACTTAGCCGCCGATAACTGTCATCATGAACACAGGTGTATGGAGGCGCTAGCTAAGTTGATTGTACAGGAGCCATGAAGTTCAGTGAAAATTAGATTTTACTCACAGGTTAGCAGACATTTGTTAGACGTGTGTGTGCAGCTGTAGTGTCATGTCACATATATGTAGACCAGGACATTATAAACACGTGTGATGTGATGTAATGTAGCAACAGACCTTTATCATGGCAGACATGTTGACCTGTCACAGCAGAAAACACACAGGTGAAACAAATTTAGGATGCTCAGTTCCCTTAAATGTCCCAGTCAGCCATGACTGTGAGCCAATCAGCTTTCCTACATATATTACAATAGAATAGGGGTCATTTTTTACATTTTATTTTCCTTGTTTCAGCAACATACCAGCTATAATATATCTAGAGTGGAATACCAAAATACAAAAACTTGCTTGTATAAAACTCAAATGACAGTATACACACATGTATACATGGGCAGGTGCACGTTTCAGACATACATAAGCAGGCAGCAACATAAATGTAAACATAAGTACACACGCACATTCATACAAATAGATGTATAGATGTATACATCAGTCACAGTTGTCTATAGCCAGTCTACATTGTAATTTGCTCTGAGTAAGAATCAATTAAGAAACATCACACAGTTTTAGTGTATTCATATATGTCAGAAACGGTTGCCATGTCCTGTAAAATTTACCTGTAGAGCCACCCAGCATACACCTTATTTTCTCCAAGTGTGGAAGACTTATAAGATCTGTTTGGGAGACGCCTCCTGCTTCCACTTCACAAGTATAATAAGGCGTCAAGCAGTTAAGAAGGCAAAGGCAACAGCATTTGATTAGTGTCTAGGAAGAGGTATGTTCTCTGGAAGTACTCTGAAAATTGCAATTAGTGGGGAAAAGGTAAATTTGACTCCAAAAACCACAGAAAATGTATTAACTATTGATGTCCAATTTCAATGACATTTTTAAAAGCTATAACCATACAGTGCAAGTTAAAAGCTACAAACAAGTGACAACCCAGATTAATACCTTAATCACATCACCAATAAATAAAAATAAAATGCATAATAATCAATAACAAGAGGCAGATGTTGTCACTTAATGTATGTAATGTAACCCAGACTGGAAATAAACATTAGGACCGTTTTGAGGTATGGGAGTTAAGAGTTCTGATGGCCCAGAGAAAGAAACTGTTCGCAAGTCTGTTGGTTCTGCTTTTAAAGCTCCTGTACCACCTGTGAGTGGCCAAAGTGGGAGGAGTCCTTTATGATTTTCCTGGCTCTGTAGAGGCACTGGGAGCAGGAGATGTCCTCCAGGGAGGGCAGAGAGCAGCCGATGATTTTCTCTGCTGTGGTTGTGGTTGTTTTGTGCTTTTCCTGCTTTGCCAGGTCATCTCAGAGGAAAATTATGTTGCTCACAGTAGTCTTCTCTTTGTCTCCTCAGAAATAAATCAGCTTCTTATTTGGAGATGATGAAATTCTGATCAGTTTCGTGGGAGAAATAAGGTGCGAAAGAATAAATCAGCAGTTATTTTGCTCAACAATGAAAACTGATAAAATACACAGAGTTGAGACTTGAATTTGATCATTGAGACAAATTTCTGAAATTGTGCGAGCTCATTTATAAGCCAATCAAGTTGTCTTTTGGATTTTAACGTTATCTCACGATGATTATCTCAGACAAATAAAGATTACTGCAGTGAGAGAGGAAAAAGAGCATTTTCAGATGTTAAATTAGGATCTGACTGAGACAAGAGGAAGACTTTTCCTCAGGAGCCGAATTCAAGAAGTAAGAAGAAGTACATGGTGTTACACAGAGCTCAGTTATGTCTACAAGAAAAAGGCTGGACAAAGAAGAGATCTCATTTTGTATTTTCTGTTCCTCTAAGATGATATCTGCTGTGAAAAGCTCTTTTGCTCTGCAAATACACACTAACTTACTTTAAAATGTTCAGTTTTATACAAACTATTAACACACTACTTGATGTATGTTCATCCAGTTCTATGGCCCAATTTTCTGTGTTGAATGTGATGAATGTTTCTAATATTCTGTCCACCATACTTACATATAAGTAGGAGCCGAAATATGCAGCGTCAGGGCAGGCATTTGTATTTTTCTGGCCACTCAGTGCAGTTTTATGTAACAGTAATCTGACCTCTTTCTTGTTTCAGTCATAAGCCATCAAGATGTCATTTTTATTCGACTGGATCTACAGGGGGTTTAGTAGTGTTTTACAGTTCTTAGGTAAGTACTGTGTGTAGTTTTGCAACTTTTTAAAAGGTTGAGGAGTGGTGCTTTTCATTGGCAGTATTAAAATGTAACCTTAAGTCATAAACTAATGCGTAGTTTGGTATGTGACACAGATCACAAAGTTATAACCACCAAGTGTTATGTTGTGGTTTTCCACCTCAGGCATCAAGTTGGACTTGGATTATACTCTTAAACTTTGTGTCTCATTTGTGACACACTTGTGAATTATTTCTTCTAGGTCTGTACAAAAAGTCTGGGAAGCTGGTTTTCCTGGGTCTGGACAACGCTGGTAAAACAACGCTCTTACACATGTTGAAAGATGACCGACTTGGCCAACACGTGCCGACCCTGCATCCAAGTAAGGAGATTCAGAAAGTACTTTTCCATCCTGGGTTGACATGTAGTTAATGGATAAAAAATACAGCGTACAGTATTGCCGACTTAAAACCTGAAAATTTCCAAGGCATATATGGCTTTGAGTAGATGTGACTTTATAGTTTTTGGGCAGATAGTCATCTGCGATATATGATGATATTCTGGCACCAGTATGGTAATGATCTCCAATGAAACTGTGTTATGTAATGGCAGTTTAACACTTAGATAATGGCTGGTGTTTGTGTTTTTATGAGGAGTATTAAAGACTGAAGGCTCAGTGTGTTTTGGTGCACGCTGTTTTAATGTGACTTTATTGTGCAGTATATAACTACAGCATGAATGATTTTTCTTTTATAATAATATTCTGTCTGTGTGGGTATATTTTAGGCATATTCTCCTCCTCAGTTACATAGACAGTTATTTCTGTAGATGACTGTCTCGTTGTTTCTCTGTGCGGGTGAAAAAATCACTTGTGAAAAATGAATGTTGTCATCTTTTCCCTCAAAGCATCTGAAGAGCTGTCAATCGGTGGGATGACATTTACTACATTTGATCTGGGAGGACACGTACAAGGTGAGATCGAGAATAATAACACACTGTAGGTAGTTGTTACTGCTTATTGCTGTCTCAGATTTTGGTGAAATATCACATCATTAGGCAGGATGAGCACTTCTCAGCCCAAGTGTTCTGAAAGGAATTTAATATTCAGCATAATAGCTTGTAGATTTTTGTATTGTCACCTCACATCTGCATGATGTGACGTACATTATCAGGCCGTCTCAGTCATCACTCGTCTGTGTCTTGTACTGTTTAGTCGTATTTTCTTGGTGAGTTCTGAGTTTTGTGTTCAAGAGTAACTACTTACTGTTGAATTTGTGTTTTGTTAAACATGAGCATGTTACAGTCCTGGAGGATTATTAATGTGCGCCTCCTCCTGTACTGCCTTAATATGCACATTCACCACATCCAATGCATCAAAACATTGTTTTCTAGTTGGAGCCGCGCCTCGTTTTCAAACTGTATGCTTTGACTCAAATGAACAATGACAGCAATATAGTCCACGATGAGCAGCGCTAAAATCAACCTGCGTAGTTGTCCCTCCATTGTGACATTAGAAAGTGTCACATTTATCTTGCAAGTGTACTCTTCTTCAACGTTTTGTTTACTTCCTGGATTTTTCTCACATGGAAATTCTGACCAATCAAGAGCAGCTTTCTCACACAAGGCATTTGATCTGGTCCGCTTATAAATGCTGCCGTGAGAACACGAACCAACTCTAGGTAATTATACAACTTTGTGACAGAATTAGTCCCTGATTCAGACCAAAGCAAGACAACTCTAGGTCTGAAAGCACCTAAATGCTGCGGTGTGTGGCACTGTTTTATGGGACATACCATGACCATCTGTTATCTCTGCCGTAATCAGCAACATGTTGGAGAAGTTGACCAATCAAAGCTCTTGTGGCTGCCACATGGTGTCTCTGTAGCTCCCTCAGTGCTGAGGTGTAATACCATTTTTTGAGATGTCAAATCAGCTCTGATGGAGCTAATAAACCTAAAATATTGAGCACATTTGAATGGAAATTTAAAGGCAGGAAGTTGTGTCAGTGCTGTGGAGAATTATTTTAAAGACAGAAGGCACTACCCCAGTAGATTATAAGATGGATGTAGAAGGTAATTTTACAGTAACTAGCACAGTTTTCTAAATGTGATGGTAAAATGGTGAACTCATATTGGCCTTGTAGAGTCAAATCAAGTATCCAGTAACCGATGTAGGTGTGCATTTAGTCAAAATATGACCCGTTAACCATCACATCACTACATGAAGACTGTGTCACTTTATAATTGTTTACAGAGACAATAAAGGATGCCATTTATTTTCCTCAGCTTAAGTTAAACCTGCAACATTACAAGCTGAGAAGAGCATTCACAATCGTCCTAAATTCATCAGGACAGCTAATTCACAAACTGTTTCCTCTTTACCGATAGCTCGAAGAGTGTGGAAGAACTACCTGCCGGCTGTGAACGGAGTCGTCTTTCTCGTCGACTGTGCGGATCACGACAGACTCATTGAATCCAAGACTGAACTTGATGTGAGATTAACCATCACCGTCACTAGCTGTTTCCACGTCTCAGCACTGACCGCCTGTTAACAGCCGACTGATGATGATTGTGTCGCTCTCCTGTTTCTAGGCTCTCCTGGGAGATGAGACCATAGTCAATGTACCGGTGTTGGTGTTGGGTAATAAAATTGACCGCCCTGAGGCCATCAGCGAAGGAGGACTGAGAGGAGCTTTTGCTCTCGATGGTCAAGTTACCGGAAAGGTAGGCATGTCACGGACCCTGTCTTTTAATTCAAAGAAATAATATGATCTCTCTATCTGTTGCTTGCTGACCGTCCTTTTCATCTATCCGTCTTTGCCATTGACAGGGAAATGTCTCTCTGAAGGAGCTGAACGCCCGGCCGCTGGAGATTTTCATGTGCAGCGTGTTGAAAAAACAAGGCTACGGGGAAGGTTTCAGATGGTTATCACAGTACATGGACTGACACTGAAGCTTAACCACAAGGGATTTTCTTGACACATTTTCCACAAAGCATGACAAAGACTTTGTCTCCTTGCCAGTGTCAACCAGCCCAAATTTTAAACCATAGTATTCAGAGCATATTAAGATCATATTCTTTTTAACACTGAAAGCATTTATTCAGGATTTAAAGGTTTCTATGCAAACTTTTAAAAGTGGTTCATGGTGAACTGTCCTACCTGTGTTATTAATGTGAGAATTAACTGAGTTGTCTAACTCCATGGCATGTTAATTAGGTTACATCCAAAGGTTACATCATACCTGATTACAACATACGAGCAGACATACATTATGCAAGAGCGTAGATACATACATATCAGTGTTGCATTATTTAATGTGGAATAGACCAGCTGCTCCAGTTTGAATTTATTAGGAAGCAAGTGATGAGAGTGAAGGACTCGGGGGTGATTGTATAGGGTAGTTTAACGCTTGTCTGACATTAGATTAAAACGGTCGAGTTTAGATTTTAAAATATATAACTAAATACGGGAGATTAATTTCAGTTCATTTAATCTAATGATACGCAGCCACTGCCTTCAAAGCATACAGCCAAAGATGTATGCTAATGACTTTGGGATTAGCAGGGGGAGAGATTGGACTTTAACAAAAGATATCCTCCATGCTGAGCGCTGAGCCAAAATAACATCAGATCTCCTTTAGAAACCAAAAAGAGGAGGAGAGGCAGCACGTCTCACAAATGAAGGTGAAGACGCTGAGTAAACTGAGTCAAACTGTCAGCGTCTTGATGGAATCGGCTCGTTTATTTTTGCATCTTTTCCTATATGCTTTGACCCAAAGTGATGCTACTGCACATGCTGCGTTGAAGGCAGCTAATTTGAAGAGGTAGAAATAAGTCGATAACGGGTACAGAACTCACAGATGAAATGTTCATACTGGACTTCTGTGACATTCAGTGGCTGCTCTTGCTTGATCATACAGGGTTCCCATGGCCATGAAATTCCTGAAAAAGTTTTGAAATTAGAAAAACTGTTTTCCAGGCCTGGAAATGTTATAATTAACAGGATAGAAAGATTTTAAATATACATTGTTTTGGCTGTTTTTAAAAACAATTTCAGAAAAACCAGAAAACATGTCGTTCAATGCTACAGACCTTTAGCAACCTGCAGGATCTTCAGTTTTCTTTCCGCAAACGGGCACAGCTTTGATGTTTTGCAAAGTAGTCATATGTACCGATTTGGTGTATCGGCATCTGCAGCTAAAAAGTAAGTAAAGTAAAGTTAGCAAGCGCGAGTGATTTGCTTATCTTGAAATGCCTGGGAAGTGACAGTTAAATAGTGTATGGCTGTATCCCTCCTGTGTGGAGTTTGTCAGTGTGCGTTTCCTCCTGGTGCTCCGACATGTTCTCCTCGTGTCAGCGCGGGTTTTCTCTGGGTACTCCAGCTTCCTCCCACAGTCCAAAGACATGCAGGTTAATTGGCGACTCTGAATTGTCCGTAGGTGTGAATGTGAGTGTGAATGGTTGTCTGTCTCTATGTGTCAGCCCTGTGATAGTCTGGTGACCTGTCCAGGGTGTACTCCACTTTTCGCCCAATGACAGCTGGGATAGGCTCCAGCCCCTCCGCGACCCCTAAAAGGATAAACGGTGACGGAAAATGAATGAATGAATGACTGAATCGCTGCATAGGCCTACCCATTTTAAACCACTTAAATAAAGTCATGAAAAATAGGTAAAATATTACGGAAATGTTGCGAAAATGAATCTGTAAAAATGTGGGAACCCTGATTACAACATGAAGGCTGTGATAACGTATTGCACTTAAAAGTGTCGGGAAGCAATGAAGTAGAATGATCACCTGTACTGTAGCAGAGACAATCTCTGTATGTAAGAGTAGGAAAGACTATATGTAGTTCTGAGCCTGTTAATTTAAATCCTTAAATTAAATTAATTTTTTGTTATTTATTCCTTTAACTTAGAGCCTGAGCAATATATCGGCATGTAATCATCATGTAGGCTGCGTAACGGGGCTGCAGGTGATGTACTTTTTGACTATCTGAGAAGATATGAGAGTGCACTTGCAAATATATATGAATATTTGAGTCCATGCATACATCTTTACAATGTCCTGTGTAAATTTGTATCCTCGTTATGAGAAGAAATGGACGATGGGGAGCAGAAACATTTGATCATCGCACCTCGTTTACTGTTTCCTGCATCCCTCGTTTACAGGGTAACATTTTGAATATTCTGTTAATTAATATATGCAGCGGTGTTTGTGACTGAGATAAAAATATACATAGGAGACAGTTTTTTTTTTTTTTACAGGGAATCTTGAGTGTTTACTGAGATGCATGTAAACAAACTGCTTTTCCTTTGAACAGTGTTATGAACCAGTCGCTGAACCCCTGTAAATTATGTATAATACAGATGTAAATGTTTGTACAGTAACTGCCGACTAGCTGACACTAATAAAGCACTGGAGTTATTTATAGCTGATTACTTGAAATATTTGCAGCAGTTATCTGTGGTAATAGTTTTAACTTGAAGGACAACATGCACATAAAGATCTATGTATGTGGTGAGTGGTTCTCGTGTAATAAAACCAACTTTGTTTTTGCACTGAATTAGTCATTTTTGTGTATAACTCCAATTAAATCCTCCTTCGCACACATGTATTCCTTATTAAGACATTTTTTTGTACATTAGTATTAGGGAGGCATTTTTTCTCTTGAGTTTAAGGAAACTGTTGAAGTGGGACCAGTTTGTTATTCAAGGCTTGTCACTTTGGGCGATTTGCTCAGCATCTGCTACACACTTTAAGCCTGTCAGAGAAATAAATCAAGTGTAAATTATACCAGACACATATCTCAAGATAACCCAGTGGACAAATATTCAAATATAAGAGGTGGAGAGTGACCAGTACTACCAATATAATACCAATAGATTGTCTATGTTGTGGTCCTCTAGTGCCTGACCCTGCTGTGGCGTCCCCCAGGGCTCTATCATGGGTCTCCTTGGTGCATTTGAAATATCATCGGAGAAAATTCTACGTATTGCCCTTTGATTTTTTTGCCGATGGCAGTTTTCTTTATAACATCAGAGACACTAAACGCATCAGCGAGGCAACAGTTTGTCGGGCTGTAAGAAAAGTGTCTCTGGCTAGGCCCTAGTTTTCCCTGGGCATAAATCAGATAGGGTCATCAAAGAGGAACTTCATAAAATTGCAGAGTTGTCAATGTTAATGAGAAATTAATCTTTGTGGATACATTATGCATACATTACATACGTTGATACATTAATGATTTATGAGTACTTTTCATACATTTAAAGATTCCACATTGCACTTGGCTCATTTATGGGACTCACATCCCCATCGTTGCTCCATCTAAGAACAAAGCAGAAGGAAGTCGTTTCACAGCAAAATTCCCAGTCTGTACAATATTTTTGTGTTTTATTTTAAATGGCTGAATTTCAAGGAAGCGATGTCAATGATTAAGATCCTTCATTTAAAGAACTTTCAAGGATGCATGTGTGTATCTGGGCAGCACAGTGGTGTGGTGGTTAGCACTGTCGCCTCACAGTTCCAACAGGGTTCGAGGGTTCTCCCTGTGTCAGCGTACTCCGGCTTCCTCCGGAGTACGCTGCAAGGCCGTGAATACCTCTATGGACACTGTACCTTAGTAGCGTCGCCTATCGGTCGATGTGAAGCCTGAAGGCTGTAATCTTGGTGTCGTTTTATATCGTCATTAGATGCACATGTAACTCAACTGATAGAGTCATGTTATGTGTTGGCACGTCACTGAGGTTTTCCTTTTATCCTCACACGTGGAGAAAGTTGCTTTTATCTCCAGGCTTTATTATTTGATTCACTTTGTAGCAACCAGCTATTGCAGCGTGTTGCCTCCAGGCTTGTAACACCCTCCATGAGAGGTAACCTCATTAGCCCAATCCTCACTGCCCTTCACTGGGTGCCTGTCGGTGTTAGAGATGATTTTTACTGCAGGATCTCTCTCAACACGTACCTTTAACTTTAACAGTTTAGCCCCTGACTTTTACTCGTCACTGCAGGATTGCTAATTGTACTCGAGTAAACAGACACAGACCCATTCAGTGCAGATTTTATCGTCCATATGCCCTCTGACAGTGTTGTCTTTCACATTGTGGTCATTTAGTGGTTCACCATTTGGCAGCCGCTCTGCTGTAATTTGTTCTTCTAGCATGAGGTGGCAGCTGAGCATCAGAATATCTCCAGCAAATATCCCCATCTGTTTCTCAGAGACTCTGCAGCGTACACTGTCTTCTTGTTTTTATTCCACTGCAGACTCCATGATTGTAGATGATGATGATGATGATGATGATGATGATGATGATGATGATGATGATGATGATGAAATTGTGTTTTCTTAATGCCTTGTTAAACATAATCACATGTAATTGTGCGCTGTAGCTGGCCTTAACTGTAATAAGCTTAGTAATCAGTGCTTCACACACCAGGTGGAAGACACAAATGTCATGACGAGTTGTTTTGTGTTCTGAAATATTCATATTTACAAACCCAGCCTGAGTTTATGAGCAACACACTGTGTGCGAGCCAGGCTGGGGTGATACTGACAATACTTCATGTTCAGTATCTGCTTTAGTCACTAGTAAGTCTCAATATTTGTGCTCAAATCAAGTCAAGTCCCAAGTCAAGACTAAAAAGTCCCAAGTCAAGTACAAAGTCAAGAATGAAAAGTCTTGAAAAGGCCTAAGATGAAAAAGTCCAAAGTCAATATGGAAAAGTCCCAAGTGAAGACTACAAAAAGTCCCACACTGAGTCCCAAGTCAAGATAAAAAAAAAGTCCCAAGATGAAAAAAAAAAAAATCCCAAATCAAGTCCCAAGACAAAACTAACATGTCTCAAGCCAAGACTGAAAAGTCCCAAGTAAGTCCCAAGTCAGGACTAACAAGTCCCTATTCAAGACTGAAAAGTCCCAAATCAAGTCCTGAATAAAGACTCCTAAGTCCCCACTCAGGATTCAAAAGTCCTAAGTCAAGTCCCAAGTCAAGATAAAAAAAAGTCCCAAGCCAAGTGAAGACTGGAAAATCCAAAGTCAAGTCCCAAGTCAAGAAAAAAAAAAAAACCAAACATCCCAAATCAAGTCCTGAGACAACATTAACATGTCTCAAACCAAGACTGAAAAGTCCCTTTCATGACTAACAAGTCCTTATTCAACACTGAAAAGTCCCAAATCAAGTCCAGCGTCAAGACTAAGAAGTCCCAAGTCAAGAGTAACAGGTTATAAGTCAAGTCCTAAGTCAAGATGAAAAAAAAAAGTCTCAAATCAAGTCCCAAGACCAAACTAATAAGTCTCAAGTAAAGACTGAAAAGTCTCAAGTCAAGTCCCATGTCAAGACTGAAATGTCCCAAGTAAGTCCCAAGTCAGGACTAACAAGTCCCGATTCAAGACTGAAAAGTCCCAAATCAAGTCCAACGTGAAGACTAAAAAGTCCCAAGTCAAGTCCTGAGTAGACTCCAAAGTCCCCACTCAAAACTCCAAAGTCCTAAGTCAAGTCCCAAGTCAAGACTCAAAAGTCCCAAGTCCAACGTGAAGACTAAAAAGTCCCAAATCAAGTCCTGAGTCAAGATGAAAAAGTTCATGTCAAGTCCTGAGTCAAGATTCATAAGTCCCAAATCAAGACTGAAAAATCCCAAGCCAAGATGAAAAAAAGTCCCAAGTCCTAGGCTTTGAGTTTCAAGTCTTAAACAAGTCATAATTCCCCTTTCATGAGTGTAATGCCATTTTAGCAACAAAGTAAAAATATATTACATTTACAAAAATCATGTATGTTTTATTTAAAATTTGTATTATTTGTTAAAACAGGTTTGTTGCAGTTTTTTGCACCTCTGTCAGTAATTTTAGCTGAATTAGTAAATAAACTGATTCTTGGCACAATTTTTTAAATAACATACATTATAAACTTGTATTTTTAAGTCATAAGGCTCAAGTCAAAGTGAAGTCACGAGTCACTGGTGTTGAGATGCAAGCCTTTGTTGATTTTGTCAAGTCTAAAGTCATCCAATCTATGACTCGAGTCTGACTCGAGTGCGAGTCATCTGTGTGGAGTCCACACCTCTGCTGTTTTTAGCTCACAATCTGAATTTGAAAATATGTAGCTGCTGAGGTCAGTCAGTGATACATATCCTCTCCTGAGTACCTTGCTACAGCGAGGACAATCAACTCACATTATCTTACGTATTCATTTAATTTCCCTGCAGGCACCTAAGCACAGTGTTCCTTTCTCTATCTAGCAGGATCATAGCAGAGTTACTCATCCTTAAATACAGAGGAGGATGGTGTGTGACTTGGTGGCACAGTAGCCACAAACTCAGCCTGATGTCTTGCTGGATGATAATAAAAGATTGAAGTCAACGTACAGTTTGGCTCCAGTGCCTTTATTAGTAAAGTGCTCAGCCTAGAAGTACATTCTTATTTACTAACATGCAATACTAAAAACAACCAAATGTCTGGCCTACCAATAGCATGAATGAAGACATGGCAACGATATTCTCATAGAAAAAAATTACAATGTGAATTCAAGTATACACACAAAACTTCAAGTAATGCACACGTTTTCTTTTTTTTATAAACACAAAATACAGTTTTCAAGTTGCAAACTCAGAATAAAACATAGTTGTGGCACATTCTTTGACATGATTTCAGCAGATGGCAGCGACTAGTGGTTTCTACCGTGGGTGCAGTTTGGGCCGTTAAAGTACATTCTACAGGTTGTCAATAAAAGTACTGGAAATGTAGGTCCTGTATTGTGTGTATCCACTTAATTTGTGAAGCATGTAAGATTTAAAAACTGCTATGAGCTGTGGCGCACCTTTATCATAAAGGTAGCATGGAACCGTGGTAACCTGAAATCCTCGAAGCTCGCTTCACAGATCATTTACACTGGATTTATATACAGAATCAGTTTGGAAATAAGTAACCACATTGCACTGAACTGTTTTAAAGGAGTAGTTCAAAATTTTGGGAAATATGCTAGATGAGAAGATTGATACTACTCTGTCTGTATGGTAAATATAAAGCTACAAACAGGAGGCAGTTAGACCTCAATAACTGAATTTTTTGGCCACTTGAGGGCAGCAGAAACAAGTTGTGAACACAACAGTGACAAATTCACTAAAGACTAACCTGGCTCCGTCCAAAGGTAGCAAAATCCGCCTACCAGCACCTCTGTAGCTCACAGATTAACTCACTATATCTTGTTTGTTCTATAAGTACAAAGAAATCTACAAACAATTAGCATATTTGTAGGGTGTGAAAGGTGCTAACTAGAACCATATAGGGCTCTTCAGCTTGTCCCCACAGAAGGGGTGATCAGGTTCCACCTAAAACCCTAAGATGGTTCTACCCAGAAGCCAACATAATGGGTTTATACCTCTAACCATCTGTGAAAGGTGCCATCCAGAACCTGCTATGAGAGGTTTTACAGAGAACCCTTCTATCAAATAATAAACCCATCCTAAACCCTCTCTGAAGGCTCAGTCCAGAACCTTTCCACCATCTAATAGTACTAACAAGAGCCCACCAAGGGTTTTCTATCAAGAACACTTTCATATTTCAAGGGTTTGATCTAGAACCCAACCAGGAAATTCTACAGAAATTCAACCATGAACCATGTCATATTTCAAGGGTTTCATCTAGAACCCACCCAGGGAATCTTACCCTGACCTTTGTCAAAATTTAAGTGTTTCATCTAGAACCCATCTGGGGGGCTCTAAAAATAGTAACTGACTAAATTACCCATAGATCTCTCTCCAACTAATCGTGGTTTTGGTTTAACAGGCTAGTCTAGGACCAAGGGCATCATGGTCAGCAGTCTTGGACTTTCAGAGACTCATAAAGGGTCCAAGATGATGTGGTCCAGCACAACCCAGAACACTCATGGTTCACAATCACATTTTAGGTGGTGGAGATTTTGTGAAATCACTATTACTACAACCTTGATTATTTCAATAGTGCAGTAGGGTTGGGGAATCGAAACCCAAGAAGACAAAATATCGAGTACGAAGTACCTGTAAAAAAAAAAAAAAAAAGAACTTTGGCAGACCATGCATTGTTGTAAGACATGGAATGCTAGTTATGCTAAAGATATCAACTATGGAAGAACATGGGTAAAACGGGTGAAGATCTTTTAACACCCATGCTCTGAACAATCCTTGGAGACCTCTTGGATTGGACTTGGACTCTTTGGACAGGTTCTTTGGATAAAAAGGATTTTGAATGGAACCCTCAGTCTTACAAAGAACCCTTGGTGAACCCTTTCTTCAAAGGAGGGTTCTTCGGAGGCAAATGGTTCTGGGTAGCACCTCAGCCCTTAACCAGGAACCCTATTGGAACCCTTATTTCTAAGAATGTATGTGTTGAATCATTTCTTTTCCTGCAGTGACTTCCTTGATAGTCTGACACATAACACTGCATAATGACACACACGTGTTGTTGTTACACTGCTACGCATGGATTCAACAGTAAGACAGATATAAGATATAAGATGTTAAGTGGTGAGTTTTAGACGTTTTGGTTGGCTGATTTTTTTAAACTTCAGACAGTTTCTTCCAGTTTCCGGTAGCTAAGCTAACCGTCTCCCTGCTCTAGCCTCATATTTAAGACAAGAGAGATATCAAGCTTCTCACAAAACTCTCAACAAATCAATCAAGCTTATTTCCCCAAAAGTCAAACTATTCCTCTAAATTCTGATCTCTAGTCATTCCAGTGGGACGGCGGCTCTAATACTCAAGCAATTGTTCACACGATACAAAATTACTGGTAATCTCTATATGCATAGATGGCGGTCGGACGATAGGAATTCTGATGGACTTTAGCTACCTATGGCGCAGTAGTCAGTGGGTCCTGCTTTCCAGGACGGCAAAACAAAAAGCTCTGTTGCTCAAAAAACAGAGACAAGAGAATGAAGCAATTACACATATCTAAGACAAAAACTGGTCATCGTCTCATCCCTGGACCCGCCCGGCACCACATATCCCACCAGGATGATACACAACTCCATGCCTCCCCCGGTCCGATCCCAAAATCCTTTTGCTATGAGGAGAGAGCCATCCCTGTAGATTTTCAGGCCAGTGGCTGTAACTCGGCTCTCCGCGTGGGGTCAGACAGTTCTACCAGATGTATCCTCCATCGTCTGCCTCGCCCTCCTCCTCTTCCTCTTCTTCCGCCTCCTCTCCGGTGTCCTCTGCCTCCTTCTCCTCTTCGTCCTCCCATCCCACTCCACTTCCAAAATCTCCAGAATATCCCGCCACTTCATCTGGAGAAGGACAAGTACAAAGAGAATGATTTCGTCATAATGCTGAAACAACTAGTTGACTGAGAAGCAAAAAAAGCCAAACATTCGCTTACTTTAGCCTCTCACATGTGAAGAATGTTACAATCAGGTGACTATATGACTTGCAAAATTCAGATGGAGGGCAGGAAGTGATAAATCCATATACTGTGCCGACTCCAAATAGAGGACCGTGACTACATAAAATGGGTGGATGAACTTGCGGGCAGCAAATATCATCATATAATTGAAAGTCTTTCAGATGTAATCTATACAAAATGAAGGAAAGCGATAT
Source organism: Cephalopholis sonnerati (assembly GCA_019142605.1). NCBI lineage: Eukaryota > Metazoa > Chordata > Actinopteri > Perciformes > Serranidae > Cephalopholis > Cephalopholis sonnerati. The sequence goes on from JAGQAX010000020.1 coordinate 24,579,933, forward strand.
TTCACACAACTTGACCAATTTGGACGAGTGGACACGATCATCGTTAGACATTACCTCATCCTCCAGACCTCCTACTTTACTACCAACCCAACTGCCAGAAAACAAGTTTGCACTGAATGTTTCTGCAAACCATGGATATGTTACATTTGTACATTACTAGTAGCAGATATGTTGAAACTTTACATTTGTCAACAACGCTGTGGTGAGGTGTGATTAGGTTTAGGCACTAAAACCGTTTGGTAATCATCAGGGAAAGGTCATGTTGTGGCTTAAAACACCCACGTTTGGTGGCACAAAAGCCCAGAAAAGCAGGGACAGGTCGGTGAAATTCACCCAGGTTCCAAGACTCAGTCGCTGCTGGAGAAAACCGCGATTTGTCGGTAAAAAACACCCACGTTATGTGGCTCATCCACCATCCCCTCCACCTTCAAATGACAAGCTCAGCTGATATATGACGTCACTTTTGAAATGTTGATCTAATTCCTTAAAAACATGGCAAAGTAACGCACCTGTGGTTTGCAGAACCGTACAATGCCAACAATTTCTTCTGGTGACTGAGCTGGTACAACAAGGCTAGCCAGATGAAGGTGTACAGGAGTGGACAATACTTTGTGGTGGAGTCCACAATTTCGGAACCAAAGTAATATGGAACAACTGACGTCTGTTTTTTTGGTCGGGTGACTACATGACCTTGAGAATTACTGTCTTTTTATATTTAACTCTGTACATGGATGCGTCACTGGTGTCAGGCTACTAGCTAGATCAATGGTTCCCAACTGGTCCAGCCACGGGGTCCAGATTTCTCCTTAGTCATTAGTTGAAGGTCCACAGAGTTTAATATAGTCAGCCTCATGCTTGTGTTTGGCCATGTCTCAAGCCAGTCTGCTATCTCTGTTGAGTAGCTGTTCATTAGTCACTCACTCTACAGCAGGAAATGGCACTTCAAAATAAAACCTCTGTGCTGGAAATTCAATGTACTTAAAAGCAAAGTTTGTTTTTTACTAAGTTGATAGGTTTGCAAGTCACTTTGGTCCAATTAGAATAGACTCAACCCACTAGTTGGGAACCACTGAGCTAGATAACTTCAGCTTCAATTTTCTACCTACTAGGTCAACCATTTCCAGGGTCTGGTGAAAGTCAGTTAAAAAAAAACACTTGGAGGACTTGTCACAGCACACTGTAATTGAAAGTAAATACCAACTCAAGATATGTTCAGAGCTTTACGTTAACATTTACATTTGACAGTTAGTTGACTCTAACCGCTCCAGAGTTTAGACAGAGGTTTTTGATCCACATCTGCCACCATTTCTCTTACATACTACTATTTCAGCACTCACAAGACACTTGTTTTTCTCAGATTTGATCAGCCGAACAGCAGTAAACAGCATTAATCACTGGCATTTGTGCAGCATTGGTAGTCGCTACCTCCTGTTGCCTGCCCTCCATCTGGACAGCGCACTGACTTACGATGTCAAATGCAAAGACGCTATTGTATATATCATTGTCAACCGAATGTCTGCGTTGGGAATGCTGATTGGAAAAAACAAGCTTTGAAAACTATTCTCTTACATTTTACAGACTAAACAATTAACTGACTGATCAAAGGAATAACTGACTGAAATCCAACATGGCACTTTGAATGTGTGCAGCTGTTATTTTCCCTCTTATGTGCCCCTAAAATACCTTTAAAATATTCTCAAAACAAGTGAAAAACCTGCAAGTGTAGGAAGAAGATTGCAATCTGTTGCATATAAATCAGCTTATTTGAGGGTTTCCTAGAAGTGAGTGTGTGTATTATCAAATAAGAAGGAATACGGCAGGTCAGTGCATTAAAATCAAGAAACCTTGATTTAAAAAAAACATGTCGAGTTGCATTGGAAACAAGGTGAAATCTCACTGCAATGGCAAATATTTTCATATTCTGAGGAAAAAAAAAAAAAAAAAAGACTTCAAGGACTCACTTACTGCCTAAAATTACTTCATAAGAAGGAAATATTCTGGCTGTGTAGAGTGTGAGGAATAGTGTTTGCCTCATACCGCAGTCAGGGTTGCCATGGATTCTGGTGCCCATCATCTCTCCACCGTGCTGGTCGACGCACCAGCACTCCCCTCGGCTTTGGTCGCACTGCACTTTCCTGTAGTAGCCGTCCTCGTCGCAGCTGGGAATGTACATCCCTGCGCACACAAACATGCACACACATGCCTGGTTGTTAAATATTTATACGCTTAGCACACATAGCTGCCTCATGCTGATGCCTGAGATGAGCACAGCATAAACGAGAATGCCAACACGCCTCAGCGAACCTGTGATAAGACCATCAGTCAGGATAGAGAGGCGGATTTTTGGCAGTGAATGCCACGGAGACAGAGAAAGCTTCCCTGTTTGTTTTACAGAAGCATGCATATGCTGCTGGATGTGATTTCATACAGTATGTTGGCGTAGTGTGTTTCCTTATGCTGTGAGAGTGGCATGTAAAAAAATGTAGTGACAGCCTCGGTGACAGAGCTCCACTGTTTCAGCCTCCCTCAGGACACTCTTGTCAAACCCAAAGCAGTTCTCTAACAAGCACCGAACCCCCCCCTCCCTCCCCTCGCCTCCTCTCCACAACCGTGAAAACTAGAGAAAACACAAGCAATGAGACAAGTGGGCCTCGGGGATGGTGGAGCATTTCTCTGGGTTTGGAGCTGAAGAGTAAAAAAGCAGCTGTGTTGCATGCTTGGTAGATATTGGAGCATGGGTTTTTCTCAGGGAGCCAAATGGCCGAGTTAGCCCTGCTCTTTCCTAAAGCCAGCGCTGCCCTCTAATCCCCCCCAGCCTGATTAGGACCTAATCTGAGGCGTGCGCTTGTGATCTCTTAAATGAGCCTCCTTCTGCTCCTCGCCTGCAGCTCCAGGCCTTATTACGTAAGTACACCCAGGGACGCAGAGTGAGTGCGGGGGCACATGCCAGCTAGACGGTGCACTTCGTGGCTCACTATATGGCATCATGTGGCTTTGAAAGGATCTGAAGTGAGTCAGTGGTAATTTCCTGTCCAAAAGGTGTTCCTACTCAAGTGCAGTGTTTAAAAGGGGACATATTATGCTTTGCCTTCTTTTCTGCTACAGCGTGAGATCTTCATATTAAACCTGGCCAAAGTTTTCTACTTAAAAGACAAGCTGACGTCAGTTTGTGATGGGTTTCTTTAATGGTCATCCACAGGTCTTTACATTAGCTGTCATACACTGCTACATTTAGCAACACGCTAACATCAGGGAAACACGTAATCGTGTTTGCTGATGTTAATTTTTACCCAATTTCTGATCATATTCCTGCTGGAACAGACTCCAGCCCTGTCTCACTCCAAAGACATCGAAATCCGGCGCTTGGGCAGTGACTTCCGACACAGACGAAAAAAGAAGTCCTATAACGTCAGCATGATATGTGGCTGGGCGCTGTTATAGTTTAACTGCAGTCGGTGGTGTCGGGGGAAAACACAGTGTAATTTCCAGGGCTGGTACCTGCGGTTATTCCACAGGCTAGTTAATAACATGTCGGGCAGGAAATCCAAAGTGTGGGATCATTTTAAGAAGGTGAAGGACCAACCCAAGGTGATATGTAAACTCATCTTCATTGGTCGACTACAAACATCACGTATCATGTGAAACATGGAAGTAGCTACATGCCCATTAGCCCACAGCGTCATTAACAGGCGGCTCGCTCAGTGTGTGACGTGCACTTGTAGATAGATGATACTATTCTCTCTCACACCTTCAACTCAAACCATTGTGTTGCCCCGCCCAAAATATATCATTTAATAATTAAATTAATATCGTAAACATGCAGGCGACTAGTCGACTAATGGCCCTAAATGACAACTATTGGTCGACTAGGAAAATTCTTAGTTTGGGGGCAGCCCTAATTATGGTACATTATGGCACTTTTTGGCATATTGATTGTACACTAAGCAGAGGGCAAAGTTATCATACAAATATGATAATCATTATGGCAACACTGGGTGAATGTCTTCCTTGAAAAAAAGGGCAGAGATGCCTATAAGCGCAGATGCATAAGACCCAGAAATGCTGACCAATCAGAGCAGACTGGGCTTAAAGAGACAGGCGCTAACAGAGTGTTTCACACAGGGCGGATACAGATGTTCGAGCACAGACAGTATGAAGAAAATAAAGTGTTTTCTGACCATTAAAACATGTAAACATGTTCTGGTAGAACCCTTACATACAAGGATGGACCTGAAAATGAGCATAATATGTCCCCTTAAGAAATCTTCGATCAAATATATCTTGAACATCACAGCACTGCTATTTAAGAGAAATGATAAATTTACCAGGCTTTTTCTTGGCTGCCTCCTGCACTTGGATCCTCTCCAGCTCGGCGAGGCACGGCGGCTCTGTGAGAATCAAACAAGAAAAGTGATGACAGACGATACCTAAAACTGCTATCCCCAAACTTTATCTCAATCAATGCTCTTCATAATTACACCTTTTTTTTTTTTTGCCCCGTATTGATTTGTTTAAAAAGTCTTATATTTCATTCTCTCTGAGTTTGATCGATCATCGAGAGCTTAGGTGAAAGAACATATGGATGCAGTTTGAGAATGACAAGGAAGTGAACTGAACCTGTCGAAGAGATAGAAATAGAAACAAAGAAGAAAAAGACACTTCGTATTGACCCTGAGGGCGAGAAACCTTCCCTGGTACTTGCAGATTTTCACAGCATTTCTATTGTGTTGGAATTCACGGCGCATTATCAATGCTTGTTAAAATAACAGTTTGTAATCATCTCTACACATGTAGCGTGACGTCCTGTTCCAAGTCATCATCATGAAACCATTATCACTTAATGGTTTATAAATACCACCAGCTAGTAATGAAAAATTGATTAGGGAGTCAGTGTCATCTATTGCTCGCAGGTTAAATGCCTGATCAATGGAGCAATCGGCGTGCAAATGAGGTTAGTGCCAGAAATATCCTGTATTTGTTTAGGAAAGGTCAAACGGTGCAGATGTTGCAAATGAGCACAGCTGAAGAAGCACAGTGAGCGTAGGTAGCATCCACAGAGACACCTGATCATTTTACAACATGAACAAAATGTCAGGAACAGGGCTTCAAAAGAACAAGTTTATTTCTAAATGAATATTTAAGCACACTGAGGTTTTTAGATTAATTCTAAGCTCATCTTGCCTGACATTTCTCGAAAGGGTAGTAGGTGGTGAGGGCAGGTGAACAGTGTAAAATGTTTAACTAATAGACATCACCCTGAAACTTCCTCAGTGGATTACTTACAGTGAGACAGTTAATGTATTTTTTTGTGTCACAAGTTTTCAGAAATGTTATGTTTAAATGCAAATGGTCCATTTTCTTCTTAAATGTTCTCTAGTTTGTAGAAATTTACAGAACAAAAAATCTCAACATTGGATGAGGCCAGGTTCAAAATTCTTGTTTCATTTTGTTATATGTGCGTCGGGCTTTAAAAAATTGAGCATAGCTTTAGTTCAGGCAGGACACGATGTCAGGCTCAGCTCACATACCAGCTACATCAGCTGATCTCAAACAGCCCAGTCAACTGATGGAGCAGCTGATTGATGGAAGGGAGTCAGCTGATAGATCACATGATTCCTTTCTATGCAACCAATTGGCAAATCTCATTCAGGGCGCCTCATTTAAACTGCTCTGGCCTGCCTACTGTTGCTGCTTCCTCTGCCAGCCGCTTTGCAACCCACCTCCACCCCAGCTCCTCCTTTTCATGCTGTGTCTGACTTATCAGTTTCATTTCTGTTTGTCATTGATGCTGCTCTGTTCTGTTCCCGGGGGTCTTTGCTGCTGCTCTCTCTGCCTTAGGCTTTCCATGTAGGCGCATGGAAGGGCAGGGAGGTGTGCTCTCTCTGCATCAGGCTTTCCTCATTTGCACGTGGAAGGGCAGAGAGGTGTGCTCTCTCCGCCTTAGGGTTTTCACGTAGGCCTAGGAAAGGTAGAGAGGCCCCAGAACAGAGCCATGCCACCAAATAAAAAATGGGAATTAAGTTTTCTTTGACTGAGGTGTTCCTGACTGAAATGGAATTATAATTTCTGGGTCCATCATGTGATGACTTGTGGCCCAAATAGAATTCTCCCAATGACTTACATGGCGAAAGAGACGTCTGTAAATTGGTGGATACATTTTTTTGAGCGTCACAACTCTTGTGAAATAACTCGTTTCACTATCAGGATTTAATCCATTTGGTCCAATAACATTTGTAAAGTCTACCAGAGCCACAAGATTAAATCATTTTTTCCCCATTCGAATTAACAGAGCGCTAAACTGGAAGTAGACGGCTCGGCTAGCAGATGTGTCCTGTGCGGCTGCTCTATGGGCGGAAGCAGAGCCCAATCATCTGGGTAATTTTGTATGCAGCAGTTGATACATTTTGGCTTCATGTGCCAATGAGCCAACGCTGTATCCACTTCTCTGTATACATAAGTGTATTAAAGTCAAAGGATTTAACAGAGGTACTTTAGGAACTTTTTTTTTATCACTCCATAAATCAGAAAATACTGTCAACAGTCATAAAAAAAGTCAATTTTCACCATGTTTTTGGGGCTAAAATGTTGGTAAATTAGGCTTTGAAACTTCAGAATACAAGACAGGAATAAAACTGTAAGTGTATGTAAGTGCCACCGAAGTGGATGTTTCTGGCTCAGAGTATGAAAAGACATTATTTTGAGAAAATAACCTTCATAGATATGTCGGTAAAAGTAAGTGAAATGGGTAAAAATTTTAACTAATATTTATCCAAGAAAGGATGGCAGGAGAAATATCCGCACACCGTTTCAACTGAGCTGGACAGCCACAAAAAACATTCACAGGCTGAGTCAATTTATTCAGGACATCCAGGCACAAAAAGATGGGTGCTCACCATGGAACATCCCCAGTCAATTACTTACATTAAAAAAAATATTTTTTTGTATTACAAGTTTTCTGAAATATTTTGTTTAAATATACAAATGCAGCTTCTAATTAATTATGTGCTTTTTTCATACATTTCCAGGACAGAAATCTGAACTAAAATAAATCCCTAAAAGGGTATTTTAGACATTTACTTTCGACTAGTTTGAAAAGAGACATGTTATGGAAGCAAATAGCCTAAAGTCTGTTTTCATCTGTTGTGTCTCGCCTAAAACCCAAACTCACCGTATCACCATGTAACTCAGGTGATCTGTTTTCAGCTTTTATCTAAAATCAAACAAGCTTTTTCATTTCATTCCTGGAAAGAAAAAAAAAAGGTTTTCGTCAAAAACAAAAACGCTGAATCAAATCTGATCTTAAAACCATGTTTCAATATTCACTGACATTTAAAACACAAGATGCAGGGATATTATATGTCCTCATAAAACCTTGCAAAGTGCTGGCATAGAGGATATACACCTGATATCACCATAAATTCATTCTAGCCTCCAGCTAGTTCAGAACGCAGCAGCTCGGCTTCTCTCTGGTTTTAACCGATGACATCACCTTACCCTGATACTAGCTTCTCTCCGTTGGTTCCCTGTTCGTTTCAGAATTGATTTTAAGATTTTACTGAACACTTTTAGAGCTCTGTCTAGGTCCCCAGGATACATAGCGGACATATGAGCTAGTTTAGAGCCTCAGAACCCCGGGTGATGTCCCTCCGGCTGTTCCAAAGTCAAAGCTTAAATCTTTAGGTGATCGTACGTTTGCCATCACTGGCTCCTCAGCTTTGGAACGACCTGCCTGAGGAGATAAGACTCGCAGAATCAGTGACATCTTTTAAATCACCTCTTAAAACCCATTTTTATAGACACAGACTATAGGCTTTTATGTGTTGTCTTTTTATTTCCTTTAACGTTGTCTTTTTATTGCTTTTATTACCTTCGTTCTTTTTATTTGTGTTTATTTATATTGACACTTTGTGATTTGCATTTTGCATTTTTGGCTCACTCTTTCAAACTTTATCTTAATTTTGTCTCCTTTATGTTTGGTTGTTCTGCTTGCTATATTGCCCTCTGAGTATCCTGTTTCTGCTTTTGAGTTGTCCGTCAAAGCACTTTATAAATTCTGTTTTTAAAGGTGGTATATAAATGATGCTGTTATAATTTCACCATCTGCAACTGTACATTCACATGTTAAAATAACAATATAAACATTAAAGCTAACAGATTTCTTTTCCAAAGAACGACACACTGTGCATTCAGAAGGTGTTCAGACTGGTTTTGTTGTTGCTCTGTTGTACATTGTCAGCTGTGGGAGCTTATATAGACAGGTGTGTGTGTGTGTGTGTGTGTGTGTGCCTTTCCCAGTCATGTCCAATCAGCTGAATTCCCCACAGCTGGACTCCAATCAAGGTTGTAGAAACAGCTCAAAGATGATCAAGAGAAATAGGAAGCACCTGAGCTAAATGTCAAGTGTCAGAGCAAAGAGTCTGAATACTGAGGTTTTTCTTTTCAACAACAAACATTTCTAAAATCATATTTTTGCTCATTACGCCGCATTGAGTGCAGAGTGATGAGGGGAAAAAATAATTTAAGGCTGCAACATGAAATGTGAAAAAGATGAAGGGGTGTGAATGCTTTCTGAACGCACTGCTGCTGCTGAACAGAGGAAAAACAATCTTTCTGTGGAACCTCGACACCCATATGATCAATGCTGGAGAAACCAGGAGGGGGCTGGTTGAAGGGAACAGTCTGCCTGATCTGAACACAATAAGGCTTTGTTATTGGACTTCTGTCCTAATCATGGACTGTCTATAGGGAACACCCTGTTCAGGCATAGTTGATGAGCGTGTGTGGCACCAGAAAGATCAGTGATGACTCTGTGGCTGTGTGTGATGGACACTTGGATGGAACAAGTTGTGACCATTAAAGGGATAGTTTGGATTTTTTGAAGTGGGATTATATGAGGTACTTAGTATATATATATATATATAGTCAGTGTATTACCTAAAGTAGAGAGCAGTCAGCATGCCCCCAATTTGGAGAAGCAGGCAGGAGTACTGACACTGAAGCTAAGCAATGTACTGCTGTGGACGTACTTTAGACACCTAAAAAAAAAAAAACAATATCAGTGTAAATGTACACTATATTTAGAATATTTTCACTGCTTTACCTTGCTGTCAGACAGGCTTTTCCGACGGGGGAACTGAAGCTGTTATATCCATCTATGCCACCAGACTCTTTGACAAAAATGTAATTTTACCTTGCAGAACACGGAAGTTGCTGGTCTAGTGCTGCCTCGATCAGTTACTTTGTTTGAGTTTGTGTGTGTTTTTTCAATGTGGCTAAAATATGTCTTGCCAGCTGTCCCCACCCACAGCAGTATTTACTTTTATTTTATTTTTTCCAACCTTTATTTAACCAGGAAGTCCCATTGAGACTGAAAATCTCTTCTACTAGAGAGACCTGGCCGAGGTAACAGCCAGTCAGAGCACATTTAAAATGCAACAAATACAACATATAATACAAAAATCCACAGTAAAACAACAACTATTCAAACATTACGGCACATGTCTCTGTCACCACATTCTTTATGATGCCCTTAAATTCATCAGTGGATTTAAGTGTTTCTAATTTCAGATTTTTTTGGAGATTGTTCCATGTCCAAAGTGCAGAGTAGGAGGATGCAGTTTTCCCCAGATCTGTTAAAACCTGGGGTATATTAAAAAACAACCACCTGGAGGAGCGTACCTTATAACTATCAGACCTGTTGCTTAGCTTACGTGCTTGTACTTCTGTCTGCTTCTCCAAACTGGGGGCGTGCTGACTCCCATCACTGTTGGTGATACTCTAACTATGGATAAGTACATCATAAGCCTTGCTTCCACCAACCAGTCTGGTTTAATTCAGTTCGTTACACATTACGATGGTTGTTTTAGCGTGTCCATGGTCAAAAGTCATGGACTCTAGCAACAGACCCATTCTGTTACATCCTGTTTTTTCGTCACACCTCTGTTGAGGTAGCTAAAACACTGATCCTGTTCTTTTTTGTTCTGAAATTGTCGCTGCGCACCTCTGTTCCATGAATGATCAACAAGGTGCAGACTCATCCTTTTTCTCCTTTAAGGGCGGTGGCCTTGAGGGTAGCCTGTGAGGGTATGATGTGTACTTCAGCGTCTGTATAGAGAGAAGCAGCTCTCTGGGCGTCATAGTGAAGACAGCAGGCGGCAAAGAGTGATGATGTCAGCAGAATTCAGTGTCTAGTGAGCTCAAGGTTACTCACGAGAAGGCCATGTTTGTTGTTCTGTGGTGAAGACTGCAATAAAGCCATTGTTGGTGAACAGCACCCGAACGCCTCGCCATCCTTCCTTCTGCAGTGGTCTGGACCACTAGAAGCTAGTTACCAGCTAATAACGAGCAAAGCTAAAATGATTGTTAATAAGCCAGCGTGTTCCCAACTAGCTGGTAAGCTGTCACTGAGAGAGGTAACAAGACGTTCCTCTGCATCCCCATGACGAAGAAATACAGTGAAAGCTGGATGGAGCAGTGACGCAGTTATAACTATCTGGTAATGATCCCACCTGCATTAAAGAGCTACTGTGGAAACACTACACAGATCTAGGGTTTAGGTACATTTCCATACAGGTTGTGTACCAGTTCTAAGGGTGCTATACTTAAAGTGTGTGGTGGAAACGCAGTTACACAACCCCACTTCAAAAAATCCCAACTATCTCTTTGAACCAAAGAAACCAAGGGTTAAAAACAGTTTTACAGGCAGTTTGAAGATGGAGTCTTTTTAGCCCAGAGGAAGTGTATATCAGGTAAGGACTGCATTTTCTGCAGCATGGTGGAGAGACACAACTCTGGTGGGACTCTGTGGGCAGAGTTCAGTGAGGCCACTAAAGAAGGACTTTCGATTTGCCAGAAAGTGATTCTGGCAAACTGTCAGATGACTCAGATAAAAGAGGTCTTGTCCAGATTGTTCTCAGCAGGAGGGGAGAGATGCTGATCGTGTCTGGGAATATTGTCAGACCTGTATAAGCGGCGGTAGAAAATAGATCAAATGGATGGAGAATTCAAGCATAAGTTTGTACAAACAGCCTGAAGGTTAAAGAGAGGCAACAGACAGCCAGAGTGTGCTTTTGAAGATGTTGATTAGGCTGAAAAATCCTGCTTTGAAATAACAGCCTGTGGGCTTTCAGGCTTGGTTAAAGGAATAATTTGACATTTTGGGAAATACTCTTATTCGCTGTATTGCAGGGAGTTTGATGAAAAATTTGATACTGCTTTCATATCTTTGTGATAAATACGGAGCTGGAGCCAGGAGGCGATTAGCCTTAGAATAAAGACTGGAAGCTGGGGTAAACAGCCAGCATGGCTCCGTCCAAAAAATGATATCAGCACCTCTAAAGGTCACTAATTAACACAATATATCTCCTGTGTTTAAGCCCTAGACAAAAAGAAATGTAAAAATGTCAGTTTGTGTTTTAGGAGCAGTTAAGTGCTGAGACTATTTCTTAGCTTTAGAGAGGCTGAGTACTGAACTCAGATAATTAAAGGCACTAAATGAATTGCCTCAGTACTATTGAGCGTCAAAAAACGGCCTGTCATTTGGTTCCTAAATTCCATACCTTAGAAGTATAAGTGTTAATGAGCCAGTGAGCATGCAGAATGCTTGTACCAAGATCTACTAATGCTGGTGATTAGCTGCTAACATTATCTGTCACAGGGGCATGCAAGACAAACACGACATCATGCCCAAAGACGAAGCTCATGTGTGTGTTGTTGTATTTTGAGAGGCTTGGCGACAGTTTGTGTTGGATAGATGTAACAGAAGTCTAAGAAGAACTCAAAAGTGTGGCTCCATTTTCTGAGGCTTGATACCGATAGCGCACAACGCAACATATGCAAAAAGGACATTGTTGCCAAGACTATCAAAACAACAAATGTCTGGAAACACTTGAACATGCATGGCATAAATTCAAAAGCAGAAAGTTGCTAAATATTTGACTGCAATTAGAAGAACGGGCCGCAGCCATCTTCCTCTCAGCATTCAAGTCCGTCGACGTTACAGAGCCTACTTCACAATCACCACCATTCCCCAGATACAGGATTACTGAGGACGATGCTATGATGAATGGGATGTTGGTAATGTTTGGTGCACATAAAAGCTCGGCCAACTTGTGCATGGTTGTTGCTAAAGTTAACACTCCTGTAATACATGTGGTGACTTAAACTGGGACCCGTTTTGATATGTTAACAGACAACCTTAAGTTGTGGTAAATAGGTTTGTGTCTTATGTTGTAAATATGCCTTGAGTGAAAAATGCCAAGGTCCTGCAGCACAAAACTGAAGAGCACTATTAGTACATATACCTACTAAAGTACTGCACCAAAATTCATATACCACAAAACTTCAATTAGTAGCCTGGGCTATTGTTTGCTTAAATTCCTGAAATCAACAGGCCTATATTTGGGACAGGCCTTCAACTCCTTTCACACAAATATAGGACAAATGATCCAATTGTTTATTTAAACCAGTATGAATATTACTTGTTAAAAAATTAGGCTTCAGATAATATATTAATCATAAACCATTAATTGGATCTAGCTCCGACAGACAATGTGTCAGAGACAGAAAGAGTTACGGCACTCGAGGACACAACACGACTTTATCCTATTAAAACAATCCTCACAACTTGGATTAATTTTTATGAAAAACCCTTATGATGCTTTTGATCTGAGGACCTTTACGGACTAAAGGAATATAAATAACTTACAGGCTAATCAAGGAATGGACACATAATTTGAGGTTGCGAACAACCTGGTTTTATACATCTGAAGAAGTTCTATAAAAACATGAACTGCTTGGCAACCAGACCAGGCATCTAATTGAGACATACGTTTATTTGTCAAAATGTGTAGCCACACCATGCTAGTAAAAGGGACTGGGTGTTTAGTTGAGACTAGGCTTTTCATTGAAGTTTTACGGTATACCCCACGAAATTATGTGCCAATGATTCATGTATAACCCACATAATTGTGTAGGCACCAATCACGTGACCAATTTGACAGGAGACAGGTTGAAGATGGATCACAAAACACAGGACTTTCCCCCAAGAGACCGATGTTTAGAACTGTCATTTTAAGGTAAGTCCTCACCATGTTTCTTTTCCTAAACCTAACCTACTGTACGTAACTTGCCTGGGTGTTGCTTCATAGGACATCATACAAACCATTGTATTACAATACGTCAAACTAATGAGCTGACACAGAGCCTTCAGTTAACCATGTGGTAAACAGGTTTATATTTCTATGTTATGCAACTGCTTTAAATGTATAACAACGCCAAGGAGGTGAAAAATAAAATACAGTTGTGTTCCGTAATTTTATTTTAGTTTGAATGGATTTTATGAAATTGGTATCAAAAAAGTATCATCCAGGAGCCAGGATCGAAGTTGAGTTATCAGAAACGTTATCAAAAAGTTTTTAATGATACCAAGCCTTAGACTGCTGGTGTCGGTAGGTGTATTTTTGAACTCTGGACAGAGCCAAGCTAGCCGTTTCCTCGCCAATTCCAGTCTTTATGCTGAGCTAATAGCATCCTGATGCTAGCTACATACTTAATGCACACATAGAAGAGTGGCATCAATCTTCTGATCCAACTCAGCTATAAAGTTAATAAGCATTTTTCCCCAAATGTCAAACTCTTCCTCGCTACATGTGCTGTTACTTCCCTGGTGTTAAGGTACAAATACATACAGCGTATGTGTCACATTTCAGCATCTACAGACAGTGTGATGATTCATTCTTGTATTCGTTTATTTGTCCCCTTTTCACAGCAGCCACAGCAGGCTTGTTTTGCTGCTCAGTGGTGGACTAAAGTGACGTCACAGCATACCCTCTATTTCACTGTGATGTGATCTGGCTATTATTTCACCCATTTAGAGATCTGACCCAAAATAGACTCCCTGTGCTTCTTCAGTGTAAATCTCTTCACTCACTTTCCCTCCAGAAGCAGAGGCACCACTCCGCCGTAGAAACCTTCCCATCCTTGTAGCTGTCACAGGAGTTGAAGAAGGGTCGGATGCAGACCTCGTACTTGTCCAGGTTAATAGCAGCGAGTTCAGCTTGGTCCAGATACAGGTCACTGTTGGTGTCCAGCCTGGAGAACATCCAGCCGATGGAGTCCTTGCAGCTGGCTACGAGGCTCCTGTCCAGCGCTGTCAGAAATCATTTTCATGGCACTTTATTTCTTTTCATACTAGCACATTTCACGTTACATGCCTCTGCATAGACAATTGAGTTGTAAGTTTGAGAATAAATCTGCTTTGTGAGTTTCTAACCTGAAGCGGTGCCAGCTCCGAGCTTGCCAGAGTTATTCTGCTTCGCGTTTCCATGAAGGAGTTGGAACCAGTCTCTCAGGCGGTCGCCCAGGTCTGCCAGGTCCTGGCCTGTGCAGCTCTCTGAGGGAGCGACAAAAAAAAAGGGAATCCCTGCATTCAAAACTTTGGCAGACACTAAACAGCGATCTGACTCACCTTCCCAACAGACAGGCTTCATATTGCTCTTACTGATGTACAGTGAACAGAATCAAAGGCACAGCTTTCCCTCACTGTAAAGCTGTCGAGGCGAACTGTTCATGCTGTCATTTATAAGCGTATGATCTGCTGCTCAAAGAAAACATTACTTCACAATTAACTCTGCGGCAGCTATTTGCTGTTATCCAATAAAGAAATCCACTTTCAGTCTGGGGCTAAGCACTTTTTCCAGGCTACAGATGAAAAACAGGAGTAACATTTCATCCTTTTGATCAATTGGCATTTTTACATGCCCGAGAGCTTACAATCAATACTGTTTGGCTGCCATGATAGATAGTGTACACTCTAAATAATTACATGATTGAAAGAGCAGTTTAACCACATGGGGGATATTTGGCTAACAGTAATCTCTGAAATTGTTGAGTATTGATCCCAAACTTGGAGCATTGGGTTTATTGGTTTAATCCTACTAACAGCATGCTGTGTGTGGAGCACCTTAAACCTTTGCTGCTGATGAAAAGTCCTAACTGAGGTTCCTAACTGAGTGAAACAACCCCGAAGCATGTTTGTAGCAGCCATGATGAGAGAGGTTTGAATTCTCTAACTGCTAGGGAGAGGTGCTTCTATGCTTTCTTTCTTATCTCGTTTAGAATTGGATACACTGGACCATCCTTTACCAAAGGAAAGGAGATAATGCCATCCTGTAATTCCTTGTGGCAACATTTACAGCAATGCACCATTTAGCTGGTTGCAAAAACAAACAATAAGACCATCTTCCTTAAATTTATTTTTATACAATCACAGTACTGTAATTGGTATTCATGGCAATAAAAAGGAGTGGACAGGAGGGTGAGTGTGAGCAACCATTCTCAATGTGACAACCAGGGATGCACGATATTGGCATACCGATATGTCACAACTCATTTGACTGATAACTGATACTGATATGTCAACTTTTTCCCCACCTATTTTTATTGATCATCAAGTCTTTTCTGTCATGGAATTAACATCATTCTATGCCTGCATACTCTTATCGTGATGGCCCATCAGCAGATAGAGACATGAAATACAATGCTTTTCAATGTATGTAATATTCATATAAAAGGTGGAGCTGTGAACACTGCAGTCTGTTGATTGGTCAGTAGAGGACGGTCACTCTGCTCAGGGCTGAGTTGTGGCTGGTTTTGAGGCTCATGTAACCACTGTTCATACTGTGGAGAGTTTTATTGGTAAACTGTAACTATGCAATGAAAGGATGTTTTGCTGCCTCTCACAGCAGCTGGAATCCAAGAAAAAATAACTTCATTCACTGGGCCGACTGCCGGCGACTTTTAAGGTGGAACGTTTACATGTAATGTTACTCAATGTATGAGGTGACGACGTGAATCCATCAGCACACCTTAAATTTCACTGTGACAACTTTGACCATTATTTTAGTTTTTATATGACATACACTTTTAGTAATGAGTGGATCTGCAAGCGTTTATATGTATTAATTTTGATTCGCACAAATCCCAATCCTCACTCGCAGAAAAAAAAGCATCGTGGAGCGTTGTTCCTGTGGGCTCCAGCAACACTAAACCCCTGAGCTTGCCTGAGAAGGACTAAATGCACAAACCTGCTATTTTTAAACATCCCATGGAGAGAGACTCTCACTGCAGCCTGTTTTATTTTGCTCTGAAATGTTGTCTCGTTCTGTGGACGATAAACGAGATGCAGACTTCCATCTGTGTCACCGGTAATTACGAAATACAGTGAGTGCTGGACAGAGCAGTGAGTGACAACAACCCCGCCCACATTTAAGAGTACTGTTTGCAGTCTGACGGATTACTTTTGGTTCCAAAGGTACCATACCGAAACTGTGTGGTGGGAACGGTGCTTTAGATCCATGGATGTATTAAGAGAACTGGATACAGCATTGGAGGCGGGACCTGTTCATTCCTATGAAAGCTGCATAGTGGCGCATGACCTCAAAAAGTTCAACTTCAGTTTGTATAATTACACGGATCTTCTGTATTGTTGCGCGCATGGAGAAGGTGCACTAGAGACTTCCACCAGCCAAGTGGCGTACCTCCGGCTTAGCCCTCCCTTAACTTAAATTGGGATAAAATTATTTAATTGTGCGGCTGTTCTATGCTTTTAAAATATTTTCGGACCAAATAGATCAAATTTTGATAGTGAAAGAAGTCATTGCGCTAAAAGAAATTGTCAGCTTAAGTCTATGGGGCTTTTGGGGCCCATTTTTGGACCCGGAAGTTGTAGTTCCTCGGTTTGGCCACTATGTAAAATAGGCTTCAAAGCCCAGATCTGTGCCTGAGGCTTAATTAAACCCCAGCCTAGAGTCATGAGAGGGATGACAGTGATGTAGACAGGAAGACCTGAATCCCAAAATTAAGATGCATGAACACAAGAAGGTGAAGAAAAGGCCACTTACCACGTTTTGTGTCGGTATTTGTGAGGGTGACGGAGGCTGTGGCACAGGGGCAGAAGCCAGAGCACAGGATGCTGAGCTCTTTGCCTGTGAGGCAGGCCTGCTGCTCCAGCTTACACTGTGAGGAGAAAGAGCGAGACAGTTAAAATATTTATGGAGGTGACCGCAGGAAAAAGAGATTGCTCATTCAGATGAGACACTGCACTTAGAGAAAGCCAGCAAGAATGAGCTGTCATTTTCCGCTGTCTTCTCAAGCAAGGTCAAAATTAAAAACTATACATAAATCAATAAAGAGTCCTGGCAGGGGCCGGTGTACGGTGATGCCGCTCAAAACAACGTCAGTCATTAATCATACAGACACGTTGAGCCGGTGCACTTGTCCTCCCGCAAGCAGTGATGAACTGTGCTGCCCTGCTGCGTCCACGTATATGTCAGCGCAGCAGGAAACAGCTCTTGACTGGACTCTTCTCATTATTTAAAATGATGACACTGCCGCTTTCCATTTCTTCTCAGGGTTTTTATGCTGGCAGAATCCAGTAATAAAGCAAAAGAAAAATGATGGGCGTAAAACGTAGAGTGCTTTTAACAAGAGATGGCAGTGCAGAATATTTTCCTCTTACCTCGGAGGCGTAGTTGTGTCCATCAGAGCCACATACAGGTGAGGAGGCAGCCACAGGACAAGGCTTGCAGCTGCTTTCATGAGCCTCCAGCTGCCCTGACTGCTTGACTCTGAACGACAGGAAAAAAAGAAAAAAAAATTTAAATGTCAGTCCACTTGAATTACAGGAGAAACATTTTCTCACCCACCTCCACCTGTAGTGGTATCTAACCATGCAGATAGTTTTCCAAGGCTTTTATGGTATCTGTCACAGAGATGCCACCCCAATACAACAAGAAAACAAGAGTCTACAGTCACACTAGCGGCTCTGTGAGGCTGTACTTGGGCAGAGTGATGGCACTTTGACCAAAATGCTCACAATTCTAACACCTGCTAAATATCAGCAGGTACAACATTTATCAATTTAACCATCTTAATCCAGGTAAAGCTGAGGCTGTTAGGAATGTCATTAGTTTTGCAGGTGTCTGGTCAAAGTAAAATTTCAATGCGATGATGGCACCTGAAGAAATCATCATCAGGCCAGGAAAAGATTCCTCCTTTGGGAACCACGACTGTTTGTACAAAATTAAATTGGGGTTAGCCCTATGTTCCCTCAGCCCCTAGTTCCCTCATTGACTTTCTTCTTCATTCCTCAGTAGGCCCTTTGTTCCATAGCCCCATGTTCCCTCATTATCAGAGCAGCTCCTTCCTTAACTGGGTTGGCAATAAAGGTTGCCCATGTTAATACAGGAAAACATTACCTCGTTGGTGGATGTGCTGATCTGAGGGAACATAGGGCAGAGGGAATATCGAGCTGAGGGAACATAAGGCAGAAGGACCAAAGGGCTGAGGGAACATAGGATGCAGGGAACAAGAGGTTGAGGGAATGTAGGGATGGAGGAACATAGAGTAGAGGGAAAGTAGGACTGGGGGAACGTAGAGTAGAGGGAACATAGGGCAAAGGGAACATATGGTTGGGGGAAAACAGAGCTGAGGGAACAAAAGGCTGAATGAACCTAGGGCTGAGGGAATAAAGCATTGAGGGAACAAAGGGCTGAGAGAATAAGGTTTGAGGGAACATAGGCATAAGGAAACACAGGGCTGAGGGAACATAGGGTTGAGGGAACATAGGGTTGAGAGAACATAGGGCTAAGGGAACACAGGGCTAGAGGAATAAGGTTTAAGGTAACATAGGGCTAAGGGAATATCAGAATCAGAAATACTTTATTGATCCCCAAGGGGAAATTGTTTTCGTTACGATAAAGGGACAAAGGGCCAGGGTAACGTAGGGCTGAGTGAATAAGGGATGAGGGAACATAGGGCTGAAGGACCATGGGGCTGAGGGAACTTAGAGATAAAGGGACAAAGGGCTGAGGCAACGCAGGGCTTAGTTAATAAGGGCTGAGGGAACATCGCTATGAGGGGATACAGAGCTGAGGCAACGTAGGGCTGAGGGAACACAGCGCCAAGGGAAAATATGGCTGAGGGAAAAAGGGTTGAGGGAACATACCACTTAGGTGACACAGGGCTGAAGGAACATGGTAGCTGAATGAACATAGGGCTGAGGGAACATGAGGGTAAAGGGACAAAGGGCTGAGACAACATAAGGCTGAGGGAACATAGGGCTGAGAGAACAAGAGTTGAGGGAAAATAGGGCTAAGGGAACACAGAGCTAAAGGAATAAGGTTTAAGGTAACATAGGACTAAGGGAACATGGGGCTGAGGCCATGTGGGGCTACGTGAAAAAGAGATGAGGGACCATAGTGCTGAGAGAATAAAGGGCTCAGGGAAACTAAGGCTGAGGGAACATAAGGCTAAGGCGAACCCAGGACTGAAGGAACATAGGGTTGAGAGAACAAAGGGCTAAGGGAACACAGGGCTAAAGGAATAAGGTTTAAGGTAACATAAGGCTAAGGGAACATGGGGATAAAGGGACAAAGGGCCGGGGCAACATAGGGCTGAGTGAATAAGGGATGAGGGAACATAGTGTTGACGGAATAAAGGGCTCAGAGCAAATGGGGCTGATGGAACATTGGCTTGAAGCAACAAAGACAAGATCCCACAAAACTTCAAGACGATCCAATAGCTGAGATATTAAAGTCAAAGTGGCCGACATGTCCTTCCATAGATTCATCCATCCAACGTGGCAAAAAGCTCAAAAGAAACATCGCTCTCCAGAAACAGTGACCCTGCTACTCACTGTCAACAGTTTTCATTGTGACTATTTCTGTAATAGAAAGTATTTTCAGAGACAGCATTTGACAGAGAGGTCTGTAGATTTTCCAGAGTAACAGATAATGCCTGCCTGTCTTCCACAGTGCTGGAATGAAATGTCCACAGGCGTCAGGACAGCTGAGTCACTGCCCAGTTAAGAGACTCACATCTTGACACCACACTTAGTTATTTCTTAAAAAACAAACAGAAAAGTAGCACTTGCACTGCAGCACTGATCATGCTTTTAGCTGCTTGTTTGAGAGAGATGCACTTCCAACATCTGATGATATCTTGTTCTTGTTCCTGTCAAGTTTGAATGCACTTATTGTGAGTCGCTTTGGACAAAAGGATCTGCAAAATAAATGTAATGTAACGAGACTGGTTGGGGAAGACACGTCGCTGTTGAATTTTTTAGATTCACTTCCACTGTGATGGGACGGCAACAGAAACCTCAGGGGTGGATATCTACGATCATTGGTAAATAAAACCAAAATTTTCTGCATTGCCTGTTAATATTTGAA
This sequence comes from Cephalopholis sonnerati, assembly GCA_019142605.1. Lineage (NCBI taxonomy): Eukaryota > Metazoa > Chordata > Actinopteri > Perciformes > Serranidae > Cephalopholis > Cephalopholis sonnerati. Next base: position 24,600,164 of record JAGQAX010000020.1, read on the forward strand.
TGCAGCGCTTTGTAAAATCCCCCCTTTGCTTGATTTCCTCTCACACGGTGATTGACTTCATGTTCAGTGAGCACAAGCATCAGGCCCTGCAGTACGACTTCTGAGGCTGCTACTTAATGATGCTAGGATGGTTTAGTGTGGTTGCGTTCGTGCTTATTACCCATTATTCGACACAGTCTCTCTCATCTCTGGAGTGACTCTGTAAATGAAGCACTTTATTGAAAAAGATAAACGCCTGTCGCAGCAGATAGACTTTGCAGGTAGTAATAATTCACTCCATTAATTCTTTTCAGACTGCAACCCTGCTCATTTGTTTTCCAGTCAAAGTGGAATGAATGGGTGAGGGAGTAGATAAATGCTTTTTCAGTGAGGTTTACCACAGAAAACTAAAGATTCTTTGTGAGGCGAGGCGCATTTGAAATACTATAAATACCAGTATTACATTGACCAAAATGTTAATATATTTTCTATACGCTTTAACTGTAGTGGTTTTAACCCAGCACCTCTCAAGCTGCCTTATAATCAACATGGGTAGTCCAGTGAAGTATAATTTTCGACATGGGGGGTCAAGCACTCAATGTTCCCCATGTTCAAGTGGGTTGAGACGTAAGAACACTGTTGCTAAGTGACGCGCAATCAAACGCACTTAGCACCTTTAGTTTCCTTTTTACACATGGTGACTGATTGTGTGTTTCCTGCATGCTGAGGTCAAAAAGGGTAGACTAGACAACAAAATAATTAATATGCAGATAGTATACGTTTCAGTGATGAAAAAATACACAGAGTAAAATCTAAATGGGAAGAAAAGAAAAGGATGATTGGTAGAAAGACGTCCTGAATCATCTTTAACGTGCACGGCTCAGTTTGATCCAGTTGATAGAGGTGCACAGGGTCCACCTTAACAAAGCCAGACTGGCTGAGATATATCTGAGTCTTTTTTCAACTATGGCTCATTTTGGAAACTTTTAGAAAATCTAAAATATATTTGGAGAAACGCAGTGATACAATATTTTCAGTAAAATAACACTGGCATTGCCATTTCCATTACAATTTGTCTTTTCCATCACAGCAAACAAAGTGATGGGAATGACTGCTGTGGAAATGACATTCTGTCACATTTTAAAAAAAAGTCATAAGTTGGCTCACTAGCAATAAATATACACAAAATACACAATATAAAATGATGTGTTTCTTCTTATTCGTACATTCAAAGGAAATATGAGCTGTTTGGAATGTTAGCTAATAAATATATTCTTGATTTAACAAAGACTGACCTTTAGTTCTTCTTATATTTGTTACCTCCATGGAGCTAACTGTGCTCCATGTTCCCTTAGCTCCATGCTCCCTTATTATCAGGCCCTTCCATAACTGGGTTGGCTATTAGGGTTGCTCATGTTATTACAGGGCTGAGGGAACATAGTGTTGAGGGAATAAATGGCTAAGGGAAAAAAAAGGATTAACGGAACATAAGGCTGAGGTGATACAGGGCTGAAGGAAAACAGTGTTGAGGGAATAAAGAGCTAAGGGAACATAGGGCTGAGGAAAAATAGGGCTGATGGAATAAGGTTTGAGGCAACATATGCCTGAGGGAACATAAGGCTGAAGGAATGAGGTTTGAGGCTACACAAGGCTGAGGGAACACAAGGTTGAGGGAACATAGAGCTGAGGGAATAAGAGTTGAGGGAACATAAGGCTGTGGTGACACAGGGCTGAAGGAACATAGTGTTGAGGGAACAAAGGGCTAAGGCAATATAGGGCTGGGGGAACATGGGGCTGAGGGAACATAGAGCTAAAGGAACATGGAGCTGAGGGAATAAGATTTGAGGCAACATAGGGCTGAGGGAACATAGGGTTGAGGGAACATAGTGTTGAGAAAACATAGGGCTAAGGGAACATGGGGCTGAGGCCATGTGGGGCTAAGTGAATAAGAGATGAGGGACCATAGTGTTGAGAGAATAAAGGGCTCAGGGAAACTAAGGCTGAGGGAACATAAGGCTAAGGCGACCCAGGACTGAAGGAACATAGTGTTGAGAGAACAAAGGGCTATGGTAACATAGGGCTAAGGGAACACAGGGCTAAAGGAATAAGGTTTAAGGTAACATAGGGCTAAAGGAACATGGGGATAAAGGGACAAAGGGCCAGGAAAACGTAGGGCTGAGGAAACATAGTGTTGAGGGAACAAAGAGCTAAGAGAACATAGGGCTGAGGAAAAATAGGGCTGATGGAATAAGGTTTGAGGCAACATATGCCCGAGGGAACATAGGGCTGAGGGAACATAGGGCTGAAGGAATAAGGTTTGAGGCTACACAGGGCTGAGGGAACATAAATATAGCATAAGTATAACAACAAGTTTATAAACTCTAAAAAAGAAACTCCCTGAATTTACATATTATTGCCAACAGTGTGGTGGTAACAACAGTTACCCAGAGACAGGCGTCCTTTTCATGAAAAAATACACTAAATACTATCATGTCTTGCAGCACGATACATTCTAATTAAATGGGTATATAAGTGTTGTTTGTATCTGCAGGTAATATTACATCAGTGTTCAATTAAAAATAAAGCAGGCCCAAAATCTGGCTCAGGGACAAAGGACAATACAAAATAAAAAAAATTAATTAATTTTTGTATGTTCCTTTGGGTGCCAAGTAAATGTGACAAAAATAAAACATAGGAAATGTGTTTTTGTTTTTCTTATTTGTCACAAGGACACAAAAACTACAGTAGTTGAAGAATCATCCATATATCGATCTATATCCTGAGTCTGATCCAAAATGTAATCGTTGGTGATTGATGGTGAGCTCCAAGCACATCTTATGCATATGTATTGGTCCTGTCCACAAAGGCAGCAGCCCCCGTCGTCAGTGTTTGATACTTTACTCACTACCTTACATTTATTGTCATAACAATGCCCTCTAGTAGCTGTATCTGGGGTGCCATCACAACCCTTGCGATGCACAGCCAAATGTGGAGATATATGAGCCTTTACCAGACTCTCAACAAGAGGACGGCTATTACTGTCCATGAAATCTCCAAAACCACCCTCCTTTTCTATCTGGTTGAGTAATGTGATGCTTTTTTGTAAGCTTGGGAAAATAAAATCCTCTCTTGGGGGAGCCACTGAAGGTTTCTTTTAGTTATGTAGAACATTTATTGAGTATTTCAGTAACCTGTCAAACATTTCTCCAGACTACGAATCAAATCTCCAGCCTTTTACTCCAATAAATAACAATGTTTAATTCCCTGGCGAGTCCTTCAACGCCCCCTTTTTTTTCTTTCGCCCATGTTGTATGGTTTATTGTCTACGCTGCTGCTGCCCTGCTCGCTCTTTCAGCTCCACCTCCACCTCAGCATCCATCTGCAGGCTCTGGCTAAGGGGGGAAATATTTAATCATCACTACCCAATATCTCATGTAAACATATCTGCGGAGAGCGATGAGGCTGGAGTCTAGACGCCAAACTCTTACTATGTTCTGCTGTTGAAATAAATATTGAAACGTGATCTGTCTCACTGAAATGCTCTTCTTTTTGTCAAATAGGAGGCATCATAACAGTTCGAAATTCCTCATATTTTAACTAGAAGGCTGATTTGTATTTTCAGTCCATACAACATGACACGGACTCAGTGTGCACAAACATAAGAACCTGGTGGAGAGGATTATCAGATGCACTGAGCTGAGAAGATTTTGTCCACTCTCGTTAGTTTACATCTGATTTGATGACGTGTTCATTTTAGTCCATCTTAACTGCATAAATGTTTAAGTTCACAAACTGATGATCCGTGTAGTTTTAACTTATTAAACTAAGTAATAGTGGCTTCATTTTTAATTAAAACTGTGCCACGGGAGTTCATGATACATCATGCATTAGATCATGATGAGTCACGTATTAGATAAGCATTAATTAATCATAAGGTATGTACCCTAGACATTAAGTGTTATCCATTAAGGTAGCATCTCTTTCTTCTGTGTCTGACAGGAGCACGACTGTAATGGTTGTAGGTGTAGCTGTGTATAAGGATAGAAGCAAATGATGGCCTTGAAGACTTGAATCTTTTTTTAAAAATATTTTTAAAAGGATTTTATTTGAGAGGCAAATAAAGAAAGAGGGTTCCTGGTTTGAGACCCAGCGTGGGGGAGCCCTTCTGTGTAGAGTTTGCATGTTATTCTTGTGTCAGTGTGAGTGTTCTCCAGGTGCTCCGGCTTCCTCCCACAGTCCAAAGACATGCAGGTTAGGTTAGGTTTCCACCTAGCAGTACAGTACAGTTCAGTTCGGTACGCTTTCTTTCTGTTTTCACTGTGACAAGTTGTGGATGGTACCAATGCAACCGTTCTGTACCGTCCCCATGTTTGGTCCCCCCTCTGTTGGGGTACCTAGCACACAGATCTGGCACTAAAAGGTGGAGCTGTGAACACTGCAGTCTGATTGGTCAGTAGAGGACGGTCACTCTGCTCAGGGCTGAGTTGTGTCTGGTTTTGAGGCTCATGTAACCACTGTTCATACTGTGGAGAGTTTTATTAGTAAACTGTAACTATAAAATGAAAGGATGTTTTGCTGCCTCTCACAGCAGCTGGAGTCGCAGAAAAAATAACTTCATTCACTGGGCCGACTGCCGGCAACTTTTAAGGTGGAACATTAACTTGTAATGTTACTCAGTGTATGAGGTGACGACGTGAATCCATCAGCACACCTTAAATTTCACTGTGACAACTTTGACCATCACTTTAGTTTTTATATGACAGACACTTTTAGTAATGAGTGGATCTTCAAGCGTTTATACATACTAATTTTGGCCGGATTATGTGAACTGCGTATATTCTAATCCTCAAATGAAGCAAAGAAAAGCGTTGCGTAGGGTCGGGCAAACGCAGCACTAAACCCCTGAGCTTGCCTGAGAAGGACTAAATGCACAAACCCTGCTATTTTTAAATATCCCATGGAGAGAGACTCTTACTGCAGCCTGTTTTATTTTGTTCTGAAAATGTTGGCGTGCAGCCTCGTTCTGTGGATGATAAACGAGGTGCAGATTTCAATCTGTGTCATCGATGATGAGGAAATACAGTGAGTGCTGGACGGAGCAGTGAGTGACAACAGCCCCGCCCACATTTAAGAGGACTGTTTGTGGTGGAAACAGCTAGGGTCTAGGTACCATGTCTGAAGGGTTACTTTTGGCTCCAAAGGTACCATACCGAAAGTGTTTGGTGGAAACGGGGCTTAAATTGCCTGTAGGTGTGAATGTCAGGTGTGAATGGTTGTCTGTCTCTATGTGCGACCTGTCCAGGGTGTATCCTGCCTCTCGCTCAGTGTCAGCTGGGAAAGGCTCCAGCCCCCCCGTGACCCCTAACAGAATAAGTGGTTACGAAAATGAATGAATTATTATTATTATAACATGAATTGTTAACCAAGGGTATTTAATGCTGGGGTTTGGGAAAATAAAGACTGGCCATCATGTGAATAGCTGGCTGGGAAAATTTCCAAACTTAACAACGGCCGGTCTGCGCCTGAAATTGGGTATTCAATTAAATATAAAATCTAATTGTTATGGACATTATTTGCCTCCATTACTATCTGTGTTGTTCAGTTTTACCACCCTCCATCCACACCATTAATTAGTCATTGCTCAGCATGAGTGTTCGAGCTGAAATGACATCACTCCTGACTCATGACACTCTGTGGCCCTGTACCGAGTTTAATCAATAGCTCTCACAACAAGACACTGAAAGGCTTTTAACTGACGCACAGCTAACTGCCGCTGACACCTACGGCACAGAAGAGTCTGTCCCGTCCACGCAGGAACCTTCTAAACAGCTGCAGCATGTCTTGTAAACACAAAACAAAAAGCCTCCCTCTGACTTCAGGACTCCACCTACCTGTGCTCCAGTTTTTTGCGATTGACACACATGGCCCTCTGGTAGCCCTGAGCGACGCACACCTTATGGCGGCTGCACTTCACATTCTGGCACGGGTCCTTGGTGGTGTCCACGGCTGCAAAGCACAAAAACAACAACACTGAAAATCACCAGAGGTGTCAATCACGGCTGAGGTGTTTTGCTTTAATTCGCTATTTTTGTCACCTCCTGGAGAAAAATACAGAGCTTCCGGCTGTTTTTTATTCGTCTTTTGACAAGGAGCATGTGTTCAACAGATTGATAGCAAACGCAAAACAGAGGAAAGCAGCGATTTTATGTGCTGCATAATCAAATCAGCATATTTACACCTTTTAAAATGATCTTCCGTCCTCTCCTCTCTAAACGGGGCGTCTGCAATGAAAATCATGAAAGGTGTAATGAAAAATATTCTAGCAGTGTGCACAAATGAGTCCATTGATTTTATAGTCAGCACTCCTGAAAACATGGACGCCTCGCTGTCATTAGCGAGGCAGCCTGTCGTCAATAGCACTGCCTGCAGTCTCCAACGGCTGTCTGTGATTGCGAGAAAGCCTGACAGCACTGATTGAGCATCTCTTTCTCTCGGCTTGTCACATCTCACTTCCCCCGTGTCAACTTATCACTGTCTCTCCCCGTCTTGCCTTTTCTCTCCCTCACACAAACACACACACACACACTCCATCTTTGTCTCCCACGTTCCCTTTCTTTCCATCCTCTTCCCTCCCTCCCTCCCTCAACAGCATCTCTCTCTATCTTTGGAGAGTTGAACTCTTCAATGCCAACCTCTTTTCCACTGATAGACTGAGATGGAAATAGCACTGTGTCCTCCACCTTCCTCAGCCTGTGGTCAATGCCATCCGAAACTGGATGTCACACCGTCCCAGCCCATTTGCCGCCTTGCTGGAGAGGCCTCGGAAAACTCGCAGGCTCAGATAAATTTAAGAGTGAGTGGCAAGCGGGCGGTCGGCGAGAGAAATTTAAGCTGTGAAATCCTGAGTCAGCTTTGAGCAGCTGCTTTGTAGTCAACACGGTCAACAGACGAGGTGGCTGCCAGCCAGACTCCTGCAAATCCGGAGACTAGGTGATACTTTGATGCTACAGCAGGGAGGTACGAGGGAACAGTGGATGACATGACAGCTCTGAGGGAATCCAAAAATACTGGTAGGAAGCTGTGCTCCTGTGGCGCTTTTGTTCTATAAGATAGATAGGTATGAGACTGAGCTGGTGAACGGAGTTCGTAAAGAGCCCAAGACCTGCAGCACTTCACAGCCTTCTAGCTTGTGATCCACTAGCTTTCGGAGTAGCAGAGCACCGAGTGGCGTGAGTGTGTGATTAACTTAACCACTTGTTAATTCATATAGAAATATACACTCTGTTTCTTCGACCAACAGGGCTCTCATTTTAGTGTAGAGCATCAGACTGAATTTACGAATGCACCATGTCAGGTCACTCTTCGGGACAGTGGGTGTTACTTGAATAAGTAAACACTGACCAGCGGGACCAGACTGGCCGACCCGTATGCTCTCACTCAGTGGATGGATGATGTCACAGGAAGCTTTGTGGTTGTTTACTATGCCAATCTTACAAAGGAGGACGACACTTGAATGGTTTCTGCTATGGAAGCTAACGTTAGCTAAAAAGTTAGCATTACGTAGAAACCCAATATTCCTCTTAATAGCTCCCCAGTTTCTGATGAGGTGGACATGATAACCCTTAATACACATAACGTTATTCATCCCTACAACAGGAAATACTTTGTCCCTAACCTGATATGAAGTGTGCGCTGCACATGTGAGCATTTTTGATGATCGCCTCCAACCAGTCCTTTCGTCTTATCACATTTAACCCTAGATGTCTTTGTTTTTGTTGACGGGCAGTGGCAGCTGGTATGTGATAGAATTTAAGTTTTGAGCCATGACTCCTTCTATTCTGGCTCCCAATAACACAAGAAGATGACAGTTTGGGCTCCTATGTAGCCTACAGCCCTGTGGTGGAGAGTCGTGTTTTGCCTCCAGCTAACAAACTGACGTCACTGAGTCATCGGCCCTAAAAGGTTCTATATATTCCTCTTTTACCACCAAGGTAGTGTGAGGGTTGGTTCAGAGCCTGGTGTCAAATCTCGAAGCACTTCTCTGTGTTTCGACAACCTAATAGGTGTCTCTCAGCCAGAACTGGATCTAGAGCAGCACCAACACGTTGCTGGTGTAGACCCATGGATGTATAAAGACAACTGGATACAGCGTTGGAGCCGAAAGTTGCTCAGTGGTGCATAGAGCCAAAAATTTTAGTAGAATGACATTACTCTGATCCTCTGCATCGTGGGGCCCATAGAGCACGCTCACAAGAGACTCCTTCCCGAGTGGTTCACTTCCGATTTAGCGCTCTGCTAACTTGAATGGGGATAAAAAATGATTCAATCACACAGCTCTTCTAGACTTTAAAAATGTTATTGGACCAAATGGATCAAATCCTGATGGTGAAATGAGTCGTTTCACAGGGGTTGTGATGCTTGAAAAAATTTATCTATTGGTTTTCAGATGTCGCTTTTACAATATAAGTCGATGGGAAAATGTCTCTTTGGGCTGCATGGAGTCATGTGGTGAACCTGGAAGTTTTAATTTCAACTGCTTATGCCGCCATTTCTATTGCATCTCTGTCCGTCCTGGAAGAGGGATCCCTCCTCGGTTGCTCTTCCAAAGGTTTCTATCTTTTTCCCCTGTTAAAGGGTTTTTTTTGGGGAGTTTTTCCTTCGACGAAATGAGGGTCCAAAGGACAGAGGGATGTCGTGTGCTGTAAAGCCCTCTGAGGCAAATTGTGATTTGTGATATTGGGCTTTATAAATAAAATTGAATTGAACTGAAATTGAAATTTAAAGAAAAAAAAAAAGAGTTTCAATGTGGATGTGAAATCAAAGGAGCAGTGATCTCATTGGAGGAAGCTGGTGTTCGGACAAATACAGCACAAGATGGCTACAGTGAGGTATGACAGAAACATTTAAGAAATAACTTAGGAGCTAAAAGAAGAGTTCAGAAACCAAAGGAAGGACGCCAGGCCAAACAACGATGTTCTGTCATGGAGAAAATGTCCATAATTTGGCACTCTACACAACCCCTAGCAGGAAAAATTTAATAATTCGATGGATTTTTGTTGGAAAAATGCTGCATTTTTGCAACGGTTCAAACACCTACGCAAAAAAACCTAAACAAAATGAATCGTAACATCACACATCGCATGGGAAATCTTCATGCTTCATCATACCTTAACATATGACGGGTCACATAACTTGATATTAAATCAGCCCTCTGATATCTTTCACACAGTTTGAGCGATCACAACGTACATTTCATGCTTGTTTTAGGTCATGTTTAGGCTTGATTTGAGTTTGGTGAAATGAGTCAGCCCTTCAAATTATCGCCGAAATGTCTACACAAAAACAAATTCATCCTCTCTTTGTGACAGGACGTGTAGTTTTTGAATAAACAGCTAGAAATCACAGAGAAATCTGACCAAAATTACAATCGACTTTCATGTTAAATGAGCTCTGGAACTCTGAAAATCATTTCCACAGACTGACGCCGCCTGCATAGCAGATGTATAAACATTTCACCAAAGAAGAAGAGCACAGCGAGACAGCTATTGTGGTCGGTGGAAATATTGGACTTGAAACATTAGTTTTGCCCCGGGAAAACATTTTATCATTCTGGGCAGGCAGAGGAAAAAGATATCTGTGAGATCAAGAAAATATCTTTGAAGACACAACCAGCAGCTGGATAACAAGTAAAGAAACATACAGTGCCACACTGCATCGCTGCTGCAGAGGGTGTGGATAAAGCAGGTTGTCACCCGTTGTCAGGGGTGAGCAGGGATATTAGACTGGGTGCAGCTACTCTTCAGCACCGCAAGGTGTTTTAATATTTCCACAATTTTCTTTTGAAGTTTTGCTTTTACATTCATAAATATTTGACATGTTTATCATATGATTGTCTCCCAGTGCGTACATTGTGATGCATATCTGAACACAGATTAAGGCTGTCCTGAGCATCAAAGCTTCAGTGAGAAATATTCTTAATTAATCGGAGCTTTGACACACACACACAAAGCTAGCAAAATGAATACTTTGCAAGATGGTCAGTCTCATTACACACAGTTTTTGGGTGATTTGCCAAGCTCATTGTGGATTTTATACACACCAGTTTCCTGGTGCATCTGGCGCTCGACGTTTGGGGGTCATCTTGCAATTTTTTTTTACTTTTCCAGACACTTAACGTTTTTGACATCTTGCTAACGTGTCTGTAAGCCGGTCACGTGGTCAATCTGTCCTAGTTTCAGAAGTGCTGCTAATGATTAACATTAGACGAGAGCACGTTGGAGTCATAGAGCTATCACAAAGTTTAAATGTCCTTGTCTGAGAATAATTAAAAATAACAAAACAAAACAAACATAAAAACAAAACGGAGCATTCAAATACTGATGTTACGTTACAGTGTGGGCTCCATGCTTACTCTGACAGCTTGTCAGACCATCACAAAGGGGGCGGGGCTTAGCGAAAGGTCAATTAACTTTGTGACTGCCATTTAACAAAAAAATAAAAAAATCGAGCTTCAGAGTGGATGTGAAATCAAAGGAGCAGTGATCCACAGAGGAGACAGACTGTCTCCTTGCCTTGTGATCCCTCTCAAGAATTCATAATAAACTGAAGTGAGCTTCAAGACAGCACATTAAGAAATAATGAAGAAGGTAAAGGAGGCGTTTTTTTAAGCGATTTGCCCAGCTCATTGTGGATTTTATACATACCAGTTTTTATTGGAGCATCTGGCACTTGACTTTTGGGGGTCTTCCTGCAATTTTTTAAACTATTCTAGACATTTTTGACATCTTGCTAGCGTCTCTGTAAGCCGGTCACATGTGGTCAAACTGTCCTAGTTTCAGAAGTGCTGGACTGCTAATAATGAGAGCAAGTCGGAGTCATAGAGCTATCACAAAGTTTAAATGACCTTGTCTGTGAATAACTAAAAATACTGGATGACTGTTTCTTAATTTATGGAATTTTTGGGGTAATGCTATCTTTCAATTTTTATTTATAAAGCCCAATATCACAAATCACAATTGGCCTCAGAGGGTTTTACAGCATACGATATTCCTCTGTCATTGGACCCTCAGAGTGGATGAGGAAAAACTCCTCAAAAAAAAACCCTTTAATGGGGGAAAATACATATAAAAAATGGGTATGAATATTTTTTTATACATATAAAACGACAACAACAACAACAACAACAACAACAAAAACCCGGGGCATTCAAATACTGATGTTCCGTTGATTACCATGGCAATGATCGCAGCTTTAAAGCATTTGGGTCAGCCCTGAAAAATTTAAGTCATTAAAATAACAGGACTGTTCAGTTTTTAGGTTCTTTTCAAGTTGCACTAAGGTTTTCTTTTCATTTTCAGTTCATTTATTCATACACGCTGGAAAGGAATTAAAATTAGCATTGTGTGTTACAGTTAAAACTGGCAGTTGAAAACTGTTTTTTTCAGCAGGTTACTGTTGTGCAACAAAAACACACTGCAATACAGATTAAAAGCAGAATCAATCAACGGAGGCAAAACAACAAAACACAGGCTGCTACACAGACAATGCAGAGCAGTGGGCTGAAGTGGAGCGAGTAAAATGGGACATGGGATTTAAATCAGTAGTTGCAGGTCTGTCCTTCCATCAGTGTTTATATGTGTGTCAAGTTTCTGGTCTGTGCAAATTCCCAACTTGAAAGGATATGATTTTCTACCCGAAATAAACTGGATTTCACTCGAAATTTTTTTTTTCTCCTTTATTTTCGGAAGGCTCATTTAGCAATTTCACTTTCCATTCCATTTCATCATCTCAGCGTTAGGTGAAAAACCTTTAGAGCAGAAGAAACAAAACAAAAAAAAAGACTTATGTGCCTAATGCAAACAAGCAACTAACTCAAAATATTGCAGGGGAAATACACATTAAGCACCATGGTCTACAAATATATTGATTTTCCCTTATTAAATTAAAATAAATTTGCTTTTGCATGCCGTTTTAAACAACTTTTTTAGGCTTTTAACTTAAAACTGTTTTTTAATTCGTAGAATTTTAACGTAATTATTGTTTTTTAATCAACAAATATCAAACTATTAATACGTTTTTAACCTATCACACCCATAAAGTGCACGACCCATAATCAATATGCTTATTTAATGCTAAACTATGACTTCATCCTATTAACCACACCACGTGTGACAAACCCTTGCGGCTTGGAAACTAGATGTATTTGCTTATTTCTAACTACTGTTATTCTATTTATAATTTTAATAATCTATTTAAGTAAATAATTATATTTTTAATTGCTAAATCATGTTATTTATTTATTTATTTAATGTGCGCATCTGTGCTCTTTTGACTGCGGTCCAATTGGCAAAAAAAAGGACCATTTCAACAGATATTTTTAACCAGTCTTTTATCTTATTTGTGTATTTATTTATCTGCAGATTTTAAATCTTCTAGAATATTTTAATGTTACTCTAATAACATATACATCCAGCAGTTTGACTTGACACTGTGTGTTTGAAATGTGTATTAGAGGTTGTTGCTCTAAAGTAGTGTGGATCACGTTCCAGATCTTAGTCGAAGTGTGACAAAATGATCTCTGACCATAATTGTTTTTGTACGGTGGTACAGTAATAAGTGCATGTGAAACTGAGCTAGTGATGCGTTGCTGTCTCGTGTTGTGACTTGGACGTAGAGCAGTGAGTGTAGGATTGGAGTTGTTGTTTGGGATCTGAAAATAGAATTTAATCACTAGATTATTTGTGCAGTTTTGAAAAGTCAAGGCGTTACAGCGACGAGTTCACGGGGGGAGGTTACCATGGATCCTGTAAGCTCTGTTGCCTAGTCTTGCTGTGGTGAGGGACCATATGGGGAGACAGTAGGATACTGTCGAGAGAATTACTGCATGTAGGTATGTGTCTGAAACAGCAGGGGTGAGATATGGTTTGTTCTTGTTATAGACGTACAGTATCTGGTTGAGCGTCTTTGTTAGCTTCTGAATGTGGTGTCGATATGTGAGATGTAAGTCAAGGAGTACTCAAAGATATTTGTAGGTTTCTGCGATGGTTAGTTTGTTACGTTTTAGTTTGTTTAACAGGCTGAAACATGATGCTGAGGTTATTCATGCCAAAACTGATTGGCAGGACCAGTAGTAGCTACAAAATGAGCAGAAAATCCCACAGTTCATCTTCAACAGACCTACAGATTAAAGAAACCCTGTGCGACCTACAAAGGTTCATAAAACAGAAGCTGGTAGAGCAGGACTCCAACTTTCTTAGCGTTAAAAATAAGCTGTCAGCTCCCAAAAAGCTTGACCCATGTCAGTAAATAGTCAAAAATAGGGATATCAGTTACAGTTCATTTTGCTTTTGATGGCCTTATATGCATTAACTGGTAACTAAGGAGAACTACAAAGGGACTTGATTGTGATCAGAACACAAACAAACCGCACCAGAGTTCATTTGTAACTGGACTGAGACCACCTCTTCAAGAAGGTCTCGGTCTGGTTGTTTTGGTTCACACCCAGGTGCGATTGCTGTGTTCACACCTGCCCAGATGAACCGCACTTAGGGGGCAAACAAACAGGGCAGGTGTGAAAGCACCCTCAAACTGAAGAGTAGCAAAATTAAGCTGCAGACCAACATGCATAACTGATCAGAAATATTCTCTGTGGTTAACTTATTCATGGTTAACCATTGACACCCTTTCGCCGTCTATAAAAACTGAATCATAAATCAGTTCATCTAAATTCCACCTCTCAGTGGGGGAAGAAACTAATAAGACTCAGCAGAGAAGCTCAAAGACAGACAGCTGAATGAAACGTCAAAGTCGTTCCATATCAAAAGATTTTGTGACCACTTGACTTTTATTCCCCTCATCTGTCCCAACAGGTATTCTGCTCCGTCATGATTTAATCCCAGTGGCTGTGACGGTATCCAGACTGCACTGCTGCTATTTCTCTTTAGATCTCAGACATAAAACATCCCGAAAATCACCCCAAACTGTCACCATACATCTCATTTTGACTTTTTCTTTACAATAAAGAGAGCAAAGACACATCTCATATTTTCACATCTCACATCAGTCCTCTTGGGTGAAACTCATCACTGAGGTTTTCCTCAGGCTTTCTTCTGGTTTATCTTACAGAGACTGTCACGGTGCATTCTGTTGGTGGCTCCTCTCAGAGTTTAAGGTTTAACATTTCATTTTGTTAACAACAGTTCCAGGCATGGACCGTATACTTTTATGGGGGCAGGGAACAGAAGTGTATGGGCTTTTTTTAGTGGTGTAATATACCTTTAACTATAACCACTTTCTCCTGTGCCTTTTTATTATTTTCCGGCCACGGAGCAGTTGCTGTACCTGCCGTCTGCTCAGACAGAAACCACAGCTGTAGTCTGTGCAGTGAGCCGTGCACTGTGCAGTCTGAATATATGAGGAAGAATCAAATAAAACTAGAAAGCACTCAGGGGGCACACACCGGTATCAAGGCTCTACAATCCTCTCTATGTATTAGTTTGATAATAGAAAATGTGGATCTGAGTCTGGATAGAATCGCTCAATTGGTGAAACTAAATAATAGATGCATATCTAATTCCTGTCCAGGGAACATCGTAGCTTTACATATGGATGAATATAAATATGATACATGCCCATTGGCTGATGGCAGCCTTTATTTTTGGCGAATATATTTTCTCTGAGAGAATTATCACTTATAGCTGTTTACATTGCTGCAGCTCCACCTGTAGATGTAATGTCAGCAATCTGTTGACACCGTATGTGCATGTTTCACCTACATTTGGTTTAAACTGCATATTACATTCAAGAGTTTTTGTTGTTTATGTAACAAATGCCAGGTCTAAAACAATTTGGGGACAAATTACAGATAAACAGGAATTGAAAAAGACAAATAAACAACTTTTTTCAGTATGTTTTAGTGAAGAGTGGAAGAAAACTGTAGAGGGGGAGGTGAAAAATGGTTTTGCAACAACATAAAATAACCAAAAAATGCTGTAAACTCAACATCGACAAAGTATGAGCTTTTACGTTGATACAGCAAACTAAGACAACTGGTGTTTGTTCACACATCCAGCAGTTACAGAGCAGTATTAGCATTAGCAATTAGCATTTATTTGGAGTTGTGTTTCTGGCCACCTGATAAATGTTACTCAATGCATGAGCTGACGACGTGAATCAATCAACACACCTTAAATTTCACTGTGACAACTTTGACCATCACTTTAGTTTTTATATGACAGACACTTTTAGTAATGAGTGGATCTTCAAGTGTTTATATATATTAATTTTGACTGGATTATGTGAACTGCATATATTCTAATCCTCACTCTGAAAAAAAAAAGCATCGTGGATCATTGTTCCTGTGGGCTCCAGCAACACTAAACCCCTGAGCTTGCCTGAGAAGGACTAAATGCACAAACCTGCTATTTTTAAATATCCCATGGAGAGAGACTCTCACTGCAGCCTGTTTTATTTTGTTCTGAAAATGTTGGCGTGCAGCCTCGTTCTGTGGACGATAAACGAGGTGCAGACTTCCATCTGTGTCAGCGTTAACGAGGAAATACAGTGAGTGCTGGATGGAGACCAGCAGCAAAACTAGGCCCAGTGTGTGACCCTGACCTGGGGAACCCACTGGTTGTTACTGGTTTGGTTTTAATTGCCAGTGTTTGGAGAGCAAAAATATAGCTCATGCTTCCACATTTGAAAGCTGCGTCTCCAGGATAGCTGTGTCGCAACTAGCGCCTTTGTTGTTACCACAGTAACCCATGCAGATAGGATGGTGATTTCTGGACACACAGATTTGATCACTTGCACATAAACCAGTGGAAAGTGTGTCATAAAGATCTGATTTGAGAAACAAATCTGATTTGCTTGCAGGCTGAACATTGCCTCACAGCTCAGGAGTTTTGAGTCAAATAAGAGAACTTCAGCTTCAACTTTACTTGTCCCCAAGGGGCAATTGATTTTGCAGCAAGACAGACAAGGACACACAACAGAGCCTACAAAGGGTACACTAGGGGGGTAAGGGATATATAGGCACTGAATGTTATAGGCTCAGGAGAATAAGGAGTGGTAGGTTGACGTTACAAACCCAATACAAAAAACAATATGTGCTAAAATTCAGATTAGAAACCAACCATGGTAAAAAAAAAAAAAACAACCTCTCAGGCAATACATGAAATAAACAAGATCTGTACAGTAGGTGGAACCACGAAAACACTACCAACACCAATGTCACCATCATAGTAGTCACCAACACATCTCATCAAGACCCAAAACAACCACCATCGTCCTCATCTAATCATAAACAGCCACGTGTTTGTGCTGTTGGATGTACATCCACATAAAAATACCCACTGTAATATATACTTGTTAATTGCTTTACTGTATGTTCCCATAGAAACACAGCTTGGCGTCTCTCTTATTGCTCCCATGTTCAGCATCTCAAGATATCAAGTCTGCCTCCAAGCAACAGCCTCAGATCCAACACGTCCCTCACACAGTATTCTTATACAACTCCTACATGCTGAAAATGAAATCCAAACACAAGATTTAATTTGCATTAAAGATCAAATGTGTTTTCCACCTCGCCTGCGCTGCTGGTGGTTGTTTACATCGTGCTGCATTGAGAATTCAGTGCAGGGCCGGGACGTGTGAGGGCCATTATGGGTTTTAAATCCGCCTGTAATCATGTCAACAAAGGCGATGGGACTGCGCCGAGCCTGTGTCCAATCTCTCTGAGATTATTATTATTATTAGTATTATTATTACGCTGCCATCAAAAACTAATATAACACGGCTGCTTGCTCCTCCACAATCAGCTTTCTCTCCGTTGTCTGTGACTTCTCTACCGAGCGTGACGGCTTGCAGTTGGACAGGATCCTCCGTCAAAGGCCTTCATCAATTTGTTTTACATTCAAATTGTCAGATTGCATTTAATGAAGTACTTTAGTGGTTCTGCACTGAGAAAAAAAGAAAATCCGCAAAAGACCTGCCAAGAAACAGGAGCACATGTCTGAAACCGAAAAGATTTAGCTGTGATGAATATTAAGAGCATGAGAGAGACGGGCTTTAAGTAAATTAGTTTCAACTGGATTTGCAATTACTGTCATCTTGGAAGACTCTTTTAAACCCTTCGATTTAATTGGTGGTCGCTGCGTTAAAGCAGCCTGCAGCTTTTATTCTACCACAATGGAGCTATGAAATTATTTACTTATAATTAGAGAGGATGCAACACGCAAGTTCACCTCTAATTCTTTTTATAACGCATAATGTCTGAATAATTTCCTGCAGTTGTTGTACAAATGGAGGCATGATCGCAGTCACAGTCAAAACTTTTCTCTAGGCAGAATTTATCAGCTAAAATAAAGGATGTCAAGGTCAAATCTGGCAGCGCCTCTGTTAAATCAGAGCAGCAGGGACCTTATTGTTTTGAAATGGCCCCCAAACACTCTGCAGAGCTGACGTCTCAATCAGCTCGCTTACAAAAGCACCAGAGGTGTCTGAAGTCTCCCATTAGGTCTTTTGTTCTACCCGGGGCTTGCAGGTACACCTTGTCGGAGTTTCTGCTGTCTTGTTAAATTTGCAATGAAGAGGGCTCTGATCAATTAACTCTGCAGAATTAGTCCCAGTGGGAGTTGGGACGGGGACGAAATCAATGGTATTCAAATGAACATCGCCCACACTACAGCAAGCGAGGCGTTTTCTTGAGACTACATTAGTTATTCCCCCTGTTGTAAGAACAGACGGCCGGGATAACGTCTGGAAATGCTTCTCCTCACATCTTCCTCCTTTGAGGCAAATCTTCAACGTCTTTTAAGCGAGGCAGTGTGGGTGTGGCGCTACAGCCGACCTCCCATACTCACCTCGCAGCGGGAACACACTGCTTACCCTCGACTGACGGAAACATGTATGAATAGTGTCTTCATAAGCCGCGCTGTGAAATGATTCATGCTTCATTATCTCCACCACAGGGTGACCGTTTGACTAGCTTAATCTGTTAAAATGGGAATTTTGCTGAAACAAGCACAGGTTCACCTGAACTGCAGCAAAATGATTTCAGTGAACTGAAATTTTTTGAATTTATGTTTTCAATTTCTGTTTTTTTTTCCTGTTTACCCTATTTAATTTCATCTAATTTAAATTTTTTTAAAATTTAATTTAATTTATTTTATGGATGGATCTTGTTTAAACATTTATAGGTTACTTGCATTTATGATGATCAAATATTGCAGATTATTCATCAATAAGTCACATTGTGAAATAATAAAACCAACCGTGAATACTTCTGTCTCCTCTTAATTTACTCTTGTAGCATCAGTTTTTTCTTGCCAAAAACTTTTGCTCAAATTGCACCTGTTTTCCTTTACGACTGTTATTTATAGCTTTAGGTTATATCTAAAATATACTTGTAATTATGCATTTCTGTATTTTTGCTAATGAACAGATGCTGAATTCTCCATTTCAGCGTGCCAGATAATTAAACACATGCTCTTAACACCTAACACGACAAAATATATTAATTCTGAGAGATGTTGCATTGATCTAAGCTGTAGAAAAATACTCTAATTGGACAGCTACATTGCAGCAACCTGCAATACAAACTTACAATAAGAGATTCAGTGAGATTCTCATTCTGTATACAATATTAATAGTACAACGAAAATTAAATCTACCACAAATTACACATTTAAACAGCTCCCAAATACAAAATATGTACCCTGGGATCTATTTATATAATTTAACAGGTGATTTCCTTCTTTTATGCTCTGCCATTTCTCCTCTAATCATCATGTTGTAACCTGTGACAGGCTGTTATGATACCACAACTATCACACACTCGCATATATGGAGTTTTTTGTCGAGCCACAAGTGTCACGTAGGTTTACCTTACCAAAGGTTGATGACAAAATCACTTGACGACACCGAGACACTGTGCTGCTGCCAGAGGAGCCGCTGAATGAGTTCCCTCTGAGTGGTAACTCGCTAAAAGAGTCTGAGAAGTCCGGGGCTGTTCATAAAACATTCAGGACGCCACAGTTTATTCCACACTACTGAAGCTGCTCCTCTTTTTGGAACTACCACGGAGTCGCTAATAATATCGCTTTCAGCCATGCTTGTTGTTGCCGTGGGTAACAGTATGACATCAATATCACAATATGAATTTTTCATATGATATTAAAAATTATACCAGTATTATCGTGAACAAGATGATATGGAACACCCCTAAGTCTGGTGTCCTGCACTTTGTATGTCCACTACCCACCTCGACCTCTTCACTGTGACTCCAGTGTGGTGCGTAAATGTAGAGTTTCATAACTCAAAGTAATGTTCTCTGTGAACACAATCCAGGCTGTGATTACACTGTCACCACAATGTAATTATGAAAACAACTTAGTCATATGCAAACATCATTTCTGGGAGACATGGTTGGTTTTTGTGGTAACTACTATACGCTTCATACAGCTAGCAAACAGCATATTGCTCCCGGCAAAGACACACTGCTGTATGACTCAAATGCTTGGCTCATTGCTATGATTTAAATTTCTAAGATTATGAAATATCTGCACTCTCTTAATGCTTTTTTAATATACTTTTTCATTTCAGTTGAATACAATAAGACCATTTGACTGAAATAACAAAGAACGGCTCACCATTCTCACAGTCTCCTCTCCTCCTCCACAGCTGATTTTCTAACAGTGAGATTTTTTTTTTCTCGACAAGAAACAGACCCCATGGAGGTAAATGGAGCCTGGTGGGAGTTCTGAGTTGAGCCCTCAGCAACAAAGGCAATTATAGCAGGCTTTTCAAACTAATGGATCTGACTGAAGGCTCAGACTCTCCTTTCCTGAATCACAACTGTGTTCTCACCCTCCACAAGCTCTGACACTCCAGACCAGCGCTCACCACACGCCGGATGACCTCAGACAACTGCTGCAATTAAGAAAAGCCTGCACTTCGATAATGTCTGCCGCATTGTTTCATTGTCTAAGGCAGATGTATAAAGGCGGACAGCACTTAGCATTGATTATGCTGGTAGAATCTGAAGTACAGCACTGTTTTTTTTTCTTTGTGGTAGAACTGGCCATTTAAGTAAAGCCATTTAAATATTGAAAGTCTTTGCAAACGGTCTCTGCATATAGTACAAAAGCACACACTCAGGCTGTAAGTGGAAAACACACTACACTTCAAATGAAACCACACAGCTATCCTCATGTGCCCACAGAAAAAATCTTTTTTAATCAGATAAAATCAGACTTACTTTCATCAGAGCCCATGTTCTCCTCCATGTTTTTGATGTAGTCATCCTGGAAGGAAAAATATATTTGCATTAATGGGTTTAATAATTCATCTTAGGCAACACAATAGAGGAAATGTGCTCTTGCACTCATGTTTAATGAGAATTCAGAAGAGCATACATAATGGAGGAAGATAACAGAAAATTTGCTGCACGCCATGAATGACACTTTAAATGTGAGTGTGATTTTAGCAATTCAAATAGATTCAGCTCTTATGTTGAATAGATTGGTAAAAGCAAATTATAAGAACACAAAGCCTTTGAGATTTTTTTCAGTCCAAGGTTTGATTAAATCCAGTTAATTTCCGTGACTAATTTTGACTCATCCCATATTCTGTTCATTCGCTTGATTGATTTATCTTTATTCTGATCTTTAGGTTAAAAAGAATAATAAAAACTAGAAATATCAGTGTAACCAAGTACTTAGAAAGCCTCAAAATAATGATCCAACGTCAAAAAATGATTGGATTTTCCTCTCGGGCACGTAATTAATCACAATCGCTGAAAAACTACGCCCTTTTGCTGATGACATTCAATTATACCTTTTAAATAAATCTTAAATTACTTTAAGTGGTGGATGGATAATAGTTCCTGTCAGGTTAATTACATACTGGTGCAGTCAATTTCTGTTCTCCTTGATCAGCTAAACCAATATATGTTTTAGTATTTGTATCTGTTTTATTTATGTTGTAGTTCTCCTTTTCCCCTTAATGCTGCTGTGTCCTTTTCTGCTTTATGTGCTGCTGTATCACTTAATTTCTCCTCCTGGGGATCAATAAAGTTTTCTCTTATCTTTGTTTCAGATTAAATTTTTCAACAACACACTAACAGATAATAGTCTTGTTTTGCCCACCTCGTAATTAAAAACAATAAATAGACCTTTCCTGGACTTTGGGGGAATTTTCAGTACAGATTTTAACCTTCAGGTGCCCTGCTAGGTCTGATGCACAGCTACATTTCAGAGCTGTTGTCCTTGTATGAGCCAGTGAGCAGCCTGAGATCATCAGGCCAGCCGCCTCTGGCTGTTTTCCCCTCAAGGACTTGTTCTGGGGATGACTTTACCTCTGTGGGCCCCTGGTACTTGGCTTGAATGCCCTGAGAAGATCAGGCAGTGTCTTTTACAAGGCTTTTTAAAAATATATTTGTAGTGTCCACATTTTTTATTATTCCATTTAAGTATTACAATTATTTTATTACAAACTTCTCTTATTTTAATATACTGTCAGCGTCAAAAGTTTGAAAATGTATAAGTTTTCAGATGAACTCAAAAAGGGAATAGTTCAACCTTTTGGAAAATATGCTTATTTGCTTTCTTGTTGAGACTTATGTGAGAAGACTCAAATGCCTGTGTGCTAAATAGTCTTAGCTGGAGCCAGCAGGTGATTAGCTTAGCATAGTACAAAGACTGGAAAGAAGGGGAAATAGCTAACCTGGCTGCATCCAAACATTGTTTTTACTCTTTGATTTTTGTGCAGATTAAAGAGAGAGATTAAAGAGCTAATATAAGATCATAAGACTGTATAAAAAATATTGGACGTAGCAGCCGTGATGTAATCCATCGGTTTGTGGACTCCCATTTGAAGCCTGAAGTTTGGCATCTTCATGTGAACTTGGGATTCTGGTTCTTTGATCATTGGAGCCAGAACTGACTATATTTGGACGACAGAGTGGAGCTAACAATAAATCTGAAAACACACCAGCATCATGTGATGTGCATCAAGTGACGCCCCTAGCACACAGTGGACATGTTGCGCTGCAGCTCATCGACAGACAGCCACGCAAAGTTATTACTACTTTTACTCAAAGATCTTTACTTCCCCCACCTTTTCATTACTTAAAAATCATGTGTGGCCCTTAATTAAACTTCATCTCTCACCTAAACTGCCAATCTCCAGAACTATGACTTGCCAGGCAATATTTTTTTGGCCATTGTCTTCATAATGATGGGATTGTGGGTTGTTCAGCTTGATCTCAACAATGAGTCTCTCTTCATCCATTCTTTGTCACACACGAGACACAGCAACAGCTGCAGAGTTCTCCTTATACTCAACAGTGAGGAGAGGAATCGAGCTGCCGTAGGAGCAGAGAAAAAGAGCTGCTACGGGAGCTGGTATGTACAAACAGAGAGTGAGTTGGGGAAAGGTACCTTTAATTCCGTGGGGTGGCAAGGCTGGAAATAGAACATTGGCATAAATATTGTGGGGCAGCGCATCCATGAGCGCTGATGCGCATCTAGCCGCTGCTGGTGTAGGGTTGTACACTGAAAGTAATAGGGGCGTATTTTTTGACACGCTGTGTTCACTACTGGTGTGTTTTGGCCGTAAAGCTAGCTGCTGGCTTGGTTAGCAGGGTGCATTTAAATGTATAGCAATAGTTAATGTGATAATGCTAATACTCATGTTTGCTAGCAAAACACTTAAACCATCAAAACAAAATGTCGCCTACTTACTGGAAAAACTGAAAATCTGACCCCTTAGAGAGTCTTTTAGTACAACTAAACGCTGGGGAAGACTTTATAAAGCAATTTTAAAATGTTCAAATTAACTTTTATAAACTGAAAACACACATAAATGCCACAGTTACAGCCGTACCTCTGTGAATCTGAGGTGATGCCATGGTTACATTACCTAACAAAGGTTGTTGCCATGGTAGTGACTCGCCAACGAGTGGCATCCTCCTGGCACTCAGAGCAGCTACGCCCTTAATTATGCATAACTTTAAGTCTCAATTACACTTAAACGGTTGAGTTATACAAAGATTCAGCCTGTACAGTTGTCATGAGACAGTTTTTTTATAACTGGCTGTAAAAATGGGTCTACGGGGACTGCACTTCCACATTGGCTTCATTTTTTAGCCCTGAGGTTGCTGCTTGGTGCAGATGTTGATTCTGTTACCCTTGTACAGAACCAGGCTGGCTGTTTCCCCCTGTTTCCAGTCTTAATGCTAAGCTAATCTAAGCGGCTGCTGGCTCTAACTTCATATTAAGCATCTTCTCATCTAATTGTCCACGAAAAAAGTCAGTATTTCAACAAAGTGCAAATTTCCCAACATGTCAAACTGTTCCTTTAAGTGTTTAGTTATAATTATTGTGGCTGCTGCTGTAGATGTAGCCTCTGACATTAAATAAACTGCACAAGGCAAAGCTCTGAGAGCTTAAATATATCTCATAAAAAGACTTGGACTATCTTCGCTCCTGCATTGTTGCAGAGGGAATATTTGCAAACTAACTCTGGTTTTTAGATTGTGTCCCTGGCCGGGTTGCGCTGGAACGATAATAAAAATTCAGCGTCCCCTCGCTGTCTCCATTCTGACCCATTTCTCTGTGTGTCAGGACAGAGAGGATCAACTATAAAGCGGTTACTACTCGGCACGAGGCCCAGAGAGGACCCTGAGGATCAGGTCTGTTCAGTTTAGCTCGGTCTTATTCTGCTCAGGGGACACGAAGACTGAGCTCTCAAGTCAAGCTGAACAAGTATAGCCGAAGGCATCTTAAATACTGTGCACGGGGTGAGGAGTTAAAGGGATAGTTTTGATTGCAGTGAGTCTAAGAACAAGAATACATTTCCATTTATGAAATATTATACATTCAATTAATTTTAATGATACTCCTACTTATATTTTAGAAAACTCTAGTTTGCATTTTTTTTAAAAATGTTTTTCGTCATTGTTTCTGGTGCCCTTTGTCTTTCGGTTGCGATGTTTTTCACCTCTAAGTTGTAGTCACAGACAGATTTCTAGACAATGACATTGTATTTTATGTATTTTTGTGCTTAAGCCAAGATGAGCTCTAACTCAAAAGGCAGGTGACAGCTACAGTACAGCCAAAAAGAGACGTCAAAAGAGAGACAGACAATGCCATTGTGCAAATTTACAAAAGAAGACACTAACCTCGACTTCCTGTGGCAATGACAAGCAGCGCAGGGGGAGAAAGAAAGAGAGAGCCATTGTTAGAGATAATAAAAAAAAACACTTTACAGTTTCCATTTTGCTTCCATTCAGCATGCAAACAGTGGGTTGGTTTATTACAGTTATGGCAGCAGTTAAACTGTCAGCCCTTAATGCACGCTGATTGCAAATACATGCCTTAGTCTCGCTCCTCTCGGGGGACAACATAAGACATTCACAGAGGATTATGAGCGCCTATTAAGCGAGGATGATCCGCTGCCACTTCTATGAGCTGGCAGCGGTCCCGATCGCTAAGGGCTCATTCTGTGGCTGTGTTTACAAGCAACTGCCAAACGCCAGCCTCCTGCCAGCTCAGAAGTTGTGGATAAGCCATGACATACCGCGTCGGCCTTGGAAAAATACAGGCAAATTGTTGGGAATCTTCAAAGTCAACAGGCAGATGTGATTTAGATGTTTTTTATGGTTGCAGCGGCAGACACACAGAGCGCATTTACTAAGCGTACCATTGACAACACAGACAGATATAGCTCCTGTAAAGTACAACCTTGAGTTAACAGGGGAGTGACTGCTTTCCTTTCATTCCATTTCACCGTCTTGGCTTCGGTCCAAGGGCATTACACATCAATACCCACCGCAGCCTCTCCCTGTGTGTTTCATCATTCAATGCTCCGGTGTGTTTGAGAGAAATATAGCACTGCATGGTTTATTTCAGCAACTCAACCCAGTAAATAAACCTAATTCTCACACACACACTGCCGCACCTGTCTACTTAATATATCACTATGAACAATTTACAGGCCGCACAAGGACAGGCCAAAAAAGCCAGCAGAAGGCTTTAAAAGGCTAAAGCAAGAATTCATCACCGAGCCACAGCAGGACTCAAGATTTCACCTCCGAGACTGTTTCTTAGAGGTAAATATTTTCTCTGTGGCTGTGAAAATGTCCAGGCGCTACGTATACGAGAAGCAATATCACCGTCTGTTATCTTCAAAATCTGCTGCGATATGAGAAGAAGAAAGAAACCTTAAATATGTCACGAAATGTAAACACCTCCGCAGCTGAATAAAATGACTTCTCCCTTCTCAGATCTGCATCTTTACATGGCATTTTAAAGGTTATAGCTGAAAACACTGAACTTTCAGGATGACACCGCAGTACAAAGAGAGCTAAAATAATTGCCAAGCTCTTAAAGGAACAGGTTGTAACATTGAGGGGGATTCAGAGGCATCTTGCAGGGATGCAGCTGAAACTTCTCCTGGTTAGAATTCCTTCAGTAATTATTCCTCAGGAGGTTTTTACTGGGAGCTAAGCCCCGCCCCTTTGTGACAGTCAGAGTAAGCATGGAGCCCACACTGTAACTAACTGCACTCCCTGAAGAAGATATATTATCATATTTTTGGAAAACTGAAACAGTGATTCCAGAGAGAAGCAGACAGAGGGGTCTACAGTCTGTGTTTGAAGGATATATCCAGGATGTCAAACTGACTCAGCAGCAACAACAGGTTAAAAAGACAAAGATAGTTAGAAGCTAAAGCCCAACTATAGGCTACAGATCACAGTGTAAAAGTGAACCACCACATCACTGCTGATCCACACAGAAAACAATGAATATAAAGGGAAACTTTTGCTGATATTGAACCAGCTGTGTGGCATCACAGTGTGTGCAGATGAACGGTGTTTGGCCGCTGCCAGCACCCGGACCTCTACCACTGGACGGGCAGGGATCTCCGGGGGAAGTCAAACAATGCGATGCCACACAGCTGGTTCAATATCAGCAAAGTTCCCCTGCTTCCCTTCACTGGTTCCTGTACAGCAGGGTCGGTCTTTGTTTCACTGTTATAGTCATTAAAAAGCAAAAGCAGCATGTGTATACATTCAGTAGGCTATATCTTCAGTAGCTAGCTAGCTAACCCTACACTTTTCAGGGTTTGATTTTGGTTTTGGAACAGGGAAGAAACGTATATCTTTTTCCAACCTCTCCAGGTAACGAGTATCATTAATACACGACGTGCCCAGGCACAACATTTAGCTCCAAATCCACAAAACCAGCCTGAAAATGAAGGAAATCTGAAATGACTGCATTAGAGCTGTGTTGTTGTCGGACCCTGGTCTGAGCCGGCCTGATGCTATGTTATGATTGGCCAGTCTGTGTCCAGGGGCGGGACTTAGTGAAGGTCTCTTCCTCTTCAAACCAAACAGTGATTAAAACATGGAATAAAGCAGTTTTACATTAAAATATCTGTGTTTTTCCATCACTGCTCATCGGGCTGCTAACTACGGTGGCTGACACGAAAATGCGAAAACGTGAATGGCCCTATCTTGAGCCAGTGTTTGGTTTGTCTGTTCTGGACTGATGTAGAAACATGGCAGTGCAACGTGGCGATCTTCACTGACAACAGTCCTCAGCCTATGTAGATATAAACAGCTCATTCTAAAGTAATAAAAACACAATTATTATGACAAATATCGTTATTATATTACATTCCATCTCTGCCAATATATCATCCTAAATCCTACATTGAACCTTTAAATCAGCCACACAATTGCAAATACTGAAAAAAAGAAAAGTAGAGTATCATAAAATCCCACAAAACGACCGCCCTTATTATCAAAAATACGACTGTAGCATGTCATACATCAGATATAACGATCGCTTAATTAATTATTCGCTGTGCTTCTGCAATCACCCGGCTCACAGTGCTGCAGGGGCCGGTGGGAGTCCTACAGCATGTCCTAAAGGCTGGAGTGCTTATCTTCTCCCAGCAGCAGTGTGACAGCAAGGACACCAGGCTGAGGCTGCATTTAGCCCTTCACCAAGGTTGAGAGCTAATGCTGTCCCACTGAATCCCAGCCAGGCTGCTGCTACAGTTCACAGCAAGCCCAGACAAGGGGGAGGAGGGAGGGAGGGAGGGAGGGAAAGATCAGGGAGCGAGGGGGGGTATGATATTCATGGTGGAGGTCCCCTGAGTTATGTGATTCATATCACACACACCACCTCTTCTGCCATTTGTCAACAAGGCTGTATCGCAGCCAGTGTAAAACAGAGCCGGGAGGCTAATGGAGCTTGACTATCCAGATGCTGCGACCGCTCCTCCTGGACCGCTCGCTGGTATTAACCTGACAGCGTTTGGCCGCAAGCCTGACTGCGCTCCTCTGAGTTAACGTCTATCTCACCTCGACCACGGCCCCGTCTGCTGGTGACATAAATACCACCGATAACCCTGAACCACTCGACCCCAGCGTCGCCCGCTGCAACACACCCATCCTGAGCACTGACACCAAAATGTTCAGGCACATTCCCAGCTCTGCATGACAGCCGCGGGGATAAGCTGACTCTTAAACCATTTAACTGCATGTCTGTGTCGTGTTGTGCAAGGAAATTGCTCTGATGTTGGAGTATGTGAGGAAGAGGGTAATGCTCCAGTCCAACACTCCTCAGTATTGGTCTGATTCTAGCAAAAGCACTTGATCGGATACCAGAAAAACATATTAAAATCAAACATTAGGGACATCAAGGTGGCCTAGACAGGCAGGAAAGGTTGAGAAGATAATTCTGCAAAACCCTGGATTACATTCGACAACAACAACAACAAAGTCTGAGCCTTCTACAATATCTTATCACAGTATGGCTATGGTTAGTGAAATATTCTGGGTATAGCAAATAAACCACGATTAAGGTATGGTAAGGGTTCGGCAGGTAAAACACCTGATTAAGGTTAGGGTAAAACTGTGGTGAAGATAAATAAAATTAAACATTTAAAGGTCTGTGATGGGGCTCAGACTCTGGTTTCCTGCATCCCCGTGGTCGTGCTACACATTCATCTGCAACCCTAACCTCCACTACCTCACTTCCTGATCAGTGGTACTGGATCTAAGTCGTGATGCGAAGACTCGTCCTATACAGACACAGTTCCTGGGAATACTGAGCCGGGTCTAGGATGTGTAACTTCAAATGCATTTTTCACGGACAGAATCCGAGTTGGAAGCTTCGACAAAAACCACAAACCTGATAAAACCTGCAGAGGCATCATGAAAATTTTACGAGACAGAAAAGTTTTGCTGGACCAACAAAGACTGTAGAAAGGTGTGAAGTGTGAGACTCTCCCTCCAAACTGTAAGAAAGCTACCAGGCCGAGTAAATCATGGGATTTATTTTGATGGATGACCAATTGTTTTCTGCATTTAAACAGAGCTGTTTTTGAGCAATTTGGATCAAGTCAAGTCCAAATCCCAGTGCTGCGATAATTTGTCATTACGTGGTAGGAACATTTACACTACAACATTTTATTAGAGATTAGCAAAGATTCATCATGCCCCCCTCAGACGTCTTGTCTAAAACAGGGTGGACGACATTGGACGACAGTTTTTTGATAACTGAAAGCAGGAAACTAGATGATACGTTGGATATAAAGAGGGTAACTACTGAAATACTTATTTATGTGTACAGACTATTTCTTTAAAGACTTACTGTGGACAATAAAACATCTTTCAACAGGTATAGGTCAACAAGTCAAGGCTTCAGACATCAAGTCAAATCACTCTTATTTGCGACTTGAGTCTTACTTTTGTCTACAGCCCAGTTCAGACCAAAGATCCACAACAAGACAAAACCATCTCAGAAAACTGCAGAGAGAGGTCACATGCTGTTACCTGACAGGTTTTCAGAGTGTTGCAGACCAGCACGATGCGAGTAGTTGCAAATTTCAACTCATCTCATCGCAAATCTTTGGTCTGAACTGAAGTTTACAGCTTTCTGAAAACACCGTGCTTCAAACCAAGGCTAGCACGATTATCAAGACTAAAAGAGTCCACATTAACGAGATTATTGTGATATCGATAGAAAATTTGGGGGAAAAAAAATGCTATCATCAAATTCGTCTTTAACTTTGTTAACGTGCTTGTTGCATCTTTTTCTGGCAAATAAATTACACTTAAGATACAGGTGTAAGGAGGTGGGAAGATTCTGTAACCTTAACGATACAAAATCATACAAAGAGAGAATTATCATGAATTATGAAAAGAAGCAGAAATTATTTAAAGGTCCAGTGTGCAAGATTTCGTGGCACATAGCACTCACTGATTATGCAGAACTGAAACTTCTCCTGTGTACCAAGTATGTAGGAGAACTACTGTGGTCAATGCCAAAATGTGATTGGCTCAATCTAGATCAAGTGTTTGGTTTGTCCGTTCTGGGCTACCGTAGAAACAACATGGTGGACTCCGTAGGAGAGGACCCTGCTCCATAAGTAGATATAAACAGCTCATTCTAATGCTGGGTTCACACTACACAACATTTTTGTCTGTTACGACAGTCACTACGTCAGATTAGGCGACTGTGGAGTCATAAAACTGTACCGTGACATGGCTGACAGACATGACAGACTACACGACGATTGACACTATGTCATCTGATTATTCTTGTTCTATGTTTATTATTACTACTTTATTTCAGTCACAGTGTCTGTTCATGTCCCAGCTGAACTGTTATTGTAGTAACGTAAAAAGTGTCACCAGATGGCAGGAGCTACATTTGGCGCAACGCATGCTAACTTTGCAAGTGACTGAATCCTCCACAACAAGTTCCTGCAAATGTTTCACAATAAAAGCCTGTTGAGAAAATGAAGGAATTCTCTCAACCGTAATAATAATGGGCTTTTAATTTGAAACAGATACAGGAAGTGTTGAGTTTGCATTAACTTTAACAGGAGAAACGGGAGCAGACTAAAAGTAAAAATATAAAAATACAGAGGGAATAATAAATAACGGTCCGTTTATAATGAAGCTGGTAGCCTCTGCAGTTGTGATAAGTAAAAGCCCTGCCTCTATTTTTTTAAATTATATTACTTTATATCCTCCATTATGAAGAAATAACATTATTTGCTAGCCTTATGCTGACCGGGTTGCTAAAGTGCCTCTGCTGTTTGACACCATCATTTTCCCTTTCTTACTCTGTCGTAGTCGTCCCTAGAGGAAATATCACAAAGTCTGGTATGTACAGCAGATCGCTCTGTGTTTTTTTTTTACTGATCAAAGTGACGGCTGTGACAGGAAAAGTCATGAATGACAAAAAGAAAACCAAACATGCTAGACTTTCTGTTGGGATGTCATGAGGTGTCCTAGACGTGGCGTCAGTTGTCATCTACTATGACACACTACACAAGATAAAATGATAGATTATTGCGTACGACACTCGTTGTCCTTCAGCAATCTGAGCCGACACCGTACAACGCTGTGTCAGGTTATAATCGGGCTGATGTCGTGTAGTGTGAACCCAGCACAAGGTGAGAAAAACACAATGATTTTAAGTTTCAGGTCATTATAAAATAATAAAAACATAGTTATGGATGCCATATTCCATCTCCCAACAGATGCCCCTGAATCCTACACACTGGACCTTTAAGAGGTGCTAGGTTATTCACAAGATTTTGTCGTACATGTATTATATGTCAATATTTCAATTTAAATGTCACTGTTTAGCGGTATAACCCAACTTCTAATCCTCTTTACATGCTGCCAAACCGGCATTTCCTCTCTTGTCTCACACCTGTCCTTGCAACCAAGCAAAGGTTTTCTTGGAGAATGCTTCAGTGAACAGCTGTTTGAAGCTCAACCATGTGTCTGATATCTTTACTTTTTTCATTGCACTCCAAGCTAACGAGTCCTGAGTCATTCTCGGTATGAACCTCCACTTACGGATTCAAGTATCTCAAAAAATATGCATACCATTTTTAGATACCTTGTGGGTGATTATGGCTTATTAACATCTTAGGAGAAGAAGAAAAAAGTCAGCACTGGATTAGTTTCAGTCTTAGCAGATACTCAATGTTGTGTAATTGGTTTCTGAAAGAGTGGAGTCGAGCCATCTGTAATGTTTGCACGTGTTTATCCGCTGCCGAAGTGTTGGAGGTCAAGAGCAAATTACAGACGAAGCCCTGCATGCTTGACACCTCTGACATAGAATATAAGTAGTTGTCTAAAAATAAAGGGAGTATCCATCTTCAAAGGATAAAAAACAAACCAAAAAAAAAAACCAGCAGAAATGTCGGAGAGAAGCTTGTGGGCTCTGAGTATTCGAGCTGAGAGCCGCCGGAGCACGACCTCACTTCAGCTTGGCAGAGAAATGCTCGCGGACTAAAAGAAATGTCACAGCGAAAATCTGCATCTCCTCGCCCTGCTGCAATGATCCATCACGTGCATGCAGCCCGCTCGCTCCGTCACTGCAGCTCATCTGTCCCTGTAATGTGACAGGATCTGTACAGTCTGGGTTTCTAGAGGACACACACACATACACACACATACACACAAACCCAGTCATAAACTTCAACTCACACACACCTCCTGTCTGCTGTAGAGAAAGTGCTGGAAACATCTGAGATCAAACCAAAGGTGGATGAAAAAGAATTCTTGAAAGGACGGGACATTTCAGAGATCATAACACCTGCATACACGCACACAACCACGTACGCACACATATATTGTATATCAGATAACGATCGGAGTCTCATCTACAGCTGATATGATGATAAGCTCCGCTCTGATCACAGAACATCATATTTCCTGATCTAATTCAGACACAGCGATATCATATTTTTTGTGGGTTGATTCTTTATCTACAGGTTACACTGACTTGAAGAGTTCAACATTTTGAGAAATACATTTGCTTTCTGACGGAGAGCTAGATTGTGAATATTGATACCACTCTCATGTTTGTTTGGTAAATAAGAATCTATAGGCTGCATCTGTTAGCTTAGCTTAGCTAACCTGGCTCTATCCTAAGCTAAATTACTGTTTTTACACTTTGGTTTTTACACAGATTAAACAAACAACATGTTTATAAGTGAGCCTTGCAAGTGCTGGTAGGTGGATTTTGTTATCTTTGGATAGAGCCAGATTAGCTGTTTTCAGTCTTTGTGCTAATTAAGCTAACCAGCTGCTGGCTGACAATCTTCTAATCAAACTCTCGGCAAGAAAATGAATAGGCACATTTCCCAAAATGTGAATAAATTCCTTAACGTGACAACAGATTTCAGAGAAATTTGGTGGAAAGTCAAGCCACTAAATTTCTTAGTGTCCTGACTGAACTTCTCTCATACAGTAACATGTTTGGATGAATCCAGATGAAACAAAAAATTGGCTTCCAAACTTTTATGTCGTATTTGACATATAAGTGCTTAAACTGATACAACCAAATGTAGAAGATAAGAGCACATACTATGGGTGCTTTTCATTATGCTAACTTATGCTTTCTCAAATCCAGTCACCTCCTGTAACCCGGAAATCGTTCCTCCTCTGCCGTCATGCAGCATCTTCCAATCTCTTAACTGCAACTCAAGAAGATATGGGGCGAGGAAACACAGATATATCCCACACTTAAGTCTTTCATCAAGTAGTGTGACGCATAAATGCTGCACATCCATGTGTGGCACAGTAACTAACATCGCTTAACACCAATTCCTAGCTCGATGCAATATGAATGAGAAAACATCAGATTGTTTCAGCTGTTCCCAACGAAGATGTCCTAACCTGCTCTGTGCGTTAGCAAACAGGCTATGTGACCTGTTGCTTGTTTGAAAATTCACTTGCCCTGGGAGCCCGGTCCAGCTCAGAAGTCGTCGAAATCCGGCACTAGGGCAGTGACTTGCGGCGTCAGAAACCAACGAGAAAAGGCGTCCTTTAACGTCGGCATGATACATGAAACATGATATAGTCTAAGGCACCCAGTGGCGTCAGGGGGAAACGCGTTGGGACAAGGCCGAAAGCTAAAGTGGCAAAAGTCCAAGTGGGGCGGGCGGGAACAGTGGTGGATGTGTCCAACAAACACCAACTTTCACCCGAGGGAGCGTAGTTTGCATCCCGTATGGTTAAAAACCAGATTAAAAGTTCTTTTTCCTAAACCTAACCACGTGTGTTAGTTGTTGGAGGAAAACAAATGTCAATTCGCACTGTCGTTTCGACATAGTGTGTTTATTTTGAAAGAGACTGTATATAAATTTCCTGTGCAAACGGAAGTGTACCTTTAAAGAAGACAATGCATGTAACAGGCAGAACTTGACACGGCGTCCCAGAACGTCAACAACCAACACACCCAGGGTACCTTGCACGTCGTATGTGGACGAGTAAAGTCCATGACCAAGCACGTCAATATGTGACGAGGTCAGAGTGAGACTGTGTTGGCTCAGGTTGAAGGTGTGCATACGACAGGCTCTATAGGCTCCCTGAATGTTGTTGTCGCTCATCTGGTCACTTTTTGTGCTAGATATCCCAGGGTTCACCTGCTGGCTGTATGTTAGGAGGAAATGTTAGACTGAACCTACAGAACCAAAGATTTCTCATTGGCAGCTTCGGCCCCTCCATCATTGCGTCTCTTCCTTGCATCTCTCTCACATTCTTGCTGGGGGGAGCTAAGACAGGAGGAAGAGACTTGAGGGAAGTGAAAAGACACTTAAGCATAACAAAAAGCACCCATCTTGATCTCGCAGAGTGTAATCTCTAAAAATCACGTGTGCCACCAGCCAAGCAGCATCTGCAACTATAATTATTTTTAAGCTGATTTGGATCTAGATGCAGATTTCTAAACAGTCCCAACAGCAAACAAAATGTTGGTTCTGTCTTCAAACACCCATATTTCTGAACTCTACATCACACAGACACGCATATTTCAGGAGTTTTCAGTTCAGAGGCTCTTCTTTGCAGATGAAATCCCGCTCTCTCAGGGCAATAACTGCATCCTTCATCCTCCGCAATATTCCTTATTGACATTCTGAGGACGATATTTGCAGTGAAGACATCACTTAAGCAGCAGGATATGAGTTGGAGGTTAAATGATGACCTGAACATTTTGCATTTCCTCCAGTTGTCATTTATCCAGCTTCATGAAGTCATTTACCCGGGCAACGACTGGATAAACACAGGCTGATGGATGGACTGGTGATCCGGGTCATGTCTGTAATGAACGGAGACCTGCGAGAGGCTTCCCTCAGCTGATTGCTCCACTCTGGGCCCGAGCCGTGTCATCCTATCAGATCACTGAGGTGTGCCTGCCTCTCTGACTGGCAGGACATTGTCAGCTCATCATTCCCCCGGCCGGTCATTTGCACAGTAATGTGCTTTGCCTGATTAATGTAGCCAAATTAGCTACGTCTCCCTGCCTACTATAAATCGCTGCTAAAGGGCACACGGGCGGAGGCTGTCGGGAATCTACATTCCACCCTCCGTGTCTCTGTAGTTACCAGGGAGCAGCGGGAGTGCATCTCGCCTTTGCCGTGTCATTATGGCGCCCCAATTCAGCACGCTGGGGCCTGAGTGGTGGAGGTAATGTCTCGCTCTGTTTGTACCCCGCCGTCTTTGAAAACGGCGGAGAAATGGGAGAGACACTAATGGTGCAGACCCACCACAGATTGAACCACTTAGAAATGCATTAGAGTGTTCCAAAATGACGCTGTGTGTCTTTCGGCCTGAACCCACTGGCTGCAGAGTGGCAAAACATTGCATTTTCACTTGAACGTGAAGCAGGAATCACACAGAAACAGCTGTAAGGACATATTTTCCACATCTCCTTTGATTCTACAAACCAGCCCGTGTGGTTCCTCCGCCTGTAACTCCTCAGCTTACTGTTATTGAACCGTGACAGGTCTGAGATTTCTACACCATATTCGCTCTGACAGACGCTGACATGATCAACGATCGAATTACAGACTGTTTAAGGTGATTACATGCCACGTATATGACAGAAGCGTGAGATCTTTCATCACACTCTTGAGATAAAATAAGAGACCCACAGAGAAAAATGGGGGTGTCTGGATTGCAACAAAACACTGGAGCATTATGGGATTAAGTCACAGCCCAGCAACACAGAGCTGGATCAAATTGATCATCTGAGCGGGAGTGCTCGGGGGGCCTGCAGGCGAAGGACACATGTTGTTTCACAAGGTAAGACGCCTGCCTGCAATGCAGTACAGTACGGAGCACATTCTGCAGCCATCCTTGCACGCTGAAGGGCACGTCTCTCTGCCCGAGCCACGAAGTAGCCAACTGTCAAGCGTGCATCCATCTGAAACATTTGCACTGCGCTGAAATGCAGAAATAATCAGGCTGACTGGGGAGTTTGGCTCCTGCCTAAGAATGCAGATGATTTAACTAACTGCCAATGACACTTTCTATCAAGTCAAAGGCTGCTTTATGTCTACTTAACATAAAAGAGTCTCTTTTCAACCTGAAACAAGAGTCTGAAAACATTAAAATCTCCTGATGAGAGGCTTTTCTTTTGAGCCCGCTGCCTTTGGCTAATAAGACCACATTTCAGGAAGTTGCATCACAGAAATGAACCTTTTTTTCCATTCTCAGGAGCCCGTTAGCTGTGGTCTCCAAATCACTGATGAAGTGACACATCAAACAGTGGCCGGGCTCACTTTGCTGTGGCAGACTCCACAGTTGAATCGAGGCATTGCATGCTCTGAGAGATGCAGTAATTGGAGAGGAGGAGGACGGCGAGGATGCAGAAAAATGGATTCCGTTGAACCCCACTGCTGAGCCAAGCAGAACCCTGGAACGGCTGAGTCTCTGCAGCATCTTATCGCTCCCTCCCCCCCATTTGCAAAACAAAGAAGCAAAAAGAGAAGAGGCGAGCCTTCAGGTTGAGCTCCACACAGATGCCCCAGGGAGCTCGCAGCTTATGCACGGCCGTCTTTACTGTGCTGAGCCATGCTGCTTCTGCATACAATATTAGCCGAAAAAACCCATAATAAGACAAGCTGAAGCATGTGGCTCCGCAGGAACAAAAATACCTGATGCCAGAGTGCTATTTTCACTTTGTAGTAGCTAGACTCATCAGTATTGATCTGCAAACACAAAAAAGTTATCAGCATACATAAATAGATGAATGACCTTAAATCTTGTTTGGTGTTGGCATACTTATCTAAAGCAGGAAACCTAAATCAATATAGAATGTAGTGGAGGCTGAGAAAATAAATTCCCCTCCAATAGACTCCAACAAACTGACTTTGTTTCCCTGGAGAGAAAAACAAGCCTTGCAGGTTTTACTACTTAAAAATACAAGCCAGCCTCATGAATTGGTTATTACAGGGTTGTGATGGATTTGGAAAATTTTCAGGGATTAAACATTTTTAGAGCAGATCCAAGCCTGCGTCTTTTCATAAATCTTAATTGAATCTATGGTAAACAGTGTAAAAACAGCAAGAAAGAAAATCCAAACACACAGACAAATAAAGCATTAGGGCAGTAACTGCACATTTTGTTTCACTCCTTTTACTGTCGTTGTATGTGCCTGTTTTTTTATGTCGTCTACTGGTGACTGTATCGGATTTTTCCACCCTGATCGTTGTCATGTTTATCAGTAGTGGCAGATCCCAAAAGACTGTCCACATAATGAAACAGTTTTATATCACACGGACAAATACATTATTTCTTTACATCATATGTTCAATGTTTTGGTGTCACTGTTAAACGTCAACAAAAATATATTCCACTTTAATGGTTATGTAAAAGCCACTTAAGCACATTTAAATACTTAGAAAGAGTAACTGTGTTGATATGATACATCATATAGGTTCCTACGATATTCAAGTTTGCAGCTTCTCTATATTTTGAATAGTGTATTTGACTGCTAAAGTTATGTTTATATTTACTTTATTTGTGTGTTAGAATGCAGGCACAAGTTATGTATGTCAGGTGTGGTGCTGTAAGGCAGTTTAGTGCACATGTCAGTTGGAGATCGTGGACAACGTCGTGCGTGAGGACGATGTGAAGTTTGTGTTGACTTGGATCATAAATTCGTGAGAATATGTAGAAATAGGACATGGTGTCAGTAGTGGCCTGTGCAGGATGTAATTTTGGAAGGACTTGGCCTGTTGTTTTGTTTCTTTTTGGATTCTCAATAAACCTTGTACAGTTTCTCCCTGCCTCACGTGAGTGCTGTGGATCTCCAGAAAAGGAACTGAAACATGACTCAAAACCGAGACATCACACAAACTAAGTGGCCTAGAAACTGCCGTATGTTGAAACAGCCATTACAGTAGCTACGAGGCTAGCTAGCTATGCAGGATAGTAACACCCTTTATCTTGCCTAGAAGGCTTTGATTGTTCAGTTGTACAATCGAACAATCAGCCCTTGATCGCTCCAGGATTTTGCGAGCTGTTTTTGTGATTGTTACAACCTAAAATGCCTGATTTCAAGGCAGCTTTTCAAAAAATTGTGATGCATCTTGTAATTTTTTCAGTGTTTTTGCAATGAAACTGTGAGAGCAAGTGAAAACTGCAAAAATATTTGCGATGCCCTCTTGTTTTCGGTGCCTATTAATATGAGCATTTTGGGGCTGTGTCCTAAGAAGCATTTTCTTCCTGAGATTTTATTTTATTTTTTAATGCTTTGCAATGGGAGTGCCATGTCACTTAGCTGTGCTACAGACGCCGGCAGCGCAACAAGGCGCTGGGCATGGATTCTGTGCTGAGTGCTACAGCGGCTAACATCCAACGCTGAGCCTTAAACAGTCCCAACAAACTTGCTGCGAAACCAAACAGCTTAACTCTGTCATTAAACCTGTTAATAAACATTGGTAATGTTTGCCATGTGATGGTAACAGTTAGCCCTGTCTCTGTCCAGGGCGCATTAGTAGTCTCATGATAAACAGAGAGAGCAGGGCAAGGAGGGGCTAAGTGAATCAATATGCTGCACGCAGTTCTACGATGAAATGAGATTTGACTTGTTTTAATTGGTCAAATTTGCAGTAACATTGGGGTGTGTGGACAAAATTGCAAGGTCACACACAATTCATGGGACTGGCTGAATTTGCGTTGATTGTTGCAGGGTTGCAACTGTATGAGATTTTCACGGTAGCAGTAACTGTCTCAGAAAATACCACGGTTTCACAGTATTAAAGAATTATATAGTTATCAGTCAGAATGACCCTTAAAGAAATATAATTGAAACTTACTGAAACCATTTTCTTAATGGAAGTATTTGTAAAAAGTCTTCCCTTTAGAAAATAACTAAAATAAAGGGGAGAGCAAATGTACATCGTATGATAATCACCAACTTTTATATCCCTGTATACCTTGAAAAGGCTGTATCACTGCAACCCTAATCATGACTTCCTGGAGGGACTGAGTTGTTAGTGTCAGTGGGCACAGCAACAAACCTGTTTAAACCACAGAGCAAATAAAAGACGGCGGTGATGATTTAAAGAACCGAAAGAGGGCTGATAAAACTGTTCTGCTGCTGTCAGATACTCAGTAGCACACTAAATGTGTATTAATCCACCACTGAAAGTAATCCCCAAGAAATGCTGTGTTTACACCTGTTAAAGTAACACCTGCTATGATCTACTGTGCCCTGCTGTTTCAGGGAATCACTGGGCATTTATAGAGGATGAAACTATAATTTTGTGACTTGTTTTTAAAGATTAATGTCTAATGAGTTGGGTCTGAGTGCCACATAAAGTAGGAACGTTTGTAAGTATCAAGTATTATTGGTCTTTTCTGACAATGAGAAAAACACAAAATAATCCCAGTCCTTCCACTGGGCTGATCTGCATTAGCCAAAAACCTGTGTAAAGATCTTTGTTGCACTGAGCAGCTGTGTAACCATTTGAGCGTGCCGTACTGTGCTGTCAGCATGTGTGTTCTGCAAACCTCCAAAAATTATGATTACAATATCGTTTTACCACCATCTATCTGTGCCTGTGATCATTATTGTGTTTGCCGTTTCCAAAATTTCAACAGCATCGCCCGCTGTTTAAATTAATTAGACTCCAATGACATGTCCATTGAAGCTGCGGAGCTCTTTTACAACTGTCAGACACACGAGTTTAGAGACCAGCGGCATGGTTAAGAGAAGATAATGATGATAACCATCCCAGATGAAATGCCGCAGGGATCCGCATGAGACAGCTCACAGGGGTAGCTAAGTTAAATACGCTAGCTGGCTGATTACATTTAATTCCCCCCGTCTGCCATGGCAATGAGAACAAATTGGGTTGTTGTGGCTGCTGATAATGCTAATCTCCCGCAGTGGCAGCGGGATATTACAGTAAAACAGGGAGCCACATTGAGATGTCACGTTATGGCTTTAGGAAGGACTACATCACACATAAATGAGATTCTGTCGGGTTCTTTCAACTGAGAAAAAAGCTATTAGTGCTTTAGCTCCGCGCCCTATCCCTGCTATACGATTTGCTTGATTAAGGTCATTTCAATATGACTTTGTAGCGCGTATCCATTACTCTGCCAACTCGACAAATTAACAGTCTCTGTCTCTCTCCCACACACACACACACAAACAAATATATCCACCACATGCCACACATACTAAATACAGCTTGAACGCAGACAGGATCACAGTCTCTTCCAAGCATGTCCTTGACACCTCCCTCTTGCTCTGTCAGTTAATACGGAGAGGAAGCTCAGCTCTCCCTACTCCTTCACACACAGCTCTGGGACAGTCAAGCCAAAGACGAACAAGAGCTCGTCTCGTCCAGCATTAAAATCAAACATACAGAAGACAGTAAAAGAGGCTGATTGTCCCCAGGCAAGAGCATGTCCTCAAAGTTTTTGTTGCCGCCTGGCCTAATTGTACAGCACTTGCCCCGCTGTTTTAACAGTGAGTGATTTGTGGCCTAAAGCAAAGAATCTATCAATGCCAGGTTGAACCTGAGCACCCTACATTATTACACCTATTGTTACTGAACATAAGCGATATGGCTGTGTTTGCTCAGGCCGTGTCTTTAGTGCAGCTCGGTCCTACACGACTCATAATGGTGGCCCCGAACACACATCTATCAAAGGCATAACAACGCCTGAGGCAGACCTGAAATATTCAGGATAGCACTTTTCTGCAGCCTAAATATATTTCCACCTGGCTAATATATGCACAGCTATGTTTGCAGGTTTTTTTTCTTCCTCGCGTTTAATAATTTCCACCCAAATAACAGAGAGGGATTTCAGCAGGTGAAGCCTGTTCCAAAGTGTTTACCCAGCGAAGGGTAAACTGAGGTTTCTGCCTCGTGTCTGTGAGCGATAACAATAAAGGTCATTGCAGATAAACAGATTAGGATGTCATTGTCAAGGGGCAGATGGATTTCCAGGTGGTGATGATAATGTTGGTTGGTCAGTTGGTGGGTGCACCGCTATGGTCCAGACTGATATATTGGTGCCTTTTATGTGAACTGGGAGGTTTGAATTTTTGAGTTACCAGTCGGAAATTTAAATGAAACGGATGTGGAAGCTGGGACGTGGAAGAACATCACCTACCCTGACCTCAAAATCTAAGATGGCTTCAACACTAGTGAAAGCTATAGAAATATTCCTGTTTTATTTACGTCTCATTAAGTCAGCCGTACACATGGTACTGTCCAACTTCTGTCTGTGGACAGGTTGCTGCGAGGTTTGTAGGACTGCATTGTGATTGCCTGATATTGCTAACAATGGCCAGCAATGACTAACTTGGCTAGAAGACATTCTGAGTGTTCCAATACCCACACTACCATACTATATAGTATGCCAGAAAAAGACATCAAATGTAGTATGCCCAAAGTACCAGAATGTTCTACTACATCCGGTTGGATTTTGCAGTATGCAAGCCAGCATGCTTTTCTGGCTATTCTGACCCACAATCCTCTGTGCAGCGGACGATACGTCACATCAACTGAGCCGCAAACAGATGGCAGCTTGACCATTCGTTGACAGCTGTTTTAGAGCTGACTTGACAGCTGTCAGAGGTCGCAATGACGGGAGACAGCGCATTCAAGTAACTGATGACCAGTCGAAAATTAATAACAGGAATATTGATTGGTTAAGTGAACAAAATAATCACAAATATTACAAACAATAATAGGTCATAACTATAAAAATAACAATGACAGAACTGCAGACGTAATTTCACTGTCGCAAATACGACATGTTAAAATCTGTGCCGTTATAACTTTTAAGTTTAACTACATATATTGCAAAACGACAACAACCAATCTCTCCGGGCAACGAAAGTCTGTGTAGGAAGGGCAGGATGGGTGGTGGACCGACCTTCAACTGGGAGAGTGGTGTTCTTGTCCCCTAAGGTTACAAAGCCAAACCCTGTTCATTTTTCCTAAACCTAACCACGTGTTTTTGTTGCCAACACCCAACCATGTGCGATAGTTGCTGAAGGCAAAATAACATCAGTTTGTGATGTGTTTTTGAAAGAGACTGTATGTAAACGTTAAAATTCCTGTGAAAACAGAAGTGTGTTTTGAAAGAAGACAATGCATGTGACAGGCAGAACTTGACACGGTGTCCCAGAACATAAAAATGTAATGCACCCAGGGTACCTTGCACACCATATCTGGACCTAGAAAGTCCATGACCAAACGTCGATATGTGACGAGGTCAGAGTGAGAATGTGTTGGTATACTATATTATACCATGATACGATATTATCACGATACTTAAGTCATGATACAATATTATTGCGATTTTAAAGATGTTGCGATATGCTGAGTATTGTGAAACAATATATTGTGATTTATTACTTTTTTCAACTGTAAATTATGTCCCCAAAGGAAAACTTTGTCAACATCTATTTTATCTAATAAATTTTTAGTCTGTTCATCTCACCTTTTCACATTTTTTTTGCAGCAGTGGACTGAAAAAGCAACTGATCACATTATTCTAGTAGGCTACCTAAAGTTTAATTTGTATTTGTCATATAAAAACCAAACATTCTATCAGTTTCCACCATCAACCTGGCCACTTTATAAGGTGCACCTATACAATCTAATGGAATCTAATACAACAGTTCTGCCACATATTGTACGTTTACGAAGCTTATACTGGCCAGATTGTGATCAGCTTTACGACAGATGTTAATTCTGCTATATACTATACTAACTAATGAGATCATAGTTAGTGGTCGTGTTGCGCTGGGCTGCATTATGTTGACTAAACATTAGCTCAATATAATGCAGTCCAGTTTAACACCACTACAGTCCTAATATAGTTTAATTAATACCTCTCTGACAGTAAATCAAAACTGAGCATTATTCTCTTTGTAGAGGTAGATTTTATGGCTCAGCTGCTGTACTGAATTGCATTTCATTTTACAGGTGTACCTAATAAAGTGGCCACTGTGTTAAGGGAAAAAGAATGGATCACTGATTGAGCAACGGGTGTGCCACCATTACAGCCACGGATGGAGACAGACACAGAAGCAGAGTGGCAGCATTTATCGCTCTGCCTGCAGCAAGGCATAGAGGAGCTCCACCAGTACAGAGACAACTCTCAGGCAGATGCCACTATAAATAATGCATGAACAATAGAGCCAGAAGAAGAACCTTGGAACAGCTAATTATTCAGCCCGACATTTCAGCAACTCACAGAGAAGTTAGCGGCTAAAAAAGATGGAATTCAGGCCGCCATCGCTACTTTTGTAGTAGGTGCAGCCAGGCTCCATTATGAGACACATTCATCTACACGTGCCGTCCTATCACAACAAGTAGCTTCCTCGTGCTCGGCTATAGCAAAAAGGGAAAGGGATTTTGTGTATTTGGACAAGCTGTGGGCTGTGGAACATGCTTATGAAAAAGCGTTCCTGCTGTTCAAGGCAGCCGTTGAGCTCCTCTCAGTGTTTCCTTTGCGTTTTTTTTTGCAAAGCATAAACTGCTTTCCGGCGAGCAGAGCTTTTCCACAGGAGCAACAACACAAAACAGCCTCTCCACTCAATTAGGAATCACCCACGCTTGTGTTGGGAAGCCAACAGGATCTCCTTTCTTCTCTGTTTCCAATCGTATCTGAGCAGCCCAAATACTTGCAGCAACCCCCCCCACCCTCCTCCCCAAACATTCACCTCCAGTAAAAGACATGCATGGTAATGACAAGAGGACAAGAAAGCGTCTCTTTC
Organism: Cephalopholis sonnerati; assembly: GCA_019142605.1. NCBI lineage: Eukaryota > Metazoa > Chordata > Actinopteri > Perciformes > Serranidae > Cephalopholis > Cephalopholis sonnerati. The sequence goes on from JAGQAX010000020.1 coordinate 24,643,225, forward strand.
CACCACTCCTGCCATTTTGATCTCATTAGTGTGCAACGAGCAGATCGCCACAGATAGCTGATTTGATAGGCTGATCTTGAGATTCACACAGCAGAGGAAACACAGATAACTATTAGCTCATTTAACTGTTATGGTTTCTCCCGTCTTAATTTTCAACCCACGCATCGCCATTCACTTTTAATTGGAAATAGGCCTCATTATCATATTTTCTACAATTGCATACTGTCCTCTTGCTCTAATTTTTCTAATTTTTCATATCCGTAATTACACTGGCTGTTAGTGCCGGAGCATAAATCCTGTGGGAGGCTAATAAATGGCTGAGGTTGATGACAGGAGCAGAAAAACCCACAGCTGGCAGCGTGTCTTCGAGCTACGTAAAGGAGCTCAGTGTCACTTAGGATGCAACACAATCGTGTTCAGGAGGAAAACAGAGTGAACCCTGGTCTTGTCTGGTGCCTCGGTCTGGTCTTCTGTTGATGTAGAATCAGTGACTGGGCCATCGCCATTATCTCATTCACAGCAGCATGGATAAATAATGACTCTGATCCATAGTTGGAGGAAGAATTATGCTGCTTATTAGAGCTCGTTTAGTTCTTTCATCCTGCTTACTGTCCTGTATGTATTGCCGTATAAAGTGCAATCAACAGAAAATTAATAGTTAGGAATTTCAATAGTCCACTATAGCTTATTAAAAGTGAGGATTTGCTTCTTCTCTTTTACACACAGCAAATTAAAAGTCTGTATTTTGAAGATTTTTTGGACAAAACATGCAATTTAAAGGCATAATTTTAGTCTTTAGGAACTTTCGATCACTCCAATTAACATTACGCAAAATAATTTCAACAACATTAAGAATCTCATGCTAACAGCTCTGTGAGGCCGTATTTATGCACAGCCAAAGACTTTATAATAAAGATAGACGGCATGACAGCTCCATGGATGTATAAAGAGACCTGGATACAGCGCTGGAGGTGGAATTCATTCATCCCCATGAGAGTTTCTCAGTGGTGCATAAAGCCAAAATGGTTCAACTGCCGCGTATAAAATTACGCGATTGATCTGACAATGATCGACACTGCTTTCACACCGTGTGGCGAAATGAGCAGGCGCACTTTCACCGGCCTAGCTGGGTACTTATGGTTGAGCACTACATTAACTTGGATTCAATTCCAATAGGGAAACAAGTGATTTCGCGGGGGTTATGATGCTAAAAAAAAATGTATCCATTGATTTACAGATATCTCTTTTGTTGTGTAAGTCAGACGGATGTAATTACATTGTTTGGCTACAAGGAAAATTGGCCTCAAAGCCCAACACACTTCCTGTGGGCTTGGACAGCTCCCTGAAAAGTGAAGCCAGTGGCTGGCTGCAGTATAGGTCATAAACCCCGCCCCCTCCATGTTAGTGGATGGGACATGGGCCAAATAAAAGATCAAAGTACACGTCAAATACATTTTCCCAAAGATGGTTTCTGTCATTTTAGCTGTATGTTCAAGTGCTCGTTTGTCTGATAAGTTTGGTTTAAATTAGTTATTTGATGCCATATAAAAGGGGGTAACACATCATGATTGATAGCTGTGTGTGCCAGTTGGTGTGCTTGTGGTCAATGGTGCTTCTTGGATTGGTCGGATAAGTGTATGGGTGGGAACTTGATACTGTGAAGATCACTACTGCAGAGAATCCGGCTCCAAATGATGTCATCAGTGCAAGATGGCAGCGGCTGTATCTGGGATATTTTGGCTTCATTTTTGTACAGTTGAAGGAAGTGAAAACGTGTCGTCCACAGCATACGTGCACAGCCGTGCTTTGAGCTAAATGTGAACATGTTCACAATGGCACTTCTTGCCAAATATTGAATGGATTGCCATAAAACTTGGACTTACATGTTCCCGGCAGAATTGTAATAAGTTTGGATGATCTCTTACCTTTTTATCTACGCCATCATCGGTTTTGTTTTTGACCAAATGCCACAAAAATGCAACAGCCCCATCAGCCTCAGCTGTATTTTGTGTTCAGGGCTTATTAGCAAATGTTAGCTAGTATACAAACATGCTAAACTAAGGTGGTGTACATGATAAACACATAGACTATATAGGAATAATGCACCTAGACACTATGACGTTATCGATTGGTTTGCAGACTCCCATTTTGAAGCCCTGAGTTCAGCATTTTGGCCGCCACCATCTTGGATTTTTGGTGCCAGAAGTGACCATATTTGGATGAGAGGGTGGATCTGTGGTGATGCCTGCAGAGAGCCTGACACTTAAAGCAGCAGTACCCTTAGTTAATACATAACTTTAAGCCTCAATAAAATTTTAACAGTTGAGTTATATAAAAATTCTCCCCCGTACAGTTGTTCTGAACGGGGAAGTTAGCTATAGAGACCAACTCTGCTTTTTGTACAAGGCTGTAACATGTTTGTTTCTGCCGTAAAGTTGGGCATTTTAACATCGGGGGTTTGTGGAGATTGACCCGCTTCTGGAGCCAGCCTCAAGTGGCCATTCAAGGAACTGCAGGAACATTATACCTGCTAAACATTAGTATATTAGCATTGTCATTGTTGACATGCTGATGTCAGCGTTTAGCTGAAAGCACTGCTATGCACAGGTACAGCCTCACAGAGCTGCTAGCATGGCTGTAGACTAATTTAATATTTGTCGACATTTTATAACAACAATCTACAGATTGATCAATTTTTAATAAATAATCCTCAGCTGCAGCCCACTGGCCCATACATGCACAGTGAATAAAAAATTTATTTTCTCTTCATGAATATTGATGTTGAAGATTAAAGCACGCTGAGAGGGTTTGGAAAAATTTAAGAAACCACTTATTGTAATCTAATGATTGTATTTATCAAATGAATTCAGAAGCAGCAATAAGGCTAATGATTGCTCGTATTTTTGCCTGGCTCTGTGCTAATCTTAACAACCAAAGGAGCTGAGGAGCCATTTACCTGAGAAAGATGTAGCAATTTTCCCTCATTAAAAATGGAGCAGGCAGTCGAGCAGGTGCAAACCTTAAACAGCCCTCTGTGGTTGGCTTAAAGGCTGCACAGCTCCTTAATGAGTCCCCTCTTTGCATTGCTCAGAGAGATGGGTGAATCTGGCCGTGAATGAACAGCACAGTATTGTTCACATGAGTTCCCGCTGAGCAGATCCACCCGAACGCACCAGAATGCAAAGTGGAACTTGTGTCGGGACGAAAAAAAAAAAAAAAAAAACATCAGGCAGTCAAAGAAGCGTTTTAACTGATGAGCTGATTCGGGAAGATGCAATGAACTAATTACAGCCCAGCTTAATTTGTGGACGTTAGTAACCCGCTGGCCTGCTTTGTGTGGCTGAATACTGTGCAAAGTTACGAGAATCTACTTCGGGGAGATTTGATGTCTTGACATTTTCAGTGTGCCATGATTACAGCCTCAACACTGATGCCAGTCATAATGGTGCTTGTATAACACCCTGTAACCTGCTGTGGATTATCCCAACACCTCCTGCCTCTGCAGCTGTTGGTCTTATTGTTCTTCCTTTCAGCGTTTCCTCATTATGTCTCCATGCTGGATAATCATGTGTACACTGGTCCAATTTAAACACCAGTCAGATCAATCACACAGCCGTCACTGCTTTAAAAAGCCCACATAGTGATTTTTTTTAGATGCAGTATGAATATTCTTGTTTTCACACCACCTGTTTGCCAAGACAGCTAGTAAACAAATAAAACCCCTTCACATTTCACATGGTGCATCTCACTGCCCGGTACAGCAGAAAATAGTCCTGTCTGAGCAGAACAAAGCCAGCTCTGCTGTCAGTCTCCCCACACAATCACATCTCATCATCAGGTTCAACAGTGCCTTGATTTTTTGATGAGATACACACGGAGAGGCAGGAATAAGCAAGGGCACAAACTAGGGATGGGGGATATGGAGAAAAATATCACAATATCATGATATTTTTTACCAGATACCTCCATATCAACAACGATATCAGTACTGTGGATATAATTAAATGGGTAAGGCAAATACAGAACAGTGACTACAGCTTGATAAGTTCAGAAAATGACGTCAACTGCTGTGATGCAGCCTTTAAAACCACATGAAAACAACACATATGACACAGAGCGCTCCAGGGATGATGTTTTCTTTAGGCCAACACCAATTATTGCAGAAAATGAGATTGGTGGCAAAGAAACATTTGTGATACTTACACATTTTGTTCAGCAAGATAATCTTCACAGATGAACAACAGTTATGATTTTTGAAGCCTAAGTGCAATTGACCCTTTGCTAAGTCACGCCCCTGGATGAAGACTGGCCAATCATAACGTAGCATCGGTCCGACAACAACACAGCTGTGTTCCATTCGTTTCAGATTTCCTTCATTTTCAGGCTGGTTTTGTGGATTTGGAGCTAAATGTTGTGCCTGGGGCACGTCGTGTATTAATGATACTCGTTACCTGGAGAGGTTGGAAAAAGATATACGTTTCTTCCCTGTTCCAAAACCAAAATCAAACCCTGAAAAGTGTAGGGTTAGCTAGCTAGCTACTGAAGATATAGCCTACTGAATGTATACACATGCTGCTTTTGATTTGTAATGATTATAACAGTGAAACAAAGACCGACCCTGCTGTACAGGAACCAGTGAAGGGAAGCAGGGAAACTTTGCTCATATTCAACCAGCTGTGTGTCATCACATAAATGTTGTTTGACTTCCCCCAGAGATCCCTACCCGTCCGCCAGTGAAGGTCCGGGTGCTGGCAGTAGCCAAACACCGTTCATCTGCACACACTGCGATGCCACACAGCTGGTTCAATATCAGCAAAGTTTCCCTTTATATTCATTGTCTTCTGTGTGGATCAGCAGTGATGTGGTGGTTCACTTTGACACTGTGATCTGTAGCCTATAGTTGGGCTTTAGCTTCTAACTATCTTTGTCTTTTTAACCTGTTGTTGCTGCTGAGTCAGTTTGACATCCTGGATATATCCTTCAAACACAGACTGTAGACCCCTCTGTCTGCTTCTCTCTGGAATCACTGTTTCAGTTTCCCAAAAATATGATCATATTTCTTCAGGGAGTGCAGTTAGTTACAGTGTGGGCTCCATGCTTACTCGGACAGCTTGTCGGACCATCACAAAGGGGCGGGGCTTAGCGAAAGGTCAGTTGCCAGAAGTAAAAAGCTAACATTAGGCTGTTAACGAACAACACCACAGTCGCACGACTTAACATCTTCACTACAAGGATTCTGTAAAGCCGTGTTTAGTGTGATGCCATTCTGAAGACTCATTTAGACATTTGTTTGCAACCACCTTTAGGAGATATAGAAGCTTCAGAGTTCATGAGAGGGGTATTTACTGACGTACTTTATGTCGTAGAACAAATGTGAAAGTCTCTTAAGCTTGTGTTTAACCACAGACCTTACTTCTGGCATCTAAACAAAAACCCACTTGAAAAATAAGTTATTTTATAATTTTTTCATTTGGATTTTTGTACAACTTTTGTCCAAACAGCTCCCACACGTTGCTGTAATTTCACTTCAATTATGTGTTTACTGTGCTTGTATCCTCAGTCTGAATACCAGTGCTAAACCTTTTGAGGTCCGGACGACACACCACTACACATATTTGACTACACACAAACACACAGTGAATATAAAAAGTATCCACCCCCCACTCCACCCCCCAACTGTGACTTTTTCATCTTTTATGGTTTTACAAATTTGAATCACAGCACATTAATTAAATTTTAATGAAACTGATGAACAGATTTGTTTTCACGTTGACATTTAAGAGACTTTCTCTAATGACCAGTTGCTGAAAAGATTAATTAATCCACTGGGATTCAAGAAAACAAGGAAAAAGTCAGAGGGGGATAAGCCAACCTTTTACAGATATAGTCTAGTGGTTAAATGATAAGTTAATGAATTGATTAGTCAATTGATTGATCAGTTTGTTAGAGGAATCCGTTTGACTCTTTTGTCCAAAACACTGTAAATGTAAGTACGATCCGAACTACAGTAGATCAAGGAGAAGCTGTTGAAAGTTGATTGATCGTTTAAGTCGAGCAAAACATGTTCTGGTTCTTGCTTCTACAATGGAACAATGCTTTTTGCTGTGTTATATGAATGTGAATTCATAACTTGTGGTTCTAAGCTGTGGAAAATTAAGCAAAAATCAGTCAGCCTTTTCACAACTTTCAGACGTTTTACAGACAAAACAATCAATCTACTAATCGATAAGCCGAAGCCCAAATAGTCGCTGTATACGCTGAACATGTATCAACATTTTAATGAGCCCAGTTAAGCTGTGGAACCCTCCAATCACAGACATCTTTCGGCACACCATTAACAGCGCTTATGTCACCATGCTGTATCATGCAATACCTTTGTTGGGAGATTGTGTAATACGTGACATTTTGCATGTGTCAAACTCAGAGTACAAATGCAACTAAAGTCAGTGCATCTAAAACAAAACTTCTAGATATTTTAAGCAAATCTCAGGACAGTGTGGATGTTCATGCCCCTGATATACCACGAAACGCCCCACAGAAAACCCCCCATCCCTCCCAGTTCACCCTCTCCGTGAGTCGAGCACTGATTAGATAGGTGAGCCAAACCACTCCAAAGACCAGCCAAGATCATATTAAAATTTGCATAACAACACAAATTTGCATTTCAATTTCAAATTCTCCAACAAGCTTTCCGCGCCCTCGGGGGTCCAGGGTAGCGGGGCAGATTCCTGCATGCCGCACAGCATGGTCAAAGGTAATAGAGCCACTGTCTGGCCGACGTTGATAAGACTATCTGTCTGAGGTGATATTTCTCAGCAATGAGATCAAACGGTCTGTCTGGTTGTCAAGGTAGAGGCTTGGATCTGAGCCGTCGCTAGACCGAATCCTCCTCAGAGATCCCTCACATCCTGATTCACTGCCACGTGTTCTGTCTGTGTTCCGTACAAAGGAGGTGTCACACACTTGATACTTTAACCTACTGACCCCTCTGCATGCTCACTCTATCCCCATCTCCCACATATCAGCTGTTGGTTGTGCTGCGGACGCTGACAGGAGAGAGCAACGAGGCTGGACCATATCAAATCTGGCCTCCCATTTAAATCAATGAGTTGACGAAATATTAGAATGCAACACAAAATGCATGCCATGATTATTGAGACAACGACCACATCATGATATAAACTGGGATACAGAAATATACACCATTAGGTGAAAGAAATGTGAACACCTGTACAGATTTTGTTATTAGAGATGCACCAATCCAATATGAACATCAGTATCGGCATTGACAATGACCTTAAAGGGACAGCTCACCCCAAAATCAAAAACACATATTTTTCTTCTCTGTTTATCAGTCCAGATTGTTTCGTGTGAGTGCCGAGTGTTGGAGATATCGGCTGTAGAGATGTCCAATATAATGAATCTAGATCCCACTTAGTTTGTGGTGCTCAAAGCGCCAAAAACAACCTAACAAAAAACTGTATCACCACGCAGAAGGAAGTGTGCATCTACTACTAGCTCACCTAACACCACTGAGCTAGCTAAGGTTACAGCTCAGTGGAGGAGGGTGCCATCAATGTTTACATGTTGCGCTGCCATGAGCACAGGTGTATCGCCCATGAGTAGATGCAGTTAGTTTAGCAGAAAGAAACTACTCCTGACTAGGCTTGGGCGGTATCCATTTTTGTGTGACAGTATTTGTGTGCTTTGCTACATCTATTACCCCCCCAAAAATTAAACAATAAACTCACAAAATGTCAGAAATGTAATATTCTTACACCTATTTTCAATCGTTCACCTTTTGAATTCAAGTTTCTCTCTTTTACCAAACTAAAACTAATGTTAGCTTTAGGGCTGCACAATAATATCAGCACGTCATCGTTATTGGCCGATATTGGCTTTAAAATCAGAGTCAGCCAACAAGCTTTTTCTTATTTTGCACGATGAATGAATGTTACATACACTGAAAAGCACTGTATTTCATGTCTCCATCTGCTGGTGGGCCATCATGATAAGAGTATGCATGCACAATATGATGTTAATTCCTCGACAGAGGAGACTTGATGATCACTGAAATTAGGTAGGAAAAAAGGTGGATATATCGATATCGGTGTCGGATATCAGCGAAAAATCCAATATCGTGCATCCCTATGAGTTGTTGTCTCATCGTAAAACACACTAAATTAAAGTCAACAGAGACAAAATAAATCTTACCAAAACTGTCTTAGTTAGTCTTGTTAGTCATTAAGTTAGTTAGTCCACTGTTTGAACAATCATCTGTGGTTTGGTCGACATAAACCATGAATTTTCCAAGTTAATTTAAAAAACATGCTACTTTTCCCTGTTGTCTTTCTCTGCCATTGCTAGCCGGTTGTTAACAGTCCTGTACGTTATCCCCACCACACACAGTCGCCATGTTTTCTGCTCAGCTGCCTGTTCCACCAGTAGACACTGACCTCTAGTGGCACGTGGTGTTCACTACATACATTACATCCTCTATTCAGCATGTCCATGAGTTTAGTAGAAAGAGGAGCATCTGTATTTTTGGCAGTAGGGGAAAAAAGTAGATATATCGGTATCGGTTAAATGAGTTGTTACATATCGGCATATTGGATATCGGCAAAAAAATTCAATCTCATGCATCCCTAGTTAGCTTAACTGACTTGTTAACTCATCATAAAACAAACTTCATTTGAACTCGAGAGACACAAATTCAAACTTACCAAAACCGTCTTGGTTAGTGTTGTTAGTTGTTTAGTTATTTAGTCCACTGCTTCAACAATCATCTCTGGTTTGGTAAAATAAACCATTAATTTATCACACAAATATGAATAAAATAAATAAATAAATAAACAAATGAAAAATATACAGTTTTTCCCCGAGGTTTTTTTCTCTGCCAGTGCTAGCAGCTGTTTACAGTCCTGTAACGTTATCCCCACCACTCACAGTCGCCATGTTTTCTGCTCAGCTGCCTGTTCCACCAGTAGACACTGACCTCTAGTGGCACGTGGTGTTCACTACATACATTACATCCTCTATTCAGCATCTCCATGAGTTTAATCAAAGAGGAACGTCTGTATTTTTGACATTATATAAACTGACACTGTCTGGATCTCTAAATACCCTGGTATACTGTAATACCGTGGCACCTCACATGCCTTGTTCCTATATGAAACATGTATTTTTTTTACGCTTTGAGCACCACAAGTCGGGTGCCATGTAGTTCCATTATATTCAACAGAAGGCAGACATCTCTACAGCTGATATCTCCACACTCAGCAACTCACACCCGAACATGTAGATTGATAAATAGCACTACAGGTAAGAGGAAAAATATGTGCTTTTGATTTTGGTGTGAACTATCTCTTTAGTAATATAAGACAAAGAAAGGCAGGACATTTCTCACATTTGAGACACATGAACTAAAAAACAGTTGTTAATTTTCTGTAAGTAACTGATTGGCTATGAGCTCCACTAAATTCAGGTCAGCAGAAGATTCACACCGTCTGTAATCTGATAAATTAATTTACTGTGATTCTCCAGATACCGGCCGAGCACAATAAACAACGCTGTCCCTTCACAGCCCAGAATGAAGTCTGGACAACAAACAGACCCACATGGGAATAAGAAATGTTTGTTCCCTTACACTTGATATTTGTGATTTAGGGAATTCACAGCTGATGTCTGGCTGTGTGGCTCCTCAGTCTGATGCCGTCTACAACTGTGAGCCCTACATTTTATGTGCAATATGGCAGATCAATGGGTATTGATGAGTGAATACAGACACAGTTCAGAATGTATCACAGTTACCCAGAAGGAGCTTTGAAATGGCTTTCAGGACTCATGTGATGGATTTCCTTTGAGTTGTATTTCATTCACTCTCACATATAAGAGTGTCAATTTAAGCTATAAAAATATGTTATAAAAGTAGCCTGATTGGCTTGTTAGATGATTTAAAGGGTGTCAATGAATGAAAATGAGAAATGAGAAGAGGTTTATCAGGTGCTTATTCTTGCATAAAATATTTAGACATACTATTATTTATTATTATTTCTATCTTTTCAAGTATTTCTGCACCGCAAACTGCTCATATTGCGTGTATTTGCACTTCAGAGAGACACAGTCAACTGTGCGCAAAATCACCTCCACAGACAGCATCTCCAGCACCAGCACGGATCGGATCAGATACGACACACACGCATGTATAATGACACTAAAATACACCACTCACGTCTCTGAAGCGATTCCAGTGTTTGATCTTACGGCTGTACTGGGAGATGGTAGACAGCCATTGCTCATCTTCCATGAAATTCCCGGCTTTTCCTGCCTCTTTGCCACTTTTCACGTCCACCTGGAGCGAGTAGCCCACCAGCAGGCACAGGCAAGCGACGGCTCTTAAAACGACCATGTTGCTCAGGCAGTTTGGTCTGGGATGTATCTCCTGCTGCTGCTGCTGCTGCTGGTGCCAAGGATCCACATACAAGACTGCTGCTGCTGCTGCTGCTGCTGCTGCTTCAACAGACTGAATGGAAATGAGACAGAGAGGGAGAGAGAAAGAGGAGGAGGAGGAGGAGGAGGGAGGGAGGGAGGAAGAGAGTTAAAGGAGAGATTAGATCCTGCACTAATCATTTATTTCTGCTTACTCGGTTTCATTACTTCACTGTCCTTGTTTTGTGTTTGTAAGCAGCCCACACGCTCAGAAACAGTCACACTGCAAATGAATCACACAAGTGGAACAGATGTTTATTGTTGTATTGAAGATCAATGAGACTTTTTATTTATTGTATTCAAATGTTTTTGGAGAAGGGCCAGTTGGTGCCAGGAAGGAGTCGAGCTGTGTAGCAGGAGCACACAGTGAAACTCATTGTGACTCAATTAAATTTATAAAGCTGGAGGAACTGTGGGGAATTGCTGCAGTTGAGTTAATACCATAAGGCGGAGGTGTCCAAACTGGGCTCTGTGGACTGTGAGGGTCACTGAAGGGTTCCCAAGTGGCCGCAGGGCAAATGAGGTTAAATTTAGCCGAAAATTTGCTCAATTTCAGCCTTAATTTGTTCATTAGCAGCACAGAGGGAGAATGTCTTAAAGTGACTCGGATTAGCAGTGTCTTACTGTGAAATCTGATACAGAGTAAATGTACCTGGAACCAGGGGCGCCCCGTTTCCACCGAGCATTCGGTGCACAATTTTTCTGTTTCCACTGTGAAAAGTTGTGGATGGTACCAATAGAACTGTTCTGTACCGTCCCCATTTTTGGTCCCCCCTCTGTTGGGGTACCTAGCACACAGATCTGGTACTAAAAGGTGGAGCTGTGAACACTGCAGTCTGTTGATTGGTCAATAGAGGACGGTCACTCTGCTCAGGGCTGAGTTGTGGCTGGTTTTGAGGCTCATGTAACCACTGTTCATACTGTGGAGAGTTTTATTAGTAAACTGGAACTATAAAATGAAAGGATGTTTTGCTGCCTCTCACAGCAGCTGGAGTCGGAGAAAAAATAACTTCATTCACTGGGCCGACTGCTGGCAACTTTTAAGGTGGAACATTAACTTGTAATGTTACTCAATGCATGAGGTGACGACATGAATCCATCAACACGTCTTAAATTTCACTGTGACAACTTTGACCATCACTTTAGTTTTTATATGACAGACACTTTTAGTAATGAGTGGATCTTCAAGCTTTAAAAATATATATTAATTTCGACCGGATTTTGTGAACTGCATGTATTCTAATCCTCACTCAGAAAAAAAAAAGTGTCATAGAGCGTTGTTCCTGTGGGCTCCGGCAACACACAAACCTGCGATTTGTAAATATCCCATGGAGAGAGACTCTCACTGCAGCCTGTTCTGAAAACGTCAGCTTGCAACTATGTTCTGTGGACGATAAACCAGGTGCAGACTGATAAAGGTGGAAATACAGTTGGTGCTGGACGGAGCAGTGAGTGACAACAACCCCGCCCACATTTAAGGGTACTGTTTGCAGTGGAAACGCTAGGGTCTAGGTACCATGTCTGAAGGGTTACTTTTGGTTCCAAAGGTACCATACTGAAAGTGTTTGGTAGAACCGTGGCTAAAGCGAGACTAGATTAAAAAGGGCCCCAATGTTGAGGGGGGCACTTGCACTTTTTTATTTTGAAGTAACTTAATTAAAATTGGCTGAATAAAAAAGTTGAAAGACTGGATTTTGTATAAAAATAGTGGAAGCTCTCTGACAGGAAAAGACAGTAAAATGACTGTAAAAAAAATAATAGGTGCATGAGACAGACATGGCTCAAGATAGGAAGAGTGGGGGGCCCACAGAGACTGCTTATATATAGGGCCCAGAATTTGGTGCTACGTCCCTGCCTGGAACAAACTGTTATCATGGTTATTCTGTGGTCTGAGCCTGTGGTTTCCAACCAGAGGTCCAAGGACCGTTTCCGTGAGATCCTTTTCAGATAGAGGTCCCTGAAGCAAAATCTTATGATGATTATCAGTTTAGGGTTCTTGACACGAAAAGGTTGAGAACCACTGATCTAAACTTTATCAAAGAGCAGTGGATTAATTTTGGAGCTGTGCTTAAACAGCTTTTGCTAATTTGACTTTCAAATGCAGACCCAATAGTCTCCCTAAATTCCCTTTTAAACAAGTTTTAAAAACTGCTCCAGCAACATCAGTTATGTAGAGTGAAATAATGAAACCAACACTCAGCAATACTTTAAAAAAATCTTTTTATTTGATTCCAGTGCATTTCAAAGACTAAGAACAAAGACAGAGCCGTGCTTTCACCATACAGAAGCAAATAATAGTCGGACTGCTGTTGACACAAAGACATTATCCCACAATCAATTATTATTTTCATTATCACTTAATCTGCTGACTATTTTCTTGATTAGTCATTTGATTTATAAACTGTCAGAAAACACAGAAAAATGCTCCTAAACCCAAACAGATGTCTTGTTTTGTCCTGATCCATCACCAAGGTCACACCACGGCCCGATTAATCTCCCCGGGACAAAAATGAGCCTCTGTTATCTCCCTGTTCCTCCCACTATCTGTGCAATTTGCACCTTTGTTCTTTGTGGGAATATTACCTGACGCCAGGAATACCGCGCGGTAATTTGTGGTTATAAACACAGGTTAATGTGGGAGTAAGATAGCGGAGTGTATTTGCACCGAGGTGAGAGTCGGCACACTGCAGGTATTCGGCTATTTGCGTACACTATGATGTGTTATTATGGATTCCAGTGCACGCTGTGATTGGCTTGTACTTGTCACGTTGATGCGTCAAGGTCGGAGGCGGTTATGATTGGGGCGAAGAGGTCATGGTTAGGGCTAGTATTAGCTAATCTCAGTTATTCTCTGAGATTTAAGTGGTAAATATCAAAGAAAATAATCAGAAATGTACTGCCAGAAAGAAAGGTGGTGCATTGTCATTGTTGGCTATGGACACCTGGTGCAAAAAGCAACTGCCATAAGATCAATATCAGCACAATACTGAGAAGGTCTTTAAATGTACACATTTCCTTGTAAATCAGCATAACATAAACCTATTTGATATCAGAACCTTGAGTCCTTGACTAGAATTTAATCTTTCACGGGTTTGAAGAGTGATTGTCTGCACAACATTGTAATGTAAGGACGGATCTGTGTGACTGAAGAGGTTTAGAGTGATGTATTTTAGCTGCTGCTGCTGCTGCTGTGATGCTACTTTTTCCTCCAAGAGTCTGTGACCTACAGAGTTTTGCTGTGCCTGCACATCATTTTAAGTCTACTCACATTATTCCTGCTGCTCCCTAAACTCTCCATGCCCCCGCTCCCTCCGCTCTCCATTTCATCCCCATGAAGATAAACGTAATCCAGCGCTCTGCTCAGATTCATTGGAGTTTAAGGTTACCAATATTGGCCGGGGCCGAGTAGCCGGGGGGCAGGATCGTGTTCCCGTGATGCTGATTAGCTGGCCGAACTGACTCCGACACTGGCATCAAAACAGTCGATGTGGCAGATGCAGACTTTCCTGAGTGTGCAGAGCGCCTAGAATTGGGAAGCAAGGGCAGCAGGAGAAATGTCCCGCAGCGTCAGCCAGCTGTGCACATCAGAAGTACGAGGTGCTGGACATGATGTGTTAATCAAGAGGTTGTCATCAGTCATGTCGTGATCAGGCTGGAATGTGCTGCAGATTAATGGTCGCACAGCTGAGCTGGGAAGCATTTCAAGACTGTGTCCTGCTTTGCACCATTAGGTTTTAAGGATTGTTTGAGATGTTATTGGGAAGTCTATCTCACGACTCCGGTCTCATGAGGAAAACCCTGCGAGAGAACACCAACAGCAAATGGAAAACATGTTGATGAAAGCTGTGAGTGGTGCATCTCTGAAGATGCTGAGTTTAAGGGATGAGAAGACTCAAATAATCTTTTTTCTATTTACAGACAGCTCTTATTTGCTTGCCTCCTCTGCTCCATCAATACAGCAGCCCAGTGACCAGTTTGCAGCAGTTTGTGCTTCACTGATCAGATTGAATTCTCAGTCAAAGATCGATGTCTCTACCAGGTGAATAATTTCAGCTGCATCTCTTTAAATGCAGCAGTAACAACCTTAGATCTGCATCTAAATCAGGGGTGTCAAACACACAGCCCGGAGGCCAGAACCAGCCCACCGCATGACCTTGCACACCTAACAGTGATGCACTTGTGAAGGCTGAGAGGTGCCAGGTTTCAGGAGCAAGTAGCTTCCTTCGTGTAAAATGCTGCTTCAGAGGCCTTTCACCTGACCAGAATACAGGTGTTTTCTTTCTCTTTGGTGTGGTGATGTCGCGATAAAAAATGTGCATGTAATGACAGTGAGTAGTCGACTGACTGAATGAGGAACAGCTGAGAAATATGGTTGAAAATGCATTTATTTTTCTCAATACTGGACCCATTTCAAAAATGGTTGTCTCCATCGGTCCCTTAAGCCCCATTTCCACCAAACACTTTCAGTATGGTGCCTTTGGAACCAAAAGTAATCATACCTAGATGGTACCTAGACCCTAGCGTTTCCACTGCAAGCCGTATCCTTAAATGTGGGCGGGGTTGTTGTCACTCACTGCTCCGTCCAGCACTCATTGTATTTCCTCATTACCGGTGACACAGAGGGAAGTCTGCACCTCGTTTATCGTCCACAGAACGAGGCTGCACGCCGACATTTTCAGAACAAAATAAAACAGGCTGCAGTGAGAGTCTCTCTCCATGGGATATTTAAAAATAGCAGGTTTGTGCATTTAGTCCTTCTCAGGCAAGCTCAGGGGTTTAGTGTTGCTGGAGCCCACAGGAACAACGCTCCACTACACTTTCTTTCTTTGAATAAGGATTACAATATACGCAGCTCACATAACCCGGTTGAAATTAATATATATAAACACTTGAAGATCCACTCATTACTAAAAGTGTATGTCATATAAAAACTAAAGTGATGGTCAAAGTTGTCACAGTGAAATTTAAGGTGTGTTGATGGATTTACGTCGTCACCTCATGCATTGAGTAACATTACAAGTTAACATCCCACCTTAAAAGTTGCCGGCAGTCGGCCCAGTGAATGAAGTTATTTTTTCTCCGACTCCAGCTGCTGTGAGAGGCAGCAAAACATCCTTTCATTTTATATTTCCAGTTTACTAATAAAACTCTCCACAGTATGAACAGTGGTTACATGAGCCTCAAAACCAGACACAACTCAGCCCTGAGCAGAGTGACCGTCCTCTACTGACCAATCAACAGACTGCAGTGTTCACAGCTCCACCTTTTAGTACCAGATCTGTGTGCTAGTACCCCAACAGAGGGGGGACCAAAAATGGGGACGGTACAGAACAGTTCCATTGGTACCATCCACAACTTTTCACAGTGGAAACGGGAAAAATGTTATGTGTTAAAATGACAAAGTGCTCAAGTTTACCTGCAGAGAACAGTGGTAAAGACACATTCATCCTAATTATGAACAGAAAACGCAGACACATATTTCCAGCTTTTTAATCAGCATTTTTTTCTTGGTTTCACAGATGTGTAAATATGTGAAATATGTCCAATTTAGAGGTGCATTATAAATGCACAGCTGAGATGATAAGGTACATTTGTGGTGGATGCGCTTTCAAATTTGCATATTATAGAAGACAGGACTATTGGCCTTAGCGGAGGTCTGTTTTATCAGAGAGCCCTTCTAGTCGTTACTGTTTCATGTTGTTTGTCCTGTGCATGTACTGTGTTATTTTATATGTTTTGAAAAACGAATAAAACTGTCTGTACAAAACAACAACAACAAAACAGTCCTCTAACTGTATGTATGACAATGGAAGCAGCTCCACACAGCTAGTCAAAAATCTTCTTGTACATATCAGAGTTACGCTGTGGAAGAGTGCCTTTAATTGTGAGGGGATTAACTGATGTCATCAGCTCCCTGTGTTCCTCTCTAGGCAGATGTTGATAAAACTTATCTACCCTGTTCACCGAGCATAATCAGTTTACACAAAAGGAGTACAGGAGAAGGGAAGCTTCATTTGAATAACATCAGACAAGACAGCAAGCAGCAAAATTTAAAGGGTTGTTTATCTGTAAATATTTGCCGTCTGCAAAGTAAACACATCCCGTTTTCTGTCTTACAAACAGCTCATAAGGCCCAACACGGGCTCCGCCGCTTATCGTGGCGGCACATATTCTCACATGATGTAACAACTCCGCGAGGATCGCTTCAGGAATTCCTGGTACACAACAATTAATTGCAGAAGGCCAAGGGTGGATGCTTTACACATTTATTTATTCATTCCTGCCAGATTTAAGCAGAATGTTAAAATGTAGCACCTCCTGCCACCATGAAAGAAAACACAACCCCAACAAATGTTCATTTTCCAACTGATTTCAACAAGATTCAGCGAAGATGCAAAGAGACGTTGTTGTGAGTCCGTTGATGTTCATCATCTGATGGAAACTCCTCATCCGTGACCTGCAACACATAATCAGTTATCAATAGTTGTACTTTATAACACCCTAGGGCTGCAACTAATTTTTGTTTTCATCTTCAGTGACTGTGCTGGTTATTTTTTAATGACTCAATATATTATTTAGTCTATAAAATGTCAGAAAATAGTGAAAAATATCCAGGGTGACATCTTCATAATTGCTTATTTTGCCTGAACAACAGCATAAAACTCAAAGATGTTGAATTTAAAATGATGTAAAACAAATTAAAGCAGCGAATCCTCACATTTGAGAAGCTGAGCAAGTGAATGTTTGACATGTTTCCTTGATAAATGGCTAAAACGATCAATTAGAATTATTGATTCAACTTCTGTTTATTAAGTAATAAAAATTTCTGCTACTGACGAATGACAGAAAAAGATAGTTTTCCATACCAAGTAAAACTTGATTGAAAGTGTTAGTAGGTTAAGTTACTTTGCTGCACTAAATCACATCGCTGCTTTTATATTCTGTTATTAATATATACATATATATATGTATATATATATATATATATATCTTGTGGGAGGCATCACTGGACAGAGTTCCTTTTCTCATTGGTGATGGTTTGCCCCGCCCCTACACTATTACCACACCCCCTTCATAACTCATGATGCATCTGGAAGTTTACAATATATAACATGTGACGCCTAAAAGGAGTGGAGCATTTTAATCTGTGACCAATGGGTCTGCATCTCGTTCTGTTGCTCCACCAAGCTGCGCTCACTCTGTAGCAACCGCAGCTTTCTATCAATGAAGCTGAAATCTGTCATGGAGGTCAAGTGCTTGTGAGGTTGTGTCTGTGTGTGTGAATGCAGGCGCATACCTGGCAGCTATTGCGAATTCTCATTTGTTGAAGTGCAAGCCTGTACATTAAGGCATTAAATATTGATGACAATAAAACAAACCAATTGTGCAACTACACTTCTACTACAGCAGCCACCACTGCTTGTTTGTGGAGCAGTTACTCCCTGTGATAGGTGCTGCCACTGTAAAGTGTGCATGAGGAAATAAAAAGCACTCTGAGAGTGAGTTCCTGGATAGGGGAAGCGTCAAAAGAAGTTATTTTGAAAGTCTAGGAGAGAATAAACCACATCGGGAGGCATTTAATAAGTAATCTCGAGTGACTTACAGCTGTAAGTGGAGCTGCTCTAAACGCGTATAGATCTAATTCAATTGGATTCAAACTGGGTCACACAGCTATTAAAAGTGCAAAGTTAGTTGAGAGCAGTCTGACAGCAGTTTGCATTTGCCAGGAAAAGTACTGTAGCTGCTGTTTTTGCTCTGCAGGCAGCTGCGGCAGGGGTGGAACAGAGTGCAGCACCTTTTTTTCAATTAAACATACTCAACAGACAGAAGCTGGCTAATATCCTGAACTCTTGACACGCTCAGTCTCAATAGATGATTTATTTTTAGGCTGCATATCCAGCTTATACCCACTACTATAAATGACAAATCCTCATCAGTTTCACTACTCTACCTCCTAAAAATAATGAACAGCATTAAGTGCTGTGTGAAGGGATTTAAGACTGCAACACTTTGGAGTGGATGGATAAAACACTCCAAGTCAGATGGAGGATTTGTTTAACAGATTATAGCGTCCGATACAGAGAGAGTTTACAGCAGTGAAGCTCGACGTCTGCATATTAAAACTGAATCGATCACGTTGGTGGAGACTAGCTGGTGAACATAGCGGAGCATTTAGCAGCTGAAGAGCCAGATATTTCCCTCATGAGTTGGTGGAGATCAAAAACAGAACTAAAAAGAGAGAATATTGGACTTGTATTCGTCAGGTGGCCAGAAACACGACTCCAAATGAATGCTAATGCTGCTCCTTGTCTGCTGTGGGTGGAAATAGGCAACTGGTTGCTAGAACATTTGCCATATTAACAGTGAGAGGTGATAATATGTTAATGTTGTGTTTCCAGCTTGCTCTGCTGCCCCCCAAACAGACAGAAAATCAATACATGTTGCTTTAAAGTCCCGAATAAGTTAATTTGAAATTTAAATACAGACACCTCCACAGTCCTTAAAGAAGAATTTCACTGCTGGAAAGATGGTCTTATCTTAAAACTGGGCTCTCTGTGCTGTAAAATATGCAAATATTTTGGAAAGTAAAGCTACATAACCAGAGAAAACAGAGGAGAAGGGCTGTGGCATTTGATTTTGTTCAAGAGATAGGAAACCTAAAACTACCAGAATGCACTGTGCCTCAGCAGACCAAGTAACACTCCTGCTGGTGGGTGCTGTAATGTAAGCTTGGCCGTTTTGACACAGGAAACAATATGTCAGCCACCTGGTAACAAAAAAATCTCAAGTCACAGTTAAACAGTAAGCTAAAATCCATCTATCCATTTTCATTCGTTTATTCACACAGGCTGCTCATCCCCTGATGTCCCTCTCCCCAGCGACGCTTTCCAGCTCCTCCTGGAGGACCCCAAGGTGTTCCCAGGCCAGATGAGATATGTAATCCCTACAGCGTGTTCTGGGTCTGCCCCGGGGCCTCCTACCAGTGGAACGTGCCCTGAACACCTTGAATGGGAGGCGTCCAGAAGGCATCCTGATCAGATGCCCGAACCACCTCAACTAACCCTTTTTGATGCGAAGAAGCAACGGAAGGAGCAGCAGCTCTACTCCGAGCTCCTTACTAAGGCTGAGTCCAGCCACCCCACGGAGGAAACTCATTTCGGCCACTTGTATCCGCTTGTATATTCTTTCGGTCAGTACCCAGAGCTCATGACCATAGGTGAGGGTTGGGATGCAGACAGACCAGTAAATCGAAAGCTTTGCCTTCTGGCTCAGCTCTCTCTTCACCACGATGGTCCAGCACAACGCCCGCATCACTGTAGACGCTGCGCCAAACTGCTGATCCATCTCACGGTCCATTCTACCCTCACTCGTGAGCAAGACCCCGAGCTACTTGAACTCCCTCTGTTGGGGCAGTAAGTATGTTTGTAAATATGTTGGTAAAGTATGTTTCAGAAAATATTTGAGGTGAGAAATCTGCAATACAGAAACAGAATCTTGGTTCATGTTTGATCAGCACTGCTTTCTTTTGCTATTTGATCTCAGTTTTTCAGGCTCCGTTTTACAATACCAGAAACAGTACTTGCTAAAATATGTTTCTGAAGACATTTTAGGGGAGAAATAGGCAAAGCACAAACAGACTCTTGGTTTCTATTTGATCAGCCCTGCAATGTTTTACAGTTTGATCTGAGACTGAGTGGGAGACAGACTTGTTAAGGAGGAGGAGGTTCAGAAGGAGAGGTCTACTACCATGGGCATCGGTCAGAATGCATCAGCCACTGACGCTCTCTTTGCACACAAAGGCTTATTTCCAAAACTCAATTTGCAGTTAAACAAAGCAAGGAGCAAACACACATGGGTTTTAAATCTGCAAGAAACAAATACAAAATTAGAACTTCAAATTAAACAAATGTCCATCTTAATAAGGGCAAATTATGCTCTAGATTAAACCGATAGTGTACAGGATAAACTAAAGAGAAAGAGATTGCCCCATGTGATGATAAAGACAGAATGACTGAAATAGTGTTTAGGGTTTAAACAGAGGTGGACAGGTGAACTCAATCAGGTTAATGAGTGGACAAAAAGAGAAAGGAACCAATCAGTGCTGAGAAAAGAGGAGGAAAGGAAGTGAACTGAGTGAGAAAAATGAAGAAAATAAGAATCTTTACTACTATACTCTTTGTGTTCAGGGTGGCAGCCGTACAAAACTTTGGAAGCACAGTTTGTAGTTAGAGCAACAGCCCTAGAGCCAAAGAAACTTCAAGCTGGGAGTTAAGCAGAGAGGTGTGGGCGCTGGTAAGATGGAGGGAAGTTTACCATGGTTCATTGTTAATCCACTAGATAACACACTGGCTCTAGGGCTGTTGCTCGAATTACGATTGTGCTTCTGCATTTTCATTTGTCCGCCACTACAGACACAAACAGTGTAGAGGCAGATCGAGAGAGAGACTTGCCTCTGTGTCTCTCTAAAACTCAAACCAAACTCCTATCAAACTGTTTAACTAGGAAATATAAACCAACATTTCTGAGTTGCCCATTACTCGCCTAAAATGTCTTCCGAAACATATTTTAGTGCACTGTTTGGCTGTAATATGAGAATTTGTGCACTGGATGTGGGCACCATAGTGTTTCTCGTTCTCTAAAAATGGAGGCTAAAAAAACTGAGATGAAACTAAGCAGTGTTGATCAAATATGAACCAAGATTTCTTTACAGAGTTGCCTTCACCTCAAAATTTTTTCAGAAACATCAGATTGATCGTCAATAAGGAAATGTTACAAACAATGCGTTTCGTCCATGGCTTCATTAGGTGAACTTGATGAATCGTCCATAAGCACAGTTCAGGGTCCACAAAGGCTCTAGCTAACATCAGGTTCACCTGATGACGCCATGACGAAACGCGTTGTATGTAACATTTCAAATGAAGACTAAATTAAAAGACGAGGCAACTCAGCCCTTTTGTGTGTGGTGTATCTGCTTATTGACGATCAACCTGATGTTTCCTGCCATCACGTGCACCAAGTTGTAAGGTGCATGTGCTTTTGAAAGTTTTCAGAGATATATTTTAGCATACTGTCGCATTACATCACCCACAAGCAGGAGTGTTTATTGGTCCGGTGTGGCGCAGTGCATTGTGATTGTTGTAAGTTTTCTAACTCTTGAGCAAAAGCGAATGCCACAGCCCATTTGCTCTGTTTCCTCTGATCATTAGGCACTGACTTCGAATGTATTAGTGTCTTTCTACGACGTAGACAGCCCAGTTTTATGAGAGGACCATCTTTCCAGCAGTGAAATACTTCTTTAAGTTACCGTTACTATGTAAACTGCTTCTATGCCACTTTGAAAGCAAAGATTTCAATAACAGGTTAATCATTTTTGCAAACACTTACTTGTTCCAGCTTCTCAGTTTCTGTTTTATATCATTGTAAATGTAAATGTTTTGGACTGTTTGTCGAACAAAACAAGCTAATCCAAGACATCATCTTTAGTTCTGCTAAATTGTTTGGGGCATTTTTCAGTGCTTCCCAACATTTTACACATTAAACAATTATCTACAAAAAGTAATAGAGTTGGATGGATAATGAAAATTTGTTGCAGCCCTGTTTTAAACTCCTTGTGCAAAGTGTACATAAAGTAAACAGCCATTTTGAATGACTACCTGCTGTTCAAACACACCGGGCTTTGTGCCTCTCCTCCCTGTGTGAATGCCTCCAGCAGTAAACAGACGTGGACAGCTGCAGGCAGCCTCCAGACTCGGCGCTCTGAATGATAAAGAGCTGCTGCAGGGATCACCTGCCTCCTCGCTGGAGACACAGATTAGACATTTCAAATACTCTAGCCTTGGCTGTCCGTCAAGGCCGCTCGTGCCCATTAAGTGACAGAGTGATTAGTGTGACATTCAAACGGCGCTGACACTCAGCTGGAGAGTCACTTCCAACATGAGAGAACAATCAAAGGCAAGGCGCGCTGTCATATTTCACCGCTAACAATATCCAATTTGAAAGATTCGCTGGCTTAGTCTAGCAGGATCATTTTCACCTTTGTAGCTTCTCGTGGATAGATGTGTTTGATCGATCAAAAGACCTTCTTAAAGCAAGCTTATGATTCAAGCTTGTTAAGTGGAAAACATGACACCAGGAGTGCAAAGCAACCAACTTAAATGTCATCTTAGTGCTTCCTTACTGTCAAGTTCACCCTTTCAGTTAATTGGATTTGGATTAAAATATTCTACGAACCTGATCTGCATTCCCGCTTTAAGGCACATATGGGTAAAACTTAACCGTGACCTTAAAAAGTAATTAGGCGCTTAATCGATTTCATGTGTGTTATTACTCCGAGCACACAAATCAAACATATCTACTGTATTAAAAGGTCACGTCTGTCAAACATCGTCTTTTTTGTTTCCCCCAGCAGATGTTAACGCCGACTCCTCTGAATGAAAGCTTAATTTCTAATCACACTATGAAAAATTGCTCAGTGCAGTTCTGAATATCAAAATGTGCTATAAAGAAGTTTGACATTGATCAAGTAAGACCTATTTCAAAAAGACTTTGCATAAAAAATGGCTACTGTGAAAACTGGCATGAAATTAAATATGCAAATTGGATAGAGGCCTAAACAATACTTGGTTGAGATAAAACAAGACTTACCAAACATGAATTAATTCTCATTATTGCGAGGTTCATTGTGAGCTTTACGAGCTTATCGAAGTGATTGCTTCGCTTTCACTTCTTTTAAAAATCACAGCCGTTTCTTTCTACAATTTTCACAAAGGGGGGGGGAAGTAAATAAACTGTTTTTTTAATCACAAGGCTTCTTTTCAGCTGACTATCTGACTCGCCAATGTATGTAAGACAAGCACATATGCACACATGCCTGCACAGACAACTAAAGTGTTTAACATTTTAATTAAAACCCAGCTCCTGTGTCTCCTCCGATCTTCAGAAATAAGGATGCAGATCCACAGAGGAAATAGGTCCGCCGTAACACAAACAGACACTGAGGTCTCATTTATCCGGCTTATTGAAAGGGACGTATGCTAGTCTCGAAATCTCAAGGGTCAGGTTGGAAGTTCCCACAGCAGGAAGCTCGGAGCTGACTAATTAGGGTGAGGGATGTGGCAGGGACGGAAAAATATGTATGCTGGCCAGCGAGCTCACCTAATTCAATCCAAATCATTTCCAACACCGTAAATAGATCTCTGGAAAAAACAAAGTACTGTATGTAGTATTTTTGGTGAATTTCTCACTTTAATTTCTGACTGAAATGTGACTTGAATGCATAATCAGCCAAAGAAGGACAAACAGTTACTAATTCCAGCTTCTCAGATGTAAAAATATTCTTCTTTTTTCTTTTTTATATCTTTGTAAGTGAAATATATCTGGGTTTTGGCCTGTTATCTGGACAAAACAAGTAACCTTAAGACCCCCTTGGCTGTGGCATTGATAAGCAGTATTTAAAGGAACAGTGTGAAAGACTTAGGGGGGTTTAGTGGCATCTAGTGGTGAGGATTGCATACTGCAACTAACTGAAACCTCTCCCGGTAAGAATTCCTTCTGTGCTCATTGTTCAGGAGGTTTGTATCCGGAGCTAATAATGCGCAGAGGGCTCTTCCTCTCCAAAACAAACGGACTAGGTGATTAAAACTGGTAAAAAAAAAAAAAAAAACACTGAATAAAGCAGTTTCACGTTACAGTACGAGTTTCCCCTACCGTGTTTGGAATGTTGCAGACGGGCCGCTAGGCTAGCACCTGACAATGTGTGCTAATCTGCTTTCTTAGATAACTTTTTTATTAGGAGCCGCATTACCCGCAGAGGTCTCTTGCTCTCCAAAACAAACAAACAAACCCTGTGATTTAAACCGAAATAAACGCTGAAATGCTGCTGACTACAGTGGCTGACCTGAAAATGTCAGTGGCCCTGTCCAGAGACAGACTTTGGTTTGTCCATATTGAGCCACAGTACAAACATGGCGGTGCAACATAGCTGACTCCATTGATGAGGACCCACTCCCTATGAAGATATAAACAGCTCATTCTAAAGTAACAAAAACACAATGATTCTTTTTTTCAGGTGATGGTACCAAAGAAAACTTATTTCCATTTCTGCCAATATATCCCCCTAAACCGTACACACTGAACCCTTAAAGACACCCTTTCACTTAGCCTTAATAAGCAGTGTTGAAACATATATTAAATAATCGATAATAGGGATGGGACGATATACGGTTTCATCAGGGATTGTGACAAAAAAACAACTCACAATGAGTTGTGGTTAGGATCAAAATTTGATTGCTCCTTCTGAGAATTTGGCAAGAATTTGTCTTTCCCCTGCCTGGCTTAACAATGCTGTCTATGGCCATGTGTTAATCTGTCCTAAAACCAACTTAAACGTTCGTTTTCAAAGCCATGAAACTCACCGAGCAGTCAGTGGTTTTCGATGATGTTCCCACGTAAAAATTGTAGCAAATTGTGGTTTCCGTGATGATTTATTTTGTCCATGCATTGATTTTCTATAGGAAGCCTCATTGTCCGTTGGTAGTAATTTGCCACCGGAAACGGAAAGGAGGTTGTTTACGACAAGGTTGTAGTCATTGTAGTCTTTTAGCTCAGCAAAAGTGCCGGCTCGACAGTGCTGTGTGCGCTCCTCCTCTTCGGACGTTCAAACATATCAACTAACACCACTGACCACTCTGTGAGTTCCATACCTTTGAAAACGAACATTTAGGGTGGTTTTAGGACAGATTTACACATGGCCATAGACAGCGCAGGGGAAAGCCAAATTCTTCCAAAAGGACCAATTGTCAAAATTTTGGTCTTAACCACTCTATTTGATCATAAACAACCCAGAAATGGAGCTCAAAGTGCAAAATACCGGACTTTTCCTTTAATATCAAAAGATGCAATACTATTGAAATAGCTGAAAAGCCTGGCTTTTGCCATTGCTTGTCTTTCACTTCAAATGATGGACCAAAAACATTTTTTTTTTTACAAAGTGTAAGGTACAGTGTTTCCAGTATGGTGGTATATTTCAAGATTTTCTGACATTTTACAGACACGATTGATGAATCGCGAAAGTAATCAACTGACATTAAAAAAATCATTCCTTGCAGCCCTGTGGTCTAATAGAGCTGCAACAATGACCTGATTAACTGATAAGTTGTCAAATATTAAATTTATCACCAACTTATTTGACAATTGATTGAGTAAGGAGATTGAGACTGACAAAACAAGACATCTGAGGATGTCATTTTGAGCGCTGGGAAACACTGATCGACATTTTTCACCATTTTCAAAACAACAAATAGATTGAATGAGAAAAACACAGATTTATCGACAATGAAAATAATCATGAGTTGCAGCCCTATAGTCCAACGTGTTCTTGTTCTATGCAACAAAAACCCATATGGTCATTTCAATAAACATGTAATCTGAGCACCTTATAAAGAAATCTGGTGACAAATTAAATGTCCTCAGTGTCTGAGTGTGTCTGCAGATGATGTATGTTCCTCCACGTGTTTTCAGTACCATCATTAGTGAAGACATCTGCCCAGCGCATCCTTAATCATGTCACTGCCAAAACAAACAAGGATGCACGTTCTCAATGAATTTCATTAACTTGCAAATGATCTTCTCACTCTCCCTCTGTGTGTGCTTTTGAACAATAGTATCGGCAAATCCCAGAGCCCTCGCTGTTACCTGAGAGTGGCGTTCAGTGGCTGGATGTGTACTCCTGACCCACTAACAAGCATGCTCTCAGGAGACAGGGAGTGGATAATTAGGCCTTTCCTGGGTCTGAAAAGATAAATTTTATGGACGGCTCGGCTGGCTGGCTGGCTGGCTGTTTTCCGATGACGAAATTTGCATGTCCCTGTCTAATGGCGTCTGTTGACATGGCTCCAGGAGAACAGGGAAAAAAAGAAGTCACGCCACTGCTGAAATGGGAGGGTGGACAGCAAGGGATGGCAGAGCTGACAAACAAAAAGCGCCCTCAGTTTCCATCAGTGTAACTTTTGGCCGCTGTGCGATTGCCCTCCTGCATGCCAAGCAGAGCGCATCGCCAGCTGAGGGGAGGGCCGAAAAAAGCTCTGACGGCGAGAGCAAGTGGCACAGGCTCTGTCCGATGTCTGTATTCACTGACACACTCGACAGACGGGAGTGGGAACGAGGTTGCGGCTTCATGTGGGGAGGGCACAGATAAAAAAGATGGAGGAAAAAAAAACCAAGACTGGTGTAATAAATCATGTCAGTGACGCATTAACACATTCATGAGGCAGTAAGATGAAAGGAAATGGGTAATACTTGGTTATGGTCAGGGCGAAACCAGAATTTTGGACAGTTATGAAAGTTTTCTAGTTTGACTCATGATTTAGTTTGAAACGATTTCCTTATAAACTTCACATTTAATGTTTAAGTCTCACAATCTGCTAGAAAAAGTCTGAGCTTCTCAAAATAACGGCCAAAAAATGGTTATAAAACTTTGATTAGCTATTGCTGCCGTCATGGTCACCAGGTGAGACGGTGCAGCGAGACTCCTTAAATTATTCATACTATGCCGTTAATACTGACTTCCTGTACGACTGGACTGAATGTATATGAGATGTACCAGCCAATAATCTCCCAAGATTGAACAGGTCAGGGCATTTTGACAACTTTATGGGTAACACTGTATTTGGATGTTGATAATTACCAGGTGATACAAAGGAAATGATCAGCCAGAGGTATAAAAGGTACTCAGATCCCTTCCTCTAACATAAACAAAAAAAAGTGTCATAGAGGTGAAGAGGATGATGTATTAGTGATGATGAAAAAGACGATGACATAGTAGTAGTTATTATGGTAGTAGTAGTAGTAGCAGCAGTGAAAAAGTACTAGTAGTAAAGAAGAAGCAGTAGAGAAGAAGGAGGAGAAGAAGAATATGTAGCAGTAAAGAAGAAGAACAAGATGTAGTCTTAGTATTGAAGAAGAAGATGTAGTGGTAAAGAAGAAGAAGAAGACATTGTCTTAGTAACAAAGAAGTAGTAGCAGTGAAGAAGAAGACGATGTCTTAGTAAAGAAGAAGAAGTAGTGGTAGTGAAGAAGAAAAAGAAGAAGAAGGCGTAGTCCTAGTAGCAAAGAAGAAGTAGTGTAGTGAAGAAGACGATGTAGTCTTTGTAAAGAATAAGTAGTAGTAGTGAAGAAGAAGAAACAGAAGAAGAAGGAGAAGAAGTAGTAGCAGCAAAGAAGAAAGAGAAGACGTAGTCTTAGTAACAAAGAAGCTGTATTGAAGAGGAAGAGGATGTAGTAGTACAGAAGAAGAAGAAGAAGACAGTCTTAGTAATGAGGAAGCAGTAGTAGTAGTAGAGAAGGAGTAGCAATAAAAAAGAATAAGAAGAAGAAATAGTAGTAGTATTGAAGAAGAAGATGTAGTCTTTGTAAAGAAGACGAATTAGTGGTAGTGAAGAAGAAGAAGGTGCAGCCTTAGTAAAGACGGAGGAGTAGTAGAAGTAAAGAAGAAGAAGACGAGTAGAAGAAGAAAATTTTAAAGTCAAAGCGATGAAGAAGTAGAAGAAGTGGTAGTATTAGTAGTATTAGTGAAGAAGAAAAATAAGTAGTAGTAGTTAAAAGAAGAAGTAGTAGTAGCAGTTGAAATAGTAATGGTAATAATGGTCCTTGCTTCAAACTGTAGTATTGCTTTAAAAATGTACTTAACGTATGAAGGGTAAAAGTAATCTCTAAGGTAACTACAGACGTAAGATAAATGGAGTTAATGGAGTAAACAGTTGGATATCTGCCTCCTAAATGTACTGGACTTATAAAACAACACATTTGAATCAAATGGATTTACTCAAGTACGAGTATCTCAAAGTTATACCTTAGTACAGTGCTTGAGTAGATGTGATTTGTCAACAAAATGTCACTAATTATATATTTGATACAGCTTTACAAACAACCTGATCATGACACCTGAGCCAGGACTGATCTAAAGCCTCTCATCTGACTTCACATCTTTAACAATCCAATTTCACGCACACAGTCAATCATCTCCTCCTCTAAGATAACATAATTCCACTGTGACTGTCTTCCAAAATACAATCTCCCAAAACATGCAAAAGTAAACACATTGTAATTTCACAATCAAAATTTTCAAGTTTTTTATTCATGTTTTCTTTTGATTGCCCGTTCCATTAAAATGTATTATGTGTCATTTATTTTGATGCTGTCTGACTCAGATTCCCTGAGGAACACCAACTGTATGGAGACTGAAGTACAAAAACAGGAATTTGACTACCTAGAGCATTTCAGAGTGACTCTGCATGCATGTTTCATCTTTTGAGTGAATTTTCAATCATTCTGCACTCTGATCATTTTATTTTTCCACATAAACTGTTCCCAGGGGATTTTAGAAAAAGACTGGTTCACATACAGGCAGAAAAAGTCATTTGCACTGAACAAAATACAACCCAGACCTTATGCTGCCACCTACTGGTCGACAGTGCTTTAGTCTTCAGTGTTCTGCTAACCTAGAAACTTCATCAATTATTAATGCCCCACCTGAGAATCTGCTCAGCCCTGCTGAAGCTCATGAGAAGCTGGCGCTTCCTGCAGAGGTGTAGTAGCCCGTACAATCTGTCGAGTATCTCTGGGACAGCAGGACAGTATTCAGCTCAAACTCTCCAAAATGATACGTGCCAAATTTCTGTAAGGAAAACAGCAAAAGTGTTAAAAAAAGGGAATAAAAGCTTCAATAATACACACTTTATCATCATTACACAGTCTTAACAATCTGCCTGATCTGGGAGTGAGAGTTTTAAGCGTAAACTTAAAACTTACTTATCAGTCAGGCTTTTGATCATGAATGGTTTATGCCTGGTTCACACTACACAACACTTCTGTACGCTCCAATAGTCACTATGTCAGATTACATTAATTACATTATTTAATTCACTAACATTATAGTCTATTATATCACTTTATCTGTTATTATTATTATTATTATTGGGTTTTTTAAAATTATTTTTTATATCTCAGATTTTGTTTGCTTTGCTGAGTTTTTTTTAAATCTATTTTAACTCTTATTAATATTATTATTTTTTTAAATTATTTTTTTTATCCCTTGTAGATTTTATTTGCTTTGCCGTGTTTTGTTTTTTAATCTATTTTATCTAGTTTTTTCAAATTTTTATTATTATTATAATTTATTCGTTATTATTATTATGTTCAATTATTTTTTATCCCTCATAGATTTTTTTTTTTGCTCTATTTTTTTTAATCTATTTTAACTTTTATTTTAATTTTTACTTATTTTTTCCCTCATAGATTTTATTTGCTTTGCTCTGTTTTGTTTTTTAATCTATTTTATTTAGTTTTTGTCTAACTTTTATTATTATTATTATTATTATTAATAATAATATGTTCAATTATTTTTTATACCTCATAGATTTTATTTGCTTTGCTCTGTTTTGTTTTTTGATCTATTTATACTTATTATTAAATAGCTTTAAAGTCTAGGTCTTTAATCTAGCTTTTATTTTGCTTTGTTTTGCTATTATTACTGTTATTATAGCTTTTTCTACTTCTTTTTTTTTTTTTTTTTACATTTTTATACCTTTTATTATCTTAGTACTTATTCTTATTGGCCTGAGGTACTTTGAACTGCACTAACCTCTATGACAATATATAACAATATTTCCTGATTTTAAAAAATAGTCTAACCACTAAATGATTTAGAAAAAGCAGCACTTTGCTTTAAAAGTCAACCTTGTTAAACTTTGTGAAGAAAAAATAATAACCTGTCACTCACAAATACGGTGTTACCATGGTGACGGGCGACCGAGCATTTGTTCGGCACCCTTGTGTCATTTTCAGAGAGGAGAAAATGAAGGATTTTGTTATTCAAACAAAGACTTTCTCTCTGCACTGTAGAAGAAAGGAGGGTGAATCTCAGAGCTTCTTTTTATCTGCAGTGTCAACTCGGTGTCACATTTCAGTCGTCACACACACAAAGACACTGAACCTGGAAGATTTTACACTCTCACTCTGACAAGTGCTGCTTTATAAAAAAAATCAATCAAACCTCTCCTCTTTGAGCTTTACAGGAGTATTCTTGTTCCCTCAGATAACAGGTTTAATCAATACACTCTCCAGCAGATAACACCGCCAGATAACAGATTTTTAGGACCCTATTTTTCCACATTTTTGGTTATGTGGAAATCCTAAATGTAATGTATGTAATTTCTGCAGCTGGAGGTCTCTCAATCAAAACAATAACAAAAGATGGACTTTAATGACATGATGAACTAGCACGGGATTGTGGGAGTTGTTTTTATTGTTGAGCAATCACTATAGAGTGCTCCAGAGACGACGTTATTCTGTTGACCCGCGTAGAAGTTAGCGTCTCCCCGGTTCCCTTGACAAAAAGCCAATAGGATGTTTCCATTGGGTTATGAATTATTGCAGAAGATAAGCTCTGTGGCAAACAAATGTTTATGATACTTACATGATTTGTTCAGCATGATAATCTTCACAAATGCCTGAAATCTGAATGCAATAGCCAGAAGTAAAAAGCTAACGTTAGCCTATAAACTAACTACACTACAGTCGCACGACTTAAAGTTGCCACCACAACAAGGCTGTAAAGTCTCTGTAGTCTCATTTAGCAACTTGTTAGCTACCACCTTTTTTAAGACACATAAAAGCTTTAAAATTCACAAGTCCAGTATTTACTGACATATTTTATGTTGTAGAGCAAAACATAAAAGTCTCCTGTGTTAACCACAGACCTTATGTCAGGTGTCTAAACAAAAACTCATTCAAAAACCCACTGACTTCAAGATAAGGGAGCCAAGAGTGGTAAAATGCTAACTCATTTCTGAGTTTTAGGACTCATTCCTGTAGCACTCTACTACTTATAAAAAAATCTGACGTGAGGCAGACATCATGCTCACAGATGAGGACATGCGCTGAAGTTATGCTCACATCGCGTCATGTCATTTCAGTCTAATGAAACAGCTGCAAGTAACTTCAGGTAATGTGCTAACTTGCTAACTTATTGTACGCATTCAAACTTGAGGAATATTGCCAGAGTTAAACTGTTTCTCTCCCATGCAGATACAGAAAAGTTGAGTCATGCCTTTATTTCCAGGCGACTGGACTATTGTAACGCTCTTCTGTCTGCTGCGGTTAAGAAAGTTATTGGTAAGCTACAGCTCGTGCAGACTGCAGCAGCACGTATTCTGACAAAAACCAGACATAGAGCCCACATTACTCCAAATTTAAAATCATTACACTGGGTACCTGTCTGTCACGGAATTCATTTTAAAATTCTTTTATTGGTTTTTAAATCACTGGATGGCCTGGCCCCGTCTTATCTGTCTGAGGGTCTTAGGGGCTCTACATCTGTTGAAACTTTTAAACTTTTAATCATAAGACACATCTTTTTACCACTGGTTTCTCCTAAAATGTATTTGTTATTGATGGTTGTTTTATCTTATTTTAGCCTGTGGTTTCGACTGAATTTTACTTTATCCTTTATTTATTATTATCATCATCATTATTCTATTATATGTTTTTATCATCTTTTCTTCCTATATATCACAAATATTTTAATTGTCTTTAATGTTCAGCACTTTGTGTTGCATCTTATGCATGAATTGTGCTATATAAATAAAGTTATTGTTATTTTTATTAATAGTATCAATAAGTTGAATACCCTTATAGCTACAGTAGCTGTAACATTATGTGCTGACTTCAGTCGTCGGGTAGCCCAGCATTGCTGTCCATGGTCAGAATAATGTTGTGTTGAATGTTGTCTCTACTGGATTACTGTGTTGCAAAATGGCATGCAGTTAATTAAAAAATGCTGTATTACTGTTTATGAGTAGCATTCTGTAATCTTGTATGATTCCTTCCTCACTCTGCTGTATCACCTGCTGTTTCCCTGAAAGTTAGAGCAACTAGAGGGGGTAAGGTTTAATGGCGCCACTGACAGGCGACAAAATGAAACGCACCGTTATTTAGAATAAAATTACAGATTTCTTTAGATTTGAAAATTGTAGGAAACATTTGGATCGATGTAAATACACAACGCAACAAAATATTATATAGGTCCAGTCATTTTTATACATTTTAAAGTGGAAATAATACACATTAAAGTTTTAAACCAGCACTGTTGAAATTAAAGTAAAATTTAAAACACAACATGCAGGTGACACTTTTTATGTTATTGGAAATAACTGCATTATTAGTTTATACGGTGTAAATGTAGCACAATGCACATATTTGTATAGTTTTAGACACTTACAGAACACAGTGAAGATGTGTATTTTCTTCCTACTATTATAAGTACTAGTGTTAACTATGTAGCATAATGCACTTTCTTATTTCTATTTTACTGAATTCATTGCTTTATATTTACACACTTCTATCTCATTCTCTTATTCTTGCTTCTTATAATTCTCTTTTCTTTACATCGGAGCGCCTGTAACGAATCACTATTTCGCCTTGGGGACCAAAAAAGTATTTCTGATTCTGATTATTGTTTTTATCTTATATTACTGTTGGGTCCATTTTATTTTTGGATTACTTTTTAATTTCCGGATTTTATTTGCCTGATGCAGTCAACCATGTAAAACACTTTGTAAATTTGTTTTTAGAAGTGCCATATCAACAAAGTTTATTAAGGTAACTATTATTACAAGTCCTGAATGACCAGGATCTAACTGACTTGCGCTCACTCCGAAAATTGTTACCTGAACTGTAGTTTACACTTT
This sequence comes from Cephalopholis sonnerati, assembly GCA_019142605.1. Taxonomy (NCBI): domain Eukaryota; kingdom Metazoa; phylum Chordata; class Actinopteri; order Perciformes; family Serranidae; genus Cephalopholis; species Cephalopholis sonnerati. The sequence goes on from JAGQAX010000020.1 coordinate 24,676,458, forward strand.
GACAACTTAGCTGTTGTTCATGTGTTGGCCGACCCTTTATGATCAGTTCACATGTGTATGCACTGTCTGTGTAATACGATGTTGCCTGTCACACACCAGAGGACAACAGGCCTTTTTCACAGACGACATTTTGAGTTGTCACGGTGGGAAAAGCTCATGTGTAAATAAAAAAAATTAAGACGGCTCAATTTAATTTAGCTGCACCAGTTTCAGAGCACTGGTGTTGTGCGTGCTGGCTCGCTGTCACACTGAACACTTGAATAGAACAGAGACATCATTAGCGTTGTTAGGGACACCGCTGCTTCCCCTCCTGTGACAAATCAAAATGTCTGCTGTGAAAAAGGCCTATTTATTAGCATCACACACAAACAGATTACAGACTGGGGATATATATAAATACTCAACATGTTTGTGATTTGAAAGTGGGGCGACCATAAGTGGCTTCTAAGTGGATCAGGTGGGTTACCGTCTAATTACACGTCGCAGCTGGTCTGGGAACATAATCATTTGGTGCCCGCCTGAAATCATAACACCATTATGATTGGTAGGAGTGAGTCAGCCCCAAAATTAACCAGATTATCCTCTGTGCATGCTCGAGTGGTATCAGAGCGTTCCCCCCCAAACAACTAAATCCATCTATTTTTAAGGCCTATTAATCGGCAGGCTCTCGTGTCCCAGTGAGACTCCACATGCAACCACAGTTGAAAACCTATACACAGTGTTCTCAATGTGCAGACAGTGTTGCATCAGGTGTGTGGTGCAATACTGCTGCAGGTGCATAAATAGAGTAAACAGAATCTAGTTCATTCCCACATATGATTTAGTTAAACATTTCTCATATATGTTGCAGTAGGCTTTACATATTTTTGCCAGATTTAAGCAAAAATAATTTAAAAAAGGGTGTTTAAGGACTTCTGACTGGCAATTATTATTATTATTATGACTATATTACTTTATTCATGTGCTTTATTGTATTTATGTTGTAAATTTATATTCTGTTATCTTGAAAATTTAACATTTTTAAGCTATAGCTGAAAACCTATTTCTTTAGTTCAGCTTTTAATAAATTTCATTTAAATTAAATTAAATTAAATTAAATTTTATATTTAATTTATTTTATCATTAATTCTCTGTTTTTTATTATTCTAACGTCTTTCTATTGTCTAATTTTATTGGCCTTTTTGCTTTTGATTTGATGTGTTGGAAATTAACATCATTATTATTATCATTACATTATTTTATTCACTTACTTTATTGTATTTATGTTCATTATGTTAAATTTCTGTTCTGTTATTCTGAACATTTAACATTTTTAAAGTACAGCTGAAAACCTATTTATTTAGTTTGGCTTTTAATAAATTTCACTTTGATTTAATTTAATTTAATTTATTTAATTTAAATTTTGTTTTACTATTAATTCTCTGATTGTTATTATTCTCCTGTCTTTCTATTGTCTAATTTTATTGGCCTTTTTGCTTTTGACTGATGTGTTGCATTTTCATTGAGTAGCACTTTGAGCTACATCTCTTGTAAGAAAAGTTCTCTATGAATATAGGCTATTATTTTTATTGGTATTATTATTTTTTTATTTGTATTATTATGATCATTATTGTTATTATAATAATAATAATTATTATTATTATTAATGTTGTTGGTGTTGTCATTATCAGTACTATTATTATTATTATTATTACTATTATATTTTTCCCTCTTACCAATTTTATTTGTCTTTGTTTTGTTTTGCCATTTCAATTTATTTTATCTTGTTTTTAGACAGGCTTTTATTTATTTATTTATTTTATAGCTTTTACATCTATTTTATTGTATTGTATCGTCATAATTTTTATTCTTGTTTTGTCTTATTATCTAGTTCTCTAATGCAGTGTTTTATTTCACTCTGTTTTACTCCTGTTATTGTTATTATAGCTTTTAAATCTATTTCATTACATTTTCATTATTTTATTGTCTCACATGCATTGCTCTCAAATTGTCAATTTGTTTTTGTCCTTCATGTTGTTTTTACACTTCTTCTCTCTTATTATCAGCCTGTCTGACATCTGTGAAGCACTTTGACCTGCATTAATATGTATGAAAGGTGCTATACAAATAAAGTTTTACTGACTGGACTTTTCAAGCAGGCTTACATTTACGTTTTTCATTTGGCCTGCAGAAAAAAATCTTTCAAAATCCTCATGTGTAATTATCTGATGTGAGTGAGTGAGCACAGTTCAGGGTGTTTTTAATCCAGCAGCATGTGAAAGGGCAGGCGGGAGTAAATGTCCTCTAACCTTTAAAATGTTTCTGGCATCAAAAGCCTCTCTTTCACTCATGGCTTGTCTTCCAGGTCCGCCCGTGTCTTCAACTGGAAAAACACCAGAGTGTAAAAGAGAGACTTAACAATGTAACACAGAACAAGGACGCTCATGTTAACTCATGAACAAATAAACATGTTTACTGGCTGCTACAGTGGGCAATTGTAAGGTGACAATCAAGGTCGTTTTAGTTGTGAAACAGGGACTAAGGAGGAGGAAAAACACTGCATTTTAATCTTCAGCACTCTGGCAAACGTGGTCAGCAGTGACACGGCCCCTCCCTTGTGCTGTGTTGTTGGTCAGCTCAGTACAAATTTGAGAACTGGGGCTGGACTTTATCCACGGCCAAAATGAATGAGGCCATTGTCAGAGTACTTGGAAAACACGCCGCTTGGTGCACGTAAACAGAGCTGTGGCCAAACGGAGAACTAGCTGCCAGATGCCTATCTTCAGGAATTTGCTGTTGTAATTGCTGAAGATTCAGCCTTGTCGTCACTGCAGCTGAGGTCCATGCCAAAAGATAATAAGGGGACATTGTCACATAGGTTCAGGGCAGGAGGTACCAATGTGGTCACAGGACAGGAGGTACCAGTGTGGTCACAGGACAGGAGGTACTGCGTCAATAACTTTGTTTTTACTCCAACTACTGGCACATATGCTGTTTGCATGTAATGTCTTTACCTGTGGAGTCCTTTCTGAACAGAGTGTTCATCACGGTGCCGTGCAGCTTCACTCTGTCCCACTCTCTGACCATCAGCCCTGCTGAGACAAAGTGCTCCACCAGCCGGTCCGCAATCACCTGCAACCTAAAGAGCAGCAATATTTTTAAAAAAAACGTGAGGCATCAACTTTGTAAATTTATCTAATTGTTCATAGAATTTGTTTCTGATCCACCTACTTGTCTGACTTGTCTTTTACATTGACTTTGGCATACAAGACGTCCACCATGGCTGGGTCATCGTTCATGTACTCTATACCTGTCACCTCCAACTGCAGTGGATTCCCTCCTGTGATGTCCCTAATGGCCGAGAGCAAAAAGCAGATTGAGGTGACTCACCAGGAACATCAAGTTTAAATAGGTCCCCCAGATTTTACATTTAAAAGTTCCCTTCTTTTTCAGTCTTAAACTTTTCAGACTCCTTTATAGATTTTTCAGATCGTATTTGAAATCTGAATACAAATAGCTGAATGTTTTTATGTAAATAAACAGTTTTAAATCCAGTTGTTCACATGTACATTCCATTTTGACAGTGTATGCCATTATGTTGTCAAAAAATTCCAAGAAAATCATAGCTAAGTAGTGTTAGCTAAGACATATTAATTAACACCAAACCCAGACGAGTTTATCTCTGCTCAAAGAGAAAGTAAACTAACCAGTGTTGACTAAACTCGTATAATATTCTCCTGACATATTGCATCAAGATAAATATATATATATTTTTTTGTCTCCTTTATAAATAAGAACCAAAACGAGTTGAACAAAGTTAAATAATTTATTGTGTTTATTCGCTGTGTCCATGGAAACAAGATGAACGCAGCCATCAAAGTATGGTTTCCTGATACAGAAAACACAGCCTGTTTACTTTTCTGATAACTGCATCACTGCATAACTCTTAAATGTTCAGACAAGCTTAATATCTGGTTGTTTGTAATGCTATGTTTTTGTGCAATTTGAACATATTGCTGCATTTACTTCAATGTTTTTGCAGTTGTCTGGATTTGGTTCAGTTACTGGGGCAGAGCTGTTGTGCAGGTGCAGGAGTGTGTGTTCAGTCAGACACCAGACTTCCTGCCTTGCTTCTGACGACATCAGACTCGCTCCGACCTGCACTCTCAAACAGTGGTAAACACTTTTACTGTGCTGGCTCCTCCAAACGCCATGAAAAATGTTCAACTTGTGTGACCATTTTATTTTTTAGAAATTCTGAATTTTACACTTTAGAAAACACCATGGAGGCAAAAGTCTGAAAACACAAATCATTTTCCATAATCTTTCTTTTTTTTTAAGTATTTATCCAGACCAGTAAATCACTAATGTCAAAGTACATGCTGAGTAGAAACCCTGTGTTTATAATTTAGAGTTGCCTTTAGATTTTAATGTTATGTTTCTTGGACCCTGAATGTTGAGCAATACAATGGTCTGTGTTGTACTCCAAGTATTTTTTTCTTGTGTGTGTGAAACTGAGTTCACTTGTAATCTTGTTATCCAATCGTTATAATTCAATCTAATCAGATCCAATTTAATCCAGCCTTTAAAAGGTACAGTGACATAAACTGATTAGTTATTACCTCTGCCAAGAAGGTTTGATGATGTTTTCGGTGCAGTTTGTTTGTTTGTCAGCAGGATTATGGGAAAACTACTGGCCTGTGTTATTCTATATTTTTCTTTTTTGTCAACAAATCCCTAAAACAAACCAAAACAAAAAATGTTTTGATGTGTTAGTGCCTAGTTTACCCAGCCTATATGTGGCACTCTGCCCAGAGTCCATTCAAACTAGACACTGCATTTGTTGGGAACTACTTTCTGCCGTGGATGTGGTGCCCTGTAAGCATTTACAGCAGCAGGACAGTGTGTTCAAACCCTCAACTATGGTGATGAGCTCCGGTTAGTAAACGAAAGGATGAGATCACGGACACAAACGGCTGAAATGAGTTTCCTCAGTGGGGTGGCTGGGCTCAGCCTTAGAGATAGGGTGAGGAGCACAGACATCCAGAGGGAGCTCAGAGTAGAGCCGCTGCTCCTTTGTGTCAAAAGGGGTCAACTGAGGTGGTTAAGGCATCTGATTAGGAAGCCTCCTGGCGCCTCCCATTAGAGGAGTTTCGGGCATGTCCCACTGGTAGGAGGCCCCAAGGCAGACCCAGAACACAGTGGAGGGAGTACATGTCTCATCTGGCCTGGGAACGCCTTGGGGTCCCCCAGGAGGAGCTGGAAAGTGTTGCTGGGGAGAGGGATGTCTGGGGTGCTTTGTCCCGGATAAGCGGATGAAAATGGATGGATGGAGGACAGTGTATACAGGATTGACTAAAAAAATAAACTACAGCGCTAACATGTCCCCGAGTGCAACAGTGTGGCTCATTGACGTACGTTTGGCATAAAGGAATACGTTACATAAGGCTCTGGCTACATAGACAAGACTTGTTAGTAGGATCAATTCATCGTTACTGTTCATGGCTTTGCTAACAATTAAAAAATATATAGAGTACCACCAGGTTTATCCTCGGCAGTAGTCCTTTTTGATTTTTTCCTATAAAATCTTGTTTTTATCTTCAATAAAACCAGAGGTTTTCAATTCATTTATTCATTTTCTGTAACCGCTTATCATGTTGGGGGTTGCAGGGGTGCCCTATCCCAGCTGACATTGGGCGAGAGGCAGGGTACACCCTGGACAGGTCACCAGACTATCACAGGGCTGACACATAGAGACAGACAACCATTCACACTCACATTCACACCTACGGACAATTTAGAGTCACCAATCAACCTGCATGTCTTTGGACTGTGGGAGGAAGCCCGAGTACCCGAAGAAGACCTGACACGGGGAGAACATACAAACTGAAGGACTTCCCCATCCTAGGGTTTGAATCCCCCACCCTGTATTCAAACTGGGAGCCCTCTTGCTTACCACTGCTTTTTAATTACACAGCTTAAACCTTAGTATGATATGATGACCTTATTTGGCCCCTACCTGATGACGTTTTGACACTCCTGCAGGTGTTCACATGCTTTTCTCACTTCTGTGTCATTTAACAGAGCCAGGGTGCCGATTGTCAGGTGAAGCTTTGCAGGGTTCTGAAAGATGCTTCCCTCTACTCCATGATCCTATATAATTCATAACAACAACTTCTTGAATATACAATATATAAAGGATATAATGTGTTGATCTGAAACATCACTGCCCCTCATCATTACCATTCATATTCGTTCTACATTACCTGTGAGCACTGCTGCAACACCCCATCTTTAAAGCTCAGGAACCCTTCTTGAAGTTTGGGATCGTTCAGAGGGAATGACAGGAAGTGCGTGAAAGGCTGCTTCTTCCGGAAACTCTCAATGAGGACCTCAACTCGTGTGACTGCAGACGAGACTGCAGATTTGTGGGATCCTGTGATAACTGTCAGGCAAAGCAAGAAAGTCAAGAGAAAGTCTTTTGTTTCAGAGTGTCCTCTCTAACTTGTTTAATGATGCTCTCATGCCTCACCTATCTGTCCTTCCACTCCTTGTTTTGGGATACTGATAGATGTCTTTGTATCAAACTCCAGGCGTCTTCGTGTCTCTCCCTTTTTCCCAATGATGTATCTGTAAAACAAACACATTATGCTCTTTAGAAACAAAGCCCCTTTTGCTTTTCAACTTGAGGATAATACAGAACAATCAAAACATGTTTATTTTGTAGACATCTCACTTGTAAAGGACACTTGGCACATCAATGGCACACCGGTATCCCTTATCAGTCTGCTCAATGAAGTTGGTGTCACAGGTTTCATCTTCTGCAAAGTCTTCACTCTCTAAACATGTCAAGAACAACATATATACAGATATATTATTGGTTTCTTTGTTAAGAAGTTGTGGCCACAGCTTGACAGCACTGTCTGGGACTTCATATTAGCTGTTAGCACTGACAGGACTTCACTTACCTGGTGGTCCCATGTAAGACATATCTTCCTCCTCCTCATAATGTTCCTCCTTAATGACATTCCTCCGGTATATACGTCCATTTATATTGATAAGAGCTGGACGTAAAACATCCATAGTGTGAACTAGCTAACGTTAGCTAAACTTAAGCTAACCTAACAACACTAGTAACTCTCTGACTTGCTCGCTAACAAGTTAGCTACACGAAAAAAACCGTGTAAATGAGCTTTTTGTAGTTTTTTAGACACTTAAGCTAGCTAGTTGCTCCTAACGTACATGTCAGTTGACGTTAACGTTCATTCAAAGAATTTATATTGATAAAAGCTGAACGTAAAACATCTATAGTGTAAACTAGCTAACGTTAGCTAAACTTATGCTAACCTAACAATAATAACACATCTCTGAATTGTTCGCTAACAAGTTACCAGCACGAAAAAGGCGTCTAAATTAGCTTTTGTAGCTTTTTAACACTTTAGCTTGCTAGTTTCTCCCAACGTACATGTCAGTTGTCAGACGTTCACACGTTTAGTTTCCCTGCTTTACGACACACAGCGGCGGCGTTTTACGTTCACTAGATCTACAAACGTAAAAGAACGGAAATGACCCATCCTTATTAGTATCAACTCTACGTCAAGAGTGACGCCGCTTCAAACGTAAACCGCCATGTTTGTCGTGAATAGTGGTAGGCAGTAACATCTAAACAACAGAACCAACTGCGCGGATTCTAGCCTATAATAGACATACCAGGACATAGACGGTAAGTTTTATTGTTTTACAAAGGTCATTTATTGCCATGTTGTGTCTAGGAACATTAATAGTGAATAGTCGTTGCGCACATTGGTGCCACTAGAGTAGTTAGCTTCTTTGCTAGCCACCTAGCATAGAAGTCGCAGTTAATAACTTGCTATCACTGTACCATAACAGATAGGAAAGCTAACCTAATAACGTTAGCTTTCTTATGCTGGTGTGGCTATGGTGATAACTAAAACGCTAGTCTTCCATGTTAATGTTTAGGTTATAGCAGTGGTAACAGTAGTACAACCGATTTTTTTGTGTGTGTTTTAAAGTTTTCCAAGGCGATGGCAGCGTCTTCTTCGTCCTCCTCTGCGGGGGGAGTGAGCGGCAGCTCGGTGACTGGCTCTGGGTTCAGTGCTTCAGAGCTCATCCCTCCAAGGAAAGTCCTGTACACATATCCTAAAGGAGCAGGTGAAATGATGGAAGGTGAGATTATAAAACACGCAGCTAAAGGCATCTCTCTCAAGCTGTTTTTCTACTCCCAACAAGGCAGGGGCTGAAGGAATCTGACTTTTTGACAGCATACTGTATGTTAAAGCATTGGGCCAGATAAGTTAGTTGAAACCAGTTTGTGCCTCTCAAGCAATTATTGTACTTTGTAAGATTTCAATAGTATGCATTGGAATTTAAATACAAGTCACAGAGCTGAGCATCTCTTCTCTAAATCATTCATACAAGCCCAACTCTGAAAAGGTCTGGCAAGTCTTGCAACTACTGTGAGGACATTTCCAAATTCCTCAAAGCCTCTTTTGTTGGCTGAAATAACAAGATTATAGAATATGAAGAAATGAAATTGGTAGGCTGCACAATAAAGTCCTTTAAACCTATTTCCCAAGCTGTTCAAGCCAACTAAGATCTCCTTGCTTGTACAAAGAATCACCAGAATTAATCATTCAGAACAAAATCTAATAAGCTGAAACAGTCACAGCTGAAAACAAGTTACAAGTATTTGCTTGTGCTGCAGAATATTTTTCAATCCAGCCTTTGGGGGAAGCTGGAAATGCCAAAATGGCTTACCAGATTTTTGAAAGTTTGGCTGTTCTTTATCTTTTGGTTTAGTTTATTTAATAATAAGAGGACAGCATGCAATGACATAAATCGTTTACAAAAACTTCCATCTGTATTCAATCTGTAGTCCTACACATAACAAGTAGATGCAATAAATCAAAATAAAATTCAAGGTGCAGTGCAGACAATAGTAAATCCATGTGCCTAACATAATAGAAGCAGTATGTACACACTGCACGGTACAGAATACAACATGAAATGCACAATAACTACCTTATAAAGTGACCAGGTTACTGGTGCTGATGCCTTACATAATAAAAGCAGTAAGCACACACTGCACAGACCAGAATACAATATGATATTGTTTAGAAAGACAGAGGATAGTTTTTCATTTGTGCCAAAGTCAAAGGCAGAACCTGGGGCTGTAATAAAGTAACACAGGTGAAGTCTTTGGTGTCTCGCAATTTTCTGCTTTACCTGAAGCCACATAGGGTTTGTGTATTAAGGTAACAGGCCTTCAGTCTCCTCTGACTCAAAATACGCTAACTCCTGTGATTAGTTTGGCTTACGTATAAAAGCACAGAGTGCTGCAAGGTGAAAAACAGCTTAGAAAGTGATGAATTGGATTGCAGGAATGCCGAAGGTCTCAAACTTTTCTCTTTGTTTCTTTCTAAACTCTGAAGGCTGAAACTTGCATAATTTTTAACCTGAACCTTTCTTCCAGGAGTAGCTTCTAAAGCAACATTTTGACAATTTCTATGAGCCTTGTGAACACCAAGGCTTCACCACCATTGAAGTATTTTAGTTTTCATAACAGGTTCATAGATTCAACAGCCTTAAAAGCTTGTTGCTCACATAAACTTACGTAACAAACATTGCTTACATAAAATACATACACCTAGTGAAGACTAAGAATGTTGGTGGAGATTCTCAGTCATCCAGGTCATGGTATTTCTAAGTGCTATATTGTAGGCAACTGAACTATATTAGCTCAGAACTGAAGAAGCCTCTTAGATGAGAGGTGACACGTCTTCAAGAAACTCAAGCAAGTGTAGTTGCCTATGATATAGCACTGAGAAAGACAAAGAATGCCAGTGCCTTTTGTGATAATACAGATTCAATGTATAACTGTCCTAACAATTTCTAATCAGGTCAAACATACTGTTATGGAACAGTAAAGAGGACAACTACAGGCGAAAAAGGATTATTATCAGCTACCCCTCTAATGGGGGATGCAAATTTCTACAACTGTTAAAAGGGCTCGGCTTTCTGTTATGAAAAATTCTTTGAACTCTGGATGTCAGATATTAATCACATCACTTAACACATGACCAACAGCTGAGGACAGTCAAGGCCCACGAAGCACAGCCTAACAAAAAGATTGTTAGCAATAGAAAGAAAAATAGGTAAGAGTAAATAAAAAAGTATGCGATTAACAAGAGTGCTTGGTCAATATTAAGATTACCAGCCAATATTGTCCATAAACATTTTAATTGGATGCAACATTTTAACAAATGGCAGTGGCTTTTTGTTTAAATAATATTTCAGTTTCTCCAAGTGTTAATATATTGCCCAGTTCCCTAAATCACTAGCTTTTTGTCCACTAAAACCCTACATAATGAAACTGCCTGTGATTGGCAACTATTGGCCTTACTCAGTGTGGCACCCAGAACGCTTATCAGTGGATCTGGCTTCATTGTGGCAGCATAAGCCTCTGACAAAAGTTCAGATATACTCTTCCAAAATAGCTGAAGCTTTGAGGCATTACCATATATCTCTATAGACAGTGGAACAAAGTGCCTTCATGTGTGTTACATTTACTAAAGAGAGGGGACAGCCCAGAGTAAATCTCATGTAATCTTGATTTTGTATGATGAACTCTCTGGATGACCTTGAACTGGATTAATATGTCAAATATTTATAGAATATTTATTAATATTGCCAAGACACTCCTCCCAAACTTCCTCTGTTATTTCATCAGAGAACCCTTTTCCTGTGCCTCTCTGATATTATTTGTGCTTATACACCGATCAGCCAAAACATTAAAACCGCTGACAGGTGAAGTGAGTAACACTGATCATCTTGTTACAATACAATGTTCTGTTGGGGAAACCTTGGGTCCTGGCATTCATGTGGATGCTACTTGACGCACTCCTCCCACCCAAACACTGTTGCAGACCAAGTAAACCCCCTCATGGCAACAGCTCTTGTCATTGGCCCCTCAGCAGGACAATGCACCATGCCACACCACAGACAGTGCTCAGGAATGACCCAAGGAATGGGACAAAGAGCTCAAGGTGTGGACTTTCCTTCAAAATATCCCATATCCTGATCGGATTGAACATTTAAGAGACACGGTGGTGCCCCAGAGGTACCCATGATCCACAGTGGGTGCTCTTTGGACTGGACTTGGCTCTGACCTATGAAGGCATGGACACAGGACCTCCGGAGGGTATCCTTTGGTGTCTGACACCAGGGCGTTGGCTTCAAAACTTTTGATTCCTGTACGATGTGAGGTGGGGTGCAAGAATGTCCGAAAGATGTATGATCAGATTGGGATTTGGGGAAATTGGAGGCCAGGGTGATGCCTTGAGGTCTTTGTCGCCTTTCTCAGGCCATTCCTGAGAGGTTGAGAGGTTTTTGTGGTGTGGCATGACGCACTGTCCTGCTGGGGGGGCCACAGCTACTGGGGAGTGTCGCTGCCATAAGGCGGGGTACCTGTTGTGCACTGGTGTTCAGGTGCGGGGAGCATGTCAGGTGGCAACCACGTGAATGTCAGAGCCCAACAGAACATCGCACTGTAACAAGATGATCAGTGTTATTCACTTCACCTGTCAGTGGGTTTAATGTTTTGGCTGTCTTTTTCTTTGCTATTGTAGCACAATAAAAGGAGGACAAAAATAGAGAGTGCTGCACTGTTAGTTGTAAAAAATCCAGTGCTCTTCAAGGATAGAGCAAATGGTCACATAAAAATAAAGACCAACGACGGGCCGCTCACTCAGTCTAAAAGTCCATGGTATAGACAGGCAGTCCAAAAATGCATCCAAGGTACTCTGACTATAGTTGCTGCACTATATTACATGTGTCACTACCTAGTGCACCTCCTTTTTCCCTTTGTGCCACCTGCCATAGCATCTTACTCAAAATATAAAGTGACAAAAATGCATAGGTATAGGTACAGTTGAGCCCTGCTTAGTGATGTCCCTTCACATGAAGCTTGTTTGAACCATAGTGTTTCTGTCCGCCAAGCTCTACTGTAAAGGTTGGTTGCCTGATAGTATCTTCTAAAACTGTGGAAGACTGAATCCCTCCTCTTCGACAGCATTTAACTCCTTGTGTGTTTTCCTTTTCAGATGGCTCTGACAGATTTTTGTGCGAGTCCGTATTCAGCTACCAAGTTGCCTCCACGCTTAAACAGGTTAAACACGGTAAGTCACTAACTGTTTATGCAAAATATTATGTAATATGTGTTTGTTTTGGCTGAACCATTAAAACCTGGCAGCATTAATAAAGTAACAACTGTGTGTTCCTGCAGATCAACAAGTGTCACGAATGGAGAAACTGGCAAGCCTGGTGGAGGAGCTGGAAGCAGATGAGTGGCGGTACAAACCAATAGAACAGCTACTGGGATTTACACCGTCTTAAATAAAAAGACCCAGATGCCTTTGGTGAATGAATCAGCCAAACAGAGGGAGATGGTTTATTTCAGTTCATAAATTATATTCCTTCGTTATAGTTTTATTCTATATCATAAATATTATCTGGAGATACTGAATGTGAGATGTTTTATTTAATGACTTTGACTATTGTATGAGCATGGTTTTCTTTTTTAAAACTTATTAAAGCACACAGTAACAACTCCCTGTCTTCTTTGTACTCTCAACTAAATGTTGCAATAGATTATTAATATATTTTTCAGCTGGTGTAGGCTGTTACATGTGTTTTCCTATCTGCTCTTTGCCTCAGTGTAACAGGGAAATAATATCTTTGGTAATAAATCCCTTGAAGTGAGGCATTGTGTTTCCACATGGCTGCACTGTAACTCATAAATCTGAAAACCTGCTGCCTGCTCAGTCTCTCCTCCTCAGCGCTGCTCGCTCCAGCAGCACTCGGAGCAAAACAAAGAGAGCTTGTAAATAAAGTCATATACTTGTCACACTCCTTGTACTGTTTGTCTTCTCTGCATTGTTTGTCCCAGCTCAAGTCACCGAGTTAATTTCAAGATAGGCAACTAAATCTTCTGCTTGTTTTATGTTGACTGTACAGTTTTTCTGTGAGTCTGACGCTCACTGATGCGATTGTTTCCGTGTCACTTCCCTGCTGTGTTGACAGCGAGGAAACGCTGCTGTTTTGTTAAGTGAATGGATGTTTTCAAACAAATGCGGGGTGGGGAACGTACAGAATGTACTGTTCTGGGAGTAAATGTCTAAGGACGGCCCTGGACATAACAAGACACACCTCCAGGCTGCAGCTTTCTTGGAGGAGTTCAAAAGGTCGTTTTACATCACACTTTCTAGGAATTGACTTTGGGAGTTGTTTGTGCATAGCTCTGAATTGCCTATTTTTACTGAAACTTTTCACTTTTGTCCACATTCTCTGCATTTAAAAAAAGGAACAAATATATTTTCCTCCCGTTGAAACTTTCCGATGAGGTCTGTTGATTCATAACATCCCCTTCAGAACAGGCTGTGCCTTCTACACGTGTTTATGTCTTTCATTTCCTCCCTGACTTAAAGTACAGTCCATCCCCCTCACGTGGAGCAGCACAGTATATCTGGCTGCTTTCCAAATATTTTTTTTTCGTTGTTGAGCACATATGAAGTATGTTATGTACTGTACTGTGCGGCCCTGCCAGGCAGAAACTCAGCAACAGTTTCTGCTTTGCATGACAAGTTTTTCATGATTTGGCACGTGACTCACTAACTAATGAACTCTTAATTTCATTCACATGCAGCTTTTTTAACGTTTTAAAACACTAATAGCAGCAGAATATGTATTGTGACAGTAAAATCACATGAGAAATAATGAAATAGCATTGTGTATGCTGGTGCGTTTCCTTTGCTCAGCATGTTTTTATTGTTCAAATGTCGACAGATGCACATCTCTACAGTCATAACACCTATTTATTAGCGTGTGATCATGTACACTGTGTTCTATTATGCAGCCCACTGTGTGTTGTTTGCACCTCTATGTGGCAGATGAAAAATTCTGATGTAATGCTTGAGCAAAACAGGTGACGTAATGTACACTGCAACACTGAGCCAGCTAAGCCGAGCCTGCACAGGAGCTTTATTCAATGCTGTCAATACACCTCATGCAACACACAGCAAAGCCATGTATTAATGCTTTTAAAATATATAAAACAAAGACATACAATATGATTCTTGCAAGCCCAGGCAAGCCCCTGTATATTTCCATAACACTGGGGTCTGCTATTCATCACCCCAACCCCCCTTCTCCTCCTCCTCCTCCTCCTCCTCCTCCTGTTTGTCTTTCTTCTCTGCTGGCATGTTACCAGGCAAGATACAGCTCCGATGGCGTGCCTCCCTTTTTGATTGGCTGGCTGGATGCGGGTGGGCGTGGCCTATCGGGCCCTATATAAACATTGTTGCAGGACAAACCGCAGAGCTCGGCAGCTGGTGTGTGAAAGAGGAAGCTCGGAGGGTAGAAGTTACCAGATGGTTGTTTTTGCAGACAATAACCATTTAAATAACTATCTGAAACATCGACAACGGACTTAAACGGCAACGTTATCAAATAAAGCTGTAAGTATGACGTTATAATTGCTAATTTTGCTAGCTTAGATGCTAATTTGAGCAGTTTAAACAAAACTGTTGTTGCTGTAAACTTGACCTGTTCATACATTCCCTAACAAACTGCACTTAAAATGCCACTTATTTTTATTATTTATTATCTTTAACGTTTAATTGCTGGTATTTATCTGGAGTTTGAGTGCTTATCTGTTGTTTTTGTCTCCTCACAAACAGCTGACCAACCACAGAAGCTGTTGAATACTGCAAAGAGGATAACTATGCCTGCTCTCTCTGCACCCACTGATATGGGCAGCCCACCCCCTTCTCCAGTGGACAGCAGTCCCAGGAGGCTGTCCTGGGGCAAACTGGTGCAAAGATTGGCTGATTTCAGCACATCAGCCAGCAGCAGCATTGAGTCAGGGTCCAACAATGGCAGCAGGAGTGATCTCTCAGACTCAGGTAAACAACTCTGCAATCATTTACTGAATCAGTCAAATTAGCCTTTGCTCTTCCTCATGTTTCTAACTCTTTGTGTCTTCTCAACAGGGTCAGATGTCTTCGGTGACCTGTCCCCCTGTAACGAAGATCTGTTTTATGATCCAATGGAGGAGACAATCCTGAAAGAAGTCGTGGACCTAATTGCAGGAAGCCTGAGAGAAGCCAAAGACTCAGACTGCGCCTTGCGGTGTACCAAACTGCTCATCCCTGAGAAACTTCTGGAGCACATCGGACAGGAGCTCCTTCACCTGGCAGCTAGCGAGCCCTGCGGCTTAAGAGGGGCTCTCATCGACCTCTGTGTGGAGCAAGGGGCCTCCTGCGAGAGCATGGCACAGCTGTCCGTGGACCCCTACCTTGTCCCTACCTTTCAGCTGACTCTGGTGTTGAGGCTGGAGTCTGGCGGGCTGTGGCCTAAGATCCAAGGACTCTTTAGTACTAAGTCCCCTTCCACTCCAGTCGTGAGACAAGCTATTAAACTTAGCACTGGTTTCCGAGTGATTAAGAAGAAACTGTATTGTTCTGAGGAACTGCTCATTGAGGAATGTTAAGAAATTTAAGGGACCTAGTATTTTTCTGTGTACGTTTTTAAAACACCCAGTTAAGCTCACAGAAGGGCCTTATTACTATTAATACATGTATATGATGCCTTCTGAAGTGTACGGATGGACTTTGTCATGATGCAGCCTTTTGTTCCCACTGTAAGGGAGTTTATGGTATCTGGAGCAAGTGTTGCTTTTCAATTTACATTGCGCAACCATCATGATATATGTGATAAACAGGCATTTTGCGGAAGTGCGTACCTCAGTTTCTATTGAAACACAACGGCAGCTAGCTATATGATTAAAGACCATTGTGTTTTGGTTTTTTTTTCTCTTTTTTTATACATGGCATTCAGTTGTAATGTACACCAAGTGACAAACTGTACACCAAGCAAACCATTAGGGACCTTAGTGACTGCTTGAATTCACGAGCAAAGGCTTACCAGTGCTTGTGCATTGTGCAGTTTATGTGCAAGCTGCGGCTAAGATTTCAAATGTAATTTGATCTTGTATCTTGTGGACCTGTCCTGCTTTCAACTTTATTTATTTGACATTCAAATACTCATAACATTGCACTGTTTTTGTACTTTCATGACTGCAAATAAATTATTTTTTGTAACAGTTCTCTTTCTCTGTTGTTTTCTTTCATGAAACATGTCGGTTCTGGATCATGCATTTGCAGTGTTGCATACAGATTCAGGTGTCCTATGGAATTTTGCAAGGGTATAGGTTTCATTTTAACATTTTTCTGGGGGGGTCTGACAATCAAATACTTAATTTCCTGCCTTCTGGTGAATTTTATGCAGCAACTTGAGCCTATTCTGCAGCAATTTATGGTGTGAACGTCTTAAAGTTTGTCACATTCATGTATTTATGGGGGGGACAAATGCACATGTTCTAAATCTTGAGAAACTTTAAGCTATGAAATTTCAGGAAAGTTTCTGTATGAAGCAAAAATGCAAGACAAACTATCTCAGAATATTAAAATAACTGTTGCACAGAGTAATAATGTTCAGCTATATCTTCATAAAGATCAGTTCAGAAGTGCATGAACCAGCCATTTTATCAGCCACATCAAAGTCTCAAAGCTGAAGAAGTTTTGCGGTACGTCAAAACTCTGCAGCGCAACATCTGCCAATGACAGCTGAGTACATTTGCGGTGAAAGAATGTGACGCTGTAATTCTTGCCGGCACGTGCTGCACGTCCTCTAAAATGTGAGCGTGCACAAAGCCATGTTTCCAGTTCCTAGTCTCGGCCAGCCAGCCTCCCGGCTGAATGTGCTGACTGAGCTTTTGACTCTACGTTCTGTGCTTGTTCCGCTCTGAGCAATGAGTCACGTCCAACACGATTTAAGCATCCATATTTATTTTTCATCTGGGAGTAAAAACATGGTGGAAAAGGTGAGCAAGATCTGTGTTTTCGTAGCCTGATAATCCATTTTTTAAATAAATTAAAACATAAATAGCATCCTATAAACTCAAAAGGTGTGACAAAAATAGCTTTTTCCAACATCAGAGACATTGTACTCAAAAACTAGAACCTGTTAAAGTCCCACTTTGTGGGTAGGCACATCTCTCATTCCCTTGGCTTTTATTGTGAAGTGCCATAACATTAACATCTATCCCTAATACATTTAAAAGAGGCAAAGTGTAAAGGGACATTTCCTAAATGTTATCTCTCACACACACAGCAGAAGAAGACGAATCTCAGGTGTTCAAGTGTCTGACAAACCCTAGACATTATGACTATATATTCATCAGAGGTTTCACATTATTCCTGCATAGTTTCAGAATGTGCATTTGAAGTCAAACCAAACTCGTCTGCTCCGCTGATTTGACAGTGTGAAAAAAAAGAGGAAGCGTTCACTGTGGTATCTAATAAACTGCTACATAAATAACATCCGTATGACTATATCTAACCTCGCTACGGTCTGGTTTCGTACTGCATTCTCACAAAAACCATGAAGTGACCTCTGCCAGCTTCATGGCTCCCAGTCAAAACTGGGGCTTGGCTTTTTTAAGTGTTTTTTTTTTCCATGTCAAAACATTATATTCATAATATATTTTAATTTAACATACTAAAAGTCCGCAGAAATGGCTTAAACCAGTTTGTGTGATCAGTTTGATGCAGGTTGGTGCTGGTTTGTTGGTGTTGCTTGTTGAATCATCTTCAGTCTCCAGATTGCTAAAGCTCATCTATTTACAGCCAATAATCTTTTGTGTTGATTCTGGAAACCTGGAGACAAGAAGGGAAAAAAATCATGTTGTAAAGTGAAACAAAACATGCAGGTAGTCACAAGGCTTGGGCGGTATCTATTTTTATCTGACATTTAATGGGGGTATATGGTATATGGAAATATTTGTGTGTGGTGCTAACTACACCCACTAACCCCAGCAGCAGGGTTTCTATAAAGTGCTGTGAAGTTTAGTTGATTCAAAACACACATTAAACACACATTAAACATGGCTTAATAGAGACTATTTCAAACACAAGTACACAAATCAGCTTCACTATAACTCGCAGCATTCACAGACAAACACTTGTCTTTATCTGGACACATTTTCCCCACAAATACAACATGCTAATGTTTTTAGCACAAGCCTATGGCATTTTACATTGTATAAATTAGCCTAGTGGCTAGTGGACTTTTCCTCTACTTACATAAAGCCAGGGACAACAGCAACATTTAACAAAGGTAATGTTACAAAATTTGGTTCCATTACAGCTCACAAGATTCACCAACAAAACAACTGTCTTATACTAAACACGTTTTCCAAACTAATACAACATGCTAACGTTATTAGCACAAGCCTATGGCATTTTACATTGTATAAATTAGCCTAGCACCGAGCTGAGATTTCCTCTGCTCATTTGAGGCCAGGATAAATCCCGAATTATAAATCTCCGAAGGATAACTGACACACAAGACTTCACTTATCTGTGAAATTAAAGTAAATAAAAGCTTCGGTTCCACTGAGGGAAATGGTTTCAGCTTACCAAAATGAACAGGATGTCTGCGTCACTGCTTGTAACATTACCTTTGTTAAATGTTGCTATTGTCCCTGGCTTCATATGAGTGAGCTGCTAGGCTAATCTATACAATGTAAAATGCCATAGGCTTGTGCTAATAACATTAGCATGTTGTATTTGTGGGGAAAATGTGTCCAGATAAAGACAAGTGTTTGTCTGTGAATGCTGCGAGTTATAGTGAAGCTGATTTGGGTACTTGTGTTTGAAACTGTCTCTATTAAGCCATGATTAATGTGTGTTTTGAATTTGCTAAACTTAACAGCACTTCACAGAAACCCCGCTGCCAACTAGTGTTTTGGAGGTGTAACTGCAGAGTGACACAGACACACCACCGCACATGTATACATGCCCACATTAGCATAGGCCACATGCATAGGCTACAGTGTAGGCTCTATATTGAGCTGACATATACATCCTGCTTAAGCCGGCAACGGAGGTAGTAACAGCGCTGGGACAGCTGTCAGGACGGGACCGTGAGTGGGATGGGTGTGACACTTGGACGACATCTTATGCGTGCAACCAAATGATTTAAAAAGCAACTAGCAGTAGTTAGCAGCTAACTCAAAGAAGAGGAACATCAGTCAAAATGTCCACAAATTGGGAAAACAATGAGGTCCAGAAGCTCTTTGGATCTGTGTAAAACATGCACATGCACCATGAAGAGGGGAGTTTGTAGGAGCCCTATAGTGTGATCTCTGTGTATGCCCAAATAACATGATACCACCCAAGCCTAGAAGCCACTACAAAATGTGTTTATAAATGAGAAAAATACAGAGGACTTGCCTTTAATTATGAAAGCAGCATCAACCATGTAATGAAGCTGAGATCTCAGACAGCTTGGCGCAGCTTGGTGTGCGAGCTCTCTGCGCTCTTTGGTACAGATCAGTGTCTCCAAAATAGCGAGCTCTGTAGAGCATGCCTTCCTCTGCAGGAAACAGAAACAATTCATGAAAGATATATGAGGATTGATATAAATCATAATGTGTATTTAATCATTTTCCCACAACTGATAATGGCAGAAAGAACAGTCAATATTCATGGTTAAATAAATAAATAATTAAGCATAATTTGTTTTCTTGGCAAACATACTCTGTTGCTTCTCCTTCCAGCAATTGTTACGAAGGTTGGAAATGTAGTCATCCTCCACCGTGCGCTCCAGATTCTTCAGATTCAGTCCGGTGAACTCCCTGGAGAAGTGCTCCCCCACATAATATGGCACCTTCAGGTTCTCCGTCAGCCTCTTCTGCGTGTAACCTGCTGACCTGCGTGGAGATAGGACAAAGTGTGGGAGAGATATCATGTGACACTGACGACAGATCTGGCACCGTCTGTCTCTGTCAACATGACTCATGGCTGATAAGAGCATCTGAAACACAAAGGCAGACAACATGGAGAGAGGCCCGACAAACGGAGCCAGCAACACAGAAGAGGTCTGAGATTATTTGGGATTAACTGAGGCTGCATCAAGATGTTGTTTTAGAATCAAACAAGAAACTGAAAAGTCAATACAATGGATCTGTCCTAGGATGTTATACTATGGCGTTCAGATCAGGGGATCACACTCACGGCCTGAAGCTGAGGCTGTAGGGGGGGCTGTTGACCATGATCTGACTCAGGGCCGACACAATGACCAGGATGAGGATGGGCATGACCTGCACGAACAGAGCAAGGCCTCCCTGCAAAGAGAACAATGCAGTGTCAAAACCTCACAGCTGAATCTAACACATCTGCCATAAGTAAAATAACACAATTCATTGTCTCCCCCTGCTGTTTAACAATATCTCTTCACATCTGCAGGAGCTCTAATAATAACATCAAACTCACATCTCGCTGTCGCTCTCTTCTCTCTCGCCTTGGGTAACGCATCCTCCCATTGGTGTACACATTAGCATTACCTAGGTTAATGCAGCACATGGAGCACTTAATAGACAGATCATAACAAGTATTACAATGAACAATGCAAACGCCAGAATAAATGTTGGAAATGTACATTTCCACAAACCATAGGTATGTTACATTTTTATGTTTCATATGTAGCAGACACATTTCTTTAGGTTTCAATCTATGTTGTGACAATGCTTTGGTTACCGTGTGATTCGGTTGAGGCACCAAAACTACTTGGTTAGGGTTAGAAAGAGATCATGTTTTGGCTTAAAAAACGTGGTTAGGCTTCCACAAACACAGCTGGAAATGTCCCAAACAGTTGTTAAAATATACCCAGCTCTGTCACCACAAAGATGGCTGGAAATGTCCGACATGTCGTAAACAAAAAACTGGTTTTGTTGCCACCAACACAGCTGGAAATGTCCCAATGTGTTCCAAAAGAATACCTGGTCTTGTCGCCACAAACAAGGTTGGACATGTCTCGACATGTTCTCAAAATATACCTAGTCTCGTCCCAGTTTTGTCTACATAAAATGTCCTGATGTAGCGTTCTAAATACCCGGTTTTGTTGCCACAAACACAGCTAGAAATGTCCCAATGTGTTCTCAAACATACCTGATTCTGTCGCTACAAACAAGACTGGAAATGTCCAACATGTTGTTACTGAAAACCTACTTTTGTTGCCGCTAACACAGCTGGAAATGTCCTGACGTGTTCTCAAAAAATATCTGGTCTTGTCGCCACTAACATGGCTGGCAATGCCCAAAACGTCGTTAACAAAAACCTGGTTTTGTTGCCACCAGCACAGCTGGAACTGTCCCAATGTGTTCTCAAAAAAACCCTGGTTTTGTCACCACAAACACATCTGGACATGTCCCGACATGTTCTTGAAAAATACCTGGTTTTGTCACCACAAACACGTCTGGACATGTCCTGACATGTCATTAAAAAAATACCCAGTTTTGTTGCCACAAACACAGCTGGAAATGTCCCAGTGTGCTGAGTTCTGTCACCACGAACATGGCTGGAAATGCCCTGGCATGCCATTAAAAATACCCGGTTTTGTTGCCATGAACACGGCTGGAAATGTCCCAATGTGCCATTAAAAAATATCTGGTTTGGTCACCACAAACATGGCTGGAAACTTTACGACGTGTCATTAATTAAAAACCAGTTTTGTCACCACATTTATGGCTGGAAATATTCCAATATGTCATTAAAAATGGTTTTGTTGCCAGAAACACGGCTGGAAATTTCCCAACATGTTCTCTAAAAATACCCGGTTTTGTTGCCACAAATACAGCTGACAATGTCCCAGCATGCCATTAAAAATAACCAGTTATTTTGCTACAAACACCGCTGGAAATGCTGCGACGTACCACATACACAGCTGGAAATGTCCTGATTGTGTTCACAAAAAATACCTGGTCTTGTCGCCACTAACACAAACGGAAATGTCACGACATGCCGTTAAGAAATACCCGGTTTTGTCACTACAAACATGGCTGGCAATGCTTAAACATGCCGTTACAATACCCGATTTTGTCGGCATAAACATGGCTGGAAATATCCCGATGTTTTCTCAAAAACTACCCAGTTTTGTTGCCATGAACACAGCTGAAAATGTCCTGATGTGTTAAAGAAAAACCCAGTTTTGTCTCCTCAAAGACAGATGGAAATGTCCCTACATCTGATAATGATAAAAAATAGTCTCGCACAGTGGTCTGTTGTTGTCTGCTGCTTGGCAGCTATATCAGTTAGGTGTTACACCATCCACCATCCCCTCCTCCTCCTGATGAGAAACCCAGCTCATATACATGTAATCTGCAGCACTTCACTTTAGAAACGTTGATATGATATATATTAAATGTATAAATGTGGCGTTGTTTGCAGGAACGTATAATGCCAAAATTATACTCTGGAGACTCGTCTAAATGAAGACATGAGTATCTGACAAGCTTGGCATGAAAACACAAAGCAGTGGCACTAACTTGACGGGTAACCTCCTCCAAAGAACATGTTAAAGAGGTCTTCAGGTGAAATATCTGGCTCGAAGTTTCCATTGTCCGGCCCGTGTCTTGAAGGATGCCTCCTCTCTTCTTCACATTGATCGTACTGTCGTCTCTTGTTAGCGTTACTCAGAACAGCGTACGCATTCCCAATAGCTGTTGGAAAGAAAAATTAAGACATCAAATCATGTTTAAGCCTCACAAAGAACGGCTAATTAATAATTATGACCTCTAATTGGGCTCTCTGTCACCTTTAAAAGCCTCCGTAGCACCTGGAGCGTGATTCTTGTCTGGATGGAATTTCAAAGCAAGTTTTCTGTATGATCTTTTGAGTTCGTCCTCGGAGGCGTCTGCCTGGACCCCGAGAATCTCATAGAAGTCTTTACATTGTTTTATCCTGTGTAGAGAGCACACAAGTGTCAGTGTCAGGTGACGCATCAACGTAAACTATTCCCTCTAAGAGATTTACAGGATCACCAGCCTTACCTCCTCACAGCATCCAGCTGGTCTGCCGTGTAGGATTTTGAGGTGTCTGATGGCTTTTCTTCAGGTCTGGTGTGCTCGCTGTTGGTCTGCCGCTGTCGAGGCCCAGAGCCCCCGCTGAAGTCTGAGTGGCCGCTGCCTTGTCGAGGCGTGAATCCATTCTTTGCTATCAGCTCCAGCAGCACTAGAGGGGACACAACAACAGCATGGTGAACATGAAACATTCAGACGTGCATCCAGCATGGGAGTGAAGAAGCACGTTTGTTATTGTTATTGTTATTAATGTTAACACAATGTTAAAGTGTTAATGCATAAGAAACTGGCTCTCTGGGCTGCAGAGGTCTTTGAGAAACTCTCCTACTCCTGCCCTTTAGTTGACAGACTTTGTACTCTCAGCCATCTTATGTAATAACATACATCACATCTGTTTCATGTTAAATGTCATAACTAATATCTACAATCTATGACATCATGGCACACAGGAGCAGGTATGATGGACAAGTTAAGTAACACCAGCTAGCTCGTTAGCTTCCACAGGCCCCGGCTACACGCGCTGCAGAGCTCATCCGGGATGCAGGTGATGCTGCAGGTGATGATGCTGCGATCCTCCCCAGCTGAGGCGCCTGTCACCTCGGCTCGGCCATCTTAACTCACCCTTGGCTTTCTCTGTCGGGAACAGTCTCTGCGCCTTCTCCAGGAACCTCTGCGCCTTCTCCGGCTGCTCGTTGGTCAACGCCGCAGTCGCGATGTCGATGCAGCGCTCCGCTTCGTCCCTGTTTACTTCCATTGCAGCGGGCAGCAGCGGGCTAACTGGACCAGAAGTAAATACAGGCGCCCGATGATGACGTGATGAGGATGCTGCTGCTGCTGCTGCAAAACCACTGGCAGCTGGGGATGATGGAGACATACTGCCTGTGATGTTTAACATACCCAGACCAGTTTAACATACAGTAGGATGTTTTTATAAAATTACACAGATTAAAACCTGAATTTTAACATGATTTTAAATACCCAAAGCTACAGAAATTAATTTCAAATTAATCAATAATACCCTATTTGTTCTTCTAGCCAATGCCTTGCAGTTACATTTGAGAGTAATAGTTTTCTCTTTTGCAGATATTGAAACCACTGTTCCTGTTGTCGCTTTTATATGAGGAATTTTGTGTATGTTGTGTGATGTATGGAGCTGTTAAGAAAGAGAAACAAGTACTGTTTTCATGATAATATTATTGACACAAAGACAGATTTATGAAAATCCAACACATTTTTATGCTTTTTTTATAACGAATTATGCCCTGGCTGTTGTAATTCTCGGAAAAAATATAGGTTATATGTTTAAAATCTGTGTTGGGAATCAATTAACTACATGTAACTAACCTACATTTTGCAGTAGGAAAGATAGTAGTTCAGTTACATTCATATTTGCATAGTGAATCAGGTGGTTACATTACTTTTTTTGCCATTTTTTGTGGAATTACCCACTGAAACTACAAACAATTCTGGGCCATTAAGGGACAGGAATTATTTTTTATTTTATTTTTTTATTTTTTTATTTAATTTAATTTAATTTTATTTCATTTTAATGTAACTTTATTTTATTTTATTTTTGTCATTGCTTCTCTACTGCATCGAACACCCTTTGATCACAATTTGTCATACGTATTGACTATTGCTATTTATTGACAAATGTTTAGAGAAGATGTTGCATGCTATTTCTAACTGAGTCATCCTGCTTGGTGTAACCCTCCACCTGGACTCCAATGTTTGAAGATAGATGTCTGACTGATGGACATTGTATACAAAACTTGCACTTTCCTATGAACAATGAGGTGTTTTATTTTTTTTATTTTTGGTTGACAATAAACTCAGATGAGTGGCCTTTTATGCTGCATGTGACTTTTTGTATTAGGCTATACTTTGTCATAATTTCGTATAACATGTACAGTGTCAACTCAATCTTTTTTTCTCTTTTACACAGTATTTTCAAAGTTTTTCCAGTAGTTTTAGTGAACCAACTACCAGATCTAGATTTCTGTAAATCACCCTCTGAGCATAGCTTCCAAAGTTATGTAGCACAACACTGATTAAACTCTGCAAAAGATTGCTAAGAGGTGTAACATTGTACAAATTAATAGAGTATGAATATATGAACCTTTATTTTAATTGAAGACCATTTATATAATACATACACATAAAAATATACTTCACACCTTGTCATTATCTTATTTGTTAAGAATTTTAAAACTGTGTTCAACCTGTCTTATTGTTTGTCAGTTTCTTGTTCAATAAAGAGAACAAAAGTTAGCCCTGTTTGCACAGTATGAGCATGTGTCCGCTCCATGTGCTGCCTCATTTCTCCACTAGATGGAAACAAAACGTCTGTCTTTACTGGAGGACATGAAGGTGACAACTGGTGGATTTGTCATTCCTGTTTTGTTTGTTTATTTGGATCCTGTGAAGTATGTCTGTAACTGCCTCCTAGTTTGACATCACCTTATAATGTCGATATTTGCACATTCTTTGGACAATATTTTGCACATCTCTGCACAAGTCTAAAAATTGCACAGCTTTTTAATTTTTTTTTCAAATCAGATATATTGTGCAATTTTTATTATAGTATTTCTTCATATTTTTCATATTATTTTCTTCTATTCTATAATTTAATAATTGCACAGAATATTGCAGCAGACAAACAATACAATACAAAGCACACAATATAAAGTGATACAAAGAGGAACAGATGAGACAGAAAGTGCAATACAAAACTATTCAAAAAGCACATCACACACAATACAAAATACAATTATAGTATTTTTACTGGGTCTAATCTTTCTTTAATGTTTATATAATTTCTCTCTTATTTGTTTTTTTCTTTTCTTGTTTTATCATGATTTTTTAGGGGGTGAGGATAAAAAAGTTGTACCAATAAATAACTAAATAAAAACACAAGTCAATTTATTTTATTTTATTCATTTTCAAGAAAAACAATACAATACAAAGCACACAAAATAAAGTGATACAAGGAAGCACACATGAGATAGAAAATGCAATATAAAACGACATGTTATGTTAATAGAATATAATTTTTCTATTATTTGATTTATTTATTTATTTTTTAGATTTTCATATTTTAAGAGGGGATGGGGATGAAAAAGTTGTACCAATAAATAAATAAATAAACACACAAGACAAACAATACAATACAAAGCACACAATATAAAGTGATACAAAGAGGAAAAGATGAGACAGAAAGTGCAATACAAAACGATTCAAAAAGCACATCACACACAATACAAAATACTATTATAGTATTTTTACTGGGTCTAATCTTTCTTTAATGTTTATATAATTTCTCTCTTATTTGTTTTTTTCTTTTCTTTTTTTATCATGATTTTTTAGGGGGTGAGGATAAAAAAGTTGTACCAATAAATAACTAAATAAAAACACAAGTCAATTTATTTTATTTTATTCATTTTCAAGAAAAACAATACAATACAAAGCACACAAAATAAAGTGATACAAGGAAGCACACATGAGATAGAAAATGCAATATAAAACGACATGTTATGTTAATATAATATCATTTTTCTATTATTTGATTTATTTATTTATGTTTTTAGATTTTCATATTTTAAGAGGGGATGGGGATGAAAAAGTTGTACCAATAAATAAATAAATAAACACACAAGACAAACAATACAATACAAAGCACACAATATAAAGTGATACAACGAGGAACAGATGAGGCAGACAATGCAATATAAAACTACTCAAAAAGCAAATCACACACAAGACACACAATTCAGAATGAATGTTATCATGTTTTTACTGGCTCTAATATTGCTCTAATGTTTATATTTTTCATTATTATTATTTATTTTAGTTTATTTCATATTAGTTTTCTATTATTTGACAAGGATGAAAATGTTGTACCAATAGATAATTAATAAACAAACACACAAGACACACAATATAAAACTACTGTTATAGTATTTTCACTAGGTTTAATATTGTTTAAATGTTTATATTATTTTCCTATTATTTAAATTTTTTAAGGATTTTTATTATTCAGGGCGGATGAGGACAAAAAAGTTGTATCAATAAATAAATAAATGAATAAATACTTCAATAAATAAATAAACACACAAGACACAATACAAAAATAGGCCTACTGACATAATATTTTTACTGGGTCTAATCTTTCTTGAATGTTTATAAAATTTCTCTGTTGTTTGTTTGTTTTTCTTTTTTATCATGATTTTTTAGGGGGTGAGGATGAAAAAGTTACCAATAAATAAATAACTAAATAAACACCCTACACACTAGTCAATTTATTTTATCTTATTTTACTTATTGTCAAAACAACCAATACAATACAAAGCACACAAAATTAAGTGATACAAAGAAGTGCACACGAGACAGACAATGCAACATAAAACTACACAAAAAGTACATCACACACAAGACACACAAAACAAAATACTGTTATAGTATTTTTACTGAGTCTAATATTGCTTGAATGTTTATATTATTTACCTTTTATTTCTTATTTTATTGTTTTATGTTATTTTGTTTAATTTAATTTAATCTAATTTATATATTTTTATTTTATTTTATTTTTCTATTATTTGATTTTTAATAGATTTTTTTTAGAGGGCATGAGGATGAAAAAGTTCTAACAATAAATAAATAAACACACAAGACAAACAATATAAAAATACTGTTATGGTATTTTCACTGGGTTTAATATTGTTTAAATGTTTATATTATTTTCCTGTTATTTGACTTTTTTTTTTTTTTTAAGGATTTTTATTTTTTAGGGGGGATGAGGACAAAAAAGTTGTACCAATAAATAAATAAATACTTAAATAAATAAATAAACACACAAGACACACAACACAATACAAAAATACTGTTATAGTATTTTTACTGGGTCTAATCTTTCGTGAATGTTTAAATAATTTCTCTCATTTTTTTTCCTTTTTTTTAATCATGATTTTTTAGGGGGTGAGGATGAAAAAGTTGTACCAATAAATAAATAAATAAATAAACACACAAGTCAGTTTATTTTATCTTATTTTATTTATTTTCATGACAAACAATACAATACAAAGCACACAAAATAACAGACAAAACAAAATACTGTTTTAATATTTTTACTGGGTCTAATACTGCTCGAATGTTTATATTATTTACCTTTTATTTTATTGTTTTATGTTATTTAGTTTTGTTTAATGTAATGTAATGTAATTTATTTTATTTTTCTATTTTATTTTATTTTTTATTATTATTTTTTTATAAGGATGAATGTAGGTGGGGGGATAAGGATGACGTGACAGAACAAGCATCCTTGTATTTCCCCAGTGTGGACGGGCGGAGGTCCTCTGCACTCCGCAGCTGGGACGCTGAAGTCCACTGAGCTCGTTTTCAACGCCTCGTCACTCGTGTCGCTTTTTGTGGAAATCCACGCGTGAACGGAAATCTGCGTGCAGCTTAATTCAATGCATGTCTAGACAGCAGCAGCAGCGGCTGCTCTCCAGAGGAGGTAAATATACATCTGGCTGCAGAATGAATAAAAGGTGAACAGCAGATAAACCAGCAGCCAATCACAGCCCGAGCTCGAGGCGGCATCCGAGCGCTGATTGGCCAGTCGCACCTCGAGCTCCAGCTCTTATTGATGCGTGCGCTGCGGAGCCAACGACTCCTCAGTGTTTCTGGGTTACAGTAGTGTGAGGGTGAAACAGCAGCTTCATCTCTAACAGCCGGACTGTCTTTACTCTCGTGTTTTTGGTGAGTTATTTATCACGCGTGTTTCCTCCACAGGTGTAACACGAGTGTTACGCAACGCAGCAAATGTGTGTCAGCTAGAAGTCAGCATCATCGTTACATTACCATCCTCTTCCTCTCCAGTTTTGCTAGCTTCGATAGTTAGCTAGCTAAAAATAATCAACGCATCCACCGTGTTAGCCTGCGTGTCGTTAGCTCGTCCCCAAAACAAGGACGTTACCGTTTTGTCTCATTCATACCGCTCAGCAGAGCATCACCGGACCGCAGCCACGATGGCGGAGGCGGAGGCGTTGAAGAAGAAGCAGCACAACTCCAGCAACGGACATGTTCCTCCAGAAGCCCCCAGAGAAGACGTGTTTGATCACACATACAAAGAGAAAGAAGGGCCCAAACCTGCCAGGATCATCGTATGGAAAAACGTTATCCTGATGTCTCTGTTGCATATAGGTGCCCTGTACAGCGTGTTCCTCATCCCCTCAGCACATCCTCTGACCTTGCTTTGGTGTAAGTACAAAAACCTGTTACTGTCTGTTAAAGCTATTTCTGCACATGCTTAGTGTTTATATTGTGGCTTTTTCTGTACATACAGTATTCAGCCCAAACCACAGCTGTTATGTCACCGCTGCTGCTGCATGCAAAAATGTGCCTGTGCACGCTCCTCCCAGTATCCTGCATGTAGTGGGATTATAGAGGAGGGCATATATCACCAGAGATTTAATGTCACAGCGTGTTATTTAAAGCTACAAACTGCACTCAGCTTGCTTTGCCCATGCATGAACCTCACACAGGCCTACATTTCAACCCCTCAGAGAGTGCAGAGTTCAAACTTTATTTCACTCTTAATTTTGTTGCTATTAAAGTCTTGTTTTTTAATGCAAAATGACACAAAATCAGTGGCTTACATAAACCTATAAGGTGCATGCAGCCTATGGTTTCTACACTGAGCTGATAGTTTCCACTGAAATGAAGGCTTGGAAGACAGCCAAATTCCATATCTCAGTAATTTATGAAATAAAAGCAAATATTTGCCGTGTCCTCAGGGAAATGTGTGACTTTGTAAATGTAAGACCTAGAGTTCGCTTCCTTTGGTCTGAATCAGGGATAATTTTTCGCCTAGAGTTGGTTCATGTTCTTACAAGCTAGACCAGATAAAACGCCTGTGCGAAAAAGCTGCTTTTGATTGGTCAGAATCCAGGGAGTTAACTAAACGGTGAAGAGAAATACACTTGAAAGACAAATGCGACACTTTCCCGAGTGAGCCGCGCTTAGGGGGCAAACAAACTTGAGTTCTATTGAACTGAACCAAACAGGGCAGGTGTGAAGGCACCCTAAGGTGTTCAAGTTCGACTGTATTGTTTTCAATTTAAATGACATTTTTTTTAGCTCGCAGTAAGGTGTCCCAAAAACATATATGAAGATAGACAATGCATGTCCACTTAGTCCCACTGTACAAAACTGAAGCCAAAATATCATGGATACAGCTGCTGCCAGCTTGCATTTGTGATGTCATTTGGAGCCAGAGTCTGCGGTTGCCACCCACACACCTGTTCAGCCAATTGCAAGCAGCGTCACTGAACCCCAGTACACCAGTTGGCACACAGAGCTGTCGATGATGTCGTCACATCCCCTTTTAATAGCATCAAATAACTAATTAAAACTAAACTCCAGTAAAACAAACATTGTTGTGTGCTTTGAGTTTTCAGTTTGACTCATGTCCCATCCACTAACATGGAGGTGGCAAGGTTTATGAGCTATACTGCAACCAGCCACCAGGGGGCCATCCAGATGTTTTGGCTTTATTTTACAGTCTATGGTCCCAATTGACCCAACCCACTGTCCAAACCTCCTGTAAAGGCTGAATTTTGGGAAAATGCACTCCTTATACATTTTACAAATTGTGCCTTTCTCCTTTGTGTGGTAAATTTTTAGGAGACACGTAAATCTGTTCATCCAAATTATTTTAATTACAGTTCAAATAGTCTGTGAGTAAAAGGAGGTTATTTCATGTCGAAACAATCATGTCCCAACTGACCCTGCTCTCCCCTACATATAATAAAAACTGTGTTTACTGCCCTCACTCATCTTCCACAAGAGGCAAATCCAGTGCAGCTGAACCACACAGGCAACCCACACAGGTCAGGTGTACACAGGGGCGTTTCTAGGATTAGAGGACATACGGGGCTTAGCCCAGACCTGTGTTGATAATCAAGGAGATCCTTCCCTGGCGTGATTATTTGCTAAACAAGCTTTAACTTAATGCCTTTGTAAAATACACGTTCACACATTATTTATACTGTCAGAGTACAAATAAAATTCTCTGTGTATCAATTTATTCTTACTTTGAATTAGAGGATGGTCAGCGAGCCACCTGGCACCCTGTCTGTCCCTCAGGCCGTCAAGTATCTCTGCTGTACGGTGTGTGGTTGTCAGAAAAATAACCTGTACTTCTTAAAAACGTCCAGCTATCACGTTTTTAAATTAACTAATTGGCTTGGACGGTATCAAGGGATTACCGTATACCAGGATTTTAGACATCCTGACAGTGTGATTTTCAGTACAGTCAAAAACACAGATGCTCCTCTTTCTGTTAAACTGATGCGGAGATGCTGTATTGAGACGATGTAGTGCACAGAACTCGCCACCAGAGGTCAGTCTTTACCGGTAGAACAGGCAGCTGAGCTGAGAAAGATGGCATCTGCAAGTGTCGGGGATAACGTTTAGCCTTCTACAAACTGTGAGATTTTAGCAGTCTTATAAGTTTAGTGCAGCCATGGATCTAATAAACTTGGGTACGACATCAAGTTTGATGTATGCAGACTGTACGATGACAGCTAAAGACAGATAAAGTTTTGTGGGCACTGCATGGTAGGACAAATGAAGAATATTCAAACTAACTGTATGCTGCTTTATTACTTGAAACATTTTGTCAGGATCCATTGTGATGTGTCGTTCTCATGAACCCAAACCACAGAGGCTGCACCTATAAATAGACTTCCATCCTCATCATACATGCAGTCATGACGTAGCGTTATCCATCCAGTCATCATCTGATATGATGTAATTACATTACCCAGAGAGAGTCACAGTTCCATGTAACATCCCTTCTTCCTTCATGGTGGTTTAAGCTCCTGTGAAACAAGTAGGCAAGCACAAACCAGCTCAGTCAAAGGCAAATTTGGATGATTGCTGCCTTTGATAGAGAGGAAAAGCATTGTAAAACACAGTGTGGTGAACAAATGCTGTAGTGCATTAATAATTTATGTGTTTTGAAAGACTGTTTTACCAGTTAATGGGGTGATCCTTTCTTCATTTACACAGATGAGTCCCTCGTAAAATAGCACCTATTACTGACAGTACACGTGTGATGCATAGACATTGAAATGTGCCGTATTTTAATTAGCAGTACTAATTTTCTTTTTCACCCTTCTCTCCACAGCCGTTGTTTGTTTTTTGATAAGTGCTTTAGGCGTCACAGCAGGAGCTCACCGCCTGTGGAGTCACAGATCCTACAAGGCCACATTACCTCTGAGGATCTTCCTCGGTGTTGCTAACTCCATGGCATTTCAGGTACCACAAACACACAGATCACACAGCCCTGCACACTTACCGTCACGATAATAGCAGTTTTCATTACCGTGTAAGTACCACGTTGCACCTACAGTGTGTGTAATCTCTGCCTTTACTGGAACCCACAGAATGACATCTTTGAGTGGGCTCGAGACCACAGGGTTCACCACAAATATTCAGAGACAGATGCTGACCCTCACAACGCCGTCCGGGGCTTCTTCTTCGCTCACATTGGCTGGCTGCTGGTGCGCAAACACCCTGACGTCATCGAGAAAGGACGCAAGCTGGAACTCAGTGACCTGACGGCCGACAAAGTTGTGATGTTTCAAAGGAAGTAAGTGGCTTCAGTCAATGATTGATTTTACATTTCAAGTAGTTGATCCAAATAAGATGCACTTTACTCCTTTGGCAGGAGGTGTAGACAGTAAACAAGTAGAGTCATGTTTCATAATTTTATATTCTGATATCAAATAGAAATACGGAGCAAAGAAAGGAACATTTTTCTCTTTCATCACTGCAGAGTTGCGTCTGTCGTCATTCTGGTTTAACAAGGTGTTCATACTAACATGTCTTTTGTGCACATTTAGAGTGACTCAAGCTAAAACTGTCACATAAAGGAAAGTGACGATGAACAGAAGGCCCATTGTTTAATATTCATGTTGCACTGAGTAAACAGTTCCACCCACTCTGCCTCCACTGCAGGTATTACAAGCCGTCTGTGCTGCTCATGTGCTTCTTCGTCCCCATGTTCGTGCCTTGGTACCTGTGGGGGGAGTCTCTGTGGGTGGCGTACTTCATCCCGGCTCTGCTGAGGTACACCTTGGTGCTGAACGCCACCTGGTTGGTCAACAGCGCGGCTCACATGTGGGGAAACAGGCCCTATGACAAGAACATCAACCCCAGGGAGAACAAGTTCGTCACGTTCAGTGCTATAGGTATGAAAATCAGCACGTGGGAGAGGTTTGCCTTCAGGGCCTTGTCTCACAGAAATCTCTCTTTTTTTATTAGCATTAGCGAGCAAGGTAGCTTTGCCTGTCTGTCACATAAGGCCACATTCAGCACGAATATTCCCATGGCAGGCGATTGTCACTCACTCATGTAACCACTTCAACAAAATCACCTCACAGCCCAGCGCTGTTTATAAAGAAAAGAAAGTAACGAATCAAGACCACTTTTGTTTGAATTGAAGCCCACTGCAGGTCTCTGCAGGGGGTTTACAAGGACTTTACTCTTGGACCAACTTTGGGGCATGATTCTATGTCACGAGCCAAAACACAGATTAAACATTGAACTTTACAAACCAGGAACTATCATTTTTGGCCCCAGTCTTAACTTTCCATTGAATTTTAATGGGATCTTTCAAATAGAGGTGGGCGATATATGGCCCTAAAATAATATCACAATATTTAAGGGTATTTTTGTGATGACAGTAGTCTTGACGATATGACAAATTAGTTAAAAAATATTTTATTATTAAGGTAAGAAAACAGTATTGCAACAAAATAAGTGATACAGTGTTACATGTCAACCCAACAGTTTGCCTTCAACTATTCAGTAAAAACAAAAATGATGTCTCATTTTTTAGTTTTATACAACAACAGTAATTCAGAGTGAGATTCAGGTTCTGTATACAATATTAATAGCTCACCAAAATACAACTTTTACGCCCCAGTCTAGGGGTGTTAGAGCGTAACATAAAAAAGCGAAACGGAGAGCATGTATGTATGAACAGCAGTGAGCAATTTATTGCTAATACAATGGATCTTAC
This sequence comes from Cephalopholis sonnerati, assembly GCA_019142605.1. Taxonomy (NCBI): domain Eukaryota; kingdom Metazoa; phylum Chordata; class Actinopteri; order Perciformes; family Serranidae; genus Cephalopholis; species Cephalopholis sonnerati. The sequence goes on from JAGQAX010000020.1 coordinate 24,710,525, forward strand.
AATTGATTACACAAAAAATCGTTTCCTGTTAAACACAGGTTATACAAGAAATTCGTACACAGCATGAAGCAATGACTTCAGGGTGAACCATGGCCAAAATAACAAAGGAAACCCACCTGTTTTCCCCCAGAGTGCTGCCTCGGCCCTACAAACAAAAGAAGCCAACAAAAACACAACACTGGGCCTAACTCTCTAAACTAAACAAAAACAGGAGAAAAAGGTTGTACCAAAAATGGCAGTTCACCACTACGGCTTCATGCTACATGATCTAAAATGCAGAGCTATTTACAATATATATATATATATATATGGATATAGATATATTCCTCAGAGCAGTAACTTGCTAAAAAAGTCTGAGAAGTCCAGGGCTGTTCATAAAACATTCAGGACACCACAGTTTATTATCCACACTACTGAAGCTGCTCCTCTTTTTGGAACCACTGTGGAGTCGCTAATAATTTCACTTTCAGCCATGCTTGTTGTTGCCATGGGTAACAGGATGACGTCAGTATGTCAACAAGCCAAAATATTGCAAGCATCATGATGTGAATTTTTTTGTATGATATTAAAAATTATACCGGTATTATCTTGAACGAGACGATATGGCACACCCTTACTGTAAAGTAGTTTGCAAGATATCCTATGAACTAACTAAACAAAGCAACTTCTGTAACAGACTTGATCGGCAATCACAGAAGTGATCATGTCCTATTAATTGTTTCCTGCTTTTATTATGATTTCCTCACCACTCTTTTACCTTACAGGTGAGGGATACCACAACTACCACCACACGTTCCCCTTTGACTATGCAACCAGCGAGTTTGGCTGCAAGTTGAACCTTACCACTTGTTTCATCGACGCCATGTGCTTCCTGGGCCTGGCCAAGGACCGCAAGAGAGTGTCCCACGAGGTGGTCCTGGCCCGATTACAGCGCACCGGCGACGGAAGCCACCGGAGTGGCTAAGATTGACGAATTGTGGTCAGCTTCGAGGGCTTAAACAAACCGAAAAAGAAGAAGCTTCACAGTCCTTTGACAGCTATACATTTCTCATCCTCTGAGGATTCATGAGGGCCTTGACCACATTTTGCTTGTTTTTGTGGTTTTTGTAGCTGTAACTTAACAAATTGTTCAAGATGGATAAAAAAAAAAAACTTTGCAAAGCTCTTGGCCTCGGTTCCTACTGTCCGGTCGGGCCAAGGTCTTGCAAAGATGATTTAGATTTGAAGTAGATACATTTTAAAAAAAGTCAACTTCATTCTCTGCTGTTTTTTGCCACTTTGGTGCGCATCCTTCATGCAAAGTCAGTCATGTAGCCGATCATTTTTTATGTAAGTATTACTCAATTATTAATCAACATAGAAAAGAAACGAAGCACTGAAAACATGGAGGAAGTGATGACGTACGATGCTGATTGGAGACGGTTGCCTTTATTGCAGTTTACAGCAGGTTTTTACCGTTCTGATACACAGTTAATTCAATTTTGAGCGCTTTAAGATCTAGGGGAAAAAGGGACGAGAGTTTTTGTTAAAAAAAAAAAGTTGCTGGCTTTAATGAAATATGACATGATGGAAGAGTGAGGGAACCCAGACCTTCTTCTTGTAACTGTACTGAGAGCTGGTACGCCAAAACTGTATGGAAACAGAGTGTGTTGCGAGGTAGTTGTCTCATGCAGAAAACCAAACTGAAGTCGGTGTAGTAATTGGATTAAGTATTCTAAAAGACTATATAAGGGATGCATTTATCGTTAAATTAAAACTGCCGTATAATATCAACAATAAATACTGATAAATGTAATTTTAACTCAGAACCATGCAGCGTTTAATCAACTCTTTTTGTGTTGTTAATGATCATAGTGCCAAGAGCGTGCCAACTGTCGATACATTTATAACCATCTCAAGAGCACACTTGAGTCGATACTGCTTCTTCACTCGTCGTGGGGGTTTTTTAACATTGTGGCATCAGTGGCTTTGCTTCCTCTATCCTCTTATCCAAAATCATTTCAGCCAGAGACAAGCGGAGATCTCATCGGTCGACGTCATGTGACAGTTCTGGTGTTACAAAAACAACCCGTGCATGATGATATTCTGTAGTAGGTGTTGTAGTGAGGTGTTTTATCGGTGACTCCAATGGCAGAGCTGTGTCTATTTTTGTAACGTTAACTGTGGCGCTGCATCGCTTTTGGATCATCAGAACTGTTGCCGTGGTGATCTCTGAGACAGGGTCTGGTTTCCCTTTAGATGTCCCACAGAGCTTGATCGCTTAATTTCAGGTGCATCGATGTTTATGCTCATCATCAAATCTGACGTGCGGAATGCTTATGTTGTGTTATTTATATGTATTTATTTAGTTTTTTTTCCTTGTTGACCAAAAACGTTGCTCTAACCTGAACGAGATTTGGCAGTAAAATATATCGAATTGTTTTCCCCGAGAGTCAGGATTCAACCTAATGCCTTATGACTTGCATCCATTCCTGATTTTCTTCACGTAATGTCAGTGAAGACAAAAAGGCTCTAAACAGATCTGACCGAGCTCCGTGTTTACAGGCCGGAACGTTGTTTTTATTCTGATAACATTTTAATTTAGGAAACGGTAGCATGACAACAACAAGGTACTGTAAATGCAAACAGACGGTTCACAGTCAACCATTTAGATAATGCCTGGTGCAAAGGTTTAATCACAAGATTTAATTTGCAAAATACAGGCCAGGCGCTGATGTGCCAAGTAGTTCCAGCCCATCATGGCATCCCGGTAAGAAAACCTTCCCAACAAAAGGTGCTGTCGTCAGAGCACTTTGCCAAAACCCAGACAATATCCACAAGCCATGCAAACAACTCCTGCAGCCCAGAGCGCCCAAATCAACATTTTCCTAACGCTGACGAGGAGGATCAAAAGGTTGTCGGTCTGAATGATAACGTCAACTGTATTCTATTCTGAAATAAAAATTCACAATATTTTCAATACACTCGTAATTACATTAAGAGTTGTTGCTCTTCTTTGTCTCTGTTTTTATTCAGTGTATTTTTCTGATATTAATCTGCACTGCAGAGTCTGTGAATTTTCTGAAACCTGCTGACTGGCTGAACCCCTCAACATTTATGCCAGATGGAGATGTTTTATAAAATTCCAGTGGACTTAAACCGACCACTAAGAGACACAAATCAACTGTAAAAAGATACAAAATGACTACTAAGAGACATGAACAACAATAAAGAGACTTAAATTGACTACAAAGAGACATAAACAACTACAAAGAGGCTCAAAATGGCCACTAAGAGACACAAAACAACTACAAAGATGCAAAACAACTACAAAAGGACATTAAAAACTACAGAGACTCAAAATGACTACAAAGAGACAGAAACAACTACAAAGAGACTCAAAGGGACTACAAAGAGACAATTACTACAAAGAGACTCAAAATTACTACAAAGAGACACAAAACAACTACAAAGAGACACAATTACTACAAAGAGACTCAAAATGACTGCAAAGAGACTCAAAATGACTACAAAGAGACAGAAACAACTACAAAGAGACTCAAAGGGACTACAAAGAGACAATTACTACAAAGAGACACAAAACAACTACAAAGAGACACAAAACAACTACAAAGAGACTCAAAATGACTGCAAAGAGACACAAAACAACTACAAAGAGACTCAAAATGACTGCAAAGAGACACAAAATGACTACAACAAGATGCAAAGCAACTTTAAAGAGACTTAAAACGACCACAAAGACAACACAAAACAACTGTAAAAAGACACAACACAACCACAGCTCATTTGGCTTCTGCTTTTTTAAACACAATTCTGACATCCAGATCTTGGTGGTAATGTCACGGTCCTTAGTTAAGGTTTAAGGAGGGGATGAAGCGGGCTGCCAAGGATGCAAAATGTGCCATGTCTAGCACTGGGTGGAGGATATAGAATAGGTCTCCTTTAACAACAATCCAAGCCACACTGCCTTTGTTTTATATCTGCTGACAATGACTCTGATGAAGACCTGTGTTGGCTGCAACACTTTAGTCTTTTTAAACACAAATCATCATAAAATAAAGGCATTTTAATTTTGCACAAATCCTACAAAGTGCCTCTGATTGTTTTTGAAGGAGAGATGAGAGTTTTATTTTTGATTGGGATCATGTTCCAACCATGCTGTAAGGCCTTCACATGTGGAAGAAGCACAGCAGGAGCACCTGTATGTGATCACCACAAAGACCCAGCAGCACTTTGACTCCAGTGTCTTCTTAGTTTGGGTCTTTTTATGTTACCTGATGGACAGGTCAGAGGTGAAACATGATCTAGCTGTGTTACAACACCAAAGCTCACATGATGGACAAGACAATCCAGCAGAGAACAAAGGGAAGACACAGACTTATATACACTCTGACAGGGGAGATAATGAGACACGGGTGAAAGCAATCAGACACTCAGGGTGGCAGGAAAGTTGACAGGACATGTAAAACAGGAAACAGAACATCACACTCAAACCCTGACAACCACTCTCACCCACGTTTTGTCACCTTAATTGTCGTTGGTGTCCTGCCACGCTTCCTCCTACAACTATAACAGCAACCAGCCACGTATCATACTGACGTTAAATGACGGCTTTTTCGTCAGCGTCTGACGCCACAGGTCACTGCCCAAACGCCGGATTTCGACGACTTCAGAGTGAGACCGGGTTGGCATCTACTGCTAGCTCACTTAGCACCAATGAGCTTGCTAATGTTACAACTCAGCCGAGGAGGACGTGGGTTTTGTTAATGTTTACATCTTGTCACAAGTCCATGAGTAGATGCACGTTTCCTTCTGAGCGATGTTGTGATTGGGAGAAATAGAATAGTTCCTACATGAAACTGCTCACAACAAGGTCTGTGGATCGTCTTGAGAAACCAGGTCATGATTTCTGGAAAGAATTTTGGCACTTTAAGCACCACAAGCCGAGTGCCATCTAGTTCCATTATATTTAAGAGAGAGCAGACAACTCTACGGCTGATATCTCCAACACTCTGCAACTCACACCAAAACAACCTAGACTGATAAACAGCACTACAGGTAAGAGGAAAAATATGTACTTTTGATTTGGGGGTGAACTGTCCCTTTAAGAATATCTTCCTGATAACACTGTGTGAGAATTCAAAGGAAAAACAATCTGCAGTTTTCTGGTACTGATCCAACTGGGACTTGTCGGGGGATTTTCTGTTCCCTGGCTACTTTTTCGCCTTCTGTGGTCAAGAACTCAAGACGTCCAGTTTGCTGCTGACACAGTGTGCAAGGCAAATATATCCCAGCTATTTAATACTGCAGCTGCACATGAATAAAGCATTCTCAAAATGTGATAAATGGTTTACACAGAGCAGAGAGGAATGTGGGACCAGTGTGCTGACTGGAGACCAGTTTATATTACATCAGACCAGAGTGTCTCATGACTGGTGACTAGTAGAGACTGCTTTATATTCCATCAGATAGAAGTGTGTGGTTTGTGGATGTTATAAAAATGTCACTTTTATTGAGCTGAATAATTCTCCTGAAATCCACAGCTCAGAGTGGGTTATAAACGTCCTTTGTGAAGGTGAAACTGCACAGTTTATCAGCCTTTTATTGAGACCAGGCCAAGACACACCTGCGCAGTGTAATCAGCATCTTGATATGTCACACCTGAAGGAGAAGGAGAAGTGCTGCCATCTTTGTGTGCATACAAAAGTCTTCTGTTTAACTTGTGGAAAATAGCAGCTAAAAACATTCCACCACGCTGCTCACTTTATGTCTGAAGTCCTCAAATCTTTTGGTATGACAGTAAACAAAGCAAAAGTAACAACGCCAAACTACAGGCGTGCTCTTCTACAACTCAATCTGTATCACCATCAAAATACAGCTAAAGGTCAACTGTGTGGGATTCATTGGTGTCTCGTGGTGAGGGTGCAGAAGTGAAACTTCTCCTGAACAACGGTGGCTGACATGAAAATGCAAATCACCCTCTCTAAAAGGGGACAGCCCATTGTTTCAACTATCCTGAATGCCCATTCCTCTAACAGACAGTTATACACAATACAGTGCACACTCTCTGCAGTGAAGCAGTCTGATCACCAGAATAAAAGTTCATATTGTGTGTTTCTGTAAACCTGCACTATGTTACATTTGTCGAGAGCATTGTGTTGAGTGTGTGGTCAGGAAAAGATCATGTTTGGGCTTAAAACACACACATGTGGAGGCACAGAGTCGTGGGAAAGCAGGGACAAGCTGGTGAAAAGCACCTGGGTTTGGAGGCTCAAACGCTGCTGTGAAACTGAAACTAACAGCAGGGAGTGTGTGTTTTCGGAGTGACAGGACTTCAGAGCAATGGGTGTTTTTTTTAAGATAACAGGCCGTAGGAAAAATGGGCTCTCGATCTAGTGAGACATTTTTTTGAAGTGATTTGGCTTCGAATTTTGGGCTGTATGAACAATGGTATCGCATCGTCTAGAGCCAACATGTGGTTTGATCATTCTGGGCTACTGTACAACATGGTGGACTATGTGGAAGAGGACCCGCTCCGTATGCAGATAAGGTAACAAAAACACAACAATTCTAATTTTTAGGTGATTAAAAAGTACTGACAACATAGTTATGAATATTATACACAATTTCTGCTAACAGACGCTGGACCTTTAAAGTACCTAAAGGGTTCATTATGCAGATTTATTTCAGATACATATTGATGCAAATGTGTAAGCATCACTTTAATGTTGCAGCTAGTGGTGTTACATTTGCAAGTGTCTGGACTCTTTTCAAAGCCTCTTTGGTATGAGGCGAGGGAACAAAGTCAAACCTGGTGAGAACCGTTTTAATTGTTGTGTCAAAATTTCACTGCCTGCCCTAGAAAAGTTAATTATAGGCTAGGCTTTACCAATAAAACCTTTTGTAACATCAGGTGTTGCAATGAATGGTGTTCAAGATGAGGCAACTTTATCTACACAACACATTTCATTCAGATGTCAATAAGATTCCGCAACCACTGTAGCTGGTACAGGTGGAGTTAAATGTAACGACTGCTGCCAGGTAGCTTAATTTAAAATAATACTTCAGATTATATTTGCTGATTATATTTTGTTTTAATAATGTGACATTGCAGTGTAACTACAGTTGTCAGATGAATGTAGGGGATCAAAAATATATATTTTTTGCTTAAATGTCAACCCAGTCGCCAGAATTTATGTTCATATTGTCCCTTTCTGCAAACCACTGATACATTTGTACATTATTTTGTTGTGGACACACTGAAAATGTTTCGTTTCTCAACTCTGTGGTGAAGGTGTGGTTAAGTTTAGGCACAAAATCCACTTGGCTATGGTTAGGGAAAGATCATCCTTTGCCTTAAAGGTCAAATGTGCAGGATTTGGGGGGTTATATGGGCAGAAATTTAATATAATGGAATATAATGAAAGTATAAAATAAGTATGTTTTCTTGCATGTTTAACCACCTGAAAATAAGAATCCTGTTTTTGTTACCTTAGAATGAGCTGTTTATATGTAGCAGAGAGCGGGTCCTTTTCAACAGAATCCACCATGTTGTACTGCCATGTTTCTACAGTAGCCCAGAGTGGACAAACTGAACGCTGACTCTAGACAGGGCCAAAAATGTGAAACTGCTTTATTCTGTGTTGTCACCGGTTTAAATTACCTGGTTTGTTTGTTTTAGAGAGGAAGACAACTCTGCAGGTAATTCGGCTCCTAGGTAAACGCACCCTGAATGTCTGGATCTTAAGTTACCTGATAAAACAGGTGAGCACACATTAGCAGGTGCTAGGCTAACAGTCTGTCTCCGACAAGCAGAACAGTGTCAGAGAGACACTGATTTGTAACGTGAAACTGAAACAAACTCCAGTGGAAACACTGCAAACAGTAGTCTGCAGCTTGGCAGGTTTCTCGCCTTTGCCACACACCACCCACCACCTCCTGATACTAAAAGTCAGCTTATACATTCAGTCACCTTAGAAACGCTGAAAGCCTCTTCACAGCCTCCTGGAGCGACAGAGGAGCGGCTGCAGCAGTCAGCTCATCCCACTGCGTTGCAGAACGGAGTGTGTCAGGACACTGTTTAACACCTCCTGAATCCAGTCACACACACACTTAGGGCACATTCACACTGGTGCTATTTGGTGCTATTCAAACGAACCCTGGTCCATTTCCACGGATAGTCTGGTTCATTTGGAGTGGTGTGAACACTCATTCAAACTCTGGTGCAGACCAAACGAGTGAGCCTTGGTCCGCTTTAAAACTTGGGGTCACGGTTCACTTGCAAGTGAACCCTGACGCAGTTCGCTGACAGTGGGAAATGCAAATGTACTATTCAGCGAACCACAGACAGGAAGTGACGTAGAGCGCAGTGCATTTTGGGTAGAAAAAAAACAAAGCCAACCGTGCGAACCAGGAGAAGCAGAGGTAAAAAAAGACTAAATAAAAACAGAAACCCAAAGACTGCATAAATTTGGTGTTGCTCCATTGTTGTCATGGTGACCAAGCCGGCTGAAGGGGGTGGTCTTCCGTTTTTGGTGAGCCAGGTTTTCTTCTTCCTCATGCTTTTTTTCTTCCTTGTCAGTGGTCATTTTGGGCAATATCGCCCCCAAAGGAGCAGCTGTTGTAACTGCGTGACGTTGTCCAGGTGGTTTGGTCCGCTTTAAAAAGTGCAGTGTGAAAGTGAAGCGAACCAAATGAAGGTGTGAATGCGCCCTGACACACATCACATTAGCCACAACTGGACTGGACTGTGCAATGGATGATTTTATTTTAATTTCTATTTATGCACTTATTTTAACTTTTGTTTGCTGTTGATGTGGGCAAGTGTGGTTGTTTTTTGTCTTTTATGAGCTGCTGGACAGCTGAATTTCTCTTTCGGGGATGAATAAAGTTCTTTCTATTCTTTTCTAAACGTATAATGCCAACATTTCCGCATTTTTTGGCAGGATTGCAGCTCCATGAAGTGCTGCTGTATGTCACTTTTTTTGTATTGACACAAGGATAATAGCCTGTAAAAAAAATTCTGGTGAAACATAGCAGCACATACAAGTCAAATATATACGGCGAAAATGCACATAAGGAGCATAAATGAAGAATATTGAAAGACAATAACATAAAATAAAGAAACATGCAAGTTTCATGGAAAGAAGTTGCATCATTTTTCAAAAACTTTTGACTTTTCTTTAATAAAGTGAGTGATTCAAGGGGATAAATCATGAATAAAGGGTGCAATCATGAGCAGTGACGTGTTGTAGGTTACATTAGTGCACTAGGTTTCCACCCTCTCTGCACCCTGCAGCCTCACTAACCTCCTGAAGACACAGTGTCCCATAAAGCCGGAGTGCAGCATGACTCAGGACGCTGCCGTGTGGTGTGATGTGTGATGAAGTTGCATTATATTACCATCACCCCACACAGACATGACCGGGAGGTTACTGCAGTTCAAAAAAACCCCAAAACATTCACGCCACGCAGCCCACAGCGTCTGACTCCAGCCGGCCAATCAGCAGCGAGGTCCCGACTTGTGATCCCGTCTGGACCAATGACGGGTCGCGCGCGTGAACCACCTGTGCCAGCTTGTAAACTGACACATCAAACTTTCAGGATGTGACATGAATCAATGAGTCGTAGTGACACGCCCCCCCCTCGGAGACTCCTCGGTAATGTCTGCAGAGTTGGGTGCATTTAGGTGCTTCTGGTTGGAGTGGGAAAGTAGAGCTGCATCTGGAGTTACAGTGGGTGGAGATGCAGAACTCTCAGATAAGTGCTGGTGCAGCAGAGAGAGAGGAAATGTGTGACATGTCAAGCAGAGAGCCACCTGCTGTCCAACATGGAAACTGTCTGGAAGTAACAAGAAGAGAAAAGCAGCAGTACCATAATGTGAAGACTATTTCCTACATTAAAAATGTCACTGTCTTTCTCTTTCTCATAAGTCACAGATTTTACATTTATAAATATGCAGTCAGTCATTTAATAAATGAATAACAGGTTGCTTACTCTCTAACAAGACAACAGATAAAGTCAATGATTCATTAAAATGATAGTTTAGAAGACAGGAGAAATGGCAACCCAAAAGTTGTTCATATCAATGACCAGTAACTCTATAAGTCTAACACTAAAACATTATGGTTTCCTAACTAATGATCTGAATCGTTTCCTGAGTTTGCTGAAGCACAAATCTGGAGAAATATTTGAAACCAGTTAAACTTTTTAGCTGAAAAGTGAGTCATCATACTGTATTTAGTCATCGGCACATTGGACTGATGGATTTTCTATGTATTTTATGATAATTTACAGGCAATGAAAACAGAATGACAGTATCAGGGACACTACTACTTTTATAAGATGTGCTCTCTGTTACTGTTCATTTGATTTACTGCTCCTATCTGCCCATTTGTATCATAAATTGTTACGTACGTTTTTAATGGTGTATTGTGTTGTGTGTCTGTAAATACTTTTGATTTTTGAGAGAAGCCAAAGACAAATTTTCACTGAGGTGAACAATAAAGTTATCTATCTACCTACCTACCTACCCACCAATGTACCTACCTACCTTCCTACCTACCTACCTTTTTACCTACCTACCTACCCATGCATCTACCTACCTACCTACCTACCTACCTACCCACCTACCCATGCATCTACCTACCTACCTACCTACCTACCTACCTACCTACCTACCCATGTATCTACCTTCCTACCTACCTACCTACCTACCCATGCACCTACCTACCTACCTACCTACCTACCCATGTATCTACCTTCCTACCTACCTACCTACCTACCTACCTACCCATGCATCTACCTACCTACCTACCTACCTACCCATGCATCTACCTACCTACCTACCTACCTACCTACCTACCTATGTATCTACCTACCTACCTACCTACCCATGTATCTACCTACCTACCTACCTACCTACCTACCCATGCATCTACCTACCTACCTACCTACCTACCTACCTACCTACCCATGTATCTACCTACCTACCTACCTACCTACCCATGTATCTATCTACCTACCTACCTACCTACCCATGCATCTACCTACCTACCTACCTACCCATGTATCTACCTACCTACCTACCTACCTACCCATGCATCTACCTACCTACCTACCTACCTACCCATGTATCTACCTTCCTACCTACCTACCTACCCATGCATCTACCTACCTACCTATGTATCTACCTACCTACCGACCCACCCATGTATCTACCTACCTACCTTTCTACCTCTCTACCTACCCACCTATCTGCCTATCTAATCTATCTATCTATAACCAGCACTCCCATGTGCCCAAATAAATTAAATATAGCATGATAAGAATATTTAATTGAAACTGAAAATTATAATTATACAGTTAGATATTTGCCCAACGTGTCTGTAACAGATTTCAAGACTTCAGTCACAACAAATGTGGAATTTTCATTATTATATTAAGTTCAGTCTTTGGGCACAAATGGGTTAATACAGCCATTAGTTACTGTAACTGAACAGTGCCTTATTAGGTAATACCAAATGTGTCACATGTCTTAATGGAAGAAATGAATCAAGTCCCAAAGCTTTGAAGTGAAGTTTTATTTGAAAAAGATACCGAAATGAGTAAAGTAAGCAACATGGATTGTATAAATATCTGTGCAACCAAAATGAGCACAGAGGCACTTTACTGCCTTCTGCTGCCATGATACACCAAACTATCCAGCTTTATGTCCAGCTTCAAACCTCATGTGAATATCATGTGTTCATCTGTCAGGTCTGTTATGTTCATTTATGAGCTAATCTAAAACAAATACCATTAAAAAAAAAGTAAATCTGAGTTACAAAAGCAAAAGACGCAGCGTGGGGAGGAAGATGAGTAAAAGCATGGATGTCAATTTCATCTGCAGTTCATTATAAATTAATGTGATGTTTGTTTATGAGCTGCCGTGGCGTGAACTCAGCGGGGAAACATGCACGCTGAAGCAGGTCTGAGGGGAAAAGAAAGAGTCATTCAAACACAAGCTATCAGGAAGTAACAGTGCTAAAAGAGCCTGGCTAACACAAAATGGAGACAGGTTTAAATAAACAGCGACTTGACGATGACTGTATGGCATTCTTCTGCAGTGCTTTGGCCCAAACGCCCCTCATGGCACAATCAACTGGACACAATCTGTTACAGCAGGTGTGGAGAACAATCAGTATTTATGTTACAGTGTTTCTCTGATGCTTGAAATGACACACGGTAAAAAGAACATGGTGTGTGTTCTTCCTCGTACAAACTACACCAACAGGATAGTTTAAGTGCAACCCGAGTTTTTAATCTCGCCGTTTTAGGAGCTGCTCGACCCAGATGTTTTTATTTCTGCAGTTGAAGCACTGCATGAGTTCAATCAGAGATTATCAGAGGAAAACACACGGGTGTAGAGTGTGATGGCGACTATGAAAATGTAACTACTCGTACAAACACCGCCTTGATTCAAACTTTGTATTTTACATCAACTGTTGAATTTACACAGAATCACGACTTTCAGAGTACATTCATTTTATCGTAAAATTACCACGGCAACATCGACTACAAAAACCCACCTCACCGCCCCAAACTCAGCCTCCAGGAAGGAATATGCATGGAGTGATGAAGACCACAATCTGCAATATCATCAGTTATTATTCTCATTATCAAAGCACGTCATCAGGTCAAAAAGAAATAAATACATATATAACATTATGATAACACTGAAGTCTGGTTGGTGCTGCCCCCTGATGGAGGGGAGGAGGAGGGGGGGTTAGACGCCCAGCTTGTTGGCGATGGTCATGACCACTTTGAGGATCGGCATGAAGGCAGAGATCTCGCTGAAGTTGCTGCTGCTGACCACCTGGGTGTGGACCTCCAGGCCCCGCTGGTAGTTCTGGCTCGCCACACAGCGGCTGATCTCGTGGAGCCCGTTCAGGATGTTGTGAGAGAGCTGGAGGTCGGCAGGGAGACAATGTTACGCGTTAGCATGTGGCACCTGATGTTTCATCGGAAAATGATGAGAAATGTTCATCACAAGTTCCTGGCACGCATAAAAGACATCTTCAAATTTCTTGTTTTGACCAAAAGTCCAAAACTTGAGTGTTCTTTAGTCATAAGGTCCGATTGAGATATGTCTTTTCTTCCTGGCAGTCCAGCAGAGTTGGATATTAGCACGAGCTACTAGTCGTATGCTGTTAAAACATGCAAGTGTCTGCTAGATTTCTTTCTCTCCCAAGCCCAGAAACAATGGCAATGTATTGAGTGGCAGGTAAATTTTGGATTCCACCAGCCACAGAGGCAAAGAGCCAAGAAAGTTAATTACCAACCCTTCAGTCCTGGAGTCAAGACAGCAGGATATGAGCCAAGGGATACGCCTGTACCCGCCTTTACATACAACAATAGATAACGCTCATTTCAAATGATGTAACTGTCATGCCAACGTACTTTCCATGTGTTCTTTAAGTAGGTAAACATACATCAACTGAGCACTGCCTCCCCCAGTACAGTCACTGAAGACCGTGTTTTCCTCTCGTCCTACGGTTGTGTGTCGCTTGAACTACGTTACACTGCCCCTACTATTTTCAGTGGCAGTGCTCCATTTCCTCTATATGCATAAGCTTTTAGGAAACATGCTCAAATATGGTCGTCATGAACGCAGAGTAAAAACAGAGGGCTCTGTCCATATACGCACACAACATTAAGCATGAAGAACCTTAAAGCAGTTTCACATAAAAAACAGTTTCACATGCTAGAACAGATAAAATACATAAAAGCAACACGAGGCAAACAGTAGAAGAAGAGAGGCTGACTCAGTGATATCATTACACATTCCACCTAAGTCAAGGATTATGTCGTACAGCAACAAGTCTCCTTCAGGGCAGTTTGTTAAAAGACCTTTAAAGGTATTCAGAGGAGGGAGGACCTCTAACGTAATGGAATATGCAGCTCATACCGTGCCCAGGGTGCAGAAAAAGAGAGGGCAGTGCTGCCAAGCTCTGAGTGCACCCTGGGGACGTTTTAAAGTTATCTGATCTGTAGATACAGAGCTGTAGATGCTGGTATGAAAGGATACAAGGCTGGAGATATAAGTGGGTACTTTAACAATAAACAGGGGTGTTTTTCTTCACTCATACAGGGAGAACCATCGTACCGATTCATATGAAATGCAATGATGAGCCTGTTTGTAACAAAACATAATGCAGTGTGATGGACAGAATCTAGTTTAAGCAGGGATGAGGCTTCTTTTATGTAAATCACATCACCATTGTCTAATATACAATGTGACTGCAGTGGAAAAGTTGTTTTTGAGGGGCTGAATGCCATCACATATGGATTGTAACTGTTCATAAAACTTTCAGGACGCTACAGTTTAACCACCGCAAAGTCTGTGTTAATTTCGCTTTCAGCCATGCTTGTTGTTGCCGTAGGTAACAGTATGATGTCACATGTTAACAAGCCAAAATATGGCGAGTATCACGATATTAATTTTTCATATGATATTAAAAAATATACCAGTATTATCGTGAACAAGTGTATAATGAATATACTTTGTTTTATCAATCTGAATTTGTAGTAAGTAACCAAAGCAGTCAGATAAATGTAATGGAGTAAAAAGAACGAAAATGTTTTAGACAAATAAAGTAGCATAAAATGGAAATACTCAAGTACAAGTACCTAAAAAAATTAAAAGTACAATGCTTGACTAAGTGTACTTTCATCCATGTACATACGCATCTTAGTGGGATTTCTTCCATGACTTAAGTCGTTTATAAAAACATAAATTAAACAGGAGCTAAAATAGATCCCTGAGGGACACCTTTGTTTACTGCAAGTGAGGCTGAGATATAGCAGTGATGAATTCACTGATGATGCAAAGACAGCAGGAGGTCTTCAGTGAATTGAGTGCAGTGCGCTGGAGATGAGTTTTTTTTAAAGTCACACATGTTTGTGTTCTTAAAAGTTAAGATTGGATATTAATTTTCTGGATGTTCTGACTCCTCTGAAGGATTTTATCTTTTAGGGATTTGTTTTTATTGGAAAAGAAGGTGTGACTTAAACAGCAAACGTGTCATTCAGCCCAGGTAAATGGTTAGGAGAGGCTTGTCCAACCTTATGTAGTTATGTTTGACGATAATCTCGTATATGTGTAATAATTTCTTACCGACTGCTCTCTCAGCTTGTCATACAGGTATCCCAAACGTTTGGCTGCGTCATCAAGTTTCCTTTTTGTTTGCTGAAAAGTAAACATTTGTGGTCATTTTATATACTATAAAACCTTAAATCAATACAAGCTTTGTCACAAACACAGCAAACACAAACACACACTGTGAGACTTACTGGGTCTCCCGCTGCGAGCTGGCAGCGCTGCACCAGGCTGTCAAAGGTGGATTTGAGGACCATGTGTTCAGCGGGGATTTCTTTCTGCTCCACCCTCTCTGCTGGCAGCTGCTGGAGGAGCTGAGGAAAACAAGGACACAAACACAAGGTGTTGGCGTGTTTGCCGAGTGAGAGTTCAGATAACAGCCCCTTGTCGCACACCAACCTGCACGCTGGGCTCCTGGGGGGCTCCAGGAGGGACTTGGGCGTGGTCGTGGGGCTGAGGGGCCTCCACAGGGAATCCCATCACAGGAGCGGTGATGGGGGCTGGTGGAGTGTAGTTGTCAGGGACCTGCGAACACACAGTAAGAGACACAGTAAGAGCAAGGTTAAATAAACACTGAAACTGAGCTACATTTGGCTAGTTTGTCTGTCTGGCTCTTGGTGTTGAACGGGTAGCACGTTTATCAGAGCGTGTTTACTGAAAACAGCCGTCCTCTGCTGCTGGAAATTAGGTTAATGAGCGCTGAGTGGTAACTCTCTGAGGGTTTGTCACTCTGAACGACCCCTTTCAAATTACATCTAGTCCTTTAACTCACTGTTATTAATCAAAAATTCATCAGTGCAGCTTTAAGAAAAAACAATACATTAATAAATTATTGAACTGAGCTCTTGATGGGTTGAATTATTTACTTTGCCCAGGTCTACTACACAGAACTGTACTATGTACACCACACATCTTAGAGCACTGATCCTCAAACAGCGTGCCTCTACCCCAAGGAGTGCTTCTACTTACAACAGGAGGCAAGTGGGAAGATTGTGACGTAACTCAAGTAAACAATAAATACGTTCATTATGATTTGATCAAATATAAATCCACAAAAACAAAAAAACACACAAACAGAATTACAGTTTGGTTTGTGGCTGATCCTTTGTATGTCTTTTGTAAATACTGTCATGAAACTCAACAAATGAGCAAAGAATTTTGACACTGATAGGTAAAAGTTAGCAGATAAACTGGTCAAGCGTCGTGAAATTCGTTTGGGCAGGTGTGAACACAGCAATCACACTCACCAAAACAACTGGACCGAGACCTTCTTGAAGAGGTGGTCTCAGTCCGGTTACAAACAAACTCTGGTGCGGTTCATTTGTGGTGAGAACGTGTTCAGACCTGGATCTGAACCAACTGCAGTCACATGACACATTGTTTGGGTTAAACATGAGCATGTTACAGTCCTGGAGGATTATTAATGTGCGCCTCCTCCTGTACTGCCTTAATATGCACATTCAGCACATCCAATGCATCAAAACATTGTTTTCTAGTTGGAGCCGCGCCTCGTTTTCAAACTGTATGCTTTGACTCAAATGAACAATGACAGCAATATAGTCCACGATGAGCAGCGCTAAAATCAGCCTGCGTAGTTGTCCCTCCAATGTGACATTAGAAAGTGTCACATTTATCTTGCAAGTGTACTCTTCTTCAACGTTTTGTTTACTTCCTGGATTCTTCCCACATGCAAATTCTGACAAATCAAGAGCAGCTTTCTCGCACAAGGCATTTGATCTGGTCCGCTTGTAAATGCTGCCGTGAGAACACGAACCAACTCTAGGCAATTATACAACCTTGTAACAAAATTAGTCCCTGATTGAGACCAGAGCAAGACAACTGTAGGTCTGAAAGCAGCCTGAGTGAGATGGAGGCAGCTGCAGGGAGGAACAGAGGCTTCGCCCTGTCAGGCTCCAAGGTAATCTTATCATCTTCCTTCTGTCTAGAAGTGATAAATTTACAGCTCACAGCAACTTAATACAACACAGTCTTTGGCTTTTGTTTGACATCTAGAGTTGATAAAAATATTACTGCACATTTCTCACCTGTTGTTAGCATTGTTAGCAGGCATTAGCTTTCAACTGTTTACACTCTTTATATATCCCTCTTTATCAAATTTAAACGACTTATTTTGTATTTTAATAATGTTACATTGCATCCTGTATTTTGACTTGCACCATTTTCAGCTAAGACTCATTTTGTTTTTACTTGAGTGATCGTCTTTTTCTATTTTATTCATATTTAATAAGCACTGTTGGAGGGAGCCTGAGCCTAAAGATTTTCATTGCCAACGACTGTTTCTCTGTTGTCTGTGCAGATGATAAATAAAGAACTCCACCTGTGCTATAACATTCGTTGTAGACTAAAACCATATGAATGAACATATCATTTTAAATCATGGTATTTAAAGGTAATATTGCGCAGACTGGACAATATTGACCTATAAGACAATTCTGATAAAGTACCTTCTTCTTCCTGGGTCCACCTCGAACTGCTGGTGGGTCATTCCAGCCTTCTTGGGGTCCTAAATCAGAAGACAAGTGGGATTCAAATGATACAGTGGCATTTTTTCCCCTGGTCACACTCAAGCAGTCAAAGATCATCTACGCAGGACAATCAGTTTGAGCAGAAGTTAGTCTACATGGCCAAAAACATGTCATTAAGCCAAAGATTTCAGCACTTTATGCAAAAACAGAACAGCAGATATGGGCAAATATTCCAGCGTCATCCACAAAATCACTCAGCAGTAACAATATCTCAGCACTGAATAATTAAAAGCTTCTTATATGTGTATATCTTTTTGAGCTCACACACGTGTATCAATTGAAAAAGCTGTAAAATGTCTCCACTATTAATGTATGACTGTGAAGCCTTAAACCTACAGTATCCTGATTTTAGCCTGGAAAACTGTACTTTTAAAAAAAAAAAAATGTTTCAAGCTGACATTTATACAAATAAATGAAGTCATTACATTTCCCTCAACCATACAGCAGCACACACAAACACCACCCAAAATACACTGAGTGACCAGACAAACAAAGGACGCCTTGAACACCTGAGTGCAATCTAATACAAATCTAATACAAAAGTAATGCAGGGATGTTTTTGGTGTTTTTCTGGTCACTCTAGTGTTTTTGTTGATACACTCTTATTCCATATACAACCCCAACTGTCACCTTGATGGTCATACTGGTAATACAGCCAGGGAAAGTGTCCTGCAAGTCAAACGAGGTGGACAGCTGAATAGGATTCAAAAACCATCAGCACCAGATTGCTGTTAACATCTGATCTGTCTCAAAGTGACCAACATGACATGTACCTGTAGGAGGAGGAGCCACAGCAGCAGGGCCCGAGTAGGGCTTTACAGCAGGAGCTCCGGGGCCTCCCTGTGGGTACCCTGATCCAAGAGGAGCATAGGGACCAGATGCCATAGGGGGTGTGGGCCCCTGGTTGTGGAGGCCCCCTGGGTACATGGGAACAGGGGCTCCAGGTTGGGAGGTGGGTGCCATGGGGCCTGAGGGTAAAGAGGTAGACGGCATGAAACTTGTTGGTGGCACCCCGGGGCTGGGCATAGGGGGGAGGCCTCCAGGGTTTGATGACGGAGGCGGTAGTGAAGGTCCTGATAAGTTAGCAGCTGGCATAGAAGGACCTGGAGGAGGGAAGCCTGAGGGTCCGCCGATGGGCATAGGCTGAGGCTGGAATGGCTGATGAGGAAGAAAACCTGGGGAAAGGACAAGTTCAATTAGAACTACATCAAATTAAATCACACCTGAAGGTACAATACAAACAGTCAACATCAAACCTGGAGCCGGAGCAGGGTGCTGGGGGTAGGAAGGCCTCAAGGCAGGGCGGGTCGTACTGGGCGGCAGCACATGAGAGGAAGGTGGCAGACCAGGCCCAGTGTTGGTTGGAGCTTGTGGGTTGAAAAAAGACGGCACAGGAGGTTGCTGTGGAGCAGCCTGGGGAGGAGCAGAGGGCTGGTACTGACTCTGGAGTTGGGAAAAAAATAACACTATGATTTAGAGAAAGCATCCATAATAAAATAGGAAAGATGACCTTGCAAAATACATGAATGATTTAAAAATGATTTTTGCTTTAGCTTATCATTATGAAGTAAATGTTGTCTGCACAGTGTAATGGCTTTTAGACTGGTTTCCTGTAAGCCTCGCTTATACAGTGCAGTTCTGGGTACGATCTCCTGGGAACAAGACGGCTCACAGGCACTAAGGAAGTGAGTCACCCACTGCAGTACAAACAGGAAGAAGACAGCTACTGGGGAAAGCTGTCCCTCAGTTACCAAAGAGTGTCAGTGTCAGTTGTTTGCAGTTCCTATCCCCAGTAGTGGAAATGGCATGACGATGACGATGGAACAATCAAAGTAACTGCTGACAACAAAACACAGCGTGTCCTGTGTTGTTGAAAACGGAAAGCGATGTGGTTGTCTTTGCGCAAGCAGCACCAATAGTCATACCAAGCGCTAGAGGAGGAAACATTGTCTTAAATGCTGATAAATCCATACCATAATTTGTGCTTTTGGTGCAGGAGCCTGAGCAGCAGGAGTAGGTTTGGCTGTGGACACATTGACTCTGTTGAAGGAGTTCTGAGGCTGCTGTGCGACGGCAGTCTCTTCCTGAGCGTGAAACAGCCGGTCTCTCAGCATCTTGATCCCAGGCTGAGGAGACGACAGTGTGCAAATACAGAAAAGGGTATTTATCAGAAAATCATCAATGTCTGATTCTGAAATCAGGTCAGTGTCGTGCCTCTTACTTGGTCTGTGTTCTCAGGCAGGTAGGTCATGGCTGTGGACAGACTGCCCTCTGCAGCCAGTATGCCCGCATAGCAGGTCAGCTTCTCGGCCAGGATGGGGCTCTGGACTGCCACCTCGCTGTTGCGGAGGCGTTCGATTGATTTGCGCAGCATCATTACTTTTTCAACCAGATCCTGAAAAACACACAGACACACAACACTGCAGCTGCTACATTCTTCACTGCTCTTACCTCTAGGCTACAGTGGCACGTTGTACAGTGTGTGCAGCACATAAAAAAATCCCCTTTAAAGTTGCTTCAACAGTACATGTCAGTACAAGCAACCATTCCTGATTTATCATACATGAGTGGGATCGTTCTGGTACACGTGAGATGTCTTTGCAAAGCACAAATCTGTAATCACCATTAAAAAAACACTCTGTTTCTCTTTGGTTACTACTTGTTTAACATTTTCAAATGTTGTAGCACATAAAAATAAGACTACATGTATTTCACATTTGCTTCTGTGCTTGGTGCAGCAGTGTCGTTAAACAGTTTTGTGTTCATGTAAAGACATAACACTTTACAAAGACGATACCTCTAGACCAAGAGGGGAGGAGCAGTCTCTGTGCAGGGCCCAGCACTCCACGAGCTTCTCAATGTTCCCAGAGCAGATGTAACACAGACAGGCCTGCAGGCAGCGCTTCTCTGTCTTCTCATGCTCCAACCGGCCTCCCAGAGTATCTAAGAAAGAAAGAAGAATTACAGAATTATGCAATGTTAAAGTGGCAACCTTAAAGATCTCAGTCCTGACTGATGTGGCAGCCTCTGTAGTTAGTGGTGTCAATAAATGCAGTCTAATGCTACAGGTCAGCAAACAAACTACTGTCTTTTTAATAAAGAAGTCCAGCAACAATTGGCTTTTTTCCATCATTCTGTCAGCAACCATGATCTGATTTTACGCTTCACACAGCATGAGTCTGTGGACAGCAGGCCACAGTGGACAACAAGTCGCTATGTTGGAGGTGTGCAGCCTGTCCCCTGCAGCTCCTCATTTAAGGCTGGAGATAAATTGCTTTTCTACCACATGCTCACATAGACAACCAGTTGTGTTGTGAACAGAATTGCCTATGTACTATGCATGTTACTGGAGGATTACACTAGGAGGTAATGCTGAAGAATTTTCAGAGCTGATGATTTAGACTTCAATGGATCACACACAGTATTTAATGAAGACTCGATCGAGGAGAAACACAGCTCAACATACAGAGTGTAATGCTGTGTACACTGTCCAGGAGTTCTAAGGGTGTCCTTGCCGAGTTCTTGCATTTAACCCAAACAGTAGTCCCTTTCAAGCTACTCCACGCTCTCCAATAAGGTTATTCTGTCCTGATCTATGGCTTTGTGAGGTTTCTATTGGTTACTAACTTCAAACAAGAAGCACGCTCACCTGGCTCGCTTGATCTCCCTTTCCCTTAACCTTGAGAGCTATGGCAACAGAGCTGGCTAGGCACCCTTATCTGGGCAGCAGTACTCCCTACGTCACAACTGGGAGACAATGGATGGAGTGCATTCATAACAAAAGGTCAAGTTGCCTGAACTCAAGGCCTCTTTTAGGCCTTCTGCTGACCCGACTGTTACCTTAAGCACAACTATCATCCATTTCCTTTACTAACCTGGGCCAAAGGCTGTAACACAACAAAATTCCTGCTGTAACACCAGAGAACTTAGACCACATAGAACTTCAAGATTTGCATGATGTAAACGATGAACACGGTGACACTTGAAGAGATTAATATATCGTTAATTCTGTGATTATAGCACATCGCAACAGAAGAAGCGACAGCAGTGGCATTATAAACATACACATGCTGTGTTTTTTGCGCCCTCAAATTCATTGTTTTCAATGTAGCCACAAGGCAAGTGCGCTCCAACGGCGCGCACACGTTCCTGAGCACCTGTTTTTCAGGGCGCAATGGCTGCGCCCCGAAATAAACCAAGTTCAACTTTTGGAACGCAGCAGCACGCACCATACGTCTTGTGATAAGGAACAACCAATCACAGCCGACAGATATCTTTCCCTTCTTCTGTAAATATCAGTCTGTGATAAATACGGAAAAGTTGATCATTTGGTGCAGAGCTGTCAGCGCTTTTCATCTGTCCCACGGACAATATGCTCACACATAAACAGCGCCTAGAAGAAGGTCAACTCTGCACTCAGGATCTGAGGTAAATAAGCTATGACATGGTGGCTGTTAAGGTTGCTTAGCAACCTCAGACGCAACCTGCCGCCGTGCTCATGAAAGCTGGCACAAAAGTAGTGCCCAGCATCCGACCTCGTGTTTTCCAGGCGGTTAAAGATGTGGCATGTGCACGGCCCCTTAGGCCTCCGAATCAAGCACATTGTGAAAATGGGGAGTATGTTTCTCTCGTTCTTCCAACACTGTCCCAACCGTTCACGTGCATATTGCATCGTGTGGACATGTCTCGTTTATATCTGAGAACATGCGCAACCACCGCTCCAAATGGACGCAGGATATGCGAGGCAGCCATTATGTGCATGCACAAGCACAGTTAAAAGCAAGTATATCTCCAGCTTGAGCCAGCTCCCTCTTGTTCCATTACTCCCTACAATATTTCAAAATGATCAGCTGTCAAAAAATGCCAAGAATAGCCGATGTAGATGTATTTATTGATGAACAATAGCGGTAGGTGCTAAACTTACTGAAATACACACTGCATTTCCTGTTACTACTTCACGATAAAAGTCAACTTGTGTTTTGCCAGTTAAATGCTTTTAATGTCAAGCTGCAGCAGTAAGGAATGTTGAGTTTGCTTTCGCAGTAACATAACACAGCGTTTTTCCCCACGAAAATATATAAATACTGCACTAACTTCATTAGTGGCCCATAGACTCAATCACCATTGTGTCACTGCATTCAGCAATAGATAGTGACTTAATGGACATATATTTAAAAGGTGCTGTATGTAACTCTGGAGAAAGATGGTTGATTGTTGAGTCTTATTCCAATTCAAGTCGTCAAATACACAATCTTTGGGTTGGTGGTTCTGTCTGACTACCAGCCCAAAGTTTCTGTAATTGACAACCTGGGAATGAGACTCAACAATCAACTATCTTTCTACAGTGTAACATACAGCACCTTTAAATGAAAATCTTCCAGGATTATTACTTTTAAGACAGAGGGAAGGTTGAATGAGAGCAGGGCGGATGAATACAAACAAAAAAATGCTTTTCAGCAAGTAGAACACGTACTCGAAGTCGCAGCACGATCAATGTGCTTCTCCGCTTGTGAGCAGCTTACCGCACAGACGGGCAAAATCCTCAGGGTGAGCGTAGGTCAGCAGAGCGGCGAGAGCCTCCTTCCAATTGTCCAACTCACAGCTTTGCACAATGTCTCTCCAGTTCTGCGTCACCACTGATGATATGAGCTGCGGGTGGGGACAAATTAAATTAAATTTCTCTCCTGTGATCGCACCGACTGAACGACAATGAATCAAACGTCCTCTTACCATTGAAATGCTGTTCTTTTGATTGCTTAAGTATTTTTGCTGAGTTTTCTTGAGCAGCTCCTCTCCTCCGCTGATGGACAGCAGGATGGCTTCAGCATATCGACCATCGTTCAGACACAGATCCACGGCTCCCTCGAAGTTGCCAACCAGCAGCGCCTGGCTTATCAAACCATCAGTGTCTGAATCAGAAGACAAGGCCATTACCCATCAATCCAAACTGCAGTTACACCTGCAATCATGACAAGCAACGACAAGATGTAAGATATTTAAACAGAGAAAGAGATGAGGGATTTTACCACATGATACAGGGATCTGGAAGTTGGAGTTTTCTTTTGGGGTCTGACTAAAGAAGTCTGCTGGTGAGACTGAACCAGAGGTCCTAGCATCACCTACTGCAGTTGCTACATCAGATCTCTGGAAATACAACAAAGAATATTTTACAGTAAACAAGCGCTGCAAGACTTAGTGTGCAAATTTTTAAAAATATCTATAGAAAAACATTATACGAGCACGAGCAGACTTGCTGACCTCAGTGGAGAGCCGCTGCATCTTTTCTGCCAGATCTTTGGCATCGACTCCATGTCCATTGGGCTGAAAACTCTTCCCCAGGCATTTTGAAATCTGAATAAACACAACATTTTTACAGCTAAGACATGAAATATGAGTCACACAAGTACATATCTATGTAAGCTTCAGAAGCAGAATACCTTTTTCTCTAATTCATCCTTGCTGAAACCCAACAGTCTGAGGAATTTAACACGGGCTTCATCCTCAAAGTTTACCTGTAAACAGAGGAATTAAATTAATTTTAAAATAAAATAATACCACACTGACTGACAGACTGAACGTTGTGTCATAATACTTAGAGGACATCAGGCCCCACCAGAAGGAACTTCCATATGTCCTGCTCAGCGTCTGACTTGGCGCCCTGAATCTTGGCCTGGCAGTAGTTGTTGAAGGAGCCCGACTGCAGCGCCGCCTGCAGCTCCCTGGAGCGCTGGAGGAACTCTGTCTCCGTGGAAACCTGGCTCATAAACACTTGCCTGGGGACAGGCTGGGGGCTCTGCACTGGGGGCAGCTTGGGATTCTCAAAGGTTATCAGTTTCCCACCAAACTGAGAGAAATAACACACAACAACAGATCAGTCGTAAAGGACAAAAATGTGCTAATTTTAACACCTTTTTTTGTAAATAAAGGGACAGTTTGGACGTTTTGAAGTGGGGTTGTATGAGGTATTCATTCATGGAGAGTGTATTACATGCAGTAGATGGTGGCTGGCACGCCCTCCGTTTGGAGAAGCAGACAGGAGTAACACCACGGAAGGTAAGTAATGTTCTGCTGTGGACGGGGGCAGCAGCAAAATGTGATACCAATTTAAGTACGCTATATTCATAATATTTTTCCTGCTTTACCCAACTGTCAGACAGCCCTTTCCAACGGGAATCTGAAGACAAACACAACACCGCCAGTCTCTACAGGACTGTCTATATGATATCAAAAATTAGATGTTGTTTAATTTTCTTCAGCTCAATTCTAATAAAGCAGAAATCCTTATACTTTGCTCACAGCACATCACAAAACAAATACTGCCATCTACTGGTCACCTGTCTCAACACACAAAGCCTGTTGTAAGAAATCTTGGTGACATATTTGATTGTGATTTATGTTTTGAACAGCATGTCACTAAGCTTGTCCAGTCATGTTTTTATCACCTTAAGAAATATTACAAGATCTATTTTAACTTTTAGAGATACAGAAACTGTTATACGTGTTTTTATCTCTTCACGTCTTGATTATTGTAAGAGCCTTTATTCCTGTCTTAATCAAAATCCTTGCAATAACTTCAGACTGTTTAGAACTAAGCCGCAAAGCAAAACCAAGAAGCATGACCACATCACACCAGTTTTAGCCTCTTTACATTGGCTCCCTGTTTCTTCTAGGAGTGACTTAAGGCTCTTCATGGCCTGGCTCAAGATTACATTTTAGACCTGTTAGTCCCTGATGAACATCTGCGTAGTTTGAGATCCTCGGGCAGAGGTCTTCTGTTTGTCCAAGAGGCCAGACTGAAGACCAAAGGGGACAGAGCTTTTGCAATCAGGGCCTTGATGCTCTGGAATGAGCTGCCCAAGGATATAAGGCTGTCTGAGTCGCTGGCTTTGTGTTAGTCGCCTAAAAACATACTTCTATCGGAGAGACATTATTTGCTTTATTCTTCTTGTGTTTTTAATGTGTTTAGTTTTATTGTACAGCACTTTGAAACTGTGTTTTGAAAGGTGCTGTTTAGTAAAGTTTATTATTATTATTATCATTATTATTATTATTATTATACACAAACATTAACATAAAACCATCAAGGCACCAACAGACCAGCAGCTCCCGTGCCCTGCAAGGTAAAATTACTGTTTTTGTCAATGTAATCTGGAGCGATATAACAGCTTTAGTTCCCCATCAGAGAGAGCTGTCTGACAGCAAGGTAAAGGGGTGAAAATATTCTAAAAATAGCGCACACTTAAACTGATGTTGATTTGTTTAGGTGGACATTTTCTTAATAATATGTTTATCTGCTTCCCCCTCCACAGTGCTGCCTGCTTCTCCAAACTGGGGGTGTGTTGACTGCCATCTACTGTATGTCATACACTGACTATAATGAGTAGAACCTCATTAAACTCCACTTCAAAAGATCTGAACTATCCCTTTAATATGCCTAAGAAATATTTTAATGTTGCACTTACAGCAAAGGAAGCCCCCACTGGCCTGCGCACCCACTTAGGTGGCTTCTTCAGAGGAGGAACTATGGTGTCCTGTAATGAGGGCTGAGGAACCTGCAGGGGAGGCAGCACCTGCCCCGTACCAAAGGGATCCATTGAATCAAATGAGGAGGATATCTGTTAAAATAAAATGTTAAATGTTAAAACAAGTACGACTCTTTAGGATAGAGCTGAAACAATTTGCCGACTGGAAGAAAATTCACAAGCAACAAGAAATTTGGGGGACATTTCACTGGTTTTAGCTTCTCAAATGGAAACATCTGCTGGTTTTTTAGTCTTCCATGATGGCAAACTGAGTAAATTTGGGTTTTGGAAAGCTGGTCAGACAAAAAATACATTTTAATATGTCAACTTGTGCTTTGTGAAACTGTGATGGACACGTCTAACTATTCTTCTGACATTTTAGAACCCAAATGAATGCATGTCCATGACAGGAAGTTCTTAAATAGCTGATGTCAATCCCTACACCAGCACCATCTTGTGGACAAACAAAGCACATCAGGACATGTTCCTTACACGTCACGTTAAGAACAGCCATCACCTTATCAGCTGTGCTTTGCTGCTGAGCCTTCAAACTCCCTCCCATCACGGAGTACACAGTGATTCTCCCGTCAAATGAGGCAGTTGAAAGCAGGGCTGGATTCCTGGGGCACCACTGGACGTCAAAGCACCACTGGTTTGTTGTTGGAAGCTCGTAAATTACCTAACATAAAAGAAACGACGCGTGAGAACCCGTGGCATCATCATCAAGTCACAACAATGACGCTAACAGCTGACGTCATGTACCTCTCCAGTGTTTGGATTCCAGCAGAGGATCCTGTTGTCTTTAGCACTACTCAGGAGGAGCTCAGAGTCAGCCTGGCTCCAGGATATGGACAGAATTCCCCTGTAAGAAAACACCAACAGAAGGTACATGCAGTGTATTCTGCAGCATGATTAGAAAAAAGAAATGAGCGCAGACTGTTAGAGCCTCACCTTGTGTGGTTCTCAAGGACCTTAAGGGGCGATGTGGCAAATCGGAGGTCCCACATCTGGATGACTGGCAGTCGGTCATCTTCAGAGGCTAACACCAACTGAGTGGCCACATCGGGATGCCAGAGCATTCCCGAACAGTGCATCTGAAATCACGTAACAGATGAGATTTAGGATGATGAAAGGGATTTTCTACACAGTGCAACATTATCATTTTAACTTTCTGTCTAACCTGAGAGAGCTGGGAGGCTTAAAAACCTTTAAACCTCTAAACTTTCCTCATTCAGATCATCACTCAAGAAACCTGACGTTTCTACCAAATACATAATGATCAAAGACACTACAAATACAAATACAGACTTAAAGTGAAAACTGGCGTATTCGCTGCATTCATGTGGGGCTTTGCACTGCAGATGTGCTGGACTGTCCTCAAACTGGACAGCAGGCGTGAATCACATCTTTCTCATGATCACAGGTGAAGAAACAATGTCACAGGAATAATTAGGGCTGTCAGAATTCCTATTTTAAAGCAAAACGAGCTTTTAATTTTGATCACTGAAGTAAAAGCAGAAACAGCACTTCAGAGACGACACAGTGGACCTTACTGGCAGCCAGCAGCTGCAATTTAAGACACCATGGTTACTGCCTGAGTCCAGAATGACAATAGAACTGGAAAATCCTCCTGCTTCACTTAAGCAACTGGTGCAGCAACACTTCCGCCTTCCTTGTAAGTTATGCAACAATGAATACGACAGAAAAACTTAAGTTTGTAGGCTGTGCTACATGACAAAACTATACGCCACCTCAGGCTACATGACTAATGCGGCAGGACAAATTTGCAGGCATCATAAACAAATAGATTTGACCGGGAAAACCACCAGGATGTGCTGGCTTTTTGCAAATAAGGAAACTCAAGCTGTTGTTATACAGCACCCTTCTGCCATTTAGTAGGTCTTTTTTTAAATTTTTTTGTGTTTAGCAGTTTGTTCAAATAAGTTATCTTAATTATTCAATTTAAAATAAACTATTTAATTTCACCATATGGCCTTAGTGAGGTAGGATACATTCCCAAAAAATGTGTTTATATCACAACTGATGCCATGTAGCCTGTATTTTAAAAGAAGAATTTGAAAATGTAGATGTCAGCTGTCAGGGCATAAAACCAATCATCTCTTGATATTAACAAATTAAGACTCCACAGTCTAGCCGAGGCATAGCCTTGAGTAGGGGTGGGCGATATAGCCGTAAAGTAATATCACGATATTTGAGGGTATTTTTGCAATAACGATGCTCTTGACAGTATAACAAATTAGTAAAAAAAAGTATTATTCATATTAGAAAATAGAATTACTGCACTACTGTATACAATAACCATTCTTTTTTATTAATGCGTTTGTTTTGGAATTTTAGTTGCAAGCAAAGAAACAGAGGTCAGAGGGTTTGACTTAGTGACAAAAACTATAAAAAGCAAATTAGAGAGTTGGATACAGAGCCATTGTTTCGCTGTAATATGACTAATCAGACTCTGCTTTGATCACAGTGGCCGATGTGTATGAACAGACAAAGCCTGTGAACAACTTTATACATAAATCATCTGACAATGTTGCTGAAGTCTGGCAGATGAGCCGAACAACGCTCGGTGATTTAGCAGGCAGTGACGTCGCACTTGCTGTGTATTGTATTAAAGCCACTGACCCTGTTGCTGTGGTCACTGATCTTGATGATGGGCTCGTTCTTTCTCAGGTCCCACACGACTGCTTTCCCACTGGGGTTGGCAGAGGCCAGGATGTGCTGGACCTGCCTGTTCCAGGACACAACACTGATGTCTTCAGCAGGCTGGAACAAGAGACAAAGGCTGTTACTGTCAAACAAACCTGACCGAGAGCCTGAGACAAACATATTCAAATGATAATGCCACAGAGTTTGAGCCATGCAAACAATGTACCTATTTAAATAAGCCTTTAGAAGAAGCTGCTGGTAGTGACGCAGGATAAAGATACTCAATAAAAATCAAACTGTGAATGAATGGCTTGCGTGGAAGATCATTTTATAAAGGAAAAAGTTCATGTGAAAAGGCATCATTACCCCCATTTGCTAAGGGAATTTACAGAACACAACACAAACCAACACAACACATAAAAGGGAAATCCTAAACAAAGCCTTTTTGTGGCTTTCAGTCTTAACTCACAAACATGAAACTACAAAGGTACAGAAACAAGAAGCTGCCAGTTGTGGTTTCAATTTTGTGCTTTCACACAGACAGTATCAAAACAAGAAGTCAACTCATCTCTCAGGAGAGACGTGTGAACTCTATTAAACCTGTGAGTTCTCAATCACACACCCACCTGTGTCTTCGCTCCTGGCGTCATTGGACTGCTAAAGTTGTTCAGATCCCAAATATATATCTCTGAATCATTTGCTCCTGATGCGAGGAGATTACTCTGGGAGTGGAAACATTGAGAAGGATTAATAATGTGCAGAAGTCCTTCTGTATAAATCCTCTCTTATGACACAGACGATTTTGACTGCAGACATTTACCTGAAAAGGGTTGAAATCAAGTGCTCGGACGGGTCCTGTGTGTTTGTCAGACTGTCCCACCACTGCGTCTGCTCCAGAGTTCATTATGACCTCTGGGTTATATACAGTTAATGTGCCATTTTCACTGCCACCAACCAGTCTCCCTCCAGTGCCATCCGCTCCCATTCCAAAATTCACCCATACGATGCTGTGCAACCTGTAAAAGATGAAAAGTATGGTGAGTTTCTCACTACAAATGGCATGGCTCATGATAAAATTCACCAGATGGGCAGTCCTCTATATACTGCTAAAAGACTATCGCACACTTATGGTGCTGTGGTACTATGGTACTTGGATATAAATGAGATGGGTGATAGTCAAGTGCAGGTAAAATGAAAGAATTTCACAAGAACTTAGTGTTTAAGTTTGGACACAGCCCTGATTTATTTCATGAGCAAACATCAGATTATTTCAGTTTTTCCCAATGAAGATGTCCCAACATTCTCTGTGCTTCAGCCAAGAGGCTAAGTGATGGCTCGTTTGTTTGAAAAACTGCCTCCTCTGCCACTATATTTCCAAAGTTTCCACATGGTCTCCCTCCAAACTTTATTCAAAGCAAAAGCAGGCCATCGCTTAGGCTCAAAGGGCTCCCTGAATGTTGCTGTCTCTTGCATCATATCTGGACTTTTTTTCTTCCTCCACCCACCAGAGTTCGTTTTGTCGCTGTATGCTAGGAAGAGGTGTCAGAGTGAGGATGAAGATTTGTGGCTCATGTGTCAAGAGGATTACTCAAGGCCAAATTTACACATCATTCAAACATTTGCTTTCTTGTACTTTAGTATTTTATCCAATACAAACTTTAACCAAATTTTGCCAACAGGCAGAACTGACGGTGTGAAATGTCTGCTGAATTTGCTTGTTGACAGCTGACATCCTTTATTACCTGGATAAGATCTGGTCTGTGACTGTTGATAGTGACTTCTGTGGCTTGTGGTTAAACTGAGATAGCTGCTGTACCAAAATAATGCAGTGTGCAAAGTACTGCATCAAAGGACTACACTAAAACCCCATCACTTCTTTTCAGTGGCTGACACTGACAGTGGTAGTGTCTTGTGTCTCATCTGTGTGTCACCTCTTTAAATTACCTGTTTGTGGTGGGTAATGACCCTTTGAGCTGCATGTCCAGAGTTGGGTCAGAAAAATCCACCTCAAATATCTCTAGGGCAGCTGTGGTGTTGAAGGAGGCATCAAGCTGTTGCGCTGATGTCCCTAAGGCCAGGTGGATGGGATGGTGCTGGGCTGGACTCCACGCCTGGTGGGCAGTCCTCTGGATCTCCTTCAGCCTCATATTCCTCTACAAGTTTCAAGTCCTGGACAGACGAACGGACTCCACTACATTAAAGATAATAGATGTCTTTACTTAAGAGTTAAGGTGTCGTTAAATACCATACACAAATGAAATCACAACTCAAACACTCGTACTTTCCAATTAAGCTCTGACAGGGTGCCACCCCTGCTGACACACTGCCTCCAACTATTTCCTGAAGCTATTAGCGAACGTTAGCTAACGTTTGCCCATATAGCTAGCTAGCACCTGTGTTACAAATGTTTATTAAACCTACATTACAGGTCAGCTACACGATAATTAATTCAGAGTGGTTGCCAGTTATGTTATCTACATAAAAATGTCGCTAAGTCACACAGAAATCCGTTTAACGTAAGCTAACCTGATATGTAACGTCAGTTAGCTAACGTTAGCATTTCGCAATTGCGGCTCCTAACACATTTTATACTTCATGTTAGCTTTCGTTAGCTAGCTAATAACATTGAACACAGAATACATGCAGCCTTTAGCTAATCATCACTTCAAATAGTTTAAAGGTATTGGCTAATTTCTTATGCATACCGCTACATGTATAAGAAGTCACTTGAGGTAACTGCTTAGCATTGCCTGTCTATTCCAGCTAGTAACCGGAGCCCAGATTGCTGCTAGCTAGTAATCAATCCAACAGCCACCACCCTTGTTGCCATATGTCAACAGAAACGCTGCGTATCACACACGTTTGAGCCCGGCAAAAAATAATAAATCCAATTTTGAGAGTCACTCACGTCAACTGTCTCTGTCACAGCCTGACTGTCCGCACCCACAACAAACCGGAGAGCTAGCTTCTTATTAGCCAAGCTAGCAGCTTAGCCGCAGGGAGCCTCTGATCAAAGTACTTTGCCGTGTTGTCACTGAGCTACGGTAGCCGGCACGGACACTTTTCATTCGGTAGTGGCCTAAGGTAACCCCACTCACACCAATGACCCACAAATGTGTTTCATATTTAGCTTTCATTCACAAAGAGGAAACCAAGAATTGTCTGTGTTTTTTTGTAACTTATAAGTTGAAATTTGTTTTTTTACATGTGCAAAAATATAAATATTTCTATTCACAAAAAAACAGCAACACAGCGAGGAATGTTACTTCACATAAGTCTTTATTCTTGACAGAAATATATATACACAAGTAGAATCAGATCTTAGTCATTAGATTTCATAATGTTTGACTTCCTCTGGTTGTTTTTCTGGATCTCCTCCTCTCTCCAAGTACAGGTCGTTATAGGGATACTGTTTCGGTGCCTGGAAGAGAGACAAATGCTTTACTGAAAATGTGCATTTTTATCAACCTTCTAAAAACTGGAGCGACATCACTTTTCTTTTGCTGCTTTCAGACACCTTTTGCAAGTATTTAAACCTTTGAACCATGAGCAAATTGGTGCATTTTCTTTCAAAACATGGGGAAAAAAGGCAAGGAGCAACTTAGTAAGAAATGTCCCACAAATGACAAAAAAAAAAAAAAAAAGATTTAGAAAATCATTTAAAAAAAAAAACTATAGAAAAATGAAAAAAGCTACGGAAAATATATATTTCTAATTATTACGTTTTTAAATGATGTTACAGAATTATTGTAATTTTTAGGCACACTTTCCGGGTTATTTCCCTGTTTGTTTTTTAACTTTCTTTTTTAAACACATTTTCTTGTTTTTAATTTTCTCTTTTTACTTATTTCTTTTTGCATATTTTTGGGTAATTTCTTCTTTCATGCTCATTGCCTTCTTCTCATAATTTTAAAAGAAATCAAGCCAGTTTGCTCAGGTTTCAAAGTGTTAAATAAAAGACAGAGATAAAAGCATACCATCTACTGATGGCACAGCACTATAAAGAAATGACATTTAACTACTTGAAAACTACTAAACATATACTGTAATATCTGTCATAATGCTGTTATATAAAAACAGTGTTGTTCACATTGATAACAAGTATTCATGATTGAAATGTAGTGAATGCAAAATTGAGAATAGAGACAACCAGAAAAAGTAAAAACAATAAACAGGGTCCTTCATTTTAATTTTAATAAACAAGTCAGAGTTACTCGTTGGACGTAATCATACTGTAAATTGTGTCTACTAGACCATTCCTTTAGGATTTAACAATTGTAAAGCTGAGTGACACTTCATAGCAATTTTAAGTGTAATAAACACTAGATTGAATGATAACCAGCTTTACTGATTATTAGTTTGATGGAAAATTTGTTATCTAGATGTCACTGACAGTTATCCTGGGTGTTTGTCTTTAGGTAAGCTGACAGGATTATCTAACTACGTATATATACACAGCTTGAATATGTTCAATGTTCTATAATGATATTTATTATATCATATACATTTTTGTATTTAGACTTTGCTTTGCATACTCAAATGAGTATCAAACCATGGGGTCATTTTTTAAATATGCCTTGCTAACTTTATAATAATAATGTCCAATCTGCTGGTTAGATGCCCACATTTTCTTTCACAGTCATTTCGGATAATTGGTCCAGCAGTCAGCCTGAACTGACAAGAAATTTGACAGCATAACATAGCACTGTTAAGGTTTATCATCCTAACATGCATCATGTAGTAAGGAAAGTCTCTGTACACCTTTAAAAATGTAAATGCTACTGCATATGCTTAACAGAATGTGAACTTAGTATTCTAACTATTTGGTAAGGAATAACTCTGAGGCAGAGAGCAAAATTGTGCAATTTCAAAATGTTAATATGTGAGGGGAATGCAGGAAAAGCAGAAGATGACTGACATTTCAACCATGTCATCTCCAGAGGTTTTTTTCTGTATCCATAATAATACTGTGGATGGTGCAGGTGAAAACATCAAAAACAAATGATTCAATAAGCCAGAGTGGTGAGCTAAAGCCAGGAATTGTCCCCCAGTAAAAACTATGGTTTGATTAGTCACTTCCACCCTCCTTTAACAACATGAATTTAAAATATCTAGTCCTGGGATTGGTCTGTACTTACAACAGGTTGGTAGGCTCGAAATTCCTCCCCAAGGTAGAACATAAACAGCATGAACCCGATGAAACCAAACAGCTGTTTGCACATTGAGGACCAGGACACAGGAGTAGGAGATGTATCCACACGGTTCCTGATGAACATGTCAAAATTCCAGTGCATCTAAAAATAGACAGAGAACAATCACTGATTATCAGGCAATCTCATGCTTTAATAACTATTTATGCTGTCATCTAAGTTAGTGATTGTACAGAGGCACAGCCTTATGAAGAGAAGGCAGTGCCTCTGTACAATTAAGCTGACGTAAACACTGAGTATCCAAACACAATAGTGTCTACACAGAGGTATCATAAACTACACTTCATAAATATGTTTTTATGATATTATCTAATGAAATGTTAAAATCTAAAGCTACAATGGCACTTTTACACAGTCTAGACAGAATCATGCATTCAATTTTTAGAGATGATGCTATGGTATGTAATTGTTGTGACTCTTTATGGCTGTAACCTACTATCAATACACATATCATTCACCATTATTAATAAGGATATCTTAATATTTCCCTCCTTTTTTTATTTTGTAAAATCATTCTGAGTGGGAACATTGATTCCAATTTACAGAAAACATACTGAATATTTGGCATTTCTGGACACTGTTTCACAATAGCAATTTTGAGTGCAAGAGCACTGATTACATGCAGATCACATATGCCGGTTGCACCACGCTTCACTAATGACTGATGCTCAGAAATTTCAAATGTATTTGAGATTCTTGCAGGGCTCCTGCATGCTTATGCATGAGTATATATTGTTTGTTTTGACAAGTGTAACATGTCAGAAAGAGCAATAAGGAAATTATTTCATGTTGCTTGTTGTAAATTTAGAAGAACCAGCCCCTGCACTGCCATTTTTTTGGTACTTATATCCTGCTGATGTGTACACCAATACTGATATAACTGTGATAAGCTCTTATCTCTGGGCAATATATGGGCTGCATATTATAGCTACAAGGATTAGTCAGTTTATTGATTATTTTAACGACAGAAAATTAATAATCAACTATTTTAATAGTCAACTAATTGTTTACGCCATTTTTCAAGTAAAAATATGATATTTGCAGGTTCCCAAATGTGAAGATTTGCTGTTTGTCTTGTTCTTACATTACAGTAAATTTAACATCCTTGGGTTTGAAAATGTTTGTTGGACCAAACAAGACATTTGATGATGTAACTTAAGGCTCTAGGAAACAGTAACAAGCTTTTCACGCTATTTCATAATGTTTTGTAGACCAAACAATTCTTTAAAATGTATTTTTATTCAACCCAAATTTAACCGGGTAAGTCCTGTTGAGATCAACAATCTCTTTTACAAGAGAGACCTGGCCAAGACAGCAACACACAAAAAGTTACAGCCAAACAACAATGCAATAAAAATTAATAAGCAAAATAAAAAACATAAAAGACAAGATTAACCAATTAATCAAGAACACAGTCTACAGATTAGGGCTGCAACTAACATGTATTTTCATTGTCGATTAATCCATCAACTCATTTTGTCCATTGATCAATAAGTTATTAGGTCTATAAAATTTCAGAAAATGGCGAAAAGTCTATTGGTGTTTCACAAAGCCCAAGATTATGTTAAGTGTCCGTTTTGCCCAGTTTGCTTTCACCGAATAAATATTCATACCTAAGAAGCTGGAATCAGAGAATTTTTACTTATTTTTCATTAAAAAAGTACTCAAAGTGATTAATCAATTGTACAGTTTGTTGCTAATAAACCCTTACAGCTGACAACTATTCAATTGGTCTATTCATCGTTGCAGCTCTTCGACAGATTAATCGGTAAGTAACATAGTCCTTAGCTGCAGCCCCACTGCACATGTGCACCTGATATCACAACAATAAATAATTCCAGTGGCAGGAAATAAAGGCCATCAATATCTTACCGGCTCTCCCCAGTTCCTCCTCAGGTCAGGGTGGTCCCACTGGTACCAGGGGTCTCTCTCATGCTGAGATCTATCTGGTAGTTTTGGATAATCACCATAGCTGCAAAAGCACAACGATAACATTTGGTTACATGTCATGACTTTGTTACTGGTGATTCACACAATGGTGATGTATCTGATACACATGACAATGTATGGAGCTTAAAGTTAACTTTCAAGATCTGCAAAAACTGCAGAAAAAACAGGAACAGTTTACACTAATATGAATGGTTTTCAAAATACAGCTCACCCCTCGCCTTTGTCGGGATATGGCTCATAGTCCTCAACCCGCAAATTGTACTTCTTTGCAGCTGCCGCTTTCTCCTCGGGGGTCTCTGGGTATGCACCAGGCAGACTGTCCTTTGACACACCGGAGGCTAAAACACATAAACATTACACATGTGAGTAAACCAAGTCGAAGTTATCAAGCTCGCAAGCGAATAAAAATGAAAAAACAATGTTATTCTGTTAGCGGTAGCCGCTCAGCTAGCTAGCCTAAGCTAACGTTAGCATGTCAAGGTTACGTCCATTCGAGGCTTTAAACTTTAATATCTGACACGTAACTGCAGAAATATTAATCAGACAGTATGGCTGAGAGATAAAACACTACTGACCTGCTCTACATCCCGACAAAAGGGCTGGAATGCCAGAACCTTTCCTTTGAGAGAGAGCCTGGGCCAACCGTCGGAAACCTACACCAGCCATGTTTACTGGCTGCTGCGCTCTGACAGTGTAAGAAGTGCGCATGCGCAAAGTTGGAAGTATGGGTCGGCATAAGGACCAATTCTAATCCGTACTAAACATCTAATCATTAAGTATTATTAGTGTAAACAATGTTAACTGCTGCGCCAGCCATTCAACCTATTAATAATACAGTAAAATAATTACAGCCCACCTTTTATTAATAATAGTAACAACAAAAGCAACTACCAGAACGTTTATTTTATTGTGTTTTATTTATTTTTTAGTAGCAGACACCATCACATGAGAGAAAAGCGTGACAGTGACATGAAACCTCCATCAGTGGCTGAAGGGAACTTGTCCTCAGAGTGAATGCACCGAAGCCCTAAGGCCTGTTCCTCTTCCCATCAGATCCAGCTCAGGTGCACGAGTGCATTTACTGGGGGATCATCACTCGGCCACCGGTGACAAATCGAAGAAAATCCATCAGAGAAGTTCTGCTATGTCATTCTCCACGTTCTCAATGGGGCAATGAAGTTCATACCTGCAGTAAAGGGACAACATTAGAGCCACTATTATAGTAACCGATGTTTGATTTAATGAAGGGCTGATTAGGTTTCTAGCTGGCAGTCTATGGTCTGTAACTTCACCTTCTGAAGGGCATGCCATCTGCAGTGATTAGGAACTTTTCAAAATTCCACCGAATGTCATTGACGTTGATCGGGGACCAGTAGAATTTCTTTGTGTCTCCAATAATAGGGTTCACAAATGGCAAAGATTCCTGTGGCGAATGAGAAATAGCAGCGTATCCAGGGGTTTCAGGGCAAAACAGCTGCATCAATGGCAGTAAAAAGTTAATCCATCAATCTTATATATTTAAATCTTATGTAAAACACACTACCTTGAGATAGGTGAAAAGAGGGTCTTCATTTAATCCATTCACCTCAACCTTTCCGAAGACAGGAAACTTTGGCACAAACCCCCCACCAGGTCTCACATACTTGAGAATATTGAGGGTTTCATGATTCACCTCTGAAAACAAAAAAGAGTTATTACTGATGTGTTTTGCACATTTGACTCGTGTGTGTATTATAACAACTTTGGATTAAAATAAGTTGTAATAATGTTTAGCATGAGCACTTACATTAGCCAAACAAATTGTGTATGTAGTGAAAGAAGGATTCAGAACCTTTTATTAAGCAAAAGCACCGATAAATGAAGGAAAACATCTCCAGTACGAGTAAAAGTGATGCATTCAGAATGCTGCTTAAGACAAAGTACAGAAGTATTAGCAGCAAAATGTACTTAAAGCACCAAAAGTAAAAGTGCTCATTCTGCAGAGTAATGCATTTATCCATGAGTGATTTATATGTATTAGAGTGAGGTCAGGTATTTTGGGACATCAGGTAAAATGGGACAGATAAGGTCTTACATGTAGGGCTCCTTAAATATTAGCAGCCAGTCACCAAACATGTTTTTGCATTGTTACTACAAATGAAAAAATCACTTTGATTCATTTGAAAAAACAGGATTGGCACACCAAAGATAAAGAAAAATACTGATCCCAGATTTGGTGATAAAGATATATCAGCTAAAACAATAAGCATGGTTGTAGGATGTTGCTGTTTTTAACTGCTTGACTTATATTAAAAATACCTTCACAGTACTTTACTTTTTATGGGAAAGGGTTTTGAGTGAGTACATGGGCAGCCCCCTCACTCTGACATCTCTCCATTTAATGCATGTATAGGTCCCGTTTGTGCATGTGTGTGTATTTCGGTCCTGTGTGTATATGTAAAAATGACAAGTGAAAACATTGAATTTCCCCTTGTGGGATTAATAAAGTATATAAAATGTAAACATTTTTTTTAAAATTACTTGATGCATTCAGGTAAAATTGGACAAAAGTCCAGTTTCTGAAGTGAAATCAGAATGTTTTTAGGCTACCAGGTGCCATAAAATCACGACTTAAGCTTTAATGTGCCACCCTGTAAGATTGCAGACATCTTTAGTAGTTTAGTCTCTTAACAAATATTAAAGATGATGCAATAGTCCAGAATTGCTACACGCACTCAAGCACACATGTATTTCCATTGTAGACAATATGGCACCAAGAACACAGGCAGCAAAAGAACAAGGAAAGCTTTTTTCAAAGTAAAAATTAGGTTACATTAATGATTTAATGAACTGATTGATGGATTTAACCATTTAAAACACAAACAAACATGACTGTCTCATTTTACCTTACCTGCTGCAGGTGTTTTTGATAAGTTTGAAGGTCCAAAATTTCTAAAATATTTTACTTGTCAACATATTTTCTTAATAGAATGTTTGGAAAGTAACACTTGAGGGAATCACCAGAACTTTACCTGTTTTTCTTGGTGATCTACCCTAAAGTGTGAAAAATTACCTGACTCAGTCTGGTGATGTATCAGTACATAATGAACATTTTACTGGTCAAGGTGGAGCTAATTTTAACCACTTTATATACAGTTTGGTAGTTTAATTCAGTGGTGCTTAACCCAGGTG
This sequence comes from Cephalopholis sonnerati, assembly GCA_019142605.1. Classification (NCBI taxonomy): domain Eukaryota; kingdom Metazoa; phylum Chordata; class Actinopteri; order Perciformes; family Serranidae; genus Cephalopholis; species Cephalopholis sonnerati. Next base: position 24,749,730 of record JAGQAX010000020.1, read on the forward strand.
TCAAAGGGTCACACAATAAATCTGAGGGGTCATTAGATGACTAATGGTGTAGGAGGAAATCACTCTTTGACAACTGAAATATGACAACGAGCCCTATCCAGACAGTTTTTTCCAGCCAAAAGATTTAGAAATCATCAATCAGTGGTTATCTTGTGCTGGATTTTATGAAATTATCATAAGTTTTTAATTGACAGTCTCAATCTGAAATGAAGCTAGTCAAATATAGATGAAAATTAAATGTAGTGGAGTAAAAAGTGTAAAATTTCTCTCTGAAATGTGGTGGAATAGAAGTATCAAGTAAAGTTGAAATCCTCAAGCAATAGAAATTCCCTTAAAATTGCTCTTAAGTTCAGTCGTTGAGTACATGTACACAGTTACTTATGTAGGGTACAGTATTCATCTTGGTACAGCGCACAACCTGGTTAATAATCTGTTATTTCTGTCACATTTCCAAAGCTTCAGTCTACCCACCAGGTGACTGAAGACCGAACTGGTTGCAGGGGAATCCCAGGACAGTGAAGTTGAGGTCGTCAAACATTTCCATCAGTGCATTCAGTCTGTGGTACTGCGGGAACAGCACAAAAAAAATCAAATGTCTTAAATAGAAAAATGACTGCACGGGTTATGAGATAATGTGGTCTGACTGCAATCAATCAGTGACTCTCGCAGAATATTACCTCCTCTATTGTTGACCCTCAGAAGGTGGCAACGTTGATGATGAGAAGCACTTTACCCCTGTAGTTACCGAGCGGAACCACCTGTCCATCCAGGGTCTCAACAGAGAAATCATAGATTGATTTATTCGCCATGCTTGTACTTTAGCTTGTATATGGGATTGTAGTCAGTCAAGAGTGAGTGTTCACTCGGCTATCCTGTTGGCTCATCTCATTCACTGAAACATAACTCATGGGTCAGCAATTGTTCAGCATGACTGACTTCATTGTTCTCCTGGGCAGAGGTGAGCTGGCAGGGTGGTCATTTGTTCAGCACACGTGTTCCAGGGAAAAGAGGCCGCTAATGTGGTGACAGCTAATTGGCCTCGGGGATGTTAAATATTCAAAACAAATATGTGTCAAGGGGATTTTAGCTGCATATTTTCCTCTTTGGAGCTCACAGTTACACAAAGAAGCGTAATATTAAGAGTAAAATTAATGATTTCCTTAATGTTTTGTTTGTGACAACAGCTCTATAATCATGCCACTGTTTATTTTGTTCCATAGTCTGAAATCCCAGCATGCACAGCATTTTATACAGACTTATATCGACTTATATGGACTATGTATTCCTTCATGAAAGATCTTTGTAGTCAGTTATTTTGATTTATACACTGCTGTTCTTGTTTTGCAAATAAATAAATCTTTAAAAATGAGCATGAAACAAATTAACTAATGCAGAAAAAATGCATGATTATATATATGTATGGGAAGTATTTATAAAACATGTCAAACAGTTATTTTATAGTCGTTACAGCAAAGATGTAAATTGCTTTAACATGACTGTTGACGTAAACCCGGAAAAATTACATCTGACGCATTCAGGGACCCTCGTAATCACGTATTTCCGTCCCCAAGTCACTGAAATATGGCTATTTTGACGTTTATTGAGCTTAATCTTAATGAGGAACGAAGACAAACGTACTCCTTAAACGTGTGCAGTATTTATTTTGTTTTATTTAACGAGTTCAGTAGCCCAGAATTGGGCTACTTTGATGTTAACAGACTTCAACAGGGCAAATATATCCTCCAAGGCAGCGATAACAGTTTACATGTGTGTGTTTATTACTTTCACCATCAATTCTTGGCTTTACCTCTCTATAAATAACACTATTTGTAGACTTCATAACGTTAATGGGTAGTTCATGTGTCATTCCGAGTTTACTGTCAAGTATTCCGCCGGTTCCTAAAGGCACCATTAGGTTTGGGTTACACCTCAAACGCTTGCAAGATGCTAAAGGAAAATACGCTATTTTGGCATTTATGTGAAGAACAACACGTCCGTAAAAACTCTGTATAACATAGCTGACTCAGAATGGACGAAGACGCCAAAATACGAACGTAAGTACCTTTTAAAAATGGAGTTTAATGTTTAAAAAGCAGCTGTATTGGTGGCCCCGGCAGGTTAGCTTGTCGGCTAACAGCGATAGCAACAACAACCCAGCCACTGAGAGACACAGCCGGGTTGTTGCTGCTCTCATTTATTTATGGCCGCAAACTTTAATTAGATATCACCGCTACAAGGCTGATATTACATAGTTTATGTCGCTGTGTAACTGTGTTCGTTTGAAGTGCTTTGGTTTGTGCATGCAGTGTCAAAGTTCAGCTGTTAAACGAGGTCTGCATGTCGTCAGCAGATGTCATCTTCTGGACTTGCCCTGGGAAGATGTGCTTGTTCCACATATTTTGTGCTACCTGCCGCTGCAACACCTTGTCAGCCTGCAGAGGGTGAGCAAGCAGTTTCACAGCCTCATCCAGGTGTACCTGGCCAACTGCAGGACGTTTGATCTGTCCTCGGTAAGTCCTCATGAGTCTTAACAGCCTGTGAATATACAAAGAGAGGCATGGTTATAAAGTGTGTTGTCTGCTCTGTTGTGATATTCACAGATTGGACCATCCATTCCTAAGGAAGCCTTCTGCGCCTTGTTAAAGGACAACAAAGTCCTCCACAGCCTGTCTCTCCAGAACTGCTCAGACTGGGTGACAGACAAGGAGCTGCTGCCAGTTATCGGCCAGAACCAGCACCTGCAGAGAGTGGACATGAGCGGGTGTGTTTGGCTCACCCGCCACTCCCTGGTGGCTGTGTCCTTGAGCTGCATGCACCTCCAGCACCTCGGCCTGGCGCACTGCGAGTGGGTGGACAGCCTGTCCCTGCGCAGCCTGGCTGACCACTGCGGGGGGCTGCAGTCGATTGACCTCACCGCCTGCCGCCAGCTCAAGGACGACGCCATCTGCTACCTGGCCAAGAAGTGCTTGAAGTTGAGGTCTCTATCCCTGGCAGTCAACGCCAACGTTACTGACGAGTCGGTGGAGGAGGTGGCCAAGAACTGCAGGGGCCTGGAGCAGCTGGACCTGACGGGTTGCCTGCGGGTCAGGAACCAGTCCATCAGGTATATCGTGTCTTATTTTCAAGTGAAATCCAGCTAAGTTTGTGCCATCACATGCGCCACCTTGCTTGTGCACCCATCCATAAGATGCTCTGCATGCTGTGCTCACAGGACTCTCGCAGAGTACTGCCCAAAGCTGCAGTCCCTGAAGGTGAATCACTGTCACAATGTGACAGAGTCGAGCCTGGATCCTCTGCGGAAGCGCAATGTAGTGATAGATGTTGAGCCGCCGCTACAGAGGGCTCTGGTGCTTCTTCAGGACGTGCTGGGGTTTGCTCCCTTTATCAATCTCCAGATATAGCCAAAGGGCCGTCTATCTGTCCAACAAGTGCACACAGGTAGGTAATATGAGCAGTATATCTACTGTACGAGCTTCTTAATATCCAAAACTGTCTGTCAAATACTCAAACAGGCCAAGAACTCAACTACAATTAATTTATTATTAGTCTGTTTGCTGCAGATAAATTGTAATTGCCTTCCTTTGTTACAGGAGTCTTCGTCAAAGCAGTCACTCAAGACAATCCAAGAAGACCTGGATGTTTTAGGCTCAAGTTTTAAACTAAAGTGGACAAAAAACCTCACTGGAATGTGATTTAAAAAAAATGCATTTTTAAGTCTGCATTTGCAAAGTGAAGAAAGCCATGTACTTTAAAGAATTGCTGCCTCATGTCCAAAAGATGTCACTGCACTCTCTGTCAATCATTCAGTGTTGTTATAACATGGCTTTATAGAGAAGCAATTCCAGCCAAAGTACTGTGCATCGTTTTGTTGGGTTTTTTAAACAAAGTACATGTTTTACTTTGTGTTCACGACGTCTTAAGAATCATTTATGTTTCATTTGGAAACATTACAAAAATGTTTGAGTTTAATTGAACATTTTATTTTGCATGGATGTGCCGATTTAAAGGATCAATTCACCCAAATCACGCCAGAACATTTTCTCACTTGCCGCTAGTTCTGTCAAGCGATTGGTTTTATGTGTTTGGATTTTTATTATCTCCACTACTGAGACTTCTGCTGCCACCGCTATACAACGAAGACGAATGCAATGTTGTTAGTGGTGCCGACCACGTGTCTTCCAGAAGCAGCGTCCTGGCTCCTCAGGATAATCCGCAGACCTCACTGTCAACAGCTTCTTCCAGATGAAGACTGTTGACCTGCTTCGTCGCTCACAGGAACACCAAAACTATCTGTGGGAAAATGTTTAGATATTTTCTTGTGACGTGGGTGAAGCAGCCCTTTAATCCTTATTGTCGATAAGTGCGTACTTGTATAGCCTCGTATTTGTTTGAAATAAGTATAGGAATTTATGATGACTGTTTCCCATTCAAGTCTTAAGATGAGTTTTGTAATAAGTGTTGAAATGCTGTTGCCCAGTGATACAGTATATGAATTATATAAGAAATATTAAATTGTAAAATACCATCAGATATGTGTGTTGTCACTTTTCCACTAATAAAGGGCATAAATCTGCTGTGATGAACAATCCAACTCTTTCCTCTTCTAATGCAGCTCCTAATACTCTCCTTTTTTTCCAGATTTAATTTGTAAAATTGTTTTTATCTAAGTTAAAATGAGGGCAGAGACTTCTGTAGTGCTCATAACATTAACCGCCATTACTGAATTAAAGGGGAACTTCTGTATTTTTCAACCTGGACCCAATTCTCCCACATATCTGTGTCAAAGTGACTCATGGGAACAACAATTTTTGAAATAGATTCAGTAGTGAGAGACATCGCTGTAACTGACAGTGGTGAAACCTGTCAATTTATGTCCACTGAAAGTGTTTGTTTTTGTCACTGACAGACTCAAATTATTATAAGTGTGTTACAACATAGGAACATTTGGAGAAATGCAAAGTTTTTTCTTACCTTTTGCTGGTCTATTCACTATTGAAACTGAGGACAGGCGAAAGTGCTAAAGGAACAGTCTCCTTAAATCTCACAAGAGGTGACTTGTTGCAGGAAGACAATGGTGGATAAGGAGTTGTCGTAGTGTACAGAAAGTTTAATTTTAATTTCAGCTTATTTTATGTATAATTTTACCCTGTTTTATGTTCACAACATATGTTGAAACTGCATGTGTGCATATGTGTGCAGCGTGTGTGTGTTTAAAGCATGAATGAATGATATCTTTTCCCCTCCTCTATTATTTATTTATTACTTTTATAATGAGTTTTGTTTTATTCTGTGCATTGAATTTCATTCGTGTTTATTTACAGTGACAATGAAAGGAACTGGATTTAACTGAATTAAATTGAATTACATTGAATTGAAGTGTAGTTTAGTGTTACCTAGTTTAGTGTCATGGCTGGATGTTTTGTTGATTCTGTCAATGTGAAAAAGTGCAAGATTTCAGAATCAGACTTCTCTTTAAGCAAAACTTGGACACAAAACAGACTGTAACAAGTAAAAGGTATGAAAAAACGTTTTATTTCTCTATAGGGTCCCTTTTTGTTTCTTTTCTTCCCATGTTTTTAATCGAAATCAAGCTAATTTGCTCAGATATCAGAGGGTTAAATGGAGTGTGGCGAGGCTGGCAATGGTGATTCTGGGGCTGTTTCTGGTTAAACAAGAAGGATCTCACAAACAAAATCGTCTGTCTACAGTGTTGTCAGACACTCACATGAACAATATGAGCCTGTCAGTGGCAAAAACAAGCACTTTTAGTGGACATAAATTGATGAGGTGCACCTGCCCCGAGTGGTTACAATACTCAATACTCCACCAATTTCAAAAGCTGTTACCTTGAGTCATTTAGACATAAAAACATGAGAAAATAGGGTCCAGGTTGAAAACCTCCTGAGACACAAACTTTTGTTTGGTATGTGTTTTTAATTTCTCCCAGCTATCTGGGATCAGTAGGACCTGATAAGTATAAAAACCTAAACACTGTAACTATAATAGAGTCCCAATGTCTTCAAACAAGTGCTTCCTAATAAACAGTGTCTTAGCTTGTTACTGTTGCTAAAATTGGTCAAATTTGTTGCCATATCAAACTACAAACATTATTAATCATCAATAAACAAGTTTCAACCATAAAATGTGATCAGGTTTTGGACCTTGTCCACTTTTGTGGCGCAGTCTGACTTGGCAGAGATGGCTGCCATCTTGTTTTTACATAGATTAGTGTATTGTGCTCTTACTACCACTAGATGGCACAAAAAGTGTCCATGAACGAGGACAGCAGGTCTAAGTTAAGTAGAATGAAGTATAAGGTCAAGTAAACCCAAAATATGATGTGCTGGTATGAGGACGCAGGGTCTCAGGAGGTTAAATGTAAATAAAATAACAGCAAAAATCACTGAATTTTATCATGAGATTGGTGAAGAAACTTTATCTAATGTGGACTGGTAGATGTCCAAACAAGTGTTGAATATAGAGCTTAGAGACAGTAAAAAAATACTCTTACTCTTCTCGTATATATGGCATGGTTTTATGTAAATTAAGGGCCTATGTTGATTTTTCATGTGTCCTTGACAGATGTAATATATACAGCATTTTTCTTGCCTGTCCTGTACAGAATTCAGCTGCCAGGCTTTTAACCAGAACCAAGAGACGTGATCACACCACTCCAGTTTCAGCCTCTTTACACTGGCTCCCAGTATGTTTTACAACAGATTTTACTGATTACATTTAAGGCTCTTCACGCTCTCTCTCCCAGCTATATCTCTGATCTCTTAGTGCCACACACACCAGGACGTACTTTGGGGTCCTTTTGCAGAGGTCTTTTGTCTGTTCCAGAGGCCCTGCTGAAAACTAAAGGGGACAGAGTGTTTTTCTGTCAGGGCCCTGAGGCTCCGGAACAATCAAGAGTTATAAGTTTATTTAAACTGTCTTTTATTTCCTCTGTTTTTACACGCTAAAGTGTTTTCATCAGTGTCTTGTCTGTTTCAATTGTTAACATGTGAAGCACTTTGTAGCTCTGTTTTGAAAAGCTTTATAAATAAAGATTATTGTTAATATTATTATAAACATGTTAAAAGAAAGTGACCCAGGCTTACATTTTAATTCAGCTTCCTAATAAATGAAAATGAGAATAATTTGACCCACATGTGTGACCTGCTTTGAATAACAGGATTCCTTTAATTCCTATAATTCCCCTGATTGTCAGGCTTAAGAGGGTGGTGTCACAGCTTTACAGTGGTGGAGTTAAATACTGGGTTCACCTCTTTGATGCATCATCAGTGACACAGGGTGGCAGCAGTGAGTCGGGATATTTGTCTGTCTTTATTCTGTTGTGTGAGAGGCTGCATGAGTCCTGAACTACAGCACAAACAGGAGCCATAGTGATGGTGTATAATGTGTCAGGTGTATATAAAAACACCTGGACTCTCTTTTTCTTAGAGTTAAAAACAAATGTTTGAGTGTTAAGACAGACTGTGAAACTAAAATGATCTTGTTAAGACTTGATGCAGTGAATGCACAATAAGATTTAACGCCTCCCTTTGTTGCTACGTGTTAAAAAAACCCCCTCTTACAGTTTCCTCTGGTGGTCCGACTGGCAGACTATATTGTAACTTGTCTCTGTGACAACACAACAGGTCTATTTTCCACTTGATGGCATGGTTTACCCCATCTGCTGCGTGCTGTCCACAAAGCTGAATTTGCACCAACAGAGAGTTGTGTTTGGGAGGGCTTCAGGGATCGACCGGCATCCTTCTGTTAACCGTGCTGATCATCATACTGTACCGCTGTGCCTCCGTGGAGATATCTCAGTGTCATTAGTTATAAAGTAAATCTTGAAATTTCAATTCGTGGAGCGACTCACGCTGCGTACCGTGCAGCAGATACCAGTATTTATACAGGAATGCAGTTTTCAAAGCAAGAATCAGAGTGAAAAGTCTCGTTAGCATCATGACTTTTCATCTTTAAAGCAGCATATGATGCACGATAGATATTATGGAAAGGATTTTAATTTCCTGTAAGACACATTTACTGAAAAAAGAAGCCCTTATATGTATAATAATGAGTATAAATAACATCTTCAGTGGCCCAGCAGTGGCCTGTCTTTGCTGCTGCTCAGCAGTCAGCGGGTTAAAAACGTTTCAGACTACATTCATCATGTAGGACCTCAATTAGCATTGATCTGCAGGGGGGGAAAGAAACATAGCTGCGTTATTATATACCATGGAGCAATTTCTGTTCCAGTGATTGAGTGTATGGGGGGATTTCTCAAACATAGCCGGCCTAACGTATTTTGTCTTCCTGTCAATAATCTGGCACTTGTCTAAATTATTGATCAATAGCAACTGATCATTTTATACCCGGGCACAGCGATGAAGCTGGTGCAGTTTATTCAGTATGCAGTTTCAGCCCCCGCGGCAGCGTGTAATATACTGTACTTATTAAAACAAAGAATAAATCTAAGTTTAATCTCTGGCTGCTTTTAAAGCTGCTCCATGACAGAGTAACTTAGTGATGCTGTTCAGAGGCGCCTGAGGTTCAGTCATGTGTGTTGTGGCGGCTGGTTCGCATAACAAGAGCACTGTGATCCATCTGAAAACAGGTCTTTACTGTGGCAGACATTTTGACTTGTCATAGCAGGAGAAAGCACGCGTGTAACCAGTGGTGCAGTGGTAGCTGATGAGGTGGGTGTACAACTAGGTAGACAGGAAGTAGGTATACTCTCCTATATATTCCAATGGCTTTTTGGCTGACAGGTGGGTATACGTTTGGGGGTACCCCACCTATAAAGGGGTGTGTCCCGCCTTGCCTCTCCCCTCTTGCTGTTGTACTCCATGGGAGAGGTAAGCAACATTGCTCTCGAAGTAATTTCCATGTTTTAACGCTGTTAACTATGTTTATAAGTTCATTTTATGCTAACATAATCCTGTGTCACTTAATTTGTGTAGGGGCTGGAATTTGTCTGGTTGTGTTCGACGGAGGATTTTGTTTTTACCTCTTGCTGTCAGGTGTGTTTTCTGTGTTTTATTGTGCTTAATTGAATGTAACATGGCCGCCCTTTTGCTGTGGTACTTGGTGGGAGAGGGGCTGAAGTTTGTCTGGTTGTGTTTGATGGAGGATTTTGCTTTGGCCACTTGCTGTCAGGAATAAACGGAGAGGTTTCTACCATTTTTTTTCCCCGTCAAAGGGTTTTTCTTGGGGAGTTATTCCTTATCCGCTGTGAGGGTCCAAAGGACAGAGGGATGTTGTATGCTGTAAAGCCTGTGATTTGTGATATTGGGCTTTGTAAATAAAATTGAAATCACATCTGAAGATATCCGCGGTCTGGGCCTCTTTACATCAACACAACGCAGACATCACTAGAGCCTGCTGGTTACAGGTATACTCTTTTGCTTCCATTGTAGAGTTACAGTGAATTACTGCATTTTACAGTGCTGGTGGTTCAACTCAATTTTTATTTGCACAATGATTCAAGTAGTTAAATAACTTTTTCCCCCATTTTTTGTGTCGTTAACTGAAACTACAAACAATTTTGAGCCACGTAAGGAGAGGATTATTTTTTTATTTCCATTTTACCATTGCATCTCGACTGTAATTGAGCACTGATTTGACCACAACTAGAAGGTCTGACCATATAACTCCTATTTTCTATTCTCTCTTGACTGGCTCATACTAAAACAACTGATTTTAAAATACTTTTTATTGTTATGTTTTAATGGTTTTACACCTTCCTATGTTGCTGACACACATCAAATAAAGGTCTACTCATTGTACCTAACATCAACTCTCAATCAGTCATTATGGTCCTACTCTCTGGAATTCTCCTCCACATAAACTATGGCCTGCTATGACAGTGTTCTCTTTTAAAAACAAACTAAAAACCAATCTTTTTTGCAAGGTTTTAGTGAGGTTTCTAAGTTGTTTTTTTTTTTAGTTTTTAGGAATGAGTATTATTAATGTTATTATCTCCCCTTTTTAAAGAATTGTAATAGTAATAATACCTTCGTATTTTGTTTGTTTTTATCACATCCTGTTTGTTTTTATATCTGTAATACTTTATTGTCTTACATGATATTTTATGTTTGTCATGTATGATGTATCTTAAGCACACTGAGTTTACACTTGTCGTATGAAATGTGCTATATAAATAAAGCTGACTTAACTTGACAGCTAGTCAGAAATATTGATCATTGCTATTTATTAACAAACGCTCAGAAAAGTTGTTGCATGCTATGTTAGACGTTACCTGGCACACTGAGTAACTGAGTTGGTGCAACACCTCCAACTGGACGTTAGTCTCTGAAGGAGAGGTGTCTGACTGATGGACATACAAAACCAAACATACCATGAACAAACCATGAATAGTGTTGTATTTATTTATTTATTTTGGCTTATGATCTGTTAAATAAGTGGGCACATTTGCAATTAACACAATTAAAAAGCATTTTTTGCTTTCCTCTGGTGTGAGGTAAATAAGACTACTTTTTATTTTGGCACGCCAAGAGAAATAAATACACTTGGAAGTAATTTTCATGTAACATTAACCAAATGAATTATAATGAATCTCATATTTCCTTAGTTATTTTATGAACTTAAAAATATTCCGTTCATCTTCAGCATCCAAGTCGAGAAAATGATCAGAAATTGGTTCAGGCCACTTCTCAGCTTCCTGTTAATTAAACGAAGTTCATATAAAGTGGAGAGAAAATTACTGTAGCTGTTCAGATGGGCCCAAAACTGTGTCAGAGATTTTTGTTCATTTTCATATTTTTAATTAACAGACTTTTCCTCCCGTCTTCCATCAGTGCATGAGTCTTTCTTTCGTTTATTTGATGTAGTTTATCTCCTCCAACCATTCATATACAACCTTATTGGATCCCGCGACTTAGGGATCCATCTTTTGGCCACCAGAGAAGCATAACTAATGACAACATTAAAGTGGCTTTGTGAGCGTGGCCATCAAAATGTCGATCAACCAAGCAAGAAATAATGTTGGATTTTAACGGCGGCATGAATAAACATGTATGTTTAGAATCTGGTGAACTTGGGGCTCCATTGAGGAAGATTTTGGAGGTGCAGATGAACTGATGAAGAAACTCTTCAGGGTTCATGTGTGTGTCGCAGATGTGAGTCTTTTAATGAAAGAAAGACTGTTATGTGGAGATTCGGGCCAAGCGCGGTTGTGTTTTCAGCCCCTGAGAGGAATGAATGACAATGCCACACAAGACGTCTTCAGGGTGCCGTCTAATTGAAGCGACATTTGAAGCTTTAACTGTCAGACCCATTAGCATCTTCCTAATTACTGCACTCCAAACCCCCAGACTGGACAGGAAACACACGGTCAGCTAGCTCCGGCCCCGCCGGTCACTCACATAGTTTATGAATGAACAGAGCATCATGTCATCATGTGACTCACAACCATTCAATGCTTGGGTGAAGAATGTGCTGGCCCACTTCTTTATGGGGGAAAAAGTGCTACTGTTGAGGGCGGATTTTGTAAATTTGTTCCATCAACATTTGATTTACAGATTTTCAACTAACAATAAAAGAATGACAATATCTAATAAATCTTTCATGCCTTTTTTGTGGCAGTATTATTGGGAGGCAGTGCTGAAACAATTAGTGGATCAGTTGATGAGTTGGTCAATAGAACATTAATTGACAGTAATTTTGTTAACTGTTTTATCATTTAAGTAATTTGTCAAGCAAAATGTCAAATATTCACTGGTCCCTGCCTCTCAGTTTTTAGGATTTGCTGCTTTTCTTTGTCATAAGTCATTGTTAATTGAATATATTTTGATTTTGACTCTTGATTGGACAAAACTAATAACTTTAAAATGTCACCTTGTCACTCTTAGGACCTGCAATAGGGGATTTTATTAATCACATAATAAACTGATTAATAAAAATAGCAGTTGATGTTAATACTCATCAGTTGCAGCGCTAACATGAGTGGAAAAGTGACACTTGAGTGATGATTTTTCGCTTTGAGACTTCTGCTGTGACTCTAAATACTAAAAGAGTACAGAATACTAAACAGATTTAGCGTTGTCACACACACAGTGGACAGTTTAAAGGTTCTGTATGTGACATGCCAACACATTCTCTCTCCGACCTCGTGACATATTGACGTTTGGTCATGGACTTTCCACACCCAGATACGACATGAAAGATACCCTGGGTGTGCTGTTTGTTGACGTCCCGGGACGCTGTGTCAGCTTCAGCCTGTTACATGCATTGTCCTGTTTCAAAATACACTTCCATTTTCACAGGAACTTAACAGTTTGCGTACAGTCTCTTTCAAAATAAACAACTTAGCAGTGAGACTGGTTGGACATGCAGGGCATTAACACAGCAGCAAATCACGGTTTGCTTGTGTAACGACATAGTGGAATAATGGCGTCCTGAGCAGAGAATAAAGTCACACTCTTTCTGTGTGTTGTAATAACAAGCCTCTCTGTTCATTGTTATGGTAGTTGATTCAGTCACACATGCATGTGAGTCCCCTTGTCCTACTGGTTAGGTCACTGCCGTCACTTTGCACTATGCTCATACGGCTGTTACTGCTATTGGAGCAGCGACGCTGTGGAAGTGTAGCACCCACCCTTCGGTTCCCCTCCAGGTAACAATGTTAGCTCTGTCAGCACCGTTGCCATTGTTGGTGCTGTTTACTGAGTTGGAACTTTTAGCTGCTAGCCACCTCCATGTTGAGAACTGTGTACAAACAATGCTGCCCCAGACTCTGAATCATAGTTTTGTTCCGAATGTTGCATGTAGGATTATTGTATTACATCGTGATTTTCGTTTCTTATTGAACATTTGGGCCCCCTATCCACCAAAGCGTCTTTTCCCAGCTGAAACACCATAGCGCTCTTCATTAAATGCCCAGCAATTTTCGCTTGTGAGACCTTGAGGCGCAACATTTTTTCAGCTGAGACACTGGTTGCCATGAGACGGAATATCCACGGAAGTTAAAATGACAGCACAATGCGGACTAGCCCACTTACTCTGAATGACGGGATGCTGAAGCACGTAGGAAGAGAAGACGGTCCCGCCAGTCTATGTGGGTTCACGAGAGGAAACATATATTAATTTATATACAGTATATTAACATATTTCTCCTCTATTGTTGCTGTTATTGAGCACTTGTATATGTACGATGTGACAGTTGGCTCTCATGTATTTGTAACCCCCCTCACAACACATTCTCCCTTCGACTTCGTAACATATTGACGTTTGGTCATGGATTTTTCACGTCGATATATGATGTACAAGATACCCTCGGTGCATTGGTTGTTGACGTTCTGGTGTGCCGTGTCAACTTCAGCCTGTTACATGCATTGTCTGTTTTTAAAATATACAGGAAATGTACAGTTTGAAGACAGTCTCTTTCAAAATAAATGCACTACGTTGATACGACACAGTGAACAGCGAAAAAAAGAACGAGGTTTGGCTTTACAATCATACAGGAAGTGTGACAGTCAGTCAGTGGTTGCTGGACCCATCAACCACCACTCCCATCCACCCTTGTTGGACTTTCGTCGCCTTAACTTTCGTTGATGTCCCGCCACATTTCTCCCTGACGCGGCCTGACAGCGACTAGCTACAAATCATGCCAACGTGAAAGGACGCCTTTTTTTCGTCAGTGTCTGATGCCAGAGGTCACTGACCAAGCGTTGGTTTTCGATAACTTTCGAGTGAGTCCGGGTTGCCCTTCTCTACTGTGACTGCGTAAAAAGTTGAAGTTACGAATGCAGCATTTTACCCAAAGTTGAACATTTTTCAACCCTTGGCGCTCAGAAAAAAATGCCAGCAATTGTACCAGGGTCAGTGTGCCCCCCTCTGGCTCCCCGTTTGTGGTGCAAATGGCACTGATTCCACAATAAAGGTCTTAATCTAAATATCACAGTTAAAGCCTGTGAAGTGAACAGTGTAATTTATTGTGAAATATTACAGTTAAATCTTATTAAGCACTTAAATTTGCGTTCTAGCACTTTCTAATCAGTTAATGATTCATTTGCTTTACAAGTCATGGCTCTGGTCCTCACTTTCTCAGCATTTAGTCCTGCAGTTAAAGAGGTGACCTTCGTCCTGCTGGTGTCCCGCTCTGACCTCGAGCCTTCTGCCACCCAGGCTCCAGTCCAGCCCAATTCTGAGCACCCAGAGGCCAAGTTTTTGTAGCTATACGCTCAATTTGCCTGCAATATAAACACACTGATTTACCTAATAGAGAATATGTATACAATAAACATGACGAGGATTCGTCCTGGCAGGAGCATTTTGCCCTCTGACTAATCTGGGCCGCTAAATTGTAAGTAACTGTGGTGAACTCTGTGTCCTCCAGCCAGCAGAGATCAGAGTTCAGCATTCTGCCGTAATCACAGATCACATCTTGTTATGCTTAGCGGACACTGAATGATGCTAGAGGCTGTCTCATCATGTATGAAGAATGGAGATTAAGATCCGGTTTAAGACAAAGAAGCTGTGGTTGGAGGCTTGCATTGTGCTGCTTACTTGTTTAATTTAAGATATAGACCGTGAGTGTCTGTGGGATGTAGTGAATACGATCATTTGTAGTAGGATATGTTTAAAGCTATAATTAGATTAATGTCACCTGAATTCGTCAAAAAATCCAAACCAAAGCGTGTGACAACAGTCGCCTCCTCTGTCTCATTTCTCCTGTGCTGCCTCACTGTCTGGAAACTCTGACACAAAGGAAGCTCCTGTTTGACAAATGGAGAACAAACAGCAAAATATGTGTTTAGTGCATGTCTCGGGCCCGTAGATTAATGACATTAACGAAGTTTCCATTAGCACAGCGATCGGGGGAGACAGAGGCGTCCATGCGTAAATCCACATGACTGAATCACTGATAAGAGAAAATGAAACACATCTCTATGGGCCAAGAGGGGCCAGGAAACGCCACTCCAAATTAGCCCGCGGCCCAATTTGTTGTTACTTCATTAACCGACCAGCATCTGTAGAGCAGGGGAGGGAAGTTGTGACCCATCTTTTGCCTAAAAGATTCCCTCCTCTGCCTTTACTAGGCCGCTGTGCAGAGAGGCAGCATGGCACATAGTGACAGGAGCTCAACCAGGCAGTGCTGTGCACATGTTTCATTTGACTGTGAACCGCCATCATAAAATAATCTGGAGCATGCAAGTAAGGAGAATTTTATTCAGCTCAGGTCAGAATCTGATGATATGTTGCATAAGCTCAATGCTGGTATTTTCTATGTGTATGCATTGTTTCATGGCTTATTCAGTGGTTATCAGATGACCTTAAGTTTTCATATCTCTGTCCTTTCCAGAGTGTTTTAGAGTCAGAGTCCTTGGAGTGTAGAGTTTCAGATCACGGAAGAATAAGGAGCGTGTTGCTGCTTCCAAGAAAATTGCTGCTGAAAATAGTTTAAACACTGACACATTTTACGTTGTAGCAGAAGCTCAAATAAAACATATACTAAAACTAGTTCTTATGTGGACAAACTCCTTCTTAAATTCTCGTCGACTGGAAAGCCGTGGAAGGATAAACACGGCTGTATCTTTTTGAAATTCAAACAAAAAGGAATGCTAAATGTCTGATTCCTTCATGACACTGCTGTTGTTTCTACCCACAAGTTAAGCTAACGCTAATAACCAGATGTGGGTTTCCCCTACATCCGGTTCCCGCTCGCTATATGTGAAATAGGCCTATAGTAGTTACAGTAGAAATGTCTGTTGATATGTCAGTGATGAAAGCAGGTGAAGTGTCATATCCTCCATGCATTTTTAATTTCTCCTAGCTATTGGGATCAGTGTCTGATAAGTATAAAAAACTAAACATTGTCATAAAATAATTACGTCCCAATATCCTCAAATGAGACAACAATAAAGTCTCAATGTCCTCAAACGAGTACATCCTAATTAACAGCATCTTAGCTTGTTACTGTTGCTAATTTTGGACAAATTTGTTGCCATATCAAACTACAAACATTATTAATCATAAATAAACAAGTTTCAACCATAAAATGTGATCAGGTTTTGGACCTTGTCCACTTATGTGTCTGGATCGGCTTTAGACTGACTTGACAGAGATGGCTGCCATCTTGTTTTTATATGGATTAGTGTATTGTGCTCTTTCTACCACTAGATGGCACAAAAAAGTGTCCACAAACGAGGACAACAGGTCTAAGTTAAGTAGAATGAAGCATAAGGTCAGGTAAACTCAAAATGTGATGTCCTTTTGAGAGGACAAAAGGTCTCAGGAGGGTTTTGTAGGCTGACACAGAAGTTAACATCGCCCTGGTTCCCTTGTCAAAAATCCAATGGGATTTTTTCATTGGATTTTGGATTATTGCAGAAAATAAGGTCTGTGGCAAACAACATTTATGATACCTACACATTTTGTTCAGCAAGATAATCCTCACAAATGAGCACTACTTTTATCATTATCTAAACGTCAATGCAGGTGACAGAAGCTAAAGTTAGGCTGTAAACAAACTACACCATGGTTGCATGACTAATATCACCACCACAAGGAGGCTGCACAGTTGTGTTCAGCATGATGACATTCTGTAGCCTTATTTAGCTACTTTTTAAAGACACAAAAAAGTTTTAAAATTTACAAGTGGGGTGTTTACTGACATATTTTATGTCATGGAACAACATGTGAAAGTCTCTTAAGCTTGTGTATGAACCATATAGACCTTATTTCAGGCATCTAACCAAAAACCCATTCAAAGAACACATTGACTTTGAGACGAGAGAATCGTGAGTGGCAATATACAAACTCATTTCCAGGTTTTAGGACTCATTAATGGGGCGCTCTAATGACCTTCCTAGAGCTACCAATGTCCAGTTCTATGTTAGCAACCGTAACTAGGTGCAAACTGTCAAAGTGTGGAACCTGCAAGTTGCAGATATCCTCAAAGTTTACAGGGGGTGTTGTATTGTTCGCTTTTCCAAGGCTAAAAACACAAGAGGAGAGATGTCAGATATGGATTTAACAGTTTGGAAACTTTGCTCACAGCTGAATCCATCAAAGATGAACAAAAACTCCTTTGTCTGCTCCAAGGTAAGATGCTAACTAATGTTAGCTAGCTTAGCACGTTAGCAAACAGATACTGTTGACAACAATTGTAAGTTAGGGCTGCTTTTATTTTACTTTAAGTTAGCTAGTTGTAGACAATTTAAGGCTTTCTGTGCTTAAAACAAAGAGCAGAAAACAACAACAACAACAACAAAAAGCAGAGTTATTTAGTTTTGCTAGCAATGGGTCCACTCCACTCAACTCATATTTATTGATATAGCACATTTAAAAACAACTTATGTTGATCAAAGTGCTGCACAAAAGGGAAAAAAGATGCTAAAAACACAGCTAACACATTTAGAGACACAGCACACAGGCACGCATCAGGGAAAGCTACATGAAGGGGAATCAAACGCTAATGAATAAAGGTAGGTTTGGAGCCTGGACTTAAAGCAAATCATATTTAAACGTTAGCTTAATATTAAACAATATATGGACTTATACTGCTGTGCAAGAATATTGTTGGACCAGTGAGCTTTTACCTCTATTTCAATGTCACAATACTTTGCAGACAAATATATATATATTGTGAATGTAGCTCTCAGATGCATATTGTAGTCCTCTGTGTTTACTTCTCTGTGATATTTCAGAACTGTTATTCCAGAAATTTGCTGTTACTTCCTGTGGAATATCTCCCATTGATATTGTTGAAAATGCCTTATTATCATGCTGGGTGCGAAAGCTTGACAGGCGTGACAACAATAAGCAATAGAGACAGGAGTTAGCGAAGGGTTACCCCATAGATATCTATGGGTCACCCATAGTTCTGAACATTCTGTGTTATACACAACAATGTCAAAAAGGCCTCAGAGTGAGGTCCAAAAGTGCATGAAACGTCAACTGTGATGCCGCATACAACATAAAACTTGCAAAAAAGATGACCTATTATTTAGAGTTTGAATGAAGTTTGTAGGTGAAAGTATGAATGACCACCAAAATGTCTAATAAAGGACATAATATTAAGAGGTGGAACACTCTATGTTTATTTTAATACATATAAAGCGCTGAACATTTAAAAAAAAAAAAAGAATGATGTAAGATTTTTGAAGTCTGGATAAAGTTTCAGCTGTCTGTACACACACTAACACTTGTATAGTCGACACTAGAGACATTTTCCTTGTATTCGTGAACGTTCAGTAAAAGGAAAGCACATACTGATGCCCATTGCTGACACCAAAAACAATGCCTTATAAACAAGGCAATAAGTCACTTACAACAAAACACAATCTCCCCAATGTCCTTCACAGTGTCAGGTTTGGCACTTACAGGTTACAGTGTTTTATTTTTTACTTTTAAAGTGTTGCAGCGTAACTGTGGACAGTATTTCAACTTTTGAGTTCAGGCCTGAATTAAAGCTTGTGTGATTTTAGCTTCAAGTGAGGATACAGTATTTGATGGTAACCTCTAAATATAAGACAACCTATACGGAATAAATATGTAACATGTCTGAACAGAGGCTCAGTGTTAAGATATATGCGTGCATGCATAAGTGATATTTTATGTTATACCCCCTTTCATGAACAATAAATTAGTCATTTTTACTTCAAAATATATCAAAACACAATTCAAAGATATTAAGATTTAATTATTTCTTCTGTATATGTATATATGTGTAAACACATTGCTGAGAATGTTCTTTACGTCACCCTGTGAAACCCATAACAAAGAATATAACACAACTACAAATATGTAAACCCAAAATAAATGAATAACAAAACTCTGGCGACGGATGGCTGCTGCAAAGTCGCATCACATCAGTCCTGAAGTGGATCAGTGGAGGTTCAGGTGTAGCTGAGGGGCCTTTTCTGCTCTTATCTGCTGATGAAACTGGCTGTCTAGGATGGCTAGTTTCTTATCTTCCATGGCCCACTAATATCCACAGGGGGCCGACACCGTTTGGCACCCTGAAATCCTTTTTCCTGCACCGGATGGGAAATCAGCCTGGGTGGATCACAGGGGGCTTGAGACATGGATGCCATATGGCCCCTTTTTATTCTCTGTGGAGTTTGAGGCCTTTGGGGTGCCCAGCATCTAAATGTACACAAGAGATTTTGACAATATGTGCCGTGACAAAGGCATTTTGGCAGTTTATGTTGTTGTTTGTGGAAACTGGCACATCACTGAGATCCATTTGCATTTTTCAGCAGTGAGGATGTGACTGTATCTGTAGACGCACGGGTAGAAAAGTGGGCTTACTGAGATTTAAATGAAATAGTATCATCACCGTATGTTTTGAGTGATTCGTGTAACTTATTTTACAGCCGGAGGTCTTACTTAGAACAAGACAAAGAAAGACATTCACAGTCAGACCGTACACACTAAACAGCCTCAGTACAATTAGAGTTGCATCGGTCTATCGCTTTCAAAGGATACTGTGGTATGAAAACTGATGGTTATCATACTGTGTTCATCTGCGGTATCGGGAAATAAAAAGCAACCAGACGGAGAATCTCACTTTTATTTTATTTATTTTCCAAAGGGTGACTTTTTACTCAAAATACTCAAGTTTTATTTTATTAAAACGTTTGTTCAACACCAAGAAATCCTTCTGTTTTCATTCTTTTAAGGGTCATTGTAACTGATAATAATAGTAATCATGTAATACTGTATTTGTGATACCATGAAACCGCAATATTTTCTGAGACGGTCATCCTTAAGTGAAAATCACCTACTGTTGCAACCTGAAATACAATAAATGATAATCACAGTTAAACAAACAGTGAGTTACAGAGAAACAAGATGAGAAAGATAACACAAAATATTCCACAAATCACAATACAACACAAATATGATTAGAAAAATCACAAAGAAAATTGAATAGCACCTAAAAACAATCCAAGAGCTGCCAAAAACATTAAAAAAAACAAATAATAATATCATTTAAAACTATAAAACCCAACAAGATTTTAAAATATCACAACACATCAGCAGCCATCAGCTTCAACATCTATTAGAAATTAAATTTTGGTCTTAAAGACAGACAAAGTAAGGTTACATCTCTCAGGACTGATTGACAAGGCGTTTAAAAAAAAAAAAAAGGACAGCAAAGGGTGCACTACTGTATCTGGCCAGCTGAGGACATGCTTTCCTCAGACTGGGAAAAGGGAACATATAGCTTTATGTAGCTCAGCAAGAAGATTAGACTCAACTTTGCTGTCATTGCACAGAGAAAGATTAGCTCCTGCTCTGATAGTTCAAACAGCAGCAAATGTCCATATAGATATATATTTATATAAAGAAAACAAATGTACAGAATGGACACCAGTCCACAGTGTCAGGAACAATCCCCGTGCACATATCCTGTAACATGAAGCACCCACTTTACCAATAAATGATGTCACAGTCTAAATACTCACTGTTCTTTAGCATGTTAATGTCATAACTGTAAGCATCACTGTGTGTTCTGTATATACTGTCATATCCACCTACTTCATGTACATAAAGCAACCTGTTACAGTAATAATTCCATATTTATTCCAGCACCATTTGCACTATGCTCCATAATGCTGCTGTTTTACTGTTTACAATTTCATTGTGTTGTTGTTTATATATTTATCTCTGTACATAGTGTTCAAATGCTTTTCAGAGTTTAATCTTAGTTCAGCTTTGCATGTTTACAGATATTTTTGTAAACAGATATTTACCTCTACATTTTGGCCTCTTGTTGACACGCAATTCTGATTAAAAAAAAAAAAAAAAAGCCTGCTCAGGAGCAGATTTTTCATAACTCTGGTTACTTTGTGTTTGTGTGGACATGTGAAACAGAGCGTTTGGGAAACGATGACGTCATCTTCTGAATTCATGCATACTCATTGTTGCTTTGTGTAATGATCATGAGCCTGAAACAATAACAACAATGGCGGACTACTGGTTTGTTTATGTTTTACTAGCACTGCTTGGTCTAATGACTACTTTAAACTTAAAGTTAGTGTTGCTGCACCACTTCACAGACAAATGGAGGCCTCTGCTTCTGTTTTGAATCAGGCCTGGTCAAGCTGGTCAGATGGGGGGAATATTTTGAGACTGGGGTTGCTGTCAATGAGGAAGGAAAACTTTTGCATATCCAGAATGAGTAAGCTCCTTCATCCCTATATTGAAGGGGAGTCACTGGTGATGTGATCTCTAGTTGGTGTTTTGAAAATGGTAACCTCAGCCGGTGCACTTTTTGCATTGTATGTGTGTACGGAGGAATTTTGTAAAACGAAGGTCGCGTTGACAGATTTTTTTTTTTTAAATGGAGGGGGAAAATACCCATTTTTACAACTGAAATACTGCAGTACGTTAAATGGCCACTTGAGGCTGGCTCCAGTAGTCAGTCAATCCATGTTAAAATGCCTATAAGTAAAGGCAGGCTGCTTTGAGTGACAGGGTGTCTGCTGATAGTGTCCGATTCACCCCCTCCACAGCGCAAACCTCGTGCCCAAATATGGCCACTTCTGGCTCTAAAAACCAAGATGGCACCCGATTAGGTGCCAAACTTGAGGCTTCAAAATGGGACTCCACAAACGAATGGGTGACATCACGGTAGCTGCGTCCATTATATTTACAGTCTATGGTTTTTAAAAACACCCACACATATAGACAGGGCCTGTGTGTGTATTTCTGTGTATGTACAATAAGAACAACAAAAAGTAAAGCCTCGTATGTGTACGCACTTATTTGGCCATTAAATCTGATTCTGATTCTAAACAATAAAGAGATAGGATGCTACAACAATAACAAAGCAGGGACGCCCACTGGCTCACCTGGTGGGGCGGGCGCCCCATGTGCAGGGGCTGTGTCTTTGCTGCAGCGGCCCACAGCCCTTTTCTGTGTGTTGTCTCCCTTTTACGCTATATGTGTCCTGCCAAATAAAGGCAAAGAGTCCAAAATATAGCTTAAAAAATAACAAAGCAATATACAAAATGTACAGCATGAAGGAATGTAACTATATCTCAGTAAAGTAATAATATGTACAGCGTGGACAGAAAACAATGAAAAGTTATACAGTAGAATGAGTCTCATATGTAATGTGTACAGGACAATATAAACCCTTTTACTGTTAGTAAACAGTATGATAGCTAGCAAGTTCTGTTGGCTTGTTTTAGACAATAAAGGAAGATAATGCAAGTGGTGCATTCAGAAATACTCATTCTGAGTGTCGGAGTGCACTCACGCACAGACTGGACCGTTCATAAATTCGCAGCACTGTCTGAATGTACCGTCAGGTTATCCAGGGCACCGTACTCTCATAATGGCAGTGTGCACTCTGTCTGAGGAGGCGAAGCAGCAGAGCGCCGCTCAGAGTGAATGTGTGATTGACTTAACCCTTCATTAATTTATACAGAAATATAACGCTCCGTTTCTTCGATCAACAGGGCTCTCATTTTAGTGTAGAGCGTCAGACAGCATTTATGAACGTACCATGTTACTTGAATAAGTAAACACTGACCAACAGGACCAGACTGGCCGACCCGTATGCTCTCACTCAGTGGATGGATGATGTCACAGGAAGCTTTGTGGTTGATTACTATGCCAATCTTACAAAGGAGGACGACACTTGAACGGTTTCCTCCAGTTTGTTCTGCCATCGAAGCTAACGTTAGCTAATGCGCTAAAAAGTTAGCATTACGAAATCCAATATTCCTCTTAATAGCTCCCCAGTTTCTGATGAGGTGGACATGATAACCTTTTATACACACACAATGATATTCATCCCTACAACAGGAAATACTTTGTCCTTAACCTGATATGAAGTGTGCGCTGCACGTGTGAGCATTTTTGATGATCGCCTCCGTCCAGCCTTTCGTCTTATCGCATTTAACCATAGTTGTCTTTGTTTTGTTGACGGCCAGTGGCAGCTGGTATGAGATAAAATTTAAGTTGTGAGCCATGACTCCTTCTATTCTGGCTCCCAATAACACAACAAGACAACATTTTGAGACTCTTATGTAGCCTACAGCCCTGTGGTGGAGAGTTGTATTTTGCCTCCAGCTAACAAACTGATGTCAAAAGGGTCTATACACTTGAAGAATGTCAGTTTAATACTGTCAGTTGAATATGAAATAATAATGAGCACCTGTTGTTAAATCTGTAAACTAATAGAATTTGATTTTTGATATTTTCCATGCAGTTTTTTTTTTTTAAATAATCACCACCCAGCTCATCAGTGGCTGTAGATAAGGGCTGACCCCACACTCTGAGATGACCACCTTTTCCCACGCAGGTGTACTAATCCACAGCGACCTGAACCCACCACAGCACAATATGTTTATGACGCAGACTGAGAGACCTCCATCGAACTTTCTTTATGAACTAGATTGAGGACAATTTTCCTGCTGAAAGGTGGTCTACCTGGAAGGCCGGGGCTCCCTGCCAGCTGCATGTCATTTCTATCAAATGTGGCCGGGGTCTGTCAATTAAGAAAACACAGGGCAATCTGTGGCTGCTGAAAGAGATCCCCTTGGCCTGCTCCCAGGCTGAGAGACGGCCTTTTGTTCCCAGGCATGTCTCACATACTTTCAGAGCCCAGATAAGCTCAGGCTTCATGAAGCCCTGCTTTATATTTGCCCACTGTAATGTCTCTGTGGGGTCAGGGAATATGGGGAAGCACTGTCGGAGAAAAGGTAATATCCCCCCTCCTCCCTCGCACACATTATGGGGTCAGGAATAGAAGCCACAGGTTAGGTGGTCCTGAGGCCTGGCTGGGGGGCTGTTTCGCTGAATGATCCCCTCCACCCATGTGCCCACCCTCGATTCTTTTCCACCTCTCTTATACCATAAACTGCAGAGCGAGCAGGCAGCTCGGTCGTTTCCTGAAATCACATGAGCAGGTATACTCTATTCCTGGATCTGCCAGTGATGGGTGGGTGGCGGGGGGGGGGGGGGTTTATTTTAGCACCAGACGGACCACCCACCGACAAGTAAACAGGTACATCAAGGTGGGTTGAAACATAAGTAGAGGGGGGAGGGGAGGTTTGAGGCTGGCAGGTACAGGGGGATCAGAGGGGACTGGGACCTCTCTGTGACTTGGCGTCGTGGTGTATCATAAAATATGTCTTGTAAGAGAACAAGGCTAAAAAGGCAAATACCAGGCATTCTTTTTACAAGCTACTCCTACCTGTATCAGGTTTATTCCAAACTTAGACTGCAGGGAGCAAATGTATATGATGTGTAGGTGCATTTTCATGATTTTTGCTTTTAATTTTTGAATGTTACATATCTTAGGGGTGTGTATTTTATAAGTTTAAAGTTATGTCATCTCTTATAATGACACCATAACAAGCTGTCAAGTGTTGTAAATGTTTCGGGTTGTAAATTACTTAGTTCTATTAAATTTTTTTGCATTATTTTTTCATTTTTGCGATAGATTATAGTGGTCTATGTTGTAATTTCTGCTATTATTGTCAGCAAATTAAAGATATAGGAGAAAGGTTTAATGTCTAGTCTAGGTGAGGTTCCATTGAAAACAATACATGAGGTACGTGCATTGTCACAGTTTTGCGCCTGCTGATTGTCGACTGTTTCATATCTCTGGGGTTTTATACAGTATTTCATTAGATCATAGGTGTTTTCGTTAAATTACATTGAAAAAAATCCTTGCAACTTTCGAGTTGATACGCTAATAAGGTACTGATTTATACTTGATGGTTGATAAGCTCTATTCTAGATTCCTTTTTTATTTTTCTGAGAGTAGTTCAAGTTATTTGCAGTAGTTATAAACTTTGCTGTTGGTTATGGAGGCCTGTTTCCTCATTGCAACTGTCATCGTCAGTAAGTTGCCTTTGCAGGAGTGAGGTATACTTCCTGTGTTGTTCCATTATATAATATATATGTAGTTCATGTGGGCAGAAGTGCATGGACACGTAGAGTGGTTCTCCATCTCTGGGTAGGACAGCACCCGGAGGCTTCCCCAGATAAATTACACAAGATTATTAAAGCAATAACAAAGCCATAAAATATTTCTGACACAAAAAATATCCAGTTCTTTTCTCACTTTTTTTGTGAAATACCAATAATATATAATCCTGTGAACGATAGTAAATTGACTATGGTATGTTTTGGTTTTGGACTGTTGGTCGAACAAAATAAGTCGTTTAAGGACGTCACCTTACTTGTCGTAACCCGGCAGAACCCAGGGCAGCCTTTTGCGCACAGGGGGTCAGCAGTTAGTTAGTCCTGTTAATTTCATGCAACAAACTTGCATGGTTAGGGGTAGGAAAAGGTTGTGGTTGATGTTTGTCATGTCAGTGGACTCATGTAACTAACAACTGACCTAACACAGGACACGAACACCAGTCTCCTAGGCTGAGGTCCTGTGCCTGTTGTACCTATCCACTTCCCCTCCCACCCACCTTAAGCAGACTTTTGCAGTCTTTATACTACGAGTTTTTTGGTTTAAGACTGAATGGACTGAGAAATCTGCTGGAGGGGCCTGGCAGCCAGAGGCACATGCCTCTCAGTCCAAACAAAAACTCAGGCAGTGTCCTTCTCCTTGGTGTGGGCTGCAGTCATCCGAGGGTCGGCATACTACTGCATGAAAAAGGGAGAGATGTAATCAGAACAAACCAGCAGCAGCTGTGTCAATCAACTCACCTGGTACTAGTCTAATGAGCCACCCCACCCCACACCTCTCCCCTGCATCTGACTACTAAGCAGACACACCTCCACAGTCCTTTCCTCTGAAGGTCTAAAAATGATGCCTAGGAATTATACTGGAGTTGGTTGAAAGCCTAGTGCGTCTCATACAGATGCTAAAGGGGGCATCGGGCATCTGTATCTGACAGAAAGGGCCACAGACCAAGCGGCGGTTTTTGACGCCCTGGGAGTGAGACCATTTTCACAACTTTTTTTTTTATTCTACAGACTAAAGTATGATGAAAATAATAATTAGTTGCAACCCTGGTGTGGAAGAGCTTGACTGGCCTGCACAGAGCCTTACACCCACCACCTTTAGGATGAACTGTGAGCCGGGCCAGGCTCCAAAATCACGTAGATAGCCTCCTTAAGAGAATGGACATTGTTATAGCTGCATATCAATACTCAAAATTTAGGAATTAGGTGTTCAACCACCACATGTAATGGGTGTCTACATACTTTTGTCCATAGAGTGTATGTTAGGTATGTGCCTTTTTATTATTATATTTATTTGTTCCTTGCAGATGACCATTAATATAGCAGTAAAGTGTTGAAACTCCTTTAAAATGTACATTTATTTGCATTATTTCAGATTATTATCCTAAATGTTAATGGCAGTTATACTGTAGTAGCCTACGCAGTCACTTCCTTCGTCATTGTCAGCAAATTGCCCATGCAGGAGCGAGGTATTTAACGTCCAGTCTGGGTGTGGTTCCATTAGATAGCTTTAAGACCATGCTGAGTGCTCTTGAAAATTAGTTTTTTGGCAACTTCCTAGGATGCACAGTCTCCCAGCAAGCCACCAAGGCTTTGTCAAGACCGCGCTGGTTTAAGCTCGCAGCTTTTCAAGCCTCCCATTATGCCTGACTCAGTCGGGCAGAAAGCAAAAGAGCCTTTTCTGCAGTCATGTGGGCATACTGGCATTATACACAGTTCAGTATTAGATATTTGTGAGTCATATAAACAGAGGGGAGGGCACTGGGGCTTCTTGAAGGGAAAAAAAAAACTTTATAATTGGGGAGTTATATAAGTGTCTAAATCCTCCTCCAGGGATTTAATTTTTCCCCCATTGTGTGTTTTGTAAAGCAGGAAGACCTCACAGCAGAGGTGACAAATCCTCTGACATAGAAATCACTGCAGTACAGTTCGAGGACTGTAAATTAAGTCTTTGTGTCTTCAGGTGAGGTGTAGTTAACAGCCTCCTACTGTGATTCTTTATTTAAGATTTTGCTGTATTTACCTGTCACCAGCCAATTACATATAACCTGATTTAATACAAAAATCAAAATGTACAGAGAAAAACTTCCTGGAGGAACTGAAAAATGATTATATTTAAATACAGTATCGTCAGTATGATGGATGGCACTACTTCAGATATATCTGTCTTACCTCTTCTCCTGAAATCGTCCCACTTTTCAGTCTCCTTTTAGGCATTCAGGTCTATTTAGCCTCATGCACCCTTGTGTAGATTTGTTATGGTTCTCTTCTTCCTTCTGTAGCCTCCCCCCAATTATAAACTGTATAGATTTCCCCATGGTGAGTCCCTGTCCTCTCTTCACATCTACAGTGCGTGCGTGTGTGTGTATCCGCGAGCCGGTTGTGTGTGTGCACGCATGTGTGGCTCCCTGTTGGCCCAGATGCTGGGGTGTGTACAGTGTGTAAATCTGGGGCTAGTCGGGTCGCTCAGGCATGACCTGGACTATGTCGGGCCTTGTCTTGTGAGCGCCTCCAGCAGTGTTCCCCTCCTCAGCTCCGACCAGCCAGCCTCACAAACAAGGATTTAGGTCATCTTTACCCCCCCTGCATCACCCGTAGCTGGGAGTCACTGCCGCCGATCATCTGTGGAGTTTAAGATGTTTACCGCTGTTGTTTGCACAAAGCAGATTTGATTACACATCAGAGCCTGTAAACACACGGATTACACTGTTTCATATCATGTGAGTACGAGAGTATCCTGTAATCCATGATTTGGTTCTTTAGTCTTATGAAATGTCTGCTGGCTCATGACTTTTTGGGACACAAGCAGGATTTCAGACCCTGAAAATGACAAATATGCATAATAGCTACTTTATAAGAATCAATGGCAGTTACTAGGTTTGTGGTAACACCTCCAAATCCAAAAAATCTGGAATAGCTGCAACATAATTTATGATATGTTTTTATTCCAAATGTTTTTGTGGCATCCTGACAGCTCAAAAACTTATATAGTGTCATTAAATTATCACTAGAATTAATATTAGCATTGTATGTTTCCGGAAACAATGGATAACTTACATTTATGTTGAAAATTTAGTTTGGATTTTCAATTTTATGTCGTAACCACACTGTGGTTAACGTAAAGTTAGGTTGAGGCACAAAACCCACTTTGTTAGGGTTAGAAAAACATCATGTTCTGGCTTAAAGTATCTGGTTTTGGGGAAACAGTCACAGCTGGAAACATAGTGATCTCTGTAAAAGACAACCAGCTGTCCCGGCACTATCCTCGATAGAGAAACACCCACATTAGTGCCTAAAAGAGTACTGGAAACAAACCAGTGAGTCACTAAATCACACTTAGTTTTGCTGTATGTCCAGCATTTTCTTCTGGTGACTGGGCTGGGTCTGCTGCTGCTAGGCAGGTCTCACACTCTTTCTCCTCATGAGAAATTCAGCTTATATACCTGTAATCTGAGTCATTTTAGAGATGATGACATAATTAGTGTGAAAAGTACAAATGTAACATATCCGTGGTTTGCAGAAACATGCACTGCCAACATTTTATCATGGCGACTGAACAAAACCAGGCTGACACAAACTGAAAACAATTCAGTAGTTGCGTTTCCGTTACCCCTAGAAATGCGCAAAACCTAAATATGGCAATAATAAACTGGTAATGGAAACACCTATATTTCGAAAATCCTCTCAAATATCGCTAAAACATTTTTATGCTCCCATGAGGTGGTTTTTCAGACATGTTGATATAAAAGTGTATCGCATTTAAACATCACCGGGGTCAAGGGACATGACATAGGGGGTCACGCGACCAGTTCATTTCGAGGAAGATGGTGCGGTATGTGTGGACAGAGGAGGAGACGGAGTTATTATTAACAGTTATTCGTGATAAAAATGTCACAATGTTATCTTGGATAGCAAACAACAAAGAAATTCGGAATGTTACAAGGAGATTGAAAGAGCACTGAGGGAGCTTTCGGCCATCTTCCTCAAAGTGAAGTCTCGCGGGACGGATGAGAATTTACGAGAATTACGGCTAGTTCGCAAAACACCGTTCGATGGAAACACCTTTGACGAAATTTCAGAAATATTGCTTTTATTTTGCGAACAACTGTAATGGAAACGCGCCCACTGACCATAACACTTTCACTTAAGTTGTCTCAGTTTTGTGCAGCAAAACAGCATTCTCATTTAAACAGAACAATTAAAAAAAATGCTACATAAGTATTATACACCCGAAAAAAACCCCAGAGAAATTAAAACAGACTTTTAGCCTGGCCAGAGCAAATATCCCTGACCCCAACATTACTGTAGTTGTGAGAAGCGACAACTGTACAAATGTTGGCACTGGATGTAAAAAACTAAATCCCACTGTGTGACTGAACGTATTCAAAGGTTTTGCAGAATCATTCAGTATTGCTTGCTCAACCAGTCGCCTGAATAAACGTTGGCATTGTATGTTTCTATAAACCACGGATATGTTGGTGAAGACTCTCAGTCATCCAGGTCATTGTAATCTTAAGTACTATATTGTAGGCAGCTGAACTTACTTGAGTTTCTTGAAGATATTTTACCTCTCTGACGTAACCTCTTGGATGACAGATGAAACATCTTCAAGAAAATAAAGCAAGTCCAGCTGCCTGCGATGTAACACATAAGAAAACCATTGATATGTTACATATATATCCACCTGCATAATGTGCTGTGGTTAACACGTGGTTAGGTTTAGACACAACAAACACTTGGTTAGGGTTATGAAAACAAGGCAAGATGGGCAAAATGGACAACAGTAACATGTTTTATATGCTGTTCCTGGTCCAGCTGTAGTTCTGTTAGCAGTGCAGTCACAGAATCCATCCTCCATCCTCACTGACAGGTAACAGAATAAAAAAAGTTTTTGCTTTTCATCAGCTATGTGCTGCTAGTGGCAGAGACATCTCAGAGAGTGTCTCAAATTCAGCTGTTTTTCTTTTGCTGTGTTTGAAGATAAATAACTGAGTTTTGGTGGGGTTGTTGTAAAGACAGGTAAAAATCAAGTTTTAACCTGTAATGTCCATATGATGTTTTTTATAGATGCTTCAAGACATATTATGAGCAAAATAAGCAGTCAGGTTACTGTGATGTGGTCATCGGGCCTCTGCTCATCAGAGCTGATCTCATCTAATTAGTGGCACCAGCTGACTGATTCATCACACCTGGTAGGAATCTGTGTGTGTCTGTATGTGTTCTGTGAAGCTCTCATGTCAGTAGCTCTGATGATAGTCAAGAACTGAAATGTTTGCTGCTATTTTTATTCACTTTTTATTATTTTTTGTACTATGAGCACCCATCTTTTTGTGCACGGATGTCTTAAATAAATTGACATTTTTTGGCATTGATCTCAGCCTGTGAACCTTTTTCGTGGCTGTCTGACACACCCAAGATAAACTTTTTTGTTGCTCTAAGTAGGCACAGTTTCACAGCAGCTCTAAGACATTGCACAATAAGCAGTCAACACTATGGCTGAGCACTTTCGCTCTGGGACTTCAGTGTATTAATGACAGTCTCAAAAACACGGATTCAGACAGCCAGAGTTTCTTACATCACAAACTTAAGGAGCCAATCCTGTCAACTTGCACAACAAGGAATATTAGAGAAGAAGCAGGTATAGCTACGTATCACTAAGTTGCAAGTTAAGTTTCACTTTTACTTGTGAGAGCTGGCGATTAGAAGCAAACATTAGCAGCACATTATTAGCTGTTTGGTAAAGTAGTCAATCTGAAGGCTCATGTTATCTATCACTGTTTACAAGCAGAGTTTTGTGTGTTTGATAAGCAGAGTCAAAGGTGAGCAGGTATGCTTAGGCTGCGGACAAGCAGCTGAAAGCCGGGCAAATTTGCAGTTTCAGAGATCCGCGCATACTAAAAAAGGCGAATGTTTTCACATTTAAGATATTTTATGGCATGAAAGGATTTTTTCATGGAAAAAAAATATTACAAAAGTATGGTGGCCCTGAGGGTCAAAATACAACCACATTTCACAAAACATAACAACATTTTGGAAAACACACCAACTTTTCAATATTTCATAAAACATTGTTGTTGTTGTGTTTTCCAAAAATTATGTTTTCTAAATGTTGTTGTGTTTTCTGAAAGGTTGTTGTGTTTTCTAAATGTTGTTGTGTTTTCTGAAAGGTTGTTGTGTTTTCTAAATCTTGTTGTGTTTTCTAAATCTTGTTGTGTTTTCTAAATCTTATGTTTCTAAATGTTGTTGTGTTTTCTGAAATGTTTCTTCTGAAATGTTGTGTTTTCTAAAATGTAGTTTCAGGGCCACTGTAGCAGGAGTTTTCAGGGGTTTAATCAGTACCTGGAGGATAACTTTAAAACTTAATTGTTTTAAAACTACAGACGAAAAGATCAAAGAAGGCCTCACAACACATTCTGTTCTTTGGGTTAACTGATTTTTCTGTGTACGTTGTTTATTATTTATTTATTTAGCCTGTTTATTTGCTTACAGGCGCTCCCTCACTTCTACAAATACCACCACACCACTTGCACTTAAGGGAGTGCAAAGGCCTGTCCTAGAACAGGCGTACCAGTACAACATTTACATGGTGCCTCTGAAATCAGATTATGTATGGGTTCAATTGACTTAATGGATTTGAAGAGACTAGATCCTATTAATGAATAGGCTGCCCTACGGCACTGCCCCAGCCAATAGCAAGCTAATCTGGCATGCAAATTAAATCCTGCCTCAATATGCCTGCCTGTTTAATGCGATCCATTACACAGTTTCACTTATTTATATATACTATTATAAAAGAATAGGCTTATAAACAAACTGAGGGAGGGGGTTGTTCTACAAATGGTGCTGTGCTAGCTTGTTTCCCCGTGCAGTGGCCCCGGGGCCGGTGGAGGGTGCAGTGATATTCACTGCCAGTCACTGACGGTAGAAAATATGGAATTACCCTCACAGCTGCTTTGAACTGTGGACGATCAGTCCACCTTTAGTTATCGCCTAATTTCAGTTTTCCTACAAACACATTCTTTTATGATAGAATTTTGTTTTACATTTCAGGACATGCAGCTTTGAGATTTGATTGGTTATGAAACATTTAATTTCCTGTACCTCTCTTCCACTCCACATTCACTAGTTTCAGCCCACCGTGCTGCGGGGAGATGAATGATTTGTGGGCTGTTTGTATCCGAAGTCATAATCTGGCACATGATCACGCTGAAGGCTGAGCGGCACGTCTGCTGAGGAACTCCGCCGCTTCCAGCCTCTTCGGCGCTGCCAGGCTCTTCATGCCTGGTTACCTTAGAGCCCGCTTTGTTAGTGTCGGAGGGAATAGGGGTCAGGGAGAGGCCAGATTTCACCTGACCCCTCCTGAAATATTACAGCCAGGTTTACTCATGTCTCCAGCTGGGGAAAAGAAGGCCTGGGAGGAATCCCGCTGAGGTTGGTGAGAATATTGTCAGAATCTGTTGAGAGTTTTTTCCACTGATGAGGTTAAATCTTTGTTCTACAAGTATAATTTCAGCCAGTCCTATGCATTGTATAGCTTGTTTGCCATCACTATCATAACTAGCATGCGTAAAATTCAGATGACGGACAGGAAGTTATAAATCTGTATACTGTGTGAACTGAAAATAGAGTAAAGTAACTACATAAAAGGGTTGGATGAACCTGCAGGCAGAAGGTAGAGTCCGAAAATTGAAACTCGCGTTGGATGTGATCCATACAAAACAAAGAAAACAGTGGACACAGTTGTCTTTACAAATTACCTAACCTCCAGACCTCCTAATGTTGCTAATGTTGCTAATGTTACTAGTGCTGGCCCTAGCACATTTGGTGCCCTAGGCGAGTCCCTCCCTGGTGCCCCCCAGTAAAGTAAAATAAAAATGAAAAAATAATTTCATATTAACTTATTCAGAAGAATAAGAAATAAAATAAAAAATAAAATGTAGACACTAACTAGGGATGTGCCAATTTTCAAATTCTGGTACAAAACAGTTTGAACCAATGTTTAATGTATGAATGTTTGTTTATGAAAAACACCTTTTAAAAAAATAAGCAAAACCCCCTTTTTTTATATATATGATACATCATAATTCCCTTTCCTATAGAGTGGTGCAGGAATGAGTCCTAAAACCCTGGATATGAATTAGCATGTTAGCACTGCAGCTATCTCGTCTCAAAGTCAATGGCTTCCTGGATTTGATTTTTGTTCTAGGACATGAAATACTTTAGCAAATACTCTTGAATTTTGAATCCTTAGGCCTTGATTTCACAGAGAGCGTTTTGCAGGTGCACCGCACTGCCTTTTTAAAAAAAATAAATGCCACTAGTTAAAAAAAAAAAACGCTTGCTGTGCCTTTTTTTGCCAGGCAACCACCCTATCATGTCCTTCCACTAACATTCCCGTGTAATCAAGCTACTGTTTATTTCCTCCCAGTAAATAGTATCTAGTTCCTAAAATGTTGAGGCAGAGGGTACTTGCTGTAGCTCTGGTTGAGGGTGAGAGGCTGTCAGTAAACAGTTTGTTGGGCACAGGGAAACAAAGATCTGTGTGAGTACATGAGACCCTAAAAAAGAGGGTGGGTCATGGGGAGTACCACCAGTTGGTCCGAGCGATTCGCATCAATTTCCAGGCATATTTTAGCATGTTAGTTGCAGTTTGCCATCCTGCTGTCTAATGTCAGGCCGTATAGCTCTGGGTATCCAACAACTGCCACCACCAGTTTCTCCTCCATTGTTTACCAACTGTAAACTTATTGTCATGACCACCACAGAAGACTCAAATCATCCGATGGGAAAAAAAGATGATGAAAAAAGAGATGACGTGGGGCGTTTTCTGCTCTGAGTTGAAGTTTTTTCAGCTTGAGGAATTCAGAGTGTTCCGACAAAAACGCCGTTGCCGAGAGCGCAGAAACATGAGGTGTATCGCAAGGCAAAAACGGCGTGCAAAAGCTTAATTCTCATTTAAAACAATTACAAAAAGGCGCCTCCAGCTGCTAAGACGCTTTCTGTGTGATCAGGGCCTTAATGTCTTAAAAAAAGACAGTTGCTAACAAGTGGTTAAATAAGACTATAGGATGCCATCACGTTGAATACGGCTTTACAGCCTCGTTATGGTGGTGATGTTGAAACCATGTGACTGGTGTATCAATAGAAAAAAGGCCATTAGCTTTTTTCTTGAGGACGACGCTAACTTCCGTGTTGGCCTACAAAAACATGTCATATCTGCAGCTCTCTGTCGCCTAAGCATGTTCCCTTGTAGCCTCATGTAGCACCGGCCTTACTGAGGATCAAAGTCTGATTCAATCTGGTTCAACCACTTTCGGAGCATACTTCAGCACAACTGGCTTTTTTGAGCAAAATTGAATAAGACGTGAATTGAATATTTTCTGTTTATCTGACACGGGTTCCCTGACAAATATAAATAAATAAAGCCTTCCCAATGCAGGTATGCTTGAGTGTGTGCACCTCATTTCAAGCACAATTAACTTGAAATGGAGTGCTGCAGGATCAATAGTCCCCATTTGATCCAGGGGGGGTCTGTCACTCCATGGAAATGGCACACATATGGTAATACAGCCAGCTTAACAACAACTTAGAGGATTTACTGTTGCCGTTTTCAGGCCAACATGAATAACAAACAGTGGGCCACTCTTGGGAGCCATCTTCTTTTATCTCAGCTTCAATTAATCTTAAAGAGAGATGCCATTTAAAGCTAATGAACAGGGGGTAAAACTAATGCATGTTGATACCAAGAGGTGAAAGCGTCAGAATAAGACTGTCTGTAATATTCAGAGGCATAGGAGGGGAGTCATGTTGCAGAATCCGTTGCTATAGGCAGCCTGGCTATAGTAGCTTGCCTCAGAACACAACATAAAAAGATAAATGAACACTGAATGACCCTGACGTAGCCCTGTTCCTTCATCATATAAATAACAAAAAGCAGAGCGAATAAAGCAGACTGTGCCGGGGCCAATTCCCCAACGGGTGCTTATATGAAATTCAACTTTCAGGCGTTCTCCCAGCTCAGAATGTGGCATTTATTTGCAGGACTCTGTTTCAATTTAAGGGGAATGGCAGCTGAAGGAGGCACAGGGGACAGTGTCTCATCACCGCCACTTACCACTCTTATAGGCCTGCTGCCGGGGAGGAAAACCTCAGCAGGCAGCTCCACTTAAACAGTGAAGACCTCCACCAGTCAATGTAATGTGCAAGGCTCTGATAGCCTCATATTCTCAATCCTGTTTGAGTGTGTGGGTGTTTGTCTGAGTGTGCGTGTGTGTGTGTTTGTAGCTAAGTGTTGCACACTGAAAGGTTTGTTGTGTTTCGAGGAACACATGTTTTTGAAACGCTTGATATGTTTAAAGGTTTTTCATATTTGCTCTTTAACTACAACGAAGAAAAATGAGACGCCAACAAAGGTTTTATCTTGTTGGAGAGAATTTATTATGTGAAGCTTCCCTTAAATAAAAAAAATGCAAGTTAAACCATGTCCTAAACAAATATAACAAATATATGATATTATTATTGCAAAATCCTTTTACCTTTACATCCTACAGCATTTGGCCGGCCGTGCCAACCCTTAAAGGAATAGTTTGACATTTGGGGAAATACGCTTATTTGCTTTCTTGCCGCGAGTTAGACGAGAAGATCAATACCACTCTCATACCTGTCTGTTGAATATAAGGCTTCAGCCTGGAGGGGGTTAGCTTAGCTTAGCATAAAGACTTGTAACAGTGGGAAACAGCTAGCCTGCGTCTGTCCAACAATAACAAAATCTGCCTTCCAGCACCTTCAAAGCTCGCTGATTAATGCTGCATTCATGTGCTCCTCGGATGGTCCCATTTCTCGGGTTGGCGCGTCGTCCTTCCAACTTTGGTGCATTTATGAGCTTTTAAGTTGGAATGTGAGAATAACATGGACAAGGCTGTTTTCATGTTCTGGTCATTCGTATAACTACAAAAAGTAATTCATCACAACTGGCTGTAATCACATGACTAAGGGGCCCTATACCGCGTCTTTAACTGCCTGGAAAACGCAAGGTCGGGCACTGGGCACTAATCTTGTGCCTACTCCATGCCAGCCTCTAAGGGCGCTGAGACAGGTAGCGTTTCAGGTTGCTAAGTGACCATAACCAGCACTGTATCATAGCCTACTCACCAGAAATCCTGAGTGCAGAGCTTATGTTCTTCTGGGCGTTGTT
Organism: Cephalopholis sonnerati; assembly: GCA_019142605.1. NCBI lineage: Eukaryota > Metazoa > Chordata > Actinopteri > Perciformes > Serranidae > Cephalopholis > Cephalopholis sonnerati. The sequence goes on from JAGQAX010000020.1 coordinate 24,785,830, forward strand.
TTGTAAGTGTGTATCAGGCCAAAAATACTGTCCATGGGACAGATGTAAAGCTCTGGGTAGCAATGCATTAAAATGATTAACTTCTTCTCCATCTTTACCGCAGACTGATATTTGCGTAAGAAGGGAAAGATATATACGCCGGCTGCGATTGGATGTTCCTTATCACATGACAGGCGGTGCGCACTGCTGCATTCCAAAAGTCGAACTGTATCTCAGAGCGTAGCCATCGCGCCCTGGAAAATAGACGCTCGGTAACACGTGTGTGCTGCTATGGCATTGCTCTGGTGTTTGCACGCCTGCTGCGAGTCTACATCGAAAACATGGCATGTGTACAGCTCCTAATACTGAAGGGAGAAAAGAAGGAAGTAGTATAAAGAGTGAAAGTCCCTGTAAGCAGGCAGATTGAGAGGGTGGACGGGTCAAACAAACACAGGACTTTCCCCCAAGAGACCAGCTTTTGGGTCCTGTGTGAAAGCAAGAAAACTTTCAGTTATTTTAACGTACATTATAACCATGTTTCCTTTCCTAAAACTAACCTGCATAACTTTACATGAAGTATTTAACTTCATGTTAAGTACGTAACGTAATCACATCATTCTTGGGGGCTAATTCATTAGATACCATACGGACTGTTGTATGAAAACATGTTGCATGAATGCTACAGAGAAGATGTGTTGTATTTAATTGCTTAGAGTATTTAATAAACAACACATTGATAGCTGTTTCTAGTATTTGCATCCCAGACTCGCTGCTGCACCAGTATATTCCTGAAAACACTAAAATATTGCTATAACTGACTTGCTATAGGGTTAATGCTGATAAGTAACTTTTCTAACTAACCAAGGTCAATCTACATGGACAGCAAATAAAAACTTTATTACCATCAACCAAACATGTGCTTTCGTCCGCCATGTGACATCAAAGTCAGCAAAATTTACACTGACTGTTCAAGTTGTTGTTTCAACTTCAGAGGGCGAACTAATGTTTGATTATTATATCTTGTTGACAAAGTGTAGTTATCTTGTTCCCTTTGTTTTCAGTCCTTGCACTGCAGCCCAGTTGCCAAAAGAATTCAGATTTCAGATTTTCTTATTGTCATTGTACAAACATACAATGAAATTCAAGTGCATTCAAGGACCGTATATGAAAATAAGTAATAAATAGTAATAAAAACATAAATAAATGCCTCCATTCTACTCATATGGTAGACAACTGTAGATATGATACACTCATTGCCAATGTATGTAGTTCAAGTGGGATAAAAAAAATACTGCTCATGCATATTATTGAACATAAAATAAGTTATTGCACATAAGAAAAAGAACTGTAATGTGATTTAGTTGGTTTGCTTCAGTTCAGAGTTCAGTATGGCAGGGTATGAATCTTGTGGTGTGTGTTTTGATGAACCTGCAGCGTTTTTTGGAGGGCAACAATGTTTACATTGTACATTTCTGCACATCATGAATACCTTGCATTTGCACATTTTACATGTATAATGTCAGTGTTTCTAAAGTGAAGAAACATATAAGCTGACTCACTGGGAGGAGGAGGGGATGGTGGATGGCATATCACTTAGGCAAGACACCTGCTAGGCTGTAGACGACTGCAGACAGCTGTTTGAAACCAGCAAACAACAACGCTGCTTGTTTTTTGGTGACCCTTCGTGATCTCTCCACCGGTGGTTGCGGCACCTCACCTGTTTTTTACAGCAGCACGTTATGTTTTTCCCATCAGCTTTTGCGCCCCTGAACATGGGTGTATTTCACTGACCCATCCCTACTTTTCCAGCAGCTTTTCTGCCACAAAACGCGGGTGTTTTGAGCCAAACAATGATCTTTTCCTGAATATAAGCAAGTGATTTTTGTGGCTAAACCTAACCACACGTTAACCACAGCTTTATTGAAGTACAAAGTTTCATCGTATCCACTACAAAATAATGTACAAATGTATCGTATCCATTGTTTGCAGAAACTTACAATGAAAACCTTTCTTTTTAGCCACAGGGTTGTGTGCTAAGCAAACTAACTGTATATATATGTCATATGAATTGGACCAATTATAACAACATTAAAAATGATGGATATCAGCATGAATTTCACTTTCTGCCTTTGTTAATCACTACATGCATTATAAAGCACACACATAATGCGAGAAAATAAAAACTAGAGCTAAGTAAGAGCTCAAAGAGACCATCCTATAGGTCACATGTTCTGATGCTGAAAAAAAAAAAACTAAATTAATTATCTTGTATTTTCACCCCAGGAGTCACTGAGAAACCAGACTAACTAAAACAGTGTGACTTCCTGCCCAAGGACGTTCCTGGGACCGTTCTTGAAAAGGCGGCATACGGACGTTCCTCGCCCAAAGGGTTAATGTTGATGAAAAACAAACAAACATGTCCATAAATAGGTGCTTTCCCTGGAAGAAAGACTTTATATGCTACAAGCTCATTTGAAATTCAGCTGAATGTCTCGCACAATGGTCGAACATACAGGGCTGACGATGGGGGGTAAATTAGAGCTCGGAGATGAATTATCAAACAATTAAAAAAAAACAAAAAAAAAACAAGCGAGGCTGAGCCAAAGGGAAACAGAGCACAGATGATATTGGCAATGGTTTTTGAGATGCTCTTGTCTTTCTGGGTTAAGTCAGTCTGTCTTCTGATCTAGTTTTTTATGCTTGTGGCTGCTGTAACGCAGCGTGTCGTGAGTTGTTTAAAGCCCAGACGCTAAGAAAACGAATGGTTTGTTTCAAAATCTATTTCTCAGCAATCGACAAATCAAATGTGAAGTCACATGAGCCGACAGTGAGACCGGTGAAATGGCAAAGGATGTGTCCATCCCCACCCCCACTCTCGCTCCACCCTGCTCTCTGTGTTCCAGCGATATTCATTTTGATTTCAATTAAAGATCCTGAGTGTGACTCTCGGAGAGAAATTGCCTGCCTTTAATTAGGTAGTCTAAGTTCATGGAAGCAATTGTTGTTTCCCCAGCACTTTCAATTTGATGAGCCAAGGACTCCCATTTTATAGCTATGAATGAATATGGTTTCATACCCCTCAGGTTCCTTGTCCTGCTAACTGTCTTGCAACCAAACGGAGAATATTACTCGTGTGTTTCTCATTAGTCGTCGGGGGTTATGCTGCTGTGGGAGCATATATGTGTGTGCGCGGACTGCGGGTGGGCTCTTCCATCTGTGATGAAGAGGTCAGTAGCTGGCTAGGACCACATGGTGCGGTGCAGGCCGCTGCCCGCTGGTCAATAATCTATTACAGGACATCCCTCCTCCTCCTCCATGTGACTAATGCACTGCACGGAGATGGTCTCCCAGAGGTTAATGCGGCTCGGCTGACCCCGGTCCCCTCTGACAAACACTGTCAATGCTCGATTCGGAAAAGCTCTTCCTCAGCCAAATATCAGGACGGTCCACTCTGAAGGTTGCTCGAGGGGTGTTCAGGGATTCATATGGGAGTCCAAACGTCCAGTAATATGTCAGTATGGCTAATTGCCAAATACATTTTCTGTCATGATGCAGAGATGATCCAGCAGTCTCATACAATAGCACAAATGTTTCTGTATTTCTGCACAAGATAAACAAGCTAGGCAAAAGCTCTATTAACAGTCTATAATAATTAACTAATGCTTTATAGAACTACTTCTGGGTTGCCAGGTTGTGGCTGTTGTTTGTCCTCCTCCAGCATGACACCTGTTTTTCTGTTTAGCTCTTTTCTCTCACAAAGACTCCTCTAATGGACCATTTGACCTCTGACCTTTTTATCTGACCTAATGGACTACTGTAAGAACTTTTAATTAGTGACTTGTTAATGTTACTAATTAAAGATGACTTATTAGACTGTAGGAAATTCAACCATCTATTAATAACTTTAGGAATGGCTTACAAACTGGTAATGCACATATTATCAATGACTTAAAACTGATGTATCAAGCATGATTAGCATTATGTCAGCATAATTACAAAAGGAGTAAAGGATGAAGTCTAGAGTGACAAAATCTGAGTAGGGAGAAGGTCAGGGTGGATGGATAATTGAAACAAACACAGGACTTTCACCCAGGAGACCGCTGTTCATGTCTCGTGTGAAAACATTTTGAAATTTTAACTGATAAGTTAATGTCGCCTAAATCACTGAAATCAACAGGCCTATATTTGGGACAGGTCTTTAATCCCTTTCACACAAAACTGCTGCTCAGCAAAGTTCAGGAAATACAATCAAATTGTTTGTTTAAACCAGTATGAATATTACTTGTTTAAAAATTAGGCTTCAGATAACATATAAATTATGAATCATTCATTTGATCTAGCTCCAACAGACAGCAAATCAGAGAGATAGTGAGTTACGGCACTTTATATTTTTAACACCGCTTTATCCTGTTAAAACAATACTCACAACTCGGATTAATTTTTATGTAAAACCCTTTTGATTTTTGAATAACTTACAGGCTAATCGAGGAATGGACACTTAATTTGAGGTAGCCAACAACCCGATTTTATACATCCAAAGAACTTCTATAAAAAAAATGAACTGCTTGGCAACCAGACCAGGCCTCTAATTGAGACAGGTGTTTCTTTGTCAAAATGTGTAGCCACACTGGGCTAGTAAAAGGGACTAGGTGTTTAAATGGGACCAGGCTTTTAATTGAAGTTTTACTATTACTTATTTAACATACGTCACATAACAAATGTACTTATCTTAACCCAAACCATGATCTTTTACAAAACCTGACCAAGTAGTTTTGGTGCAAAGATCTGATGAAACTGAAACCTAACAGCACTGCGACCTACCTGGTAGGTGCAGGTAGCCCAGTCTGAAGCTTTATTATGGAAGTGATACTGACTGATAACAGCCATTTAATGGGCTGATGATATTAGAAAGGGGTGAACCTATTAGAAGTTATTTTGGATTGTTATTTTGAGCTGCTGTGCTCCACTGTAGCTCAGCGAGGACGCCCAGTTGCAGCACTTAAAAGATGTCAGATGGAGCATGACACAAAAGTAATCAGGTGATAAGATAAACCTCAATGTTGGCTTGATTGGAAGAGAAAACAAAAGCAAACTGTGAGGGATATTTTGGTTTTACCTCCATGTAAAGTGTCTTAGATAACCTGGCTACTAACATGTTAGCTTGTCTACAACCTGTCTGATCATTTTAAACTTAGATCTCAGCATGCGTGTTGGAGATTTGTGTTATTATAACAAATATATGTTATAAAATGATAGAATTATCTTCAATTTAAGGGCATTTATATTCACATTGGATGAACCGTGCAGGAATTGTAGCCCTTTTTATACATACCCCCTAATTTTAGGTCACAGAAAATAACAGATAATAAACACAACTTAAATAAAGACATCATATTTCATCTTATTTATCTCATGGGCTTTTATTCATAGGTCTGATGTTCAGTAAGTGAAACACGTGATCAGCTAGAGTGAGGTCAGGGCTACACATTTTACCTGACATGGATGTAAACCACCTAAAATTAAAGCTAAATGTCGGCAATTTAACCTCATTTCATTTCAAATCCAAAGTGCTTGAGTAAGTAAAACCACATCACTGTCCTGACTGCACTGTAACTGTCAGGTATTACGTTACTGCTGTGACTGTCTCTGTGTTCGGGGCTGTGAGGTTTGAGGTGCCTCTCTGGGCGCTGTGATAAACAGATCTCTGGAAAAGAGGTAACTGATTGGTAGAACATCATGTTATTCTGACAACCCTCACTTCCAATCAATTTATGCTACAAATTCTTAACTCACATTCACTCAAGCATCGCCTGTGGCCTTGTTCCTCCATTTCCCTTTTCCCTTGTCGGCTCCTCCAGCCTCTCTTTTTCTCTGTCAGTTCAATAAACAGCAGTATTTGTCACATCCTTACAAAAATCCACTCTAATTTGGCTTTAAAAAAAAAAAACATGAGCAAAAATTGTTTGTTTTTCCATCTAATTTGCATTCAGTGATATTTACACTGTAGTTATGACCCTCATAAATGAATTGGATCATGGTTTGTGAACATTACACTCTGTATTCATTGTGCATATAATCCACAACATAAAGGCAGTGTCTCTTTGTTTCACTCTTGTGTTTTAATATATCACCTGCTGCCTCTGCAAGAAGCTGTCATTTGAAATTCTAGCAGCGGGTCTTGTCTGAGTTGCGATGAGGACCACGGGCAGGCCTCATGTCTGCGTGTGGAGCAGAAGGAAATTAGCCGCACCTGAATGACAAGGCAAAGGCTCCCACCCCCAGAGGGACTGTGATCTACACACAAACTCCCTTTTAATAGACTTACACCTCATTTGGCCTCTAAAGCTTGTTGAAGGGTCCCCGAGGACGGGGAGGGGGGAGGCGGGCCCCTCAGAGGTCAGCCCCGCTGCTCGCTGTAAACCAGCTGCAGTGAAAGGGAGAGCTTGATTAGATGGCCATTCACACCCAGAAGGGGACCGCAGCAGAGGGACAATGCCACATTTTCCCTTGCAAAACAACAGGGACATTTTGTCTGGCCTGTCGCGAGCAATATCTGTTATGTTGTGGAAGGCTGTTTGAAAAGCTCAGAGGAGGCAGAGTGATCCTGCATGTAGAGACGACCGGTTGTTCAAACTGCAGTCGCCTCCTTTTAGACAAAAATCCATGTTTCCTGGTTGGTTTGGAGGAGACCAGATTTACATATTCCCTGTTTAGTTAAAAAAATATGAAATATCTTTAATATTGATGGATATTAGTAGATCAATATGGTACGGCAGTGTGGATCTAGAAAAATGTGCCATAGATAACATGGGGAGAAAACCTCCCCATTGTGTGGTCTTTTAATAAACAGTTTATGAGCTTTATAAACATAAGAGCTCATTTATTCTCCCTTTACATATGAAAATAGATCTGTTTGTTTCAAGCGTGTAAACTACACTGCCCTCATATTTGCGTGCGTCCTTATGTTGGCATGGATACAGCCAACAGATGGCGCTAGAGGGCAGAGTCACAAGTTTAATACAACAACAAACAAGGCAAAGGTGAAAATGTACCTTTTAACAGAGCCAGCGTTGTAGACAGTGATGCTCTGTGAGGCCATTAACTACATCGCATAACATGGACAGAGAATTCTTTTATATATTTTGAATGCTTTGAATGTTTTAGTTGTCTTCTACGGTTGTATCTCGCTTGCACTACGCTACACTACCTACACGATCTCTGGTGGTATTGCTCCATTTCATTTGTATCCGTAAGCTTTCAGAATACGTGCACAAATATGAATGAAATTACCGCAGAGTACGTACAGAAGGCTCCATCAACGTATCTAACGTTGAGTATAAATGAGCCCTACCTCTCCAATCTTGTCTTTAAAGGTTAGTGTTACAATTAATCTACAAATAAAATATTTTGGGGGAATATGCTTATAACGCTTTCTTGATGAGAGTTAGATAAGAATATTGACACCACTTTAATGTTTTTACTCTAATGATGCCTTCAAATGCATCTTGTAAGCTTGTGGTGACGACATGTGAAGTTGAGAAACGTTAAATGCTTGGCGTTCAAGTGGTTAAGTCACAAGAACACTGCAACGTGGACGCTACTGTCGGCATCTAGAAGCCACCGAGGCTAACGCGCTAACAAACGGGTAACGTAATGGAGGGAATGCAAAGATATAGTGAAAAAAGAAAGGACAAGGTCATTGGGAATATCAACACTTTCCTCAGACGTATTATAAAATCACAAAGGAAAACTCTATATGAATTTATTATAATATATTAACTTACCATCCACTGAAAAATTAACTTCTATGATCTCGGCCATTTCTCAAAAACATTAGCCAACACCTCCCATATCCTGAACTCGGTGCTTTAAAAAAAAAAAAACAAGTACACTTACAAGGTTGGAGTTTAATTTGGACTCTTCTTGTGAACACAGTTAACATGACCCCATTTGAAGGCAGCATAAATATGAAGCTACCTTTCAGTGGCCAGCTAACTTAGCTTAGCATAAATACTGGTAACCTACCCTGGCTCTGTTCAGCAGTAATAACCAGCACCTCTAAAGATCATGAACTAACATGTTATATTTTGGATATCATATGTAGATGGATACGTAGACTATTTCTTCACTGGATCCAGAAACCTTTCTGGAGTTTCTGTTGATTGGGTGGCAACTTGTTCAGACCAAGAAATATTTTAGCAAATAAACCCTTGTAAAAATGGTAAATTGTCATTTTTCTACTTCAGTTTTTGAACTAACGGGCTTGTAGTTGGATTTTGTTACCTGTAGACAGAGCCAGGCTAGCTGTTTCACCCTATTTCCAGTCTTTGTGCTAAGCTAAGTTAGCTGGCTACTGGTGGTAGCTTAACATTTACTGCACTAAGATGACAAAAGTGCCAAACATTTAATCTAACTCTCAGCAAAAAAGCAAATAGAAGTTACTTCCCAAAATGTTGAACTATTCCTTCCCTCTCCCAATAAACAGTCTTAAGACTTTTTCTTTTAAAGGTTCAGTGTGTAGGACTTAGGGGCATCTATTGGCAGACATGGAACATGCCTATGTCTTTATTTTGTCTTCGCTTCGCTATTTTTATAATCACCTGAAAATAAGAATCATTGTAGAAAGAGTCATTTATATCTACATATACGGATGTAGTCTCCATGGAGTCTGCCATGTTGTTTCTACAGTAGCCCAGAATGAACAAATCAAACATTAGCTCTAGATTTAGCCATTCACGTTTTCATTCAGCGTAGTTCTCTCACAGGCTTGGCACAGGGGGGAAGTTTGAGTTCTGCAACCTCACTGCTAGATGCCACTAAATCCTACACACTGGACCTTTAATTCAAAGCAGAAATAATCTTCTTTTTTAGTCAATTTAGGAATGCAATCACCTATTTTATTTAAAAACAATAGTCGTAATGTATGAAACCTCCGGCCAAAATGCATGCATTCAACCTTAAAGCACATTTTCACATCTACACAACATTTATTGTTCGAAACATTTGAATTTATTTAACTTATTGGCTGGGAAATTCAAAATAAACAACTTGTCAGCAACTGCTGGTTATTGAAAAAATAATTCTGTTGATGTTCACTCATTCTACACTTCCTCTACATTTAACTCTCCTTTCCCATGCTTCATGCTCGTGTGCTCACACTGGTCCACAGTGTATTTCAGCAGCTATGGAGCTTCACTGTAATAATACCATGTTCTCTGTCTAAGCTTCAGACATAATATGAATTCATTTTGGCTCATTTGAGCATCAAGGGTTCTCACATGCTTGTAATTGGAGAGATGAACCCTGTGATCTGGACAATGGCAGAGGATATAAACTAAGGTGGGTGTAATTTTTCCAAAGGGAAAATGGTGCGGGTTATAAATAGCTAAATAAGCAATTTGTCAATGCTTTTATTTTGACATTATATTTTTAATAAAGAGTGTTGTTATAACACAGTGTTAAAGCTGCAATTTAATAGGTTTGAATTAGTATTCATGAGTGGATTTCATCAGCGTTGACAAATAATTTATTTTGGGAGATAAAGAAATATACTTTCTGAAAAATTCTCCTCGTGGTGCAACTTCTGATTGCTAAACAATAGCTCCAGTAGCTTTTCTAATTGTCGACTGGCAAATCTGTTTCAAGTGACACATGACGATAAACTGGGAATTCATTGTGTTTGTGTGCCTGGCTCGATGCTCTCACTGTCTGTTTTTTTTTCTCTTTACACTTCATTCAATGACATCCAAAAACATTGATGGTTAATTATTTCTGAGGAGCCTTTTTGCATAGCTCCTGTATCCCCGGGTTAATTCAGTAGCATTCCCTTATCTTCCCAGGGGTATAGAGTTTGCATTTTAAGTGAGGCACAGCACAGACACTCAGCAGCATCTTAACTTCCTAAGTTGAAGTGTGGCTGGGGTTAAGTGGTCCCTATGCTCACAGCACCTATCTCAGCCCAAACATGACAGCTGGGGACTTGACTGTTGCTATGGAAATCACCCCCCCTCCCTCCTCCCTGCCTGTCCAACCCCCCCGAGTGCATGAAAATGCCCCAGACTGCTCATTTGAGACCATACAAGTCCTCCTCCTTCTCCCCGTGTTAACAAGTCAACTTTTCTGTTGTTCTGCCCTGTTTCAAACGGGGTTTATTGCAAATGGAAAATGGCTCGGGGTGCACTCGGGTGCTTAACGGTGCTCAGCTCGGCTTTGCAGCTGGAAAATTTCCTAGAATGGGCTCCAGTAAGCTGGCTGGAGATGGAGACTGAGGAATTGCTCGCCTAACAGTCTTCCTCAATTTTAAATAACCATGATAGGAATATAATACAAGCACACACTGTTTACTTGTTAGATGAATTCTTATTATGAATTTAAAGAATATCTATTCTGTCAGGATGGTTGTTATATCAAGAGGTATAATCCTTATGATGTTCACTATCGCAACCCTTTTTCATGCTGTTTATGTTCAGCAGTAGCCATTCAATGTGTTTGCATATTAAAGGAGCTCTATGTGACATTCAGAGCATTGATTTAGCAGCAAACAACTGTTAGCTATGTAAACATATAGTGCAGTAATGGCGTCCTGAGCAGAGAATGAAGCCACGCTCCCTCTGTGTGCTGAAAACAGAGCATCTCTGTTCTTTGTTGTGGTAGACGGCCCGGCATGTGCATGTTACTGCACGTGAGCCCCTCTGTGTGTATCCCACTGGATAGCTAATTGCCGCTCCTCTGCACTGCGCGTGTATGGTGGTTACTGCTGATAATGCAGTTCAGTTTCAGTTCTGGTGGTACAGTGTAGTTTCAGAAGCGCAACGCCCACCCTGCGGTTCCCCCTGAGATTAACACTATTAGCCCTGGCACTGTTGCCATTAAGCCCAGTTCAGACCAAAGATTTGCGGCAACACAAGTCAAAACTTGCAGCTATTTGCAGTGTGTCAGTCCATGACACTCTGCAAACCTGTGCGTTCCCACCAGTGCAACTAGACAAGACTGTATATTTTCTCCATTATCTCCATCTCTCTGTACTTCCGTTCTGATTTCCAGCCAAACCCAGGTGAACAAGCTAATTTCACTCCCTTAACTGGCAAGATACAATGACATGCCATCACAAAACACTATCCGTCTCCACCCAAACAGTGCTCAAACATCGATTCCAATGAGTCTGCATCAAGTTTTAAAGAGAGACTGAATAAATATGAGGTATGAAAAAAATAATTGACCACTAGAATGTTGTCACAGGGCGCCATGCTGCTCTCTACTGTTTATTAACCCTGTTTTCAAAAGTGGTATAATCAGTGCCTCTTTTGTCACTGTTAGAGTATTACGATGATTAGAGTACGATACAGGACAATCATTTCAAGAACAAACAGACTCAAAAACAGCTTCTATCCCACAGCAATAACCACCCTCAATGCCATAAAAAAACAATCCCTAGCACAATACATATATACAGTGACGGGACCGTGCAATGACACTGACAAAATGAATGTCTGAGTGTGTTTTCATGTGTTTTTTTATTACTGGAGGGTTTGTGTTGATTTATATATTTATTACTATAGTGTTAGCGTTTTTAATATATGATGCACTGACTGTCTGGCACTTTTTAAATTTCGTTGTACATGTTTCGTGTTACAATGACAATAAATGACTATTCTATTCTATTCTATTCTAGAGCCTGTCTTGCTAGTGCAGGATTCAAATCCTGTACAGGGTATTCACAGGTAACAGTGCGTAGTACACATTCCAGATTTTGGACAGGATGCATGAGGCAAAAACATATTTCACATGATGCAGAAGTCAATAAACTGTGTTGAATGACATGACATCGTTTATTAAAGTTTCAATAGAGATTTTTATTATTGTTGGCAGCTAAATTTACCAACATGTTATATGTAGGTATGTAAACCTATGTAGGTTACATACATCCAAATACTGTATACACATTCATTTTATTTCATTTAACCTTTTTTTAACCAGTAAGTCCCATTGAGATTGAAAATCTCTTTTACAAGAGAGATCTGTCCAAGGTAGCAGCCAATCAAAACACATTTAAAATGAAACAAATACAACATATAATACAAAAAAAGAATTTTTGCCGGAATGTCTTTACCCAAATCATTTATAAAAATAGAAAACGAAATAGGCCCCAAGATAGAACCCTGGGGGACACCTTTAGCTATCTCAAGAAATTCCAATTTATGGCCTCCTGCATAAACACTGGATGATTATCCAGAAGGTGCCTTAAACACATATATACAGTACATATACTGTACATACATATATATAAATGCATTCAGGGAAACATTTACATATATATTCATACATACACAATCATATAAACCAACCAAACACAAAAGACGACCAAACAAACTCGTGTGTGTCCATCTTTTCTAAGTCGATAGTAAACACTGCCTGCACATCCTGTCTCCTGTTCTGTAAATATGAACTGCTGACTGGGAAAAAATGTTACTCTGAGTCTGGTAACGGCAGGAGGGATATGTATAATATTAACATTATCCACCTGCATGGTGTCAGGAACTTTTCCCCCAGAACTTGTAAACATAGCATGAAGTCTAATAAAAAAACAAAATTAGTTTTATGAAGATGTTTATGAGGAGAAGGATTTTGTTGATGCACATTTTTCAGGTTATACCAAGAGGATGAAATACCAAAAGTATCTCAATTTCTGCCATTTGAATGATTGTATGTGTTTGTTTTTAAATTTAAACAGTTTCAAATTGATGATCCTTTCATCACTCGTCCCAAAATCAAAAGTAAGCCTTCAACCACAAGTCACAAAGAGGTGCTTTTAAGATTTCATCGTAAAGCCATCAATTCAAAGTTTCAACGCTGAACTTTGTGGTATAAACAGTGTTTATTCCCCGAGAAGCTGCCTGAAAGAAAGTGCTGGAGGAGCTTCCTAGCATCGCCGCCATAAATAATTATCTGCTATACATTTCATCACTCCCACTCCTTTCCTGTCTCGATCAATCCTGCGCCGAGGAGCCTTGCATGCTGCTGTAAAATGACTGGAAGCTGATGGATACAGTCCCCAGCAGAGCACGTGACCTGTCTCCATCGGCGCTTATGGCACCACATTTAATCTAAATGTAGTCCTTGACAACGGGAGGATCCTCGCCTAGCTGTGTGGGATCTTTGCGGTTGGAAATGTATTATATATATGTTCGTACTTGTGGTTTTTATTCTGAAAATGGACAGTTTACAGCATGTTTTCTGTCACATTGGTTAGAGTGGTTAAGCATCCAGAGAAGAAGAAAACCAAACATATGTTCAGGTTTTTATTATTTTAAACTCTCAGACTAATAGTGACAAAGTTGTGAAAGTTGTATCAGTGTTGGCTGCGAGGATGCAGGTGGGAGCTGACCAATCCCGTGCCAGCTCTTCTCCACTCAGCTCCTTTCTCCAGGGCAAAGCGCTGGCCTGCTGAGAGCACACATGAGCGGTCCACGGAAGGGCCGGGATCCCGACAGCTCTAACCCCCCCGCCGACATCTCATCCGTCTTGCAGTGTGTTGGCACTGTGAAGGGTAAACTGGGCTGATCTGTGGGACAGGCGGGGAGGGCACAAGAGAGCAGCCTTCCCACCGGAGCCCCGGACCAGCACGCTCAGATTAGAGGAAATTTGTTCCACAATATTGTGGCCTCCTGCTTTCCAAGGCTGGGCCCGCACAGACGGCAGAGGCAGAGATTTGGGCGGTGGCCAAGCCTTTTCGTCGGGCTCCTCGTTCGCGCCACATGTGCCGAGCTCGACTCCCCGCTGATCCTTCTAGCTTTATAGCCTCCCTGCCTGATGGAACAAATGCTACATCGCAGAAAATAAACTTATCTCATTTGGATGACAACACATTCCCCCAGGTTATAATGTTGCACCATTTTGAAAAGGCAGACAGGGTCAATTGTACATTTCCAGCTCAACCAGGGAGTCTTTTGCTGTGAAAATGCCTGTCTCGCCACATGCCTGACAGTGAATTTGGAACAATTTGCCTTATTGACTCCCTTGGTGTTTAGTGTAAAGTATTCCCCTTGTTTGGTGCTAAACATATATATTCTTTCACAGATATTTCACGTCGTCTTCAGTGAACAAAAGAAGAAGGGAGTAGTTTTACAGACTAATAGGTATGTTTCAATCCATTACATCAGCCAGTGTTGTTTTTTTTTTCAGACTGGAGGATGCATGACATGATTGATGACCTTAGTAGATTATCCCCAATACAAAAGCCATCATTGAACAGCAGGGCTGCCATTGTGTGTGGGATGTCTCCCATTGATTTAAGTAGTATATTTTCATGATCTATAAAGAGGCCAGCTGGAGAGAAAATTGTTTGCTCTCAAACATTTAGTGTCTATAAGCAATCACACTCGTGATTAGAAAATGATTATCACTCTTTGATCTCCTTTATGTTTGGCTTTTTTTTTTTGGGATAAGTATAGTTACATGCTTGTGCGTTGTTAATTGGTTACAACCAGCTGAATTAAGTTAAATTAACCCAAATGACAAAAAAAGAAACGCTGACACATTTTCTTTCTTACTACAGTAGTATCTATGCATGTAGACAGTTTTGGTTTTATTTCCTGAGGTTTTGTCTTTTAGGCCTAGTCCACACATACACGTGTGTGTCTTAAAATGTAGCTTTTTCCATGGGTTTTTAAATTTTGTCCACATGCTAACTGCATTTTAGGTAACTTAAAATGGACCTTTTGTAAAACTAGGGTAAAGATTTTCAGAAACTCTGTTTCAGTGTTGACGTATCAATAAGGAAGACAGAATGTATCTCCTTTGTGAGACTAATCAGGGTGCCATTTCCTGCACTGGTGAACGTGACCACAAAAGTGCTGGTTCTAACCCTGTAAACAGAACTTTTTCACAGGTTTACACATAAATGTACCATTACTCTTCCACTATTGAGGAACACAGGCATCAGAACATGCTATACAGCTAACACTCCCATGACACCAACAAAGTCTCACTCCCAACCAATCAAACACAATCGGCAAATTCCAGGGCTGAGAAGTAGTCAACACAAAATTGCCAAATGAGGTCACTTGTGGCTCAAAAAAAAAAAAATAAATAAAAGATGGCAACAGCCGAAATGCCCAACTTGTGGCTTCAAAACGGGAGTCTGCAAACCAGTGGGTGACATCACGGTAGCTATGTCCATTATTTTCCTAATCTATAGTCAAATACTTGTTCCATGACGTTATATGACAGGCCCCAGTGCACACTATCGTGCATGTATTGTCTTAACACAAATAGAGACTTGATATTGGACAACATCAACATACATATTACCCAGCAATTACCATTGCATATCTGATAAAAATAACATAGACAGTAATAAATTAATCATTTAATTGAATAGTTTTTATAGTTAATTTTCAGATTTTATAGCTTATGTAGAAAAAGCATATCATTTTATTTTAGATAGCTACGGACATTTATAGCACATGGCACCATTTAAAATCGTGAATATTCTTTTTTTATCATTTATCTTTGAACACAGGTATATATTTAAGGTGGCAGTCTGACAGTCACTTTCAAGGGCCTGCTCTCTCTACAGGCCCCTTCAACGGGCACCAGCGCAACTGTACTGCCTGCACTGTCTATATTTACACCCCTGGCTTGGTCAGTGATGTCAAACTATGAAGCTCTAGGTATCCTAGATCCTCTAGGTATTCTCTAGGTTTGTGGCAGTTTTGGACGATCAGTAAGAGCGGTTCAATTTATGCCAGTTACATGCATTTTGTCTTTGCAAAATAAATTTCCGTTTTTACAGGAAATGCACAGCCTTCACTCATTAACTTCATACTGTCTTTTTCAAAATAAAGTTACAATGTAGGTAAAGAACTTTAGGTGTACTTCCTTAGGTTTAGGCAATAAAAGCGTGTGGTTAGTTTTAAAAATAAAATTATAGCTTGGCTTAAAATAAGTACATTTGTTACTAATGTAGTGTAATGTCATGTGACATACATCACAAGTGTTGTATGCTACACATATTAGCACACTACGTTATTATTAAACTAATGCGACTGACTTTTGATTTTACCCAGGAAAGGACCAGTGGGAAGTCTGAAGTTTGTTTGACCCATGCACCTCCACTTTCCTGCTCTTTATGCTACGGCGGTTGCTTGGAGTGTGAAAAAATGCCACCGCCCGGTATGTTTTAAATGGGATTTATACTTCTGCGTTGAGTGAACGACGTACCTACGCTGTAGCCTGACATGCACCTCCTCAGAAATAAAGCCCCCCATAGGCTATGTCTTATACAGCTAAAGGGTGCCTCAGTGTGTTGGTGTCTGACGCTGAGGGGCCCTGTCCAAGCGTCAGATTGTGACAACATTGTTTTTCGTGTGTGTGAGAACAAAGGAGAGGCCTTAGATTACCTCCTCCCCAATACAATGCAGATGAATGGGGTTGCATTTATGGCACTCAAAACATTTGAACAACCCTCGCTCCTTCAAAATATGCTTATTTGAATGATGAGATTTGAATGAATGAATTAACCTGTAGAGGAGCAGCAGTGTGTCCACTCTTCAGTCCGCCTCTACGCCCTTTCTTCTGGCCTCTTCAGCTGGTCCTCCCATTCATTCCCAAACAACCTTTTAATAGACCTCTTCTGTCCACAGAGGAACCTATTAACCACAGATTTGTTTTCATCTCTCTGACAAGCCAAGAGAGGAGTGTACTCTCCACACAAAAGAGCCCAGAAGAGCCATGAAACAAAAATGTGAATAAAAAGACTAGAGGATATCATTATATACAAATTAATTCTCTCCTGAGCTGTAGCTGCCCCGTCCTTTGGCTAAGAATTGGACTGTCTTAATTGCTTTATCGCTTAGCCGTGTGCTTCCCAGCAATCAAGTGGCTTCCATTTAATTCAAGTGCCACCAAGATGGGAAGAAAGTGGCCTCTCCCTGGCCCTGGAGCATAATAGACAGTGGAGAGTGAGGATACACCCTCCAAATTGGAAAACACTGGACCATAGATTAACAGAAATGAACACCATTAGCCTGGCGATGAGGAAATCATTTCCCCCCTCAGGTGTTTTGGAAGGCACAGTGAGACTGTGGCTGCGGTGGCGACTCTGGGCAATCCGAATATTTTTTTAGGTGACCCTTGTGAATATTCAAGAGCCGAGGGATTTGGTATCAATTTACAGTTTTAATAAAAGTCAGACAAGGAGATTTGTCAAAACATAATCCTGATTAAAGGGAAAAATATTAATTAAAGGAGGTATCTCATCAACAGATATGTTTTTCATGACAGTCTACTGGGAAATACTTTGTGACACTTTTATCGTATAGAGAGGAAAATCACTTAACACGTTTTGATTATTATCCTTATTACCCCAGTTTATACTCAGAGTTCATACAGGTTTATTGCTAAGTGAGACATTTAAATTTTTAACGAATGAAAATCAATGTCTAGTAGGCCTCGTGTCGTAATCGTCTTCCACAGCTTCAGAATATACATGAGGACAGGATACAGTACATGTAAACAAAACAAATATGTTCCTGGTAACAACAAAATGATGTGACGGCTCCTGCAGCTAAGTTCAAGAAATTATTTAGTTAACTTTATTTACATTATTTACATTATTTTCTGTGTGACACAAACATTACAATCAGGCTAGCGAAGTCAAAATTAGGCTAGGCCTACTCTACCACAACAAATACAGTATGTCACTAAAGCATTTATTGTGGTAACTGGACGCCATTTTAACATGTAAAGCCCGGAGAATACAGTTTAACCAACAAAAACAAACATCTGGTGTTTTAGGACAACATATTACAGCAAACTGTTAAAGGGACAGTTCACCCCCAAATCAAAAATACGTATTTTTCCTCTTACCTGTAGTGCTGTTTATCAGTCTAGATTGTTTTGGTGTGAGGTGCAGAGTGTTGGAGATATCGGCCGTAGAGATGTCTGCCTTCTCTCAAATATAATGGAACTGAATGGCACTCGGCTTGTGGTGCTCAAAGCACCAATATAATACATTTGAAAAACTCAACAGCAATGTCTCTTTCCAGAAATCATGACCCGGTTACTCAAGATAATCCACAGACCTTGTTGTGAGCAGTTTCATATAGACCCGCCAACTGTATTACCGCGCAGAAGGAAGCATGCATCTATTTATGGATGAGAGGCTCGTGTTTGTGACAGCATGATACGTATGACCTCCTCTTCGACTGAGCTGTAACGTTAGCTAGCTCAGGTAAGCTAGCAGTATCGAACTAAGGTGCTTCATTTTGCACAGTGATACGGTTAGTGGGTGTAGTTCGGTATAAGTACATAATGTAAAACTTAAATTAGTAACCCGAGCTATGATTTGCTTAAATCACTGAAATCAACAGGCCTATATTTGTGACAGGCCTTTAATTCCTTTCACGCAAAACTGTTGCTCAGCAAAGATGGGAAATACAGCCAAATTGTTTATTTAAACGACTATGAATATTACTTGTATAAAAATTAGGCTTCAGATAAAATATCAATTAAGAATCATTCATTTGATCTAGCTCCAACAGACAGAGCATCAGAGAGAGAGAATTATGGCACTCAAGGTAATCATTTCTGGAAAGAGACATTGCTGTTGAGTTTTTCAAATGTATTTGAGTACCACAAGCTGAGTGCCATCTAGTTCCATTATATTAGAGAGAAGGCAGACATCTCTACGGCTGATATCTCCAACACTCTGCAACTCACACCAAAACAATCTAGACTGATAAACAGCACTACAGGTAAGAGGGAAAAAAATGTATTCATGATTTTGGGGGTTAACGGTCCCTTTAACAGTTATGGGGTTCCAGCGGAGGAGAGTACCAGTGAGAAAATGAATATGATACATTACAAACAACACTAACAAAAATTAAGTTGTAAATAACGTAATGTCAAAATAGAGATGTGACTAATAATTAATTTACAGTAATAATGGCAAGTGGAATCGTTGCTACAGGAGGAATCAGTGCTGATGTTAGCAGGTTAATGTAATAACAAAGATACTTTATAACCCACTACAAGCTGTGCCAGTGGAACAAAATGGTATGCGCTTCTGGTCTCTTAAAGGAGAAGTCCAGTATTTTGCACTTTGAGCCCCATTCCTGGTTGTTTATGATGAAATAGAGTGGTTAAGACCAAAATTTTGACGATTGCTCCTTCTCTGACATTTTGAGAGAATTTGGCTTTCCCCTGCCTGGCTTAACAATGCTGTCTATGGCCATGTGTAAATCTGTCCTAAAACCACCTTAAACGTTGGTTTTCAAAGCCATGAAACTCACCCAGTGGTCAGTGGTGTTCATTGATGTTCCCACATAAAAATCGTAGCTGCTGCTAAAAATCTGCTGCTATGAGAAAGCTCAAAAATGTAAAAACAAACAAACAAACAAACAAACAAAAAACAAACATGTACAGTAGCTGTAGTATTTATGTAGTTTGGATTTCCTGACAAAGTGGGGGCAATTTAAATTTCAGTTTGACTGAATCAAACCTCTCTAGGATACATGTTTCATGGCAGCAGTCTGACGTGTAGCTGCTTCCTGATAATAGCACACAGCAGACATCTGCAGACATGAGACTGTTCACTGATCTTGATCAGCAAGGGCTGTTCTCACACTTCTGCAGCACGCGAGATGGAAGTGAATGACAGGTGCACGAAATAAAATCCCTCATCACCGAGAGCTTGCATTTTATTTGTGAACGTGGCAACTGTATATGTTTCGGCATTAATTCTATGTTTGTCGTCAGGAAAGTTGACAGCTTTTATGTCCACATGTTTCTTTTCAGTATGTCAGAGTCCTCCAAACTCTTCCTCCGTCATCCCTTCAGGTTAATCAGGTGTAATTTAAAATCCAAAATTCCTGACAGTACATTTTCTAATGGTACTGCCTGTATGTTCTGCATGGCTGTTTGGATCAAAGACTGGTTATCTCTTCTATTGAGCTGTTCTAACCTCTGTCCACTCTCATTACAGCCAGGCAGCGGTGAATTTCCTAAGCAATCAGGACTAACGTTCCCGGGCAGGTATAGACTACGACACTTTAACGAGTTAAAATGCAAAGCCAAGTAGAACATTAAATCAGAGTGAATGAGACAACCGATACCCAGAGTCATCAGGCTTCTAGAAAGAGACGAGACAGTGGGTGACATGTGTGTACATAAATATAACACAGGGAAGGAGATGCAGTGAACAGTATTAAACTGTACATGAATAAACATTGTAAAGTTTTATTTTCCAGTGTCAGTCTCAACTGTCCCAATATATTTACCTTAGACTGACCTTCTCAAGTTAAAACTATGTTTTTATAGTGCCACAAATCTCTAGAAGGCTGAGGTGGATAAATGAACAGAATATTTCCTAATGACCATAATCATTTGCTGGGCTTACAAATTTATAGTTATTATTTAACTCATAATAATTTGTCCTAAACTTAGTTTTAGTATTTATGCTACTGCTGTCATTAAATTTATTTACACTCATTAATTACCTCTTTAGGTTGCATGTTCTCCCCATGTCAGCGTGGGTTTTCTCAGGGTACTCCAGCTTCCTCCCACAGTCCAAAGACACGCAGGTTAATTGGTGACTCTAAATTGTCCGTAGGTGTGAATGTGAGTGTGAATGGTTGTCTGTCTCTATGTGTCAGCCCTGTGATAGTCTGGTGACCTGTCCAGGGTGTACCCTGCCTCTCGCCCAATGTCAGCTGGGATAGGCTCCAGCCCTCCCGCGACCCGTAAGAGGATAGGCGTTTACGGAAAAAATGGAAAAGTTACCCCCTTAGTTGCATTGTCAGTGGCGGGGTCCGCCATTCCCATGCACAAGGGATTCACAGGAAGTGATGCATGCATGCTTGTATTACACATATTTTGTGCATATGTGTATATATGCAGTTTGTCATGTAATTACATAATCCTAAAGAGTGGAACAGAGGGTCATAGGCATCTTGAAGAGGAAAGATATTTACATATGTAAAGATATTACAACAGGGATTCATAAAAAAAGATTAAAATTTCATCATTATCATGTAATTAATTATATGTAATTACAGATGTGTTGTTTTGAACAGAACTCAGTGTATTACGAAGACATTTTTAACCACAAATGTTGCTAAATCAACCAGAGCTGAAATTTTAAGGATTATACATTAATTGCCAAAACTTGACAACAGAAGGACTCTCATGTGAAACATTTCAACAAACAACACTCATGAATTTTGACAACAAACAACTAACATTTTCAGACTTGGTGACCTATTTGAATGACGGGCAATCCAAACCTATTTGGACTGCCTATTTAGACCTATTTGAAAAGGCAAGAACTCATTTGACTGTTGAATATTTCTTTTAATCTATAATGAATTTTGTATAGCTTTATATTTTACATTTGACAGAGGCATACATGTTTTTAGTCGTGGTCTTGTACCAGATTCAGTCTGCTCTGGAGTTTGAACTCTTTTACTTAAACCTCAAATTAAACTCAGTGAGATTTGGTCTTGATCTTAAGTTTTGGAGTCTCCATTCAAACCAACATAACATACATTTTTATTAAATACATCGGCCTTGTCAGTAATGGTGTACGGTAGTTAAGACAGGCCGCAGTGAATGCCATCATGACAAACCCTGGTGCCAGATTTAAGACATTTTCTAATCAAGGGATGAGTGACTACACCATTATCTGTATCTGTACCTGCACTCAAAATGGATGGAGTTTAGACTGAAAGTGGTGGAGTTTAAATTGAAAGTGGGTGTGACCTAATTAGAAGTTGTTATTTTAAGCCTGAAACTGATATGGGTTGATCAGAAGTTGCTATATTTATCATTTAAGAGACTGAACACAGGTACCTAAATGAGGATTTTCCCCATCAGGAGTACAGATACTGACACATTTTACTCGTGTAGTACTCGTACTCATATAAAGCACATTATCTGTGCCAAATACTTGTTAAATCTGAGTTTATTTTTGTTTAACCCTACTAGCTACCGTATTTTGAATTTCCTCGTCACATGATCAAAAGGAGACTTGACATTGGATAACATCAACATACGTATTACCCAGCAATCATCATTGCAAATCAGTATATGACAAAAACACCAATAAAATAAGAAATAACTGATATAGTTTATCTGTTTTTTTTTTTTACAGTTAATTTATAGTTTGTATAGTTTATATAGAATAAACATAACTTAACCGTGACGGACCTGGGCTTGCTTTTCGACGTAATATATAGCACCATTATGGTATCATTTTCAGTTTAAGGTGAGCTTTTCTTTGAACACAGGCGTATTTCAGAGAGTTTTTTCTCTGTAAAACACATTATTGGCAGACCTGCTCTTTCTATTTCTCTTTTAAAATGTTACTTGATGTTAGTTTTACAACTCTATGAGTTTATGAATCACTTAATCCATGCTTAAACTTTTTTAAATGTCCTTTTATGTTGAATTGCCTTGTCTGTTTTATGTCCATTCTGTCTGTTTACATGTGCTTTCAGTGCTTATACTGCCCTTTTTGTAAAGCACTTGAAAAAGTACTGTGAAAGGTGCTATATGAATAAAGTTTATCATTATTATAATTATTGAAATTATTTCTCTAACTGCTTGTTTCTGCTTTTGTCACTGTATCTGTTGCTTAAAATCATGGTGTATCTTCAAAAAGTGAATATGTGTTATTGCTTTAAAAGGTGCAAACCAGAGAGCGTTTCATTAATTTCAGTGTCCCATAATGGTCCATAAGCTGTTTCAGTGGCTTTTCCACTCTGACAAATTTCTAAAAATCCTGACGGAAACACTGAGTACTTGTAATTAGTTGACATGAACTCTTGTCTTGCCCGCAGCCCTGATAAAAGACTCAGCCAGCATCGTGAATCTGGGTTATGCGTGGTATTCAGGGTAAACTGTGGGTTTTTCGGTGGGGTGAGGTGCGAGGTGAGGGTAGAGCCGAGAATTTCGACGCTGAGACGCACCAGCTGTGTTTATAGATTCCCACTGCACCTGCTGGGGTTACAGAGCAAGTGCACTGGGGGATTAAGCACTGGGGCACTGGGAGTAGAACAAGGAACAACAGATTCATGTTAAGGAAGCATGTCAACACCTCCCTGGTGTCTGTACTTAAGCTATTCATTGTTGCCGGTTGCTACGTAGGTTTCAAACTAATCTGTGCTTGGTTTTTTTGTCCTCTTAGCTGTTAATCAAATATGCCCAGCTGAAGAGGAAATGTGCCAACGTGCTAACAGAGGAATCTCTGCAGAAAGACATTAAGATGGAGATGGGGAAGATAAAAGCTGTAGGACATTTAAATTTAGCGTCCATAGACATTTACGTTTTGCTGGAGTGTGCTAGTTCTTGATTACAATGTTGACATTTTAGTCGGAATTAACCTGATTAATGTCATTGAGCGTAAAAGCCCATAGCTCAGCATTTCTCATGATCACAGGAGATGGATTAAGAAAGAAGGCTTTCAAATTGAATATACCTCTCCCTGCTCAGCCTGCTAATTGTGCCATTTACCACTACTTGAGTCACTGACCGACGCTATTTAGTCAAACTAATGATGATGCACAGTCCAAGCCATCCCTTGATAATTAAACGAAAGCTCCATCTCTTTTTCTGTATTAGCTTTTTTTTGTGTGTGAATTAACAGGTGCACGCAAAAACATATCGAGCTGCGGTCACTGTGTTCCTTTAAATCACTTGTGGCATTGTTAGCTGGGAAATGACTTTTTTTCTGAATCCATTCTCTGTCACTTGTTATTGATTACGCAAAGTAAGAACTGTTAACATTCTTGTTTTGAACGTTCAGTCAGGTGAGCCTGTTTATTGAGCAAAGACATCTCTCATGTACCAAGAGTTTCATCCACCAACATGTTTTAGCTGTCAGTGTTTTGGGGCTTTTGGTGTTTAAATCAGGATACCCATGATACTTCTTGTTGTTGTTTTGCATCACTCTGTGGTTATGTGTGTCTTTGTGGTCATTTTGTGTCTCTTTGTGGTTGTTTCCCCCTCTCTGTAGTCGTCATGAGTCTTGTTAGTCTCTTTGTAAAAGGAAAAACGGTTTTTAATCTCAATGAGGCTCTCCTGATTTAATAAAGAATCACCAATGTTTCAAATGACCTTATGGTTTAACCTCTTCTCTAGATGCTTTGACACAGAAGCAACCCTAACCCTTCGCATTCTTCCTCCTAACAGGCAATAATTAGTTTAATTAGAGCCTGGTCTCACTCTGAAGTCGTCGAAATCTGGCGCTTGGGCAGTGACTTTGTGTCAGAAACCAATGAAAAAATGCGTCCTTTAATGTCGGCATGATACGTGGCTGGTTGCTGTTACAGTTTAATAGTGCTTTGTTTCTAACATAACATTTGTACATTTCACATATAGAAAATGTGTTAAAACTTAACAGTTCTCCAGGGCTGAAAAATGAAGCCAACACAAAGGTGCCAAAAACTGCAGTTCTTTGAATGGCCACTTGAGGCTGGCTCTAGAAGTGCGTCAATCCCCACAGAGCTGCATGTTAAAATGTCCAACTGAACAGCAGAAATAAACATGTTTACAGCCTGGTACAAAAACAGTTTTGGTCTCTTTAGCTAATTTCTCCCTTCATGACAACTGTACGGGGGTTAATTTTATATCACTTGCCTGTTTACGCATAATTGAGGGTGGGCTGCTTTGAATAGCAGGCTGTCTGCTGATAGTGTTTTCAGCGTTGCAGTCAGATCCACCCCTTATTCTTCCACAACACCAGCCTCTTGTCCAAATATGGTCACTTCTGGCTACAAATAATCAAGATGGCGACGGCCAAAATGGCGAACTTGAGGCTTTAAAACGGGAGTCCACAAACCAATGGGTGATGTAACAGTGGCTATGTCCATTATTTTTAGTCAGGGGTTTCAGTTTTTCAATCATATGTTGTGATAACACTGTGGTTTATGTGTGGATAAGTTTAGGCACCAAAGCCACTTGGTTAGGGTTAGAAAAACATCATGTTTTGGCTTGAAATACCCACTTTGACTGACAATCTCAAACCATCGTTAAAAAGACACCCACTTTTACTGGTGGTCTGCTGCTGTCTGCTGCTTGGCAGCCATCTCGCAGCCATCTCGCCTATTGGTGCCACTCCGTCCACCATGAAGCTTCTCTTCCTCCTCCTGATGAGAAACTTGTGTAATCTGAACAATGCCATACGTAGAAAATGTACAAATGTAACATGCAAAATTTGCAGAAATGAATAATGCAACACATTCTCACTCCGACCTCGTCACATATTGACGTTTGGTCATGGACTTTCCATGTCCACGTACGACATGCAAGGTACCCTGGGTGCATTGGTTGTTGACGCTCTTGGATGCCGTGTCAAGTTCTGCCTGTTACATGCATTGTCTTCTTTCACAATACAATTCTGTTTTCACAGGAAATTTCATGTTTACATACAGTCTCTGTCAAAATAAAAGCACTATGTCAGTACAAAGCTGCAAATTGGCGGGGTTTTTTTCCTTTAACAACAAACACACATGGTTGGGTTTAGGCAACAAATACACTGTACAACTGTTCTCTTGGGTGAAAGTCAGTGTTTATTGGACCCATCCACCACCCCTACCTCCTGCTCCAGTTGGACTTTCGCTGCCTTAGTTGACGTCCTTGTCCCATTGCATTTCCCCCTGATGCCGCCAGGCGCTGTTGAACTACAGCAACCAGCCGCGTATCATGCTGACGTTAGAGGACACCTTTTATCATTGGTTTCTCACTGCCCAAGTGCCGGATTTCGACGACTTTGGAGCGAGACCACGCTCAACAATGCCAACATTTTATTCTAGCAACTGGCCTTATGAATTGTTATTGTCGTGGTCATGTGGGTCATTTTGGACAAACAGCGTACTGGATTTGGTTTGGTTTTATACACATAACACACATTTCCACATAAACATTCAGTCACAGTCATTTAGGTGCACAGACATGTCAATAAACGTTTTTGAAAAAGACCTGTGAGTGAACTCTTCTCAACATTTCTGCCACGTCTCAGGAAGTATGTTTTCGCCGTCTACACTTGCAGGTTTATTTACACTTTATGCTTGTTTGAAAATTCAGGCTCCATCCAGATAGGGAGAAGAAAAATCAGCTGTACTGTAATGCTCTCCCTGTTCTGGCCTGATTGACTCTGATATCACCAGTGCCTCTAAAATAAAATGCCCATGTGTCCCTGTAAACACACAGCATTTGTTCTGAGGCAGAGTGGCTCTGCAGAGCTCCTCTCCGGCAGCACTGAGCCTGACCGAGCCAGGGAATAAGTAAATGAATAAATAGGCTGATGTTGAATTTTCCCCTCACTTGCCTCCACTGACACAAATAGGATCTACAGTAATTTATAATGCTGTTAGAGAGGCGGCTCTCTCTCTAACCATGGTGTCTGTCACCTCGCGCGCAGGAGGCCTCTCAGAGTGGAGGACCTGCAGCACCCTGACATCCTGCTTTGCTATTCCACACACACGGCCCAAAGGCTATGTGACATCAAGCCTCATTATTGTCATCACATGCCACATTTGTAACTGGTTAGCGAGCAAATTGTGATAAAATAGGCTGATGCCCCTTCTGAGCGTCTCTGGCTGCACAAGCTGGACTTTCCATAATGTCGGGAGCCACATTGGTGCGGGAGAAAAGGAGGACGAGAGGTGCTTTTTGTGGCAGAAATACGGGGTTCTTTTCAATCTTGAATGCTTCATATCAATAACAGGGATATTAGGGCTCCTGATATCAGGAACTAGTGAGCTTGAATTACTTCTATCACCCAAAAACGACCAAAGAATAACACTGAGTTCTGTTGGATCTATAATGCTGGAGTTCTTTATCACACTAGAGGCTGTGCAGCATGTGATATAAGCCATGCACTACAATTTATATGCATAGTATTTCGAAATGCATGACATCTCTATGCCGTCTCTGGTGAGCTACTGCACATGTTCATATACTACTCCCTCAGTCGTACAGCTTTTTTTTTTTTTTTTTTTCAATCCACCCTCGGAAATAATGAGGAGGAAAATCTCTTGCTTACATCAACCTCAAATTGGCGAAATGAAAATCTGTCTTAAACAAAGGGAAAGACCCCCATGGCGTCTGGGTCTACAGTTTCTGTCACATATATATTCCTTGGAGGTTTCATGTGACAAAACACAGAAAGTTGCTTTGTCCCTCCTCTTGTCACGTTACACCCCTTACCCATAGTTTTTTTTCTTCCCCTTCCTGTTGTCTGGCTGTCTGTGCTGTCAGCCCATAGCCTGGCACCTGCTCTCATGTTCCTAATTAGTCTCATTTAATTAATTATATACTGCAGCACATCTCCTTATTTCTGGCTTCCTCTGGATTTCAGTGCCTTTGTTTCAAACTTGCAGAGCTCTCAGAGCTCTCAGAGAGGTGCTGTGAGGATTTAACATACTTTTTTGATGGTCAGCTCACTATAAGATGTTTATTTAAAGTGTTGTGACTCCCATGACGAAGAGAGGACTGGATTAGAAGTCATTTACCACTCCTTCTTTGAGTCTCTGGGTACATTCCCTCTCAAAATGTGCTTCGTAATGCTGCTGGAGCAGGCGAAGTTTGTTGTTTTGCTGTGGGTTGTTGTGTCATCTTGGTAAGGAATACCCGAAGCAGCTTCCCAGCTGCCACTTGCATCCTCCTGTTACACCGGGATGCATGATGTGCTAAAGAAAAGGTTTCATCAAATATTTACCACCTGAT
The DNA here is from genome assembly GCA_019142605.1 of Cephalopholis sonnerati. NCBI lineage: Eukaryota > Metazoa > Chordata > Actinopteri > Perciformes > Serranidae > Cephalopholis > Cephalopholis sonnerati. The sequence continues at coordinate 24,813,535 of JAGQAX010000020.1, forward strand.
CAACACGACACAATAGAGAAAGATCAAACCTTTGACTGAATAGGTCAACCACAGACTCATTGAGTTTCCAGCAGAGAAGACAGAGCCGTATCAGCCGCAGGAAGACAACAGTTACACCGTCACAGTCGGGCTTTTTATTCTTTTACAAATGTTTCTTTTGCATCCAAAAATCTTGCTAGGTTTTTTTTTATGAAAGCACCCAAGTACCTTGAGTTTACATCATCATTTAAAGCAATTTTCTTTCAGACTTACAAAGGAGGCAGTGTCCTGTAACAGTCTGATCAGTCAGCCATTCATTTTAGAGTACAAAGGTACAATCAGCTACAATTTACAGATCATTAGATGAGCTCGTAGTTAAGGAGTCAATGGTTTATGTGACTTTAAAGGAGATACTGTAAAAGAAAGGAAATTATTTGAAAAGTAAAGGGCTGAGGTGAAGAGAAATTTGAATGATGAACCCTTTCCCCAGCTGGCACCAGACATCAATACGACATCAGAAAGATGCTGCACTCTTACGTCGGACAGGCATTAAATTTTGGTTGGAGTGAAAGTCAGGTTGTAGATACTCTGAGTGTCTAACATTAGAAGTTCACATTGTGTGGAGGTGAACTTTATAACATTATGCAGACACTGGGTTTTGTTCTCCATACATTATGACTAAATGTCTAAACTCTATGTCAAGCTGAAACTGGCACAAGACGTTTGGAAGACATTGGATTTCCGTTTTTCGACAACACACCTTAAAATATCAACATCCTCTGTCACCAACAGTCTACGTCAAATAGACGTCGGCATTAGACGTTGTCCTCACATTGTATTTCCCAGCTTTCATATGACCAACCTTCAATGTTTAATTCTGGAGGTTGTAAAAAGGTTCATAAAATTCTCATAAATCAACACTGAAATTTCAGAAATAGTGTTTCAGTGTTGAAATAATTTTGAAACAACGCTTAGAGTTTATGAAACAATACTGTGAAATCAGCACTGATTCATCTTTCAGTTAACCCCTTACTAGTTAGCCATATTGTTAGGGGTGGAGGAAAAATCGATACAGCGTAGTATTGCAGTATTTTACTTGGCAATGTTGTGTCGATACACAGATGTCAAGAATCAGTTATTATTATAAAAATTACTAATATTGCAAAAACAAATTCAACTTGGTGGCCAACTAAAATGATAAAATCAATTGCTCCAATATTGTAAAGTACGTTGCAACATTTCAAGTGGCATGTTTTGCAGGGTAAATAACCGGGCCTACAACAACATAATGACGAATTTTTGTAATTATGGGCTAAGATTAGAGTACCATGCCACTGTTAAAAAAACAAACAAAACAAACAACAAACCAAAACAAAGAAACAAAATAAAACAAAAAACTAAACTGAACTAAACTAAACTAAAATAAAATAAAATAAAATAAAATAAAATAAAATAAAATTAGCAGTGATTTAGGCTCCACCCAGCCAGCACCGCTAAGGAAGTTGTACCTTCAATGACGTGTGGGGACTTTCTGCGCGTGACTGTTAATGGCTGTCACAGTGACTGCAGTGAAAATGTTTGCGGAAACTTGGAGGGGGAACAGTGCGAGCAGACAGGTCGACTGTACTTGATACACCGGGACAAAATGGCCGAGCAGATTCCGGAGGCCTTCGCGGTGCTCTACACTCACACACACCTATAACCGTTAAGGTAGGTAGCCTACAACAACACACTCCTAGCTAGCTCTCTCCTCAGAGGACGTCAGCATTGCTAGGCAACGTAGCGACGCGCGCAGGTGTGCACAACAGTCCCTCCTTTTGCTTCTACCTGTGTTTGTTACTGCACTTGTTGTGGAGTTTTAAATGTGGATACATGTTTGTGTTGTGGCGATTTATTTAATATAAATAGCTAAATATTTCTTGTTACACCTGCCACAGGTGTCCAGGTGTTATCTTGGCTGTGTTGTTATGTAATTGTCTTGACATTTATTTCTTTTCTGGTTGATTCTGCTGAGGCTGCTTTAAGGAAAGGCAGCCTTAGACCTTATTGCTAATTCATCTATAGAGAATAAATGTCGCCTGTTGCTGTAGGTTAGTCACAGGGGTTCTGTGGTTTGATGTGTAGCCTACATGTTGACACGTTAATGTTGTTTTGTAGCCTGAGTGAGCTCTTTACTTTAATAAGTCTCTCCTATAACATTGCTTTCTTTACCATCCTTCCAGCGTTTCTTTGTTAAGTAACATTTACCCAGAGTACATTTTTATTTGCCTACGCCTTTCTTTAACCAGACTATGTTTTTATGCAATTAACTCACTTGTACTTGAGTACAAATTCTTTAAAGTGCAGTACTTTTACTGAAACATTATATTCTAGTACAGTGGATCCCAGCTGGTGGGTCAAAGGTGCATTCTGTATGGACTGCATTTTGTAGTACAGTGAATTTATTTTGAAGGGCCATTTCTTGCTGTAGAGCGAGTCAATAATGGACAGCTTCTTAACAGAGACAGCAAACTAGCAGAATGACATGGCAAAATGCTAGTATGACGCTTGATTAATTAAACTGTGTGGACCTTGAACTGAGACTGAACTGAGAAATCTGGACCTCGTGGCTGGACCAGTTGGGAACCACTGTTCTAGTGCTCTTTCCAACCCTAAGGTTACATGTAAGGTAGGCCCTACATACAAAATCTAAACAACTGGTGTATCTGAATTAACGTTGTGTCTTTTTTGGTCATTTGTCGTAAATCAGAGAAGTGTATTTGATCAGTGGTTCCAAACATGGCGGTCGGGACCCCAATAAGGGGTCAAAAGATGAACATAAAAGGTCATGAGCTGATCACCCTGGTAGAAAACAACTGAATTCTTCCACATGAAACCATTTTTGTTTGTCAAGCTTTGCTCTAATCTTTTTTTAGTTAAGTACCGCAGTCTTACCTCTCCAGGCCTCTAAAACTAGGGCTGTTCTCGACTAAGAATTTGAGAGTAATCGTCATTTAGTTGACTAGTCGCCCGCATGTTCACGATATTAATTTAATTATTAAATGATATATTTTGGTGGTTTGAGTTGAAGGTGTGAGAAAAATAGTATCAGTAACATTGTTAACACTGTGCTACATTACAGAGAAATACAAACCGTACTAATGAACCTTCATTAATATAGGCCTATATTTTATCTACAAGTGCACGTCACACACTGAGCGAGCCGCCTGTTAATGACGCTGTGGGCTAATGGGCATGTAGCTACTTCCATGTTTCACATGATACGTCATGTTTGTAGTCGACCAATGAAGATGAGTTTACATATCACCTTGGGTTGGTCCTTCACCTTCTCAAAATGATCCCACACTTTGGATTTCCTGCCCCACATGTTATTAACTAGCCTGTGGAATAACAGCAGTTACCAGCCCTGGAAATTAGGGGCAGTATATATGCTGCGTCCTTAACCGCCTGGAAAATGCGAGGTCTGGTGCTGGGTGCTACTCGTGTCTTTTTTGTGCCAGCTTTCAAGAGCACGGCGGCAGGTGGCATCTGAGGTTGCAACCTTAACAAGCGCAGTATCATAGCCTGAGTGCAGAGCTGATCTTCTTCCAGGAGCTGTCTATAAGTGTGTAGGCCTATCGTCTGTGGGACAGATGTAAAGCTCTGGGTAGCCCTGCACTAACATGATCAACTTTTCTGTATTTATCAGACTGAATATTTACAGAAGAAGGGAAAGATATCTGTCGACTGTGATTGGTTTGTAACGTGACTCCTGTCTGACTGTTGAGCGTGGCCACTTCCTGTGTCTGTCCTTTCAAATTAAATTCCCACATGGTCCAGTCACATAGGTTTTGATTTATTTTGACAAGGTGCAGCTCCTGATAGAGTTTTATTTTTATTATTTTTCTGCGACTAAGCAACTGATGAAATCTTGCCGACTAATGACCTTTCTGGTCGACAAACGTTTGGTCGACTATTAGAAGGCAGTCCTAAAAAAAGCTGTATTAGATGCTTTATTTTGAACAGGAGTGCGTCCTTGGAGGGGTGTTTATGTTTGTGTTGTTTCCCTGTCAAGAGGTCGTGAGAGTGACCTGACTCCCCTTTCACTGCTGACAGCTGATCAGCTGACATAACACAAGGCCAGATATTGTTTCCTCCACGACAATCGAGTGTTTAAATTTTCAGAGCGGGCTCACACTTCTGAGCAACCCTCAGCATGACAATTGATTTTTTTTTCTTCTCCAAAATGCAACAACCGTCACAACACAAATATTTGTCTGCTGTGTGAATAATTACATTTTCTCCTGCTTTGATTCGGGGGTTTTGTTTCTAAAGGACCTGTTTATGGAGAGGAAATGACAAGAAGTCGAGTTGACAGGCCTGGAGTGAGACAGTTAAATGCCCCTTGCTGCTCTGGATAATTAATAAATAAAGTACCAGGGGAGTCCTGTCATGGCTTCCTCTATGACAGGGGCTGTCTCCAGTGCGCTAAAGCATTAAATGACCAATTCCTGTCAGGCTAACTTCCACTGCACTCCCCTGGCACCCTCTCTCTCATTCTCCCTCACACACACACACACTGTCTCTCCTTCTTCCAAAGAGAGCTACTTTGCTCTCTTTGCTCTGAGTTTTTCAGCGACTGATGGCTCTAGTTCATTTCTGCTGAATTAATTGGTCCCTGAATGAATTCTGTTGACAGGGCAATTCATCATGTGTTTGGCCTGACAGTGACTGGGGTGTTGGGAGTGTGGTGGTGGGGGAGGCGAGGGTGAGGGGAGCCGCAGGAGAAGCTGGGGTTATAGGGGGGAAAAGGATGGGGGTTGATGATTCTGCCCTCTCTTCTACCCGCTTCTATTATTCCCTCGAACAGGAATAGCCTGCATCAAATTCTGCTTTCCCTCCTCTCGTCTCTCCGAATATTTCCCAGCTCCCCCCGGTTGCAAACAAACACGCCTGGCTGACAGATCCAGCTGATTAGGGAGCTCCTCTGTCTGCTTTGGAGGATATCCTCATTACTGGCCAGTCAGGTAGCAAGCCCCGTTAGCCCAGGACCACCAGCGCCTGTTATGTGGGACCTGACACGTTCACTAAGAGAGGTGCATTGCATTAGGCTTTAATTGCATCATGTATCACACAATAGCCATTAGGGTAATTATTTACTGGTGAAGGGTAAATGAGGTTTGGCGCTGGGCTGAGCCAGCCAGGCAGCTAGCCTCGTTTTTGGCAGAGGTGCGGCGCTCACCTATACGCTAACAAATCTAATCGCTGGTCATTTGCTTCATTTGGAAATATCCTGTCATCCAAACTCCGCTGTCCTCCCCCCGCCTCTTCTCGTTTTTTCCCCCCTTTTTCTCACACTCGCTTTCAGTCAAGCAGCGCACTTATTATGTCCAATCAATCAATGCTCACTCATTAGGAACCTCCCCTCAAGTATCCTCTGGATGGCCTCACACAGCAAGAGTCAAAAATTACCTCATAATTGCTGCTCAGGCATCATAACAAGCTAGGCTGCCCCAGTGACACGGCCATACAAACAGGTCTAACACAGGAATTGATGGATACTGGAGAATCGTATTATATATTGCCATATCCAATTAGATACAGCACATAAAGCAGCAGATCCATTCCCCTCTTTTCATAACGTCCAAACCAGATATAAAGACGTGAAATGCATTTTCATATTTTCTCCACACACACACACACACACACACACACACACACACACACACACACACACACACACACACACCCCTCCTCTCGTCTTGGTGTGTCACTGCAAATGATAACATCCTGAGGATTTATTGTACATTTGACACACCAGTAACCAAATTATAATTCAGTTGCTGCGGCATATTCATAGAACCACTGTACAAATCGCACAGAGAGAGTGTTCAGTCAGCATGTATTAGTGCGGAGCCGCTCCGAAAGGTCAACAGTTAGATCTGACACTGTGGTTTGAAGTTATGCATGATGAGGTTCACTGTAATGCTGTAATACCTGAAAGAGAGGGGCCTTTCTTATTACTGTGAGAGCTATATTTTAATGCACATCTCACCACATGTGGCGCTCCAACCTGGCTCCAACCCTTTTCTGTTGCTTTTTAAAAATAAATAACAGAGTATTTAACCGATCAAACAGTTTTCCCTTTTGCAAAACTAAACAATATTCTGTCTTTCAAAACGGATTCTTTCCACCAAGTGATGCACACAGCTTTCACATAAATATCTACAATCTATTAAACACTCAAATAAATTTGTAACACTACTATCAAAGCTCGTTTATGTATGTTTTGGTTTCAAGAAGCTATGTTACATATTTAATATATACATGTTTAAAAAGATATTGTAGAAATAGTTTTCTGTATCTTGATTTTTAAAGTTCAGGGATTTTTTTTGTCCCAAAATAGGCTGCATTTTTTTTGTTACACACTAGGGATGTCAGTTTCAGTTAATTTTGCTTTTGTTACCCTGACACCAATTAACCAGTAACTAACTGGTAAATATTTAAGAGACAAAAATTGTAAAATGATGAGAAATAAAAGAGGCCTTTCCCTTTACTCCGGCCCTTCAGTGACTCAGTTAGCGTTAGTGCTGCGTTTCAAAGCCCTATCTATTTAGAGGTGGTGAAATTTTACCGTTTTGTAATGTAAATGTTTTGCTTTTTATTTTATTTTCTGTTGGCTTTGCTGACAGACAGCTGGCTAGCCATGTTAACATGCGTTAACATACTGCCCACCGTCTGTTCTCCAGCTAGCTAAGGTTAGTCTTGGCCGCTTTGCACGGCACGCCACCCAGGCTGGTTGGGAGCTAGACAGTGATGCCACTAATTTGGTGATTGGTGCTAGTGTCACTGTCCTGCCGCTGCATCATTAAAACCTTGCAAAACTTTGCACTGCACAAAGTTTTGTGGCTCAAAATTGAGCTGGTTACCCACTGAGGCGACCTGGAGGGAGACTGGAGGGCGGGCACAATGTTTCCACAGCAATACTGTTGGGTTGGGACAGCGTTACTTGAGGTAATTCGCCAAATTAGTGGCGTTGCTTGCTAGCACCAGCCAGACCCAGTTGGGGGACAATGTAGTAAACTCACCGAGGAGTGGCAAAATTGATCTATAGACTGAGATGCATAGCCAGTTAGACATATACTTGGTGGTAATGGTTAACTGTTGACATCCAGGCTACAATATAAAGATTGTCGTTTGTGACACACAACCTCTTGCCTGTTTATGGTTGGCTCTGTGCTTTGTCATGGAAACATTGTACACAAACCAACTCTAAAACATTTCGGAAGGCTGTGGGGTAGAGATGCATGCCCAAAAGAAAAGCCCACATTTGCAGCCAGGCAATGAAACATACCTACTTTTTAAGATTATGAAACACCTGGGTATCAACAGGTTTTTTAAATATGTGTAAATATTGCAACGCCGACCTTTTTAAGACAGTGGTTGAGGGAATGAAGGAGGGAGGCTGTGTTTGTGCAGTCAAACTAATCGACCATCAGTAGGAAAGTTTGAAAAAATCTTATTTTGGTGTGAAGAAGCAAAATTACAAGCGGCTCCAGCTGTTCCACCTTTCCATAATTTGACTTGGTACATGTTAGGGTGTGTTATCGGAGTATGCATGGCTGAATGTAAACAGGAATAATAGTGGAATATTCATTTTCATTAGCCATGTGAACAGCTTACAACATTTTAGGAATGTTTTATTTTTAGTCATATTGGCAAAAATGGCTCATATTGTGCATGTAAAAGTTGTCATTGTCAGAGTTCTGAGAAAACACAGAAGTTACCTATTCTGGCATAACTCACAGTAAATGAACTGATACTGAAAGTTAAATAAGAAACCACATCAGTGCACAAATACACAAGGTAACAAAGCAAATTTGTGTCTGTAATGCAGTAAAATTCACAGGCCTAGAGATCGCCTGAGGCCTTTTGTGCTCTGACTCATGATTGGAGGGTTCTGCCATTTGAGTTTGAACACGTGAGACGTGAGTGAGGCCAGTTAATGTTAAGGTGTGGCATTTTGAGATTTTTCTGGGCTTTTTACCTTTATTTAATAAGACAGATGCAGTGTTAGGGGGAGAGAGGGGGAATGACGTGCAGCAAAGGGCCATGAGTTAGAATCAAACCCGCAGCTGCTGCAGCAAGGACACAGCCTTTGTATATGGGGCACCTGCTCTGCCAGGTGAGCTAGTGAAGCCCAGTGTTTTCTGGTTGAACAAAATGTACTAAATGGTGCCATTTGTGCTCAGACTTTAGCAAAAATTAAAAGAAAAAATAAATAAATTAGAATAATTTAAGGTGTCTGGGGTCGTGTACATAAGCTTCAAGTTTTCAGGATTGTGCGTGTACAATAGAGACAAACTGTTCCATGTGTACGTATTTTTTGTGCAACTTTGAGGCATAATAACTCAACTTCCACATTAGCAATCTCCAAAATGAGGTCTACACATTAAGATAATTACTGCTTTTGCAATGAGGAGTAATAACATTAATGTCTCCAATAGATCCGGAGCAAAAAGTGGAGCATTAAAAGAAGACAAATCAAAGCTGCGGCCTGTTTCTTGTGTAAAATGTGCAGTAAATCAAGACTTCAGCACTTGTGCATTAACTTGATTACTGAACTATCTGAATAAAAATGTATTTATGCAACACTCTGCTAAGTTTTTGTAGTTTTTAAGGATTAAATACGCCATTTTACATCTCACACTTTTGTCAGTCTAAGCCAACTAATTGTGCTTTTGCTGCTGATTTTTAATTTAAACTAAATGTTTGATGAGCAAAGACAGTGACAGGTGCTGATTAGAGCCAATCAGATCATCCCTCCGCTCCTCTTATATACAGTAAATAATATATATATTTATATTCCAGAGGATGCTGTTGTCATCTGGCATGCTGCAGTCAGCCTGAGCTTGATTGACAGATACATCCAGGTTCACAGTTTATTGGTTTCGGAGGAGAGAGCCAGATATGCCAATTTAGACAGGAAAGTGACAAAAAAGTTTCCATCTAAATAGAATAATTCTGCTTCTGGGAATTCTCAGCTGGGGAGAGGAAAGAGTCAAGCTCCTCGTTTTTTTTTTTTTTTTTCGCTCCCACCCCCTTCTTCCTTTAACAAGGGCTGTGAATGACAAACATATACGACAGTTAGGGGCTGACAGAACATCAGCTTTTGATGCTTCACAGGGGAGCTATGAAATAAACAACAGGCAGAGAAATTGAATTACAAAGCAAAAAGGGGGTCTCTCCTCGTGGACCCAGAGGCATCAGAGTGCACCAAAAAACAGCTCAGCTCAGTGTGTTTTAGAAGAGCTTATTTTCTATCTTTACATTGTTAAAATTTGGAGGAATATGCACAGTGTGAGTATTCTACTAAAAAAAACTTTGGTAATATTTTAATTTAATATCATATCACTGCTATCCATGCAGGACCAGAGGGTAGAACTCTCTTTTTTCCATTAAAACAAGATTAAAAACAGTATTTGGACCAAGAAATGAATGTCTGAATTAACAACTGAAAAGCTCAACAACTGTATTATATGTTCCCATTCTGTCTGACATCGTTTCATATGTACATACTGCTTTATCGTGTTCTCCCGCAGCCCCCAAATCCTTTGCAAATCGCACAGCGCTAATCAGGGACAGTGTCCACTTGTTGTAAATCAATAATGATATAACTAAGTCATACAAGGCGGCAGCGGCGGAGGGATTACGGAGCGAAGAAAGAGTGAAATAAGCTCTAAGAGGGATTTCATGCATAAATCTCTCCCTGCAACTTAGCACAAATTGAATTCAGGCACACTGCTAGAAAAATTAATTCAGCTTTACAAAGCGAGGAGAGGTTAAACACTTTATGTGCTGCTCGGTGATCCGAATCATGGAGAAAACATTTAGAGGCATTCTCACTGTAGCCCCCCCTGTGCACCATGTGATCTTTATACCTGGAAAACAAATACATTTATCTCAAAGTAGTCTCATTACCTACCTGGATTCATTCTGCCAGTGTTTATTTCAACAGGCTTTTTTTTTATCCATTGAATTATTTGTCACGTCAAGCAAAAGTTGTAAACAACACTTAGCATGTAACACTTCATTTTAAACTTGAATAAGAAGATCCCGCACTCTGCTGTATCCCAGCATCATAATATATTGGTTCTACTTACAGTCGGTCAATCTAGACCTTTGTCATGAGTATATACATTAAATTAAATCATTAAAATACTCTTGACGAAAGTCCAGAGGGACCGAATCGTGATGCTGAGTAAGAGCAGAGTGCTGTATCTTCTTTTTCAAGACTCAAGTTATACTTTCCAACACACCTGCATCTGATAAGTGCAGATATTTCCCCTTAAAAACACCTTATTTTAACCTTTTATTTAGCATTAATAAGCCGTATATAAACATTTTACACACTATAATATAGTAGTAAGCAATACTAAACTTTACAACATCAGTGAGGCCATTCTGGGTCAAAGTTATGACGTCCTCTGGCGTGGTTTGGTTCTTTTTGACTCCTACTTCATATATATCAGCGAACAGCTCTCTGAAATAGCTGATCTATCAAAATGTAAATTACCGGTTATTATTAGAATTATTTTAAGGCACTGTGAATCAGCTAAAGCTCTGGATTTTTAGGTTATGTAAATGCAGTGATAGAGACAGAATCCTGTGAGTCTGCGCTCAATAGATGATGAGGTAGTTTGAAAGATGGGACATTTCATACACATCACTATGAGGATCTTCTGAGAAACATTTTCTTTCCATTTTGTTGTGTTTAATTTGATTCTACAGTCCTTAAAAAGTCTTAAAATTTTCAGTGTTACAACAATAAGGCCTTAGAAGTCATTAAATAGTCTTAAATTTGAATTTGTGAGGTTTTAACTGCTTCAAACATTTTATCTAATTTAATTTAGCCATTTTTTAATGTCTTGTTGTGAAAATGAGTGAAGCCTTTCTTTGTAAAAGTCCACATTTCTAATGTTACAGATCTTCAAACATCTATAATCCTGTCATTTTACCTCACACTTCAAGTTGTGGGCAAAATGTAGATTGACTTAACTCCTACATAACACCTACCTCTGCACAAGACCGTATATATACTACTTGCCTGCAATGCTTATATAAGTGTAACATGATTTGTTCAGAAATTTGTACTAAATTTGTTTAAAAAGTGTCTTGAACAGGTCTTCAAAAGCATTAAATGTAATTGTGTGATACCTGTAGACACCCTGCACACCATATAATGTTAAAGTGTGTACACCTATAACCCTGAAATGAAATTTGTCATGCTCAGACCCTTTTTGAATAAACAATAAAAACCGTAGACTTCAAGACTTATAATATTTATCAGCTTTATTATTGATTTTTTTTTTAAATAATATTTTTTATGGTGCTTTATGGTGATTTTTTTTAATGTAGAAGGTTTATTTTTTTGCAAAGCAACTTTTATTTTTTTCCAAATAAATGTATGGTAGGAAAAAAGTACATTGAATAGTGCAGTGCATGAGTGAATGTACTCAGCTACTTTCCACTACTTGTGTTTAAAAATATTAAGTGTTTACTCAGGTTTTGAATAAAGTGTTACCCTTGACATAACTCAGTGTCAATGTATTGGCAGATGAATGCATATCTTTTGATAGATGCTTTTTGCATTTCATAACAGGGACCAAATTGGGTTAAAATTTAAGACACGGGACCTAGGCGGGACTTAGGCTCATTTAAAACAACTTTTCAGAGTTTTGTTTTAAAAATTTGAGCCACAAAAAAGGATTATTTTCACATTTTTGTCACATTTTGGTATAGAGTCCAAGCTGACCTCGTCAAGCTGCTTTTTTGTCCAGCCATCAGTTGCAAACCAAAAGGTATTCAGTTTACACTCACACTTGAGAAGTTGAAACCAGTGCATTTAGCTTAATAAATAACTTATGACATTAACCAGTTATCACACACATTGTCAATTACTCTTCTTTCAGCTCTACTCCAGATACTCAGAAACACCATGCAGCCCTTTTTTTTGCGTAAAAGATTTCAGACACTTTTATTATTGTACATGTGAGACCAGCATAATGAAAGTGATAATACCCATGAACATGAAAGACATTTTTTCTTACTGTATTTACAGAGAAGTGTCTTCACATCACACACAAAAAATCCTTCTACAAAATGAACCATTTGTAAATAACATAACAATTAAATAAACTCCACCTACCTTTAGGTTTACAGCTGAATATGCATATGATGACCATCTCTGCACTGCATAGAATTTATACATATACTTTTCCTCATGAACAACGTGGGTTTTTCCTAATAATAATAATAATAACAATAATAATAATAATAATAATACTGCTCTCATGATGCATATAGGCGGCCTGTAAATAAACATTAACAAGAACTAAGTCTTTGGCAAATGCAAATACATTCACTTGACAGATGAAGAAACCATCGTTCCAGCTTGATTCAAAGAAATAACTTGGCCTGAAACATGTGAGGGAGCTGAAGTTAGGAGGGAACATGTTTAAGGCATTTAGCTGAAATCGTCGCCCTGCTTTTTGACGTTATTGGAGTCGCCAGGATCGGAGTGAATCTGGCTTCAAACTAGACGATATGATACTGGTTTGACTCGGGATGGCTGTTGTATCCTTTTTCTGTGGTTGAATGCCAAAGACTTAATCAACTTAAATATAAAATGTAAGCTGTGAGAACATAGTAGTGCACGTCAAGGCAGTGACATGATGGGCCTTGAATTACAGGGAAAAAGAACTGTGAAACTGTAAGTGCCTTTTCACACTGAGACTTATTAGACTTACAGTCAGTTTCATGACATAAAGCAAACATATGCATCATCATTTTTCTGCATAATAACGCTCCAGTGTTGCAAACCTCCAACATAGTGCAAAATTAACAAAAAACACAACAAGGTTTTGCCTGATGACCTCTTGTATCCTGACAAAGAAGAAATAGTAAAACACTAGCCAAGCAGTCTGCAGTTTAGTCGTTACGAATTATAAAAATGAAATAAAAAAATCATTTTAAGAATATATTTACTAGTTTCTTGAAATCTTGCAAATAGCGGGCCATGGTGATATATTGTCATGGCTCCCACTATTTTCACATGGATGTTTCTTTATTTATTTCATTTTCATTTTTACATCTTGATTGTGTATCACAGAGAACATGTCCTAATCTTCTCATGGCATCAAAAGCGATCGATTTTACTCATGCTGGATGTTTGGTCGGTGACTGTTCAGATGGATAAAAACATACGTTAGCCTGCCACAGCCTGCGTGTGCTGCCGCTAATCTCCTCTGATCTCACTGCGCTGCCGTCTGAATCGGAGTGGGAGACGAATGAAAACAGGAACAAAAAAAAAGGCTGCTGCTACATTTTAAGCTCCGGACAGCGTCCCTGCTGAGAGCCGCCAAGAAAAGGAATGTACAGTATTGATCCGTGATGGGATGAGACTGTGACGCTGCCACAGAAGGGAAAATAGATTCTGATATTTTTGTTTTTCAGTCTTTTTCTTTTTTCATTTTTTACTGCAATTAACCAGTTTTCATGGTGTGTGTAGTGACTTCAGTGTCTCTGATGATCTTCTTGTAGTTTTTTTTTTTTCTTTTTCTTTTTTTTTTGGCTTTGAGTGTCCAAAAAAAAAGCTGCGAGGAGGAGAGAGGGAAGCAGTCGTCTGGAATCCCCTCCAAAAAAACGTTAAGTTTCTCATTGTGTGAGCCGGGGAACATTTTATGCGCAGTTGCTCAGTGTCCAGTGGACCATGCCGCTCACACCGGGGCAATATGGAGGCTAAGGCCATGGTCCTGCAGGTTGATTTGGTTTCCATGGTAACTAGTGACGGTCATAGGCAGTGGCAGCAGTGGGAGGGGCGGAGCCTCTCGATGCGGCACTATAATAATAAGGGGAACCTGAAAGTTAACAGAAGAACGAACCATTTGAAACAACAACAAAATGCCATTTACCAAATGTATTGTATGGTACTTCAATGTTAATCACTATGTCTGGTAAAATATGGAATCAAACCCCAACCATAAAACCTTCAACCATAAAATCAACAGCACTAATATCCTTTTACTGTCACAGTAGAAAAAGTTACCATATTTATCACGGTGAAATTCTGGCAATCACAGCTACCAGTTTTTACCATAAAACAACATTTTTCTTACAGTAAATTGATTATAAGCTTTTGTTTACACATTTTTCTAAGCTGAAAAGTTCTTTTATGTAAAATGTTAATGATTAATTGACCGTTAGCTAAGCCTCAATCCCTTAGTTACTGTTGCTACGCTTTTTCCCGCTCTTTCACAGACACATAATGCAGTTTACAATGACAACGGAGGCAGTTATCACTTGATTTCTTTTATAATTTTTGAAACAAAGCGTCCATGATTTCAGACAAATGAGCAAGTTTTCCATTTCTAGCCAGTGTGGGACAATTGTTTTTTTTTTTTAATCAGATGTAGCTAGCTAGCTAATTAAGCCAACGTTAATTCCATGACTTGGCTAACAACGGCATCTCAATTTGACTTGTTTTAATTTTTCTAGCAAAAGTGGTTTTAAGGTGATAATCTTGGTCTAAAGTATGTAAATATGAGGGTAACATACAGTACATAATATTGTGCTAAAAAGCTGAAGCTGAAGCTACATGTTAGCATCCTCACCAGTTGATGACTTTAAGAAGACGTTCAGACATTTATTTTGTTCTAACATAAATCTGTTTGGTTGCTTAGCTTACATTGTTTGTAATTTGGTGCTTTCAGGATGAGGACTAACTGATGTGTTTGGCAAATGTTTAGCTATTTTGGTAACAGATACATGTGCTACAGCCAGAGTTTGACCAAAAACTTTCGGTGTAGTACCTTTAGAACCAAAAGTTACCCGTACGAACATGTACCTAGACCCTAGATCCGTTTAGCATTTCCACCTTAGACAGCACTCTTAAATGTACGCTGTATTTCCTTTTTACTGGTCATACAGAGGAACATCTGTACCTCGTCTATCGTCCACAGAATGGATTGCACTGCGTTATTTTCAGAACAATAAGGAAGGGGCTGCAGTGAAAGTCTCTCTCAATGGGATATTTAAAAATAGAGGGTTTGTGCATTGAGTCCTTCTCAGGCAAGAGCAGTGATATAGTACTGCCGGAGCCCACAGGAACAACGCTCTACCATGTTTTTTTCTCCAAGAGAGGAAATAGATGTCGCAGTTGAAATTCATAAACAGTTTTTAAACGTATAAAGATCCAATTGTCACTAAAGCTGAGAGACAATAAAAGCAAATGAAATGGTCCAAGTTGTCATACCGACATTTAAGGTGTGTTGACTGAGTCAGGTTGTCAACTCATGCATTGAGTAACATGCAAGAAAATGTTCCACCTTAAAAGTTGGCGGTGCTGCCGGCAGTAGCCTTTGCACAGCAGGGTAAATGAAATTATTTTTTTTTAGTCTACAGCTGCTGCTGCAGGCAACAAAACATCCTTTCATTTTATAGTTTATTAATGTAAGAAAAACTTGCCGCAGTATGAACAGTGGTTACATGAGCCTCCAACCAGCCACAAATCAGCCCTGAGCAGAGTGACTGTTCTCTACTGACCAATCAACGGACGACAGTGTTTCTAGGTCCACCTTTTAGTACCAGATCTGTGTGCTAGGTACCCCAACAGAGGGGGGATCAAATATGGGGACGGTATGGAATGGTTGTAGTGGTACCATCCACAACTTTTCACAACGAAAACTGGAAAATAATCGTTTTAATGTGGACCGAACTTATCTGACCTGAACTGGACTGCTTGGTGGAAACGAGGCTTAGCGTTAGCCTTTAGCCTGATGGCATTCAAGACCAGCTTTGACATATTGGGTCTGCTAATCATGACCTTATTATTTATTTATTTTTTTATGTAACCTGTAACCTCACATAATACTGCAGTAGGTTTATGATGTGCTCCTGACTTTAGACGTTACTACTGTAAATAATTAGGTAGTTAGCAGGGCATGCTAACAATTGAAGCTCAGGATACAGCTGATAGACACACTATTAAATCCATTCCTCACATATATTTCCTTTATGCGATTTGTTTTGTAAAACCTGGAAAAATACCCTCCAGTTTCTTGAAAGGCAGAGTATCGCTGTTATTATGGCCCCTATGAAATCCAAAGCTTCTAGGCCTAGTTACGGCTGCTAAGGCTACAGCTTGACAATCACCATTTTGGGGCGGGGTTTAGCAAACGGTCAATGAATCCAGTTTTTCAGTCTCTACTCACTTAGTAATGCTGGGTTGCTGAATCGCCAGGCGTCGTTGTAGGTTGTGTACTGTGGGTGACTGTAGGGGTTCCCCGAAAACTCACTCCCTGCAAAACAAAACAACAAATCAATTAGCATTTCAATGCGTCAAACCATTACCCCGTTCACATGCAGTCATTTCTCGTCATTCAAAACAGGATGCAATTTGAGGGGGAAAATGATAGTCATCGATGTGCGACCAGTCAAGCAAGTAATTTATTTCTTTTTCATTTCACTTAAGTTATGCAACACTGAACAATACAGGATGTGACACTGAAGGCGGCTTTCCCTGTCCCATTTATGGATATCTACCCATTCTTCTTCCTCCACTATATTCCAAACCGGTCTAATAAATACAGAGTGGTAATAAACAGTTTCATGCATACATTTTTGATATGCTGCAATAAATCCCGCAGCCTTTCTTGGAGGAATTTTTTAACATCTCCAATCTGAATCCCCTCCGGTCTGAGCCCTGGTGTTTGGTGCGACAGAATTTCATTGCAGGAGGAACTAACTTGGAGCATGTCAGTGAGCACTGCTGTTGGTTCAACACGTTTCTTTCTTTTACGAGACAATAAAGGCTGGATTTTATATGAAGCTGGTGAGAAATGGCTTTGCTTTAACAGTGTTTTTGTGCCTGTCACTAAATCTTAGCGGTTGTGTATGGGATGAATGGGTTGTAACACAAAACCACAAGCCATGGGATTAAGGCCCTCATCTTTTGCTTTGTGCCACATAAGAACAAATGGAAAGTAAAAGTATGTTTGACTTGACGCTTTTCCACTGACATGATTTAACAGTTTTATTAGTTAAGATCCAAAAGTAAATCCGGGCTGCACCGCCACTGGGTGCTACCACATCTCCCTCTGTTTTTACTGGTAGCTGTTAAACAGACTCAGCTGTTTGCAGAAGTATGTCAAAAAATGTAAAGTCTCTATATATTTTTTAAATAGCTTTTTATGACAGAGGCAGGAAGAAAAACTAGTTTATTCAGACGGAAAAGCCAACGTAAATTAATCAGAAAATGTTGAGAAAACAGATCTGAATCAAAATACACATGGTTACAAAGCATCATGGGATACATATGGCAAGTTTTTTTTTTAATGCTAATAAGTGTAGTAGTGTATAAGAAAATAGAAGAATGTTGTATCTCACATTTTCAAATGGTCACACTACCCAAATTCCTAAAAACATTTTTAAATCTCCTTATTTTCAACAAAATAAAGACATTTATATCTTAAAATCTGGACAAAAAATCTTTGTAATTTTAGCTAGGGCACCTAAGCACTTGTTCTTTTTTCCAAGACCTAATTTTGAAGGTTAAAAAAATATATATTTGCCATTTTTCAAAGGTTACTTGCTACTTGAGATTAAAACAAATCGCACAGTTAATATAACCCTCTTGGTTGGTCTGAGGTGATAACAAACCTCGTCATTGCAGCCCTTCATAAAGGAGAAAAGAGGAGCAGCTAGAGCCTGTGATGGGTTGTGTGATCGGTAAATGATATGCAAACACAGGACACACTCCACTGCTTTCCCCCTTCCATGTGGTTTAATCACACCGAAGCAAAATGCCGGCTGTGGTTTGGTGAAAATGCGTGTGGCGATGCTGGAGCTGGAGAAGCGTATAAGCCCCGGCACCAAAACTGCATCCCTGGCAGTGAAACACGAGCCTGACCTCCTCAGAGAGACAGCGATTTGAATATTTACCAGGCTCCCATGCCTCTGCCTTTTGACCCTTAACTGTTTGCTGTGAACCTGAACTGCAGGTTAAGTAGAGGAGGGGAAGGGGATATGCTTTGGAGCGCAGAGGCTGGGGAGGGCTGCTGGTGCTGTTTATCGACGGCCGGTGCGAACGGCCACGCAGGGAGATAATGAGCCAATAAGGCGGAGGGGAAAGCAGGAAGGAAGGGAGAGCGACTGTCCTCTCCCCTGTCTCTGATCACTTATTCAGCCTGTCTAATCCAATCATACACACAGAGCTAATATACGGATGTGCGTGCCTCTTACTCTGCAGGTCAATGTTTATCGCCTCTCCGTGTAATTTGGCGCTAAAGTCTCTCCACTCTGCTTCTATAGCTGCTACACCTGTTCATTTTGAGGGCGATGCCACCTGTTAAATAGACCGCCTAATGGCAATATGAAGCGGTGACGTCGTCTCTCACTCACCAGGAACCATTCCAGCAAGCGTGGAGGTCGGGTAGCTGCCCTGGCCTGTGGGGGGAACGTGAGGGGGGTACCCAGGTAAGGTTGTGTTGGCCATATCCCGACCTGCAGAGACAAAACAAAACAGAACAAAAACACTTCATCAGTGCTTTCCAGTGTTAACTTGTGAGCATTAAAACAACATGTCTTGGACCAAATATTGCTGTGGAAGAAGTCCTTTACATCCTTAAATACAAGTAGCAATACAGCATTGAAAAAATACTTTCTCACTAATGTACTTATTGTTTAAAAATAAAAGCAAAAATACTCATCATGCAGATTGGTCCCTTTCAATGGAAGCCTATTTTTACCAATGTGATGAACACCAAATACCCTATAAGTCATTTTAATGAGAAACTTTAACAAAATAATGACCAAGTATCTCAAAATAATGACCTAGTATTGAAAATAATGAGAAACTTTGTTTTACAAACTCATTATTTTGAGAAAGTTTCCTATTGTAATGACTTACAGGTTTTTTTTTGTCATCCCAAGGCTAAGTTTTCATCTTATATATTCTTTTACTGGTAGAAATGGGCTTCTATACCTCTCAGATTGTCAGTTTTATTATTATTACTGATACATATGATGATGATGTAGCAGGCAGAGTTGGGAATAATTCACCCACTATAGTATTGGTTAGTTAAATCTATACAGATGTCTCATATTTTACTGAGTTCATATTTATAATCTGAATCGTCTTATTCAATTTAAGTGTGTAACTATGGCTATCAAATAGAAATAGTGAAGTAAAAATATGTCTTGGAGATAAGGAATAATTACAAGTACCTCCAAATTAAACTTAAATGGGACCTATTGTGCTCATTTTCAGGACCATGCCTGTATTTTGGGTTTGGTAATGTTCAAAAACCAGTTTATTTTCCTCACACTGTCTGTGCTGGAGCACCTGTATTCACCCTCTGTCTGAAACCATTTTAGTGCTGTCTCTTTAAGCCTCCCTCCCCAAAAAACGAATATACCCTAATTGATCAGCATTTCTGGGTCTTCCACATCTCATAGTCTCTACTCTGTCATTGCAGCCGGGGGAATAACTGTTACAGAGTACAGCAGCTTTTTACGATAAAAAAAAATCACCAACAAAAGCTCCTAAGCCAAAATCTTCACAGCCAAACATGTTTCAGCAGAAATATAAACTGAAATCTGAAATGAAAATCAGCATCCAAGATCACATGCATTCTTGACGTTAGCTACATATAGCCACATGTAGCAGTGTACTTGGAGCAGGGGAATGACTGTAACAGAGTATAGCTGCGCTTTATACCGTAAAAAGTTCCCAATAAAAACTTCTAAACCAAAATCTTCTCAACTGAACATGTCCCAACAGGAATATGGTCCAAAACCAGGGAAAATGACCAACATCTGCAACCAAAACTACATTTTTCCCTTTCGTATTCGTAATTTCGTAGACTTTTTCATTGGCATTCTCTTGTTTAGGAAGCTATTCTTGGCCTACTTCCAGCATGTTTATGTGTGCACGTAAAGCAAAGCGTTGAAAATAGCTATGCTATCCATTCACAAAACACGTTTTTATTGCCTGTACCAAGCGTATATAGCTCCTGATACATGGAATCTTCTGCAGAGGTACTTAAAGTAAAGTCTTTGGTTCCTCTCGGCTGTTTCAAAGCTCCGCTACAGGATTTTTGTACACAATTTTCTATATGTTGGTGTCACAGTGCATCTCAGCTGGTCTTTGTAATCATGTGTAGATGCCTTTTTTGCATTTTTATGGTTCATTTCTAGTAAACATTAACACACTCTTTGGCTTTTCTTTTTAGAAATCTTATTTTGTATTTTATTCTGCTTGTTTTAGAGTAGTACAGTTTTACTCCATATTTTTGATCTATGTTGTCCGTCTGTAACATATATTGCTGCCTGTCGCGGCCAGCACACCCTTGAGAAGGAGATTTTTAACCTCAAGAGGTTTTTGGTTGGATAAAGGTTAAATAAATTAAATAAAATAAAACAGAAATGTTTCCCTGATGTTAGCATGTAGCTACATGTAGCAGCTGGGTATGTAAACACTTGCAGTAACGTGCCTGGAGCAGATGACCATTCAAAGAAATCCATCATGAGCTGAAATCAGCTTGTCTTGAAAGTTAAAACAAAATTTTGTAGACAGTATTCAGTACAGTCAGAAGCCTAAGGTTTTTGCTCACAGGGATTATTCCTCCATATGTTTATGAACATCCTCCATTGTAATATTATGTATATGACAGTAAATAAGGAAAGTAATAGGCACCCTTTAAATACAGTGCTTAAGTAAATGAGCTTTCAATCTTTGCTTTTAGTGCTAAATTCCAAAATGCAAAACAGCTCCTGCAATTAATTTACACTAAAAACATTTCACCTCTTTTGAGAAAACTACAATGTGAACCTACAATGACATCATGACTCATCACCACCACTTCAAGTCAGTACAACTCCATTTTCACTGCATGTTAGAGACACTCGACAAACATCTCATGGAACGTAGTGCCGTTTAAACCTGTTACTAAACTCCAGAAGCCATCAGTCTGCCTCTCTAACAGTTAAACTGGAAACAAGACAACAGCTGCTGCTTTGATGCAGCTGAACACTGGTCGCATAAACATGTCTCCTCATTACACAGTTCAAACTTTTCTAAATATGGCAGCCTCTCTCTTCTCTTCGCACACTGGCCCCTCTGCGGAACGTCACCCGTCCGGCTGCAGATATTCAGCCCTGTAATTGAGAGTGACGGTTGGGTTGTCCTCGCTGGCCACAGGGACGTTTGCACAAAACGGCACGTAACCCCCAATCTGCACAGGGGCCGGGGTAAGAGGGGCCCCTGTTATATTGTCAGCTGTGAGGGCCACTTGGACTCGGAGGGAAAATCATCTCCCAATGGAGCGTTAATGAGGGACTAGTGGACAGAGATGCATCAGACACCACAAGAAAACTGTTGTGCATGTTGTAGCCTTCACAGAACAACTCTCAGCTACCTAAAGGGAAACTTTAGATTTTGCATTTCTCTTGTTTGCCATAGAAAAACGTGTCATTAAGTCAAATCACAACCTTTTGGAGTGTAGAAATACTGTTTGCATGCTTAAAAATCGGTCCAGACTAAAGTATTTTTCTACTTTTTGTCACATACAGTACAAAGTCAGGGTGTGATTGCTACCTTATTTTGGATAGTTTTGAAAAATCACTGTAGCATGTGACAGTATACGTAGTCTTATTATGATATTTGCATCTATTGTTGTAACACTGATGACCTCTTTGCTAGTGTCACTTAAAAAAGATATTTTAATTAAAAAAAATAGGTAAATATAACTCCTAAAATAAAGGAAATTAATGTAAATGAGATTTACAATGTATGCACATGGCAGAGAAAACCCAAGTGCTTATGTCATCTCTGGGATATGCAATGAAAAATGTGACGCAATAGAACAAACAAACAAAATAAAATATGAAACAATATACAACTCTACAAGTAAAACTACTGCAACACTTCACCACTGTACAAAAAACACATTCATCTGTCCAAATATTGAAAACTGACTCTTGCCACCAATTAGCATTGCTAATGAGAGCATAAAACCACGGGCAAATTTAGATATTGACTTAAAAAAAATCCAATTCATACATGTGCAATATCATGAGCAACTTATTTGTTTAATTGAGGGTGAGCGAACGAGCCCTCTGGGTATTGAAGTACCTGCTACTACAGGCTGGCAGGCATACTGGCTGCAGTGGGGGCTGCAGAGGAGGGGAGGGGGGGCGCAGGGAGTGAAACGGCTGGTGAATCTGGTGAAGAGGCAGGGTGGCAGGCCTGGAGGTCCTCGAGACTCAGGCCTGCCAGGGAGGAGGAGGGGGTGGACGGAGCCATGGATGCTCTGTATAGCCATTACACTAATTTTGGAGAATAAAATAATCTACAAACACGTGTGAAAATACTCAAATTAGAGCAACAAGAATTGTTTTCAAGGCTGTCATCATGTGACATTTTTATTGGCTAGTTTTAGATATCCCCAGTGGCAGAAAGCAACACAGTGCATTTATATAAGTACGGTAAAAGTTTTGTTCTTTTAATAGTACTAGTGCCTTTAATATTCTGCTATTTTTCAATATATTTCTGAAATATTACTCTTTTTACTCCTCTAAATCTCTTTAGAGCTACAATTACTTTGCAGATTAAGATGTTATATACAAACATGTTGTATGATCTGTTAGTTGAATATGATCCATTCCTAATTTTATCATCATGGCTTCACGCAAGGTCAACAGAAACAAAATAAAACTCTGGTTTATTTGAAATAAACCGTTAATTCACTCAGTTCAGTGTGAAAATATGACACTCTATACACAGTTAAATTACTGTTTATTTAAGTGGAGTCTGGTGAGTTTGGTGATTTTAGTGCTGTTTCTAGGTAGCTCTGTAATACTTTAATTGGTATATCACTTTTAAATGCTGGTAGAATTGCAACCAAATAAGATAGAGCAATAATTCTTTTTGCATATAAAACCTGGGGAGTTACACTAACATGTCATGCATTCATCGTATCCCAGAGCTCTGTTTCCTTGCACTAATGGGTTTGTAGAAATCCAGTAAAAAGCACACACACAACTAAAACATTATAATCCAGACTGCGGATATTCACAGCACTTCCTACGTCGGAATAAGCGTCATCACGTTGTGAGCATGAACTGAATTTCTTGTATGTATTTAGAAAAATATGTGAAAAAAAAGAAATTACTTTTTTTTAGCAATTTATTTCGTTAGTATGGACATAGGTCGATACATAATATAAAAAATTTGGGATATGAGGGTTGTATTGATTGATAGCATATTGAACTACCCCAAAAATGGCACTACAGCATGTACATATGTAAAGATATGCTCTGGTGGACTTGTTCTATGGTAGGTCATAAAGGGTTAAACAAAAAAGGATCTTCCACTATCTCTGTAGGATCCTTTCCAGAAACTGTCAGACACTTACAGTTATAATCTGAGCCTGTCAGTGGCAAAAAAAAAATCACTTTTAGTGGGCGTTTAATTTAGGGTGCACAAATGCCCTGAGCAGATACATTGCGGCCTGTTTTACCACTGCCGGCTGCAGGCCTTTTGCTCAATACTGGACCAATTTTAAACATTGTTGCTCCCACTTAGACATAAAAGCATCGGAAAATAAGGTCCGAGTTGCAAAAATACTAAAGTTCCCCTTTAAGTATATTTTGCGTAAAAGACTTCTGCAGATCTACTTATTTAAATTTTTAACGCAGGACTTGTAGTGATGCGTTTTTCATTGTTGTAGTGCTACGTTTACTTAAATTTATAACCTGAATATTACTTATACTGCTACTAAAAAAGCTTTTAAAAGCAGCGCTTCCACTTCTGCATTAAAAACGTGCCTGTGTGTTAATAGAAATACCATCCTGTTGTCATAGAGTCACAGGAGTTGTTATTGGCTGTCTGTGGAGCAGCTCCAAGTTTGTCAATCTGAATAATTCTGTTTTTGGTTGAGCAACAAAGTCACTATATTACACAATATTACAGAATATACATATGGGACATCTATTTCGGAAGTGAATTCTACCTTAAAACACATGCTGAAAAAATGGCTTTTCCATTTGTGATCATGTATTGTACGATAAAGAAACTATTCAGCCCTCCTGCTCTCTATTATTTGCAAATCTCAGCACTGATCGCTGCATTGTACGAGGCCTGCTGAGATGTGACTTTTGGTTAAAGCGCCGAGACTGGAGGGCTGCGGAGTTAAAGAGCTTTACAGAGAAGAGTGAGGTCATGCCGGACCTTTCATTTATAATAAGAATTAGTTAGCCACAAGCCAGTGCACATAAGTCAAAGGGAGCCGTGGGAGTACTGTAGGTGGGGGGTCCAGCAGGGGTGAGGCCATTGTGTGTGTGTGTAGACATTGGTAACTATTGTCTAACTGTCTCAGCAAACACTGACCCCGGTCTTTTCTTCATTATTATTGCAGCAGCTACAGCAGTCGTACATGTTTAATAAAAGTAAATACTCTTATCTCTTCATTACCTCGCTTCAAAGAGATGAAATACATAATGAGCACAGGATCTCTGTGCCTTTACTGCGCAGTCTGAGGCGAAACATCGAGTTTGATCTCTTTAAAATGTGGCAAGAAATACAGGTTTTACCCAGAAAGCTGCTTTTATTTCAAATACTTCTTCCTCTTCAGATACTGATTTAGATCAGGGCTGCACTATTAATCGAAATATTATCCAAATTGCAGTAGCTTCACTATTTGATCAAGGTAAGTGTGTCAAAAACTACCAGTATAATGAAGCATTTTGGTGCTACAGAGATTCCCTGGACTGTAAATCATATTTCAAATGTAAGGGAACATGCTTGTCTGGTGCAGACCCTGTAAGAATCACACTGTCGTCATTTTCTTTTCTTCCTTTTTGGAGAAAAGTAAATGCGAAAATTACCATTCCCACTCAAATCACGACTCATATTGCAATCAGAGTATCTGTCAAAATAATCTCAATGTAATTTTCTTGCATATCCTGCAGCCCTTAATCAGATTTTGTTTGTCTTACTGGTGGAACTGATCAATTTTTAAGGGTTCTCAGGTTGTAAATTTTACTCTCATACACCAAAGTCCATTAATATTTCTGCAAATTTTAATAACATTGTTGTAGGAGGTTTATAAAATTGCATTTTTCTAATTTGATGACATTGGCAAATGGCTTAGAAACTTTATTTAATGTGGGTCGGTCGCTTCTAGCCGATACCCGATCAATATTAGCCCTGATACCGATCCAAGGTGTTGGATCAGGGCATCGATATTGTCAACTTAACCCTCACTGGAGACTCAGTCTTCATTTTAACCTTAAATAGCAACAATAAAATACATTTTGATGTGCTTCTGCTTTATTTTTGGGAGTATATCCTGCAGCCCTTAATCAGATTTTGTTTGTTTTACTGGTGGAACTGATCAATTTTGAGGTCTTTAAGTTGTAAATTTTACTCTCATACACCAAATTCTGTTAATGTTTGTGCAGTTTTTTAATGAAATTATTATGGGAGGTTAATAAATTACATTGTTTTTACAATTGAATAACACTGGCAAATGGCTAAGTAACTTTATTTAATGTGGGTCGGTCACTTCTAGCCAATACCCGATCAATATTAGCCCTGATACCGATCCAGTGTGTTGGATCAGGGCATCAATACTGTCAACTTAACCCTCACCGGAGACTTCATTTTAACCTTAAATAGCAACAATAAAACACACATTTTGGTGTGCTTCTGCTTCATTTTTGGGAGCAAATGAGTAAAAACAGGAACTCCTATTTTATTTTTTTAAATATACAATAGCAAAAGATTATGCTTTTTAAAGGTTTGTATTACCCAGTAAGAGATCAGTCTATTGCCACCAGCTTCAGTTTTTCCCCGTCACATGTTGACTCTAATAATAATAATAATCGCGGCCTCTGTGGATCCTGTTTTTGTGTATTCCAGGATACAGTTGGCAGTGACTGCCAGCAGCTCTGTGACTGTTGCTTTATGTCCCCTTTAAAGCCCTCTTTCTGAGAGGCGCCAGTTCGGAGAACTCTCTGTACAGCAATGATAGCCTCATTAGCTGCTTCCTAGCCTTTGTTGTTTTTACAACAGAGATGTGTGTCCAGATTCTCATTAAAAGATGGGCTTCTTTATATTGTCTACTTCCTCTGACAGTCCCCTTAGATTGAACGCCAGCAAATCAAGCTATTTATTTTTCCCCTGCCCTCTTTTTTTTCTTCCCCTGCGAAAATCAATTCAAAGATTTTTTGGTTTGCTGTTACAAAAGCCTGTTGATTTCTGTCTTAATTTGAGAAGTGGCTTGTAACAGTCGCCGCTGAGCGGGGAATACAGCATTTCCTGCTTTTAGTTGGCCTTGAAATATCCGATTTTCACAGACAGCATTGTTTGAGTCTTGTGTTTCTGCTGCAGGTATTTGACAAACTGAGAAGAAATGACAGCGTACTGACAGCACTGCTGGTTAATCTGAACCACGCAGAGTGTCTGAAAACATCATACTACAAGAAGACAAAGATTCATGAGTTTTATGTCAACCCACAACGTGACAAGAAACTATTATTGTTGCATTAACATCAACTCCGTTTCTTAAAACACAAACAGAAAAGCAAGATGACCTTCTCTTTATTTGGCACAGGAACAAAGTCATTTGTGAATGACTCTTTTGCTTGCAAGAGTATTAAATTTAGCATGACAGGGACACCTTCATGTTTGCTACAACAACAACCAAAAATCTTTGACCTCCGTTTTCTAGGCTATATGCAGAATGGGGCAATTTATCACAAGCCAAAAAATCTCAGCACCCTAATTAATTACAACTAAGTAAAGAATGTTTGGAGAGCCAAATTGCTTTAATTCCCCAAACACCGGCTGAAAGTCATTCATTATCAAATGTGTGCTCAAAGGTTAGTTTGCTTTTGTGAAGACGAAATAAGCATTAATTTCGGAGCCCGGGCCCGCGTTTCCCCCTGTGGGGAGACAGGCGAGCGGTTTGTCATGAGGCCACACATCACTTACGGCAGGTTCGCTGTCTGATCTTTGCTCGCTGCTCACTGGACAACGGCAGGTCCTGATGCTTTCTGTGTAGTTCAGCCTGAGAGCACTCACTCACCTTAATTGAATGTTAAAGGGACAGTTCTCCCCAAAATCAAAACTACATATTTTTCCTCTTACCTGTAGTGCTGTGTATCAGTCGAGATAGTTTTGGTGTGAGTTGCTGAGTGCTGGAGATTGTGGCCATAGAGATGTCTGCCTTCTCTCAAATATAATGGAACTAGATGGCACTCAGCTTGTGGTGCTCAAAGCGCCAAAAAACACATCTGAAAAACTCAACAGCAATGTCTCTTTCCAGAAATCATGACCTGGTTACTCAAGATAATCCACAGACCTTGCTCTGAGCAGTTTCATGTAGGAACTATTTTCTTTCTACCAAACTACACCCGCCAACTGTATCACTGCTCAGAAGGAAGTGTGCATCTACTCATGGACGAGAGGCTCGTGCTCATAACAGCGTGAGATGTAAACATTAATGGCGTCCTCCTCGGCTGAACTGTAACGTTAGCTAGCTCAGTGGTGCTTGGTGAGCTAGCAATAAAATAGAATAGATTGAAAATGAAGAGATTACAGGTGCCACGCCATTTTAAAAACAGATAAAACAAGACAACCAGCTACAACATGACATATACACAGCTGTATAACCGGTATAATAGCAAATTATAAATAAAACCAATAAAAGACAGTGGTTTAAATATTGCACAGTGTAGATATCACACATGATTATTGTTGGTTTAGTGTTGTTACAGCCCAGAGAAAGAAACCATTCATTAGTTTAGCAGTAAATGCACACTTCCTTCTTCGCAGTGATACACTTGGTGGGTGTAGTTTGGTAGAAAGAAACTAGTTTCTACTTGAAACTGCTCACAGCAAGGTCTGTGGATTCAGGGTTTACGCAAGACTTTCTTCGATGGCCAATGTGGCTGTTGAATTCCAGCCATATAGAACGACTACCAAACATATGTTTTAAAGAGCCTTATAACGGTCTAAATCTAAACAACAATGAAACACTTCAAACTTTTAACTTGAAAATAAGCCAAATATAGAAACCACCACAACTAATCAGAGGTTTAGTGGCAGAGGCAAAGGAGGAAACGGACTCGATGTAACCGTAAAGTCCTCCATAAACATCTCCAGGAAATAACCAAGCCTACTATCCACCCTCTGCTTGCAGCAATGGAGTGAAGCATATCCCCAGTCTGATCTAGAAGTAGACTCGTTGTGTGTTGAAGGTCTCTTGGAGAATAATGATTCATGATGCCGCCACCTAACTATACCGAGCATGCTAAGAGGAAGACTGTGACTGCCATGTATGTGGCGTATGCTCTGAAAAGGCAGGGATGCACTCTGTACGAGGATAAATAAATCTGTCTGTAATTAAAATCCTAAAATCTAGTCCACATTATGTAAGTTTATACTAAAGTTTACAAGTTTTCTCGGCTATTAAGAGTGCTGTTAATGAAATTATTTATATATTTGTCATGTTTCCCCCCAGACATTTTGGCCATATATATTTTCATCTGCCGGACAACTACACCTGGATTATCTTGAGCACAGGGTCATAATTTCTGGAAAGAGACATTGCTGTTGTTGGTGTGTTATTGTATTGTACTGATGCTCTGCTGTTGCTTGTTGCTTTGCATGGCTTCTGTTCTACCTTGACAATTTCTAATTGCTGTAGTTACCGCTGCCTTTATGTCTTAATGCTGTCTTTGTCCTGTGACTTTTACCCCTTTTATTGGTTTCAAAACATCTTGCCAAAGGACTGCAGTTGAAAATTAGCAGGCTGGCTAACACTGGCACATTTACAGAAAAGTTGATTAATGTGTGTTGTCTTTTATAAACAAAATAAAGTAAGTAAAGTTTAATTTTCAAATGCATTTTCAGCACTACAATCAGAGTGCCATCTAGTTCCATTATATTGGAGAGTAAGCAGACATCTCTATAGCTGATATCTCAAACACTCGGTAACTCACACCAAAAAAATCTAAATAAATAGCGCTACAGGTAAGAGGAAAAATGTGTAGATTTGACTGTGGGGTGAACTGTCCCTTTAAGTGTGGATGGTTGTATTTGCTGGGTGAAGTTTTGTTTAGAGAGTTGATGGGAGCGTACAGGAGCAGCTGCTCGAGGAGGAAAAAGTGTCATTGACACGGGAGCTTTAAGCCTTCGGAGGCCTCCATTAACAGGCCCAGCAGGGAATATGTTTAAAGAGTCTTCAGTATGCAGTCACTGAGTGGAGATGTGTAAAACTCCCACTGAGTGCTCAAGGGAATCCGCTCAGCGCTCGGATATGGCTCTTCAGTCTGAAGCACCATCAAGAAAACAGGTGGGCTCTGACTAATTTCAGGAAATACAGAAACTCTCTATAGAAATAGTGGACAATTGGCCGTATCAAGGCCATCTCTCCATTTATTTCTCAAAATACACAAAAAAGTTCAGAGCTCCTCCTTCTGCTATTCATAAATTCACCCACGGCTCACACTATTTGAATTTTAAGCAGTTCGAATGAACAAGAATAAGAAGCACTTGAGATGAAATCCATCTCTCGAAGGGAATTCATCAAAGAAATTACTTCCCATATCAACAATAGAAATTACCTCACAATATGCAATTGTCCTATCCACATATTCATGGAACCCTTTGGTGTTTTTATGGGGTAAGAGGGACTATTTAGCAGGTAATACAGCATTAATGTGGAGGAGAGGGAGGGAGAAAAAAACTGTTTTAATGGAAGTGGCTTCTTGCCTCTGAATTTCGATGATGTGCACAATGCCCTTAAATCCCTTTCTTATTTGAGCCTGCTTTGCAGGTACTTCTGAGCCTTAATAGGATAAGCAGAGGACACAAAAGATTTCTATCTCTCAAGTCTTTCAGTTCACTGAGAATCCCGATCTCTGGCAATGAGCACTTCATGAATCATTCATTTTTAATAGATTATGCAAATTCCAGGACATAAAATCAACAAGATCAATAACTGCAGGCGTTTTAATTGGTGTTGGAAAACATTTTAAGGATGAACATAATCTCCAGTTCTTTCCCCCGTAAAGACACAATTAATTTGAAATTGGATCTCGGCCTAAATACTGCAGATAATTTACTACTTTTTGCATGGCTTAAAATTCCTCTGGTAGGCTTATCGCTGCCAAGTAAACTGTAATACTCAGCCATTAGAGAGACCACACACCTGAATATCACCTAATATCCACACAGGGAGCCACTGAGGGAAAACCAAGCAGAGGAGCCACTAACCAAATACTAATTACCAAGTGGAAGTCAGAGTGATGTTTGTTCCATTAGTTTGACCTCTGTATGCTTTATATCTCTGTGCCTGTGAGATCTGCCACCAGAAAAGGGCATGGAATAAACTTATAACATAAAGGCACAGACATAGGTTCAAGGGGAGACGCAGGGGACACGTCCCACTCCGTATTTACCACATGTGCATTTGTCCCCACCCGAGTACAAACATGAAAGTATCACAGGAATGGTACTTTAACGAAATTAAAAACATTTCTACTGTAAACTGATACAGAAAAGGAACAAAATTAAAGGTACAGTGTGTAGGGTTAAGGGGCATATATTGGCAGAAATTAAATGTGACATAATAACCATGTTTTCTTAGTGTATAATACACTCCGTCCTGTTGCACCGCCATGTTTTTACAGTAGCCCAGAACGAACAAACCAAACACTGGCTCTAGAAAAGGCCATTTGTATTTATGCGTCAACCTGTGTCCTCAGCAGCCCCACAGCAATGAGAGCATTTTTTTCTTTGTTTTTTACATTACATGTCTTTTTTCAGTGTTTTTACCGGTTTAAATGATCATTTATAATAATGTATAAAGGTTGCGTACACACAAAACGAGGCCTGAAAGAGGCGTATACCACTTCCCACGCAAAAGCTGTGATCTATAAAGACAGACTTGATGGGAGAAACTTTGACCCATGCTTACGAACACTTCCAGACAGGAAGCTGCTGAGATGGAAGCCTGATTGTAGAATATTTTTTGGCGCACACCATTCTTAGCTCTTGTTCCTACATACATTTGTGGTGTGGATCCGAGGCATTGTTTTTTAAATGAGAGGAGAGGAAGAGACCTCTGTGGATAATTTGGCTCCTGGTTAAAACCTCCTGAACGTTTTGATCTTAAGCTACCAGAGAAAAAACGTGAACACACATTAGGTGCAGGGCTGGCGGCCCATCTGCAACATGCCAATTACGGTAGGGTAGAGGATACACTGATTTGTAATGTGAAACTGGGTTAAATCAGCAGGTCTGTTTGTTCTGGAGAGGAAGAGACCTCTGAGGATAATTCAGCTCCCGGTAAAAACTTCCTGAACAATAAACTGTGAAGGAATTCTAACCAGGAGAAGTTTCAGCTGGATCTGCACTCCTCACCCCTAGACACCCCTGAATCTTACACACTGTTCCTTTAACTGTTTGATGCTCAAAATCTACCCCCAAACTTCCCATTTCCTCCCCAGTGTTGAAACAAAACCTTCGCCTTTCCACAGAAGCAAGTCATGTGCTTTCACAGGCACCCACACACACACACACACACACACACACACACACACACACATGGACACACACACTGGTATGCATACAATCCCATCTTTCTTCCTCTACATGTCTCTTTGCACCTGTAAAGCAGTAAGGAGACCCTCTCCAGTCTGCAGAGACCATCTAAAATATCCCAGGTGCAAACAAAGCCGCCTGCACAACCCGGCCTGCTTTTCTACGGGGGCCATCAGTGCACAAAGGACAAACACACACCTTTCTTCTCAGGAGGCCAGCCTTACAGGGGAAATCTACCTCCCACATATTAATGAGAAAAGGGCCCTTTCTTTTCTCATAAGAGCGCTTGGCTATCATTTGAGAAGGGGGGCTGCAGCAATTTTCAATCACCCTGTCCTCCCCCACGCAGAACTCGTTGCCTTTGATGGCTGCTGCATAATTATATGAATTTTAATAAAAGCTCTGTATATTAATCTCAGGCCCCCGACAGTCATCGTAAACTTTCAGTAAACTTAACCTTCTTCTTGGTAATAACACGGCAACAACGAAACAATATTTCAATTAGCCAGGCAGTCATTAACTGTGACAAGGAGAGGAGACGACGAGGAGGGGGGGGAGAGAAAGAGGGAGAGAGAGATAGGAGGGCGAAATAAATGATCATGGTGTTAGAGTTAGGCGGCAGAAAATGCCAGAGCGTATTTACCGAGGCACATTACTCGTGCTTTGAGACACACAAACTGTCTCCCGGCGAACAAATCACAGGAGCAACACAGCAGCAGCCAACAAGCAGTCAGTCCTGCATGGTGGCCCTCTCCTGTTTTTTTTTTTTCTTTGCGAGACCTTGCTCTGATACACAGTCATAGTTCTGATGTGCTGACACCCAAAGGTCCTTGTCCAGCGGTGACTGAACAGCTCGCCCCCTCCCTGCCCCACCCCACAATCTCTCTTATCGCCCTGCTTGCTCAGCAAAGAACCAGACGGAGGACAGCTGCTAAGCTTTTATCGCATCATTGTACCACCTTTTCAGCTCAGAGTGAAACGGTATTAAAAAAGTCTTCACACTTAACTTTTTGGTTTGCTTTTATTATCACATTTTCTTTTGTCAAATTGCACAAGCACTGTTTTTCCTCGATCTTTTTTACACTGTTAAAAACCCCCTCAGCTGAAGCTGTGGCTCGGCAGCATAAAGGCGTACTGTATGGCGCTTGATCTTACCTACAGGGTAGCTTTGCGACACGCTGGGGCCCAGGTCTGGGTTGGCGCTAGAGGATAAACTGGGCTTGACTTCGTCCAGGCTGGAATTCAGGGCAGGGAGCGAGTACTCATTAGCCTGGGAAAAGGACAGTTGAATCATTACACAACCAAACAATACCAAGATGGAAATCCTCCCTTCTCCTCCTCCATTAAGCGCTCCACACAGGCCTGTGCGAGTATAAATTTGTATGAGCGCATTGTGTGTGTGTGTGTGAGTGTGTGTGTGTGTGTGTTCAAGCTGCAGGGTGGCAGTTCAAGCATATCATGAATGTATTTTGGTATTGTCTGAGAGGAAGTGGGATTTTGAGATGAGTGAAAAGCCAAGGCGTCAGCTGGCCCTTTGTGCTTGACTGCAGTCCTACCCCTGATCAGCCAAGGGAGAAAGCAGTTCTGCTTTGTTACAGGCTCACCATGTGGCCCCTGTTTGAGAGACACCATTCACCTTTTTTTTTTTTTTTTTTAGCTTTTTGCTTTTAATTTGGAGTCGAAACCACCTTTAAATTTCATTACCTCTTATCTCTGAATAGAATCGCTTGTACAACCTGCACTTCTTGTTGCCATTTAGCTGTTTGTGCTTCTTGTGTGCGTTCAGATGTTGTGTTAAAGGACTAGTTCACCCAAATCATACAAAAAACATATTTTTATAACAAGCAGTAGCCTGTAATGCAGATAATTTTACGTGCTTAGGTTTGAGATCTCTGAAGCTTCCATTTCAACACTACTTTAACGATTCTGAGTGAAATGAGTGCATTTCTGCTGCTTTATTTTTTCAAAAAACATTGACAATTTTAGTGGGAAAAAAGTAAATAAGAATTAATTTAATTTAATTTAATAAAATAAAATTTTTGATACAGGTGCCAATGTGAAATCTTAGTGCTGATACCAAAATAATACTTTTTAAATACTTTAAAAAATTAACAAATTAGTTTATGTATTTATATTTTACTTATTTATTTTTTGTTTGTTTTGTTTTTTCATTTTTTGTTTTCTACAGGACCCCTTTATTCTTTTAACTGATAAAGCAAAACATCTTAAATGTTTCATGCTTTCTAAACACAGATGATATTTTTCAGTCATAAGTGCAGATTTCAGGGAGGACGGATGTGTATTTTGTGCCTCACCCCAATAAAAACATGGAAGTAGCAGAGGACATTTACTTTTATATAATTAAAGGTGTTTACACCCTAAATTGATGCAGAAAGGCACAAATTTGTGCATTAAAACTCATCAAAATGGAGGGGATTAAGTGTTTGACACTCAAAATTTTCTGGTGGAGGACCCCCAACTTCTTCTTCTATGTGTCACCCCCAATACTGAAAGGAAACCTTCGCCCTTGGTTTCATTTGGTGCCAAAAAGTGTCCTTGATAATCAACAGAAATGTGTTTCCTGAGTAGAAAGTAGCTCCAGTAAAAACAGGCACAGCCAAGTCTGTTTGGATGCAAATAAAGCCAAATGTTTCTTTTTGTTAATTTAGGTGAACTGACCCTTAAATTATAAAAAAACTAAATCTAAAAATAATCTCTTCCCAGCTTGTCCCTCATCGTCATGTTCCCTTTTGTAAATCCACTAAAAGACACTCATGGCAGATGCTAGCAGGTTTTTTTAATGAGATGAGACTTCCGGAGTCTGAGTGTTGACAATGTTTGTCCAAAGCCCAGTGTGAGCCTGAGTGACTCAGTGGGCCGCGCTCCCACAGGGGGACGCCCGTGACCCCGCTCTTGTCTGCCACTATCACCGATAAACTCTAATTGTCTGCTACAACTGTTCACTGGCACAATGTCGGATGTTTTCCTCTATTCTCGGAGGCTTCAGACGCCAAACAGACGTTTTATCATGCAGATAAAGGGCAGAAGGGGGAAAACTGAAAAGATAGCTCTGAAAGGGATGACCAAATGGCTAGCAGAAGTGTGGGAGGGGTGAATCCATTGAGTTTTGCATCTCCAGAATGGGTTTTTAATGCCTCGCTACAGAACCCAGACACTGGCTAATAGGGCCACAAAAAAAAAAAAACGTGAGGCACCCATGAAAGGGAAAGTGCTCTGATTAATATTGCATTAAATTAAACCTGATTTTTCTAGACTGTTCTTGGCCTCCTTTTTTTCCTTACTTGCCCTCTTTTTTAGTCTAACCCCTTTCCCTCTGCCTTTTAATACTCTCCCTGACGCTCTTTGTGATTGCAAGTCATTTCCAATTCGTTTTGGTATTGATCTTCCAGTAGAAATCAGTTTTGTAATTAGCTGCAAATTAGGCCCTCTTCTGGAGGTGAGGCCTGTCCCACTGATTTATCACCTGCGTAATTCGCCCCGATTGGAGAGAAATTAAAATGAACTCAATTAGGCGACTGCTTTTGCTTTATGGGTCCGACTTGTAGTTCGGTGGGAGAAATTAATAGTCTCTTGTTGTTTAATAGTATAATGAAAGTAAATAAAGGTTATCCATTGTAATAAGCCCAGAGCTTTTAATAAGCGGTGGTTTGTGGCTGTCGTTTTGGCGTGGGGGGTGGCTGGTCCCCAAATGCCTCTTAATTTTTGAAATGAGGATGGATGGCGAGTGTGGTTTTAATATCAGAACGAAGGAGCAGGAATACATGCTTTCATACGTCCGTTTCGTGAATGCACGTTACAATAACGGCAGCCTTCGAGACTGCGTCAGTCATTAAGCATCAAGATGTGACACAGAATTGGAAAATGAACAACAAAGGCAAGAAGCAGCGGTTGAATAACACAGCAAAAAAATGTGGAAAAATCTAGGTATTGATTAATTTCATGTTGCCTTACTGTTATTCTCAATTATAGGGGATACAAGGAATGTGTTTTTCATCACAAAATCAATAGTGTGTGGGAGTTTTCCTGGTGATCCCTCCAGCATTATACATGCTTGGTTGTAATCCAGTGCTAAGACATCTCAGACGTCTGTTTAATTAGCTTTCTGGGTATGGGAATGTTTGGGACAAAGGTGCTTTTTGTGTGTGTCTTTGAATCACAACCTGGTCATACAGTAATATGTGAAATGAGCACAACCTCTTCATGCCGCATTACGTGGCGGTGGCATGTATTGTGTTGAAATTATGGGCTGGCACAACAGTCACAGTGCCAATGGAAAGTCGGTTAGGATCCTTGGTTTTGGTTGACACAGAAATTCCTTGGTTTAGTCATGTCATGCAGTGGGCAGGGTGAGGTCATGACACCATAGGTAGCATTAAGACTGAGAAAGTCTGCATAGGTAGGATGTGGTGATGGGGGATGGGTTAGAGAAACACCAGACTTTCACCAGGAGATTGCTCTTTGTGTCCCATGTGAAACTAAAAGTCAACGTTGACTTATTTTACTAACAAACTTGCGTCCCTTACATACTTACTTCACCCAGTACTTAACATACATATGTCCTTTACATACTTGCATGCCTTCCTGATGTTCTTGCACCCTGCACATTACAAGTGTAGTTATTTTAACCAAAAGCATAATCTTTTTCCAAACCTAACCAAGTAGTGTTGGTGCCTAAACCCAACCGTGTCGGCCTTTATATGACAAACGTAGTTATTGTAACCAAAACCACAATCTTTTTCTAATCCTAACCTGGCAGTTTTGGTGCCTACACCCAACTGTGCCACACTGTATGTGATAAATCTAGTTATTTAACAGAAAACATGATCTGTTTTTTGCCTAATTCCTAGCGTGTCGCTCTGGCTGTAGCAAGCGTAAGTATTTAACCAAAAACATGATCTTTTCTTCAACTGACCTAGCAGTTTTGGTGCCTAAACCCGACCATGCCACCCTATACATAACAAACTTAGTTATTTTAACAGAAAACACAACCTCTTTCTAAACCTTACCAAGAAGTTTTGGTGCCTTAACCCAGCCAAATCACCCTATGCATAACAAACATAGTTATTTAAACTTAAAACACAATCGCTTTCTAAACCATACCAAGTAGTTTCGGTGCCTAATTCCTAGCGCGCCACTCTGGCTCTAACAAATGTAGGTATTGTAACTGAAAACATGATCTTTTTCGAAACCTTATCAAGCAGTTTTGGTGCCTCAATCCAACTGTGCCATCCTGCGTATAACAAACGTAGTTATTTTAACTGAAAACACAAGCTTTTTCCTAAACCTAACCAAGTGGTTTTGGTGCCTAAACCTAACCGTGCCGCCCTGTACATAACAAAACCCGAAAATAAAATATTTTTCTAAACCTATCCAAGTAGTTTTGGTGCCTTAACCTAACCATGGCATCCTGTGGGTAACAAACATAGGTATTTTAACTGAAAACTCAAGATTTTTCTAAACGTTATCAAGCAGTTTTAGTGCCTGAACCCATCAGTATCACCACCATGTGATTTAAACACAATACAAGCCACGGTCACGTAATGCAGTGTTCAGGGGTTGTAGTCATTTCAAGTATTTCTGTTAGGTCACAATGTTAATTCCCATTCATCATTCACAGTTTGGGTGTAGTAAATCATATGTGAAGAAAGAGCAGAAGTGTTTCAGTGCTACTAACCTGTTCAGGTTTGATGTGCTCCGATGTGGGGAAGACGTCAGGGTACGAGGGGCGTTCAAAGACCCGGTCCAATGCTTCCAGCTGCTGCTGGGTGAAGGCATCTGCCCTAAGGTGTTTCCGTAAACTCTCCACACTACCCTGAGAATCACTGTTTGGGCCAGAACCATCTGAACCATCTACAAGAAGAAAGAGCAACAATCGAGACACTGACCCCGGGAAGCTGGCCTTCACTTCAAGCTATAGCACTTTATATTCTCCTCATGTATTTTTCTGTACCACCTCTGTGGGGGATCTGAGGAGGACAGAAAGGGATGGTGTGCAGGTTTTCTCACTCCTTAATGGCTGTAGTGAGCCACTGGCTACATCACACAGGTTTTTCCCTGCACCCCCCCCTCCACCGCCACAGTAACACCATCATGATCTGAAAGCCCTCTGGTAATTGATGGATTACCATCACTTGCAAATATATACATGTTGTGGCAAGCATGTATACTAATGAAAGCAGCAGCAGCTAGCCCATTTTCATTCCAGCTAGAGGATTTTTTTTTCCTCCCCAAAACCCTCTCGGTGCTCGCTGAAATCAAGAGCAGTTTTTTTTTAAAGCACAATTTCCCTTTCACAATTCAATACTGCTTTCATTCTCTGCGAGTGTGGTGGTTCCATTTGGAAACAGCGGCGGAGGACAAGAGGCTGAATAAAATTGTACAGTCTGGTTCAATCATCCTGCTCTCCAAACACAGGAATTTTCTCCCGACTCCTGACCTGATTACCTGACTGTTGGGAGAAGGATGCCTTAGCTTTTCCCGTTGTCACTTGTGTGCGACGCTTTAAAGCCTTTACAGACCATCCTACCATACCTCCCTCCCTCCCTCCTCCCTCTATCCCCCCCACCCCACCTCTCCTGGCTGCAGTGTCTGTAGGTCTCCTCCCCGGATCCCAGAAAGCTTCAGCTCCCTTACAAATCTGTCATTCTAAATTTGCGGCAGATTATGTTCTCCCCTCAGTGGGAGAGTGGTGATATATGATATGCAAGGCCCCTATTGATTGCCTGATCTGGTGGCAAGAGGGAGCTGAAATGAACTTGAAATGAACATCATGCCTCAACTCATTGTGCGTATAATACTCTACTTAATCCCACATTTTTCTCTGCCATGGAATTCAATTGATCAATCATGTCTGTGTGATAGTACCATTTGGGAGGGTTATTGCCATTCTATTCTGCTGCTTGACCTTTTTTCACCGGCTGAGGCCAGAGGATGAACCCGACTCTCCCGTGAAGGAGCTATAAAAGAGAGAGAGTGTGTGTGTGTGTGTGTGTGTGGGTGTGTGTGTGTGGGTGTGGGAGTGTGTTTGACCTGAAATTGTGCTGATAGGTACAAAAATGTAGAGCAATAAATATCATGAGTTTGCCAACAATATCTTGTTAACTATTTATTCTGTTTTCACTGCACAGATGAATGCAGGACTTATTTACAAGCGATGCACTGATCCGATATCGTTATCAGTACTGTTATCAGTTTTGGCTGCGATGTAATGGATTTTGTGTCTTTGTTACTGTCATTATAAAAATCTAAGGCACTGATAATGAGGAAAAAATAGGATGTGCTGCACTGAGTGAAGGCTTTATATAGTTAGTTGTAAAAAAAATCAGATGCTCTTCAAGGATGGGGCGAAGAGTCACCAACATCTATGTATTAATAAAGGATTTTTAACCACAGTCAGAATGCCTGTATTATGGACTTTCACACTGAGCGAGCTGGCCAGTCGTAGTTTTTTTATCTTTAAAAATCGAAGGCGTTTGCCATCAGTTAATTCAGTCATGTCGAATCAGAATTTAGTGGCACAGTAATCCCAGTCCTGGTAAGGTAAACAGATTTTAAATTTAGGAAAAAGAAATCACTGGTACTTGGTAACAGCAGATACCTTGAATTGAGGTTCCGGTCCATTTTACCACAATTTTTCCAGTTATGTTTCCTTATATTATAACTAAATAAACAAAACATCTTCTACATTGTATGAGAGTATGTCACTCTCCAGTGAAAACCATGTAACGCCAAATTTTGTGACCTTTATACTTACTCCTTAAATATTTAAATCCATCATATTATCTCAAAAAATCCAGCTTAAACATGTTTTTTTAAAGGACACTGGTGGGTGCATTAGAATGTAAAAGATTAATTCAGTGTTTCCCACAGAACTGAAATCTATATATGCTGGTAGCTGACACGAGGAGGATGAGGGTGGGCCTCCTTTTGTATCATTCTGGTTTCATTCTGTGTCCCCTCTCTAAATTCTGAGGTTTTTGCAGGTTCATGAACGCAGCACAGGCGGAGCTCTTCATGATTTTATTTTTCCTCAGCAGCACTTTGTGGAGTTTGATTAGCAGGGTTGATAATTGATCAGTCGATCTGATCAGCGCCGATCAGATAAGATCGATGGACGAGAGGAGCAGCTGCGGCAGAACCTAGCGTGCTGCTGCTCCGTCTGTGCCTAGAGTTCACTCTGCACCTCAAAGTGTGGTGCAATGAATAAACGAACCATATATATATATATATATTCCAACAGTGCTGCTGATGAATGGTCCAGCCCAAATGTTGCCACAAATGTTGTGTGGGAAACCCTGTAGTTTGACATTATGGGGTATACACTTCTTTGCTGTTTTGGAGAGAGTTTGATGAGATGTTTGTTAAATATGAAGCTACAGTCAGAAGATGGAAAGCTTAGCATAGCATCATGACTTGAAACAGGGGGAAACAGCCAGCCTGGCTCTGTGCAAAGGTACAAAAATATTCTTTTAGCACCTCTAAAACAAATTTTCTCCCGTACTTCTTTATGCTAACCAACGATAAGCGTCTCCTAACATCTATAAACAGATATCTGCATGTGAATGCAGCATCTTACTCGGTAAAAGATTTTGGTATCGGAAGCGCACTGGCTTCCCTTTGTAGTCCGAGTAGTGTTGACCAATTGTGTTTGAATGAGCATGTAAACAGTCCGTGTGGAGCGCAAAAGAGGCAAAACACATTGACCCAAATGCAGTCTCCGAAACCACTGGCTATTGTCTGACGATGATAAAGCTTTTTATTAGCTTTTGTTTCAATGTATCTGCATTCATATGCAGATATCTATTTGTAGAGATTCCCCAGCAGCTAAATTATTGTCAGACAAATGGCTAATGGCTTCTCAGACAGTGTAAACCATGGCTGGTGCATGGACGAGAAAGTCTTGGCCCGGATATCCGCTGGATCCGGCAGAACCTCCAAAATATTGGACTTTGCCCCCAGAGGCTAAACGTTGCCAGACCGATAGCAGATGGGCTCTGAGACTGACCGTCTTCTGACTGTGGCTTCATATTTATTGCACAGATATGACTCATCCAACCCTCGAGACAAAAACAAAGAGGTTGAACTGTTCCTTTAAGAGGTTAACACAGCTGCTACACGAGACCAGCTCTGATTTTTGTCCTGATCTGTTGCTCGTCTGAACTTTCGGGGTGAATATTCAACATGTTTTCACCTACTCGAGCTGCTGCTTGTCACTTTATCAAACTCAATTGTTCTCTTTGCTTCCAAAGCAAATGGAGTCATTAATTACTTTCCATCAGCCGGCCCGAGCCACAACACCTGATCAATACCCCCCTCAACCTCCCCCCCGCCCCCCACCACCACCATATTTGTCATTCACCACTGAGGAATACACTTCCCACACACAAGACAAACCATCCTGGGTCAACCTACACACTCTTCCTCCCACTCAGACCGAGGACAGTCCCATCTGTCCTCCCAGCCACTGACTCTCATCTGACAGATCAGCAACGACTGTGTTTTGGTGATGGAGATGATTCTGGTGACATTTAGAACATTTATGCAGAGACGTGTAATTAAACCTCCTTCAGAGCAAATCAAGTTTATGCATCCTTAATTATTGTTCAAGACTGTCCACCAACAAAGACACTACAGCATCAGTTCCCTAAAGACTACATATATTCCTGCTCAAGTGACAAAGCTCTCTAGCAGTCGTAGAAATTATGAATCTTTTTCATTGGCAGACAGCCCCTGCAGGACGTTGCGATCACATCAGTTAAAACAAATTCAATCAATCCCTTTTTGTCCAATCACTGTTGCTTTTCCACATGTTTGACCAATCATCGTTTCCTGGGTTTCACCAAACATAGCAGTCCCCGGCACATCACCAAACTCACTTCCTTGTTTCTGGTTGTAAAGATGCAGACACATGCAACACGAACGTCTCACATTTACCAACAAACATGACCGCTAAAGACCATGCAAGGCAATTCCATGATGTTCTGCACGCAAGCAGGGGTAAACTGTTTTGCACTGTTGAGGTGGAACTCGAATAAAAGTGATCGATTCTATAGAATTAATTACTTTTAGAGGTACAGACAGGAAGGTACAAAAATGTTCCAGTGTTCAAAGGTACAGTGCTTGTACCTTGAAAGGGTAGAGCTGGAGCGACTTAGCATCTGTACCCTTTTAGGTCCACTCTTGTACTTTGATTTCTTTGTGTGTAAGAACAGTTTTCTACGACCAAACACATCCAGAGCGCGTCTGAAATGTATTGACAACAGATAGAAAAAAATTCAGCAAGACAGAGGCCGCTGCATCACATCTATTGCACGCACTAAAGGAATCAATATGAGTTAGGTTAAATATGCATCGCTAGCGGTAACGTTACTGTCGTATAAGTCACAAAGCCAGAACAGTGTGGTTTTATTCTCACTGGAATGAGTTGCCTCTGATTTTTTTAATGAAGTATACAGAAAAGAAATTTTAACTGTTTTTGCAATTTTTACTTGCTCCTGCAAAAAAATGCTTAAAAACATCGCAACATAGTTTAAATTTTTTAGAAAAGCTGCTGTGAAATCAGGTATTTCAGCCCTCAACAATCCTAAAAAGCTTGTAAAATCCTTGAGGGACTTAAAACAGGAAGTAGTGTGACGTTATTATAGAGCCACAAAGTGTCAACAAAGAAAGTGTTCCTACCAACACTCAGTGTTGGTGTCTTTTCTTTCAACCATGACCACGATCGTTTTTTAACCTCGCAACCATGACATCAGACGTCCCCTAATCCTAACAGAGTAGTCTTATAACCTTTTCCTAACCCGAACCAATTCATTTTTGTTTTTAATATTTTTCAACAAAACTCTTCTGTGTCATTCTGAGGGAAAGTTACAATCAGCATGTTTGGTATTTTAATTTGAAGGACTAGACATTTTCTTACATTTAGTGAGACATGAAAACACTTTTCTTTTCAAAGTAAGAAAAAATACAGGTTATTTCACATCAGAGATTTCTGTATTTGTGTTTTGCGTGTGCTCAAACATGACAGAAAAATGATATTTCCATTCGCAAATCAGAATTCAACCAATAAAAAAATTAGAATTCATATTTAAAGGGTTGTTTGTTTCATATGTCGGTCAGGAGACATCACTGCCAAACAAATCTGATCAAACTTCACCCTCACAGGCCTGATAAAGCAGAGTAGCTGAGATAGGTGTTAAATTAGTGTTAATTTGTGAATACCTATGTTTTTTTTTTCAACTTTATCTTTGATTTTAGCTTAATTAGCCATACGTAATTAGTGTTAAATAGAAAAATTAAAATCTTGAAGTAGTTGTCTGGTGCTGTTAAGTGTCTTTAAGCACTTGTTGTCACTACAAGAAGTCAGAGTCATTATGTGGACGTTTCCAAATGTGCCCATTATGCAGCGGTGATTCTAATCTTTGACCACAGTGGCTTTGTTGGTGCGTTACATGCTTGTCCCGCTCTGTGGTCGTTTATTGATCATCGCTGGAGTTGAGTGTATTCATCTTGACATCGGTCTGTATTAACACTCTGGTAACGAGGGAGCAGCCTCTATCAGATCAGATAACCGGCTCTATAAAGCAGACTCCTCTCTGCGGGTTTGGCACCCAGAGGTCACGACCCCTAGCAGGAGGCTTCAGCCGAGGCAACTCTGAGACTGGGGGTGAGTCTGAGTGACTGCCCGCCAAACAAAAACAGAACAATTATCATGAATGAAGAGCAGGTTGAGCATAAATAATACTAAAAGTCTGATTCCAATAGAGGAAGAGACTGGTTTCAGAATAAACATTTAACTTTTGTGACACGATGCAAACAGAGTTTCTAAGTTGCTGTCGGAGGCTCGGGGAGGTGAGCTGGCACCTTGAGGTCATGAAAGCCCCCCTCAGATGAATGAGCTTACCCCCCCCTCAGTCGGCTCCTTGTTTAAATAACATGTCAACATACATACGCTCTCGTTCCCTTAACACATTGTTATGTATTTCAGAATAATACACCTCTATGATTTCCCGCCTGATTCAATTCTCGGCTAAATGAAATCAAATTAAAACAAATTGGATGAACTCAGCTGCATTTTGTTTTGTCTAATTGAATGTTTTGATTATGTAAACATAAATGAAATGCTGTGATATGTTTGTTCTGCATCACCAGAGATGTGTGATTGGTGTTTTGTACAGATTGGACGATTAAATTGATGGAAAATTAATCAACAAAAATTTTCATTATCGATTAATCAAAAAAGTGGCCAAACATTTTCTGTTTGCAGCTTCTCAAATGTGAGAATTTGCTGCTTTTCTCTGTTTTATATCACACATTAATTTACTTTTTTTGAGTTTAGGGATGTTGGTCAAACAAAACAAGGACGTACAAAGTAGCATAGGTGTAGATTTTTTTTTTTTACAGAACCATTTTTTC
Source organism: Cephalopholis sonnerati (assembly GCA_019142605.1). Lineage (NCBI taxonomy): Eukaryota > Metazoa > Chordata > Actinopteri > Perciformes > Serranidae > Cephalopholis > Cephalopholis sonnerati. The sequence continues at coordinate 24,857,597 of JAGQAX010000020.1, forward strand.
TTCTCTTAATAAATAAAGCCAAACTTATCAAATGTTTCAGGTTTTGTAAACACAGCTGAAACCCTAAATAGTCTGTTTAAAATCTGCAAAATTATGATTTAAATCAGAAGATATCCTCCTAAAAAATGAGTAAACAAGATTATGAATCTGACCAGGCATTTCATGCCAAATTCTGATAGTTCAGATTTTTGATACTGAGTGCTATGGACACTATGTTTCAGTCATAGACGAAGATTTCAGGGGGTCACAGGGGACACGTGCCTCGAAATATTTAGAACACGTGCCTTTGTCACCCTCCAAAAAACATGAAAGAAGCAAAGGATTTTGATTTTGACAAAATTTAAGACATTTGCAACATAAATTGAAGCTGAAAACTGCCAAATCGGTGCATTAACAATTACCAGAATGCAGGAAATAAAGTGTTTGATGTTAAAAATTTTCTGGCAGAGGACCCCCAAACCCCCCGTTTTATATGTGTCCCCCAATATTGACAGGATACCTACGCCCTTGAGAAGTAGTTGTGCCATTAGATGTCCTGACATTGAATTTTGGTCAACCAACGTCACAACTTATATTCAACCAAATATCAATGTCTAATGACATTGGTGGTCAGCCAGGAAGAAATTTTAAGTAGTTTAAGTATTTTCTGACATTTAACAGGCCAAACTAATTAAAATAATTACGATATTCTGTAGCTGCAGCCCCGTTCCTTATAATCCTGGCTGCTGGCATTCTTATGTTTATTTCCTGTTGAATCAATGTCATACACCGTGGTTGAATCACTGTTGAATTATGTTTCGATTTTGAAAGATGAATCAATGTTGATTTCGCAATGTTGTTTCATGAACTTTAAAAGTTGTTTCAAAATTGTTTCAACATTGAAACAGATCTTTCTGAAATATCAATGTTGATTTATGAGAATTTTATTAACCTTTTTACAACCATCAGATTTAAACGTTTTTTCAACGTTTTAATGTTGAAACAACAACAGATATCATTTCAACCACATTTCAACGTTGTAGGTCGGTCATGTGTCAGCTGGGGCTGGCGTCGGATATCAATAAGATACCAGAAAGACGCTGGACTCTTACGTCAGACAGATACTAAATTATGGTTTGAATGAAAATTGTGTTGACAAAATTTTAAATGTCTAACAACATAAGAATTTCACATTGTGTAAATGTTAACATTATGACATTTATGGGCTTTGTTCTTCATACCTCACGACTAGATATTCTACGCCAAGATGATGTTGGTATGAGACGTTTAGAAGATGTTGGTTACTTAACACATCTTTAAACCAACAAAATATCGTCATCTGTCGTCCGTATACAATGTAAAATTGGCATTGCCATTACACGTCCTGACATTGAATTTTGGTCACCTGACGTCACAACTTAGATTCAACAAAATATCAGCGTCTAATGACATTGGTTGCCAGCTGGGAGGAAATTAGAAGTAGTGTAAGTATTTTCTGACATTTAGTAGGCCAAACAAATTTTAAATTAAGACATTACGTAGCTGCAGCCCAACTTCTCGTAACCCAGCCGGCACTGGACATCGATATGGTGTCAGAAAGACTCTTATGTCGGACAGGTGTTAAAGTTTGTTGGATGAAAATCAGGTTGTCTAATGACGTTAGAATTTGATGTCGTGTGGACATCTAATGACGTCGGTAGCCTGCTGGGAAGATTCAGAGGGGAAACATTTTGGAAACTTGCTGTCGGCCATCCATTTGCCGTGATGTTCCTGAGCTTTTAAAGGCTTTATTAATCTAATTTGGAGGTTGCACTTAGGTGCTGACATTTTGCTGCGCTCTGAGTTCCTGTGTTGATTCTTCCTCCCCCCCTACCCCTCCATAACAGATGCTGATACACAGAGCAGGGTGTGACGGCGGCCCGCTCCATCACTCATCTCCATCCACACACACACACACACACACATCAGCTCAGTCCTCATGACGCTCAGAGATGAGAAATAATTAATTCAACAGCTACTGAAGCACAGAATCACATCCATTCTGACTGCCACTGGCTATTGTTGTTGGCTTTTGAAATATATGATGATCATCTTATCATGAAATTTCTCTCTCTCTGTATTTCTCTCATAAATCAAGAAGAAAGCCCGACACAAAGCGAGAAAGCGGCCAGAATGGTTGAAATTAAGAGTCGTCTACAGGTCTGATTGTGCAATTTGTGGGCCGCTCTGAAAGGACGCTGTGATATGACTTTGAAAGGCCGGACACACTTCATGGACGCTGCATGTTCTCAACAGACCTCCGAGCTGTCTGCTGAGGTCAATTCAGCTCACTCAGACGCTCACTAATAACAAGAAGGTGAACAAAAAACATCCATGAAAGCAGATTTGTACTTAAACATCAGATACTGTATGACAGATTTTTATTTGACCCTGAGAGCAGCAGCTTCTCCTTTGTCTTTTCTGGAGCCCACAGCGTCAGAAGCAGCGGGGGTGGAGGAGTTGGGATGTTAATCTGTGAGGTAATAGCTTTTCTCTGCAGAATTGCAAATTCTAATATATGTCACTTTGTAAAAGGTGCGGACAGCCGTGGTCACCAAAGACACCGTCTCCAGAGGTCTCTCTCTCCCCCACTCTGTCCGTCCGCAACAATGGCTGCCAAGTGTAACATGCTACTTTTAATTTGCAATAACACGTGACAATAGCAGATTAATGGCTCTTATGACACCTGTGTCCCTGAAGCTCCTCTCGCTGAGACCCAGTGTACATAACGTGTGTCACACTACATTATCTCTACATCCCTCCTGTAATGGGGGGGACCTTTTTTTTTAAGGGCACTGCTGACTTGGAAACTTAGGAGCTGTCTGCCTGCTTGGCAGAGCGCCACAGCGACTGCCTAAAACAAATACTCTGGGCTGCACAGCCAATCCATTTCAGCGGGGCCTGTGTTGCACGCCGCCCTCCCCTTCCGTAACCCTTCCCCTCCTTTTCCTTCGCTCATTTTTTGTTCATGTTTTCAACCCTCGATAATGACTGCTTGTGCCACAATCATCATGAGGCTTACCAAGTTAAATAGGGCTCAGGCAAGCTACTGTGCTGTGAGGAAATTTAATCCAAGCATTAACTGACTATAGACTACTGACTACTGAGGGAAGCAAAATACGTCTGAATGGAAAACAAGGCAACACTGAAACACAGAGCTCAGCTAAAAAAAGAGCTGCTTTAACCCAAAAATGACCAGAAAACACCAACGTAGCAGCGTGCTCCTGACTTTACACACACTTTACACACACCAAGGACTTATATGTAGCTCTCTAGCTTTAAGTTTGGACGAAGTAATGTGATTTCAGCTGAAGATGCCAAGCTGAACTGTGTGTCGAGCGTCTGGCTGCAAGAGTCTTTGCAGATATTTTATTACACATGCTCAGAAATCTCACCACTCAGCCACTGGAGGAATTTTGGCTCCAAGGAAGCCAACCGTTACCACTTGTTTTGGGCCCGTCAGAAAGTAAACACTTTTTGGTGTGAAATTTATACAGAATTAGTGATTACATCTGAGACGGAAATTATATTTAAATGGAATGAACTCCTTTTTGGGCTTTTTATGTTCAGCATCTTCACATATTAGCACAAAATACTTGTTTGGAATACAGAGTGTCGCTGCTAGAAAAGCAATTACTAACAAATGACTTAAGCCAGACACCCCATTTATAGAGAGCGGGTGTGATATCATTTATGAAATCTATGTAATGGAAAGAATTAACTTCTCAATGAGGCTTCAGGGAATTAAATTTGAGGAAATTTGGAAGAAGTGGAAAATGTGTTGGAAAATGTTTAAATTTGTTTTTCAACTCTTTATTATTTTTTATTTATCTTAAAAGAAAAACTCCCTTGCTCAAAGTTTGTGTTTATGACTACAATGTAGAAAACTGAAAAAATAGCACACTGTGTAAAAGTACCTAACGAAAGATGATTGTGTGACTGTTGAGTGAATCCAAATAAAGGAAAAAATGTCCAAAAATAAATAAATAAATGTAGCTTTCTTGGTTCAGAAGTGTCATTTTGCCTTGTTTGGTCAGAAAAAAGACTAACCAATAGGCGTATGATTACAGCACTTGATCATTTTCAGACATTTTTCTTTTAAAAGTCTTGTTTTTTCCATCACAAATGTCACAAAAAATGCATGAATGGAAGCAGAAACGAAGGCCCCTTAAAAGAGTTAATGGCATCCATGGCAAAATATGGCATTTGTGATGATTTTCTCTCAAGCGTACACCCCAAAACTTAATAATACATAGTTATATAGCGGCATAAACACCCCAAAACATAAGAATACATGGTTATATAGGGATATTTACACCCCAGTACATAATAATATATGGTTATATAGCAGTATATACACCCCAAAACCTAATAATATATAGTTATATAGGGGTATATACACCCCAAAACATAATAATACATAGTTATATAGCGACGTATACACTCCAAAACATAATAATATATGGTTATATAGGGCCATATACACCCAAGGATATGACATACTGGAGCTGCTGTCTAAATTTCAAAATAAAATTAGTCACTATTTTCCTGACAAGGCTCAATTTCCAAGAAAAATGAAAGTTACTAATGGTTTCTAAAACCTCTACATCCCCAATTTAGCGTCCTAAATGACAGCTACAGACACTTCAGCTCAAGGCAGTAATTATAATATATATTTGGGAGGGACACATCACCCTTCTCCCCCACAAATGTATTCATAAAATATAAATATAAAAAAAAATTGCAATGCCACAACAGCAGAGCAGGAAACCATGCATTGTTGTCCGAAATAATTAGAATATATGCTCATAATCCCCAGACCCCCCCAGCAGATTTTGGCCCCCCTAATGTTGACTCCATGGCTCCGGCCCTGCTTCAGCCCACCAGCTGCAAAATCTTGAAATTCAGAGTGTTTTTTGTCTTTTTGGGAGGATTGTATTTGCACTTTAAGAGCAGACAGCAACAGGACAATAGTGTCTACAGGGTAACATCGTATGTAATATACTATTCTTACAAACTGTGGCTCGAGGCGAGACATTGCTTTTGCAGCCGTGTGTGTGTGCGGCCGAGGCCTGGGGTTTATGTTTTGGAAAGATAAAGTATCCCTGACCCCGTGGTTCCAGGTAGGCACCAGCTGGCCGTTATAAGAGAGAGTATATAAGAACCACAGCTCCCTCCGTCACCCTCAGTACAAGTCCTACCCTGACGCAAACACACACAAGGGCGCACACATCCACACACACACACACACACACGCACGCACACACAGCTTTCTTCTCTTTCATCGTAATGCTGGCCGAGCACCTAAATCACAGAAATGGCAGCACATCAGGGGAATCATTTGAGACTGAATAGCCGTAGAAACATGGCGCTGTCACCTGGAAGACCTCCACAAAACAGGCCGGCTCTCCTCCTCACACACACATACCTTATTCCCCTCCATGCCCTTTAATACCTCTTTGCCCTTCAGTAGCAATCTGCATAGAAATGTGTGCATTCTATCATTCAGGGACTAGACATTACACCCCGGCTAATATGAGAGGTCCTCGAACGACTGAAAATGAACCCTTGAAAATACCAGACGTTTGCATTATGCCGCCGCGATTGCATCTCTTACAGGGAAAGACTTGATTATGTCATTTGCCATGTCCACGTCATGCTGGTTTTTATATCTTTGCCAGGAAATCTACCTCTGACAGGTCATTAGTCATCCCCTCCCTCCCCTGCACGCACATAAAACATCAATTCCACTCAATATCCCGCAAACCCCCGTGCTTCTCAACAAACGCCATAACAAAGAAGACGCTATGTAAACTGCTGCCGTGCTCTGATTAGCTCTCATTCCACAGCACTGCAGAAATAAGGCACTCATTCCCCACCCTGTTTGAGATAACTGCCCCTTTTTCCAGCAGCCACATCATCCCTCCGTACCCATACATGCTTCGGAGTGCATCTGTTTAGCTATTCTCATCAGCTACTTATGTAGTGACATTAAGGAAGCCTATTGCTTACAGAACCAATAATCTATATCGCCTCAGGCTCTCTTATATCCACTAACCTACTACTTCAGCAGCAGAAGTGGAGCCACTTTTGTTAAAGGGGGGAAAAAAAAGCCCTCCACAGAGCTACAGCGGCTTTCTTGACTGACCTGGGTGGTTGGCTACATCATCTTGACATGTAATTATCTAAAGCCCTTTAATCACTTCCATAAAGATTAATTGCAGGAGACAACAGCGGAGGTCGTGTCTTCAAATCAAAAGACTCCTTGGCAGATTGACACAGCGGTGTAACAGAGTTCAGACTTAGGTGTTTTATAAGGGTCATCTGCTGGAACTGAAGCAGGTTTTAATGCTGTAATTGCAAGTTCAGCAAAGTGGGTTTTATAGCATAAAGCTGCACAGAATCCTACTCAAGTTTTTAGCTTTTAAAAAAAAAGATATTTTCTTCATGCTAATCCTGAGCTGAGCTTTTCTTCTTCTTCACAAGACAGAAAAATTCTCTTACCTTCATCTCTTTTCCTCTTTTCACCGTTGGATCGTGGAATACCCAGAATGCCGTTGATGGAGTAGGATCCTGCAGGGTCGTTGGAGGCGCTGGTTACAGGCGGAGAGGCTGTGCTTGGTACTGGGAGGGGGGAAAAAAGGAATACATGCATATCAGATTTTCACTACACAATTATCATGGTCTGAAGAATTCATGATAACGATAATATCGCGATATTTATAGAAAATCTATAATAATAATGCTATTTGTCAAATTCATCTTTAGCTTTGTTTATTGTGTCTCTTTTTGAAGTTACACTAAAAATACAAGTGTTCGGATGCGGAGAGGGGAACACAATATTATATTCTATATGTGTATTATCACCAATTATATCAGTATTTTATTTCTTAAATATTATGGTTATCGTCTATACTAGTATATCGCCACACTCAAAATGCATGTACGGTATTTCCTGGGTGGAAAAGACAATAATCACAATATTTTTCTTTACCAAATACCTCGATACGATATAGCGTCAATATTATAGGGTTGACTATTGGTGCTATTACAAAATATTTTGGGGTTTTTGATAAAAAATCATAGTAATGTCGATATAAAGATGAAGTGGTTAAAGGTAAATAATAGAACAGCTAGAACAGTCTGGTTATATTCAGAAAATTACATCACATCACTGTAAAAAGCAAGACCTATGAATTACGATATCCAAAATCGAAGACGATATCTGGTCTTATATCACAATATCAATATAATATCATATCACCCAGCCTTAGTATGTGCTCTGAGGTCATAGGCAGTGTTTGGGAGTAACTAGTTACATGTTAAAATATGTGATTAAATTATAGCTATTAGTCAAAATGTTGTTTATTTTTAAGAGGTTGCGTCCAAATATATTTTTCGTAAAAAGCTGATACGTTGAATAAAACATTATTTCTGTTGCTTTGCATCGTCTTGCCGGCAAGAATACCTTTCTTTTGCGGGTCAACAAGGGTCAGCAAAGCCACTGGGACACATTTGGGTGCAACACCATCAAGTGTAGGATGGCTGACAAGGAGCTGTCCATTCATTTGGCAACATTGGCTCAAATTTTGAGCATTGTTTTTGACTGGTTCTCTTTTTTGAATTTGCTCCGCCTCTTGTCTGCCGATCAAATCACCGCCAATGCTCTAAGACGCCTGAGTTTGCCGACCAGCCAACCACGGCAAGTTGGGTAGCCATGTGGTCAGACAAAAATGCCTTTCAATGTTGAAAATTCCAAAACACTTTCCTTCTAAAATCAGAAAAGAGCTCTAACATGACTGTACAGTGTAAAGCTTGTTTACCAGCGATGAAAATGGCACCAACATCAACGTAATTTATGTTTTTAGGACCCTTCAGCTTTTTTTTAGAAAAGTAATCAAATCGGTAAAGTAATCTGTTACCTATAACATTTCAAACCAGCAGTGTTCATGATGCTGTGAGGTGCAGGATTACCTATAGTATGGCCTGGTGTCGACAGGGATGACCCATCAGGAGACGGATGGAAAGGCTGCTGGACTTTTGTTCGGATGATCCTGAGGAGCAAAGGAAAAAAAAACAGATGTCACAGCTGCTCTTGTACAACCAGCTTCCCTTCCTGGAGATTTCCAAACCGCCCCCAACAGCAGCTACTACAGAGATATTGTGTGATTAAGATATCAAACGCAACTCATACGCAAGCAAGGATCTGGTCAGTGGTTCTACCTTAAAGGTGAGCTGTGGAGAAAAGTCTTCATTGCACTTTTGGTCTGAGTGATCTTGCAAACAAAGCATGAAATCACATCAATTCACCTCAATGATCAGCTTCACTGACTCTACCTGGCCCACACTAATCAGCTCTCTCCCCCCACCCCGTCTCTCCCCACCCCCACTGTGGAGGGGGTTTCACTGGGGCCGATCGCAGCCCTTTGCTTCCCAGATCAAACATCTCTGTAGAACCAGCAGCCCCCATGTGCCAATGCGGATGAGGTTGTATTGATCGGGGCTTGGGGAGAAAAAGTTGGGGATTAGTCACACGGGCAAACAGATGCAAATAGAAAGCTATAAATTATATGTGACAGGAAAGCAATAGTTCCTTATTGCCTTGCACAAGCTTACGCCAGCATTAGATTCCTTTAATCTGAATGGCACTTGGGGAGAAAGGGAGCTGTCACAATAATTTGTAAACTTTAAAACTATTCATCATGTATGCCACCGGAGCTATTTTGGAGCACAAAGAGGAGAGGTCGGGTGAGGACTGTGGGGCCTTTTAGGGTGCACAAATCAGATTTAGATCCTTATTTATTTGTATCAGTGCAGATTTTAGGTGGTGAAGCAGGGGACGCTTCCACATCGATATAGAGCATGTGCATTTGTCCCACTAAAATAAAAACATAGAAGTAGCAGAGGACTTTTATTTTGACAAAATTAAAGACATTTACGCCTTAAATCGATGCAGAAAAGACATAAATTCATGCATGAAAAATGATGATGCTCTTAATAGTACACTTTAACATTAATAAGACATAGTCATATACACTCCAGGATATGACATAATAACCAAAATAAAATGACTGAATATGTGCCTCATTTTCCGCCAAAATTGAAACTAACACATGGTTCAAAATCTTTAAATTCAGGTTCTTTTTGAGGGTTGAAAGGTGCACTTACACTTGTTTACAAAATGCAAAAAATGTATCCAGGATGCAGGAATTTAAATGTTGGATGCTTTCAACAGTACACTTAAAGAACATTAATAAGACATGGTTGTATAGGGCCATATACACTCCAGGTTATGACGTACTGGAGCTACAGCCTCAAAATAAAATGGCTCACAATTTGCCTCAGTTTCCACCAAAATTCAACGTTGACCATTTAATGTCCTAAACGACACCTGCAAAATCTTAAGATTCAAGTCCTTTTTGGGGTAGTAAAAAGTGCACCTACATTTATTTACAAAATACAACAAATTGGTGCATAAATAGTCTGTCTAAAATCAGCAAAGTTATGTGTTAAATCAAAATATATCTGATTCAAAAGTAAGTAAACAAGATTATAAATCCAACCAGGCATTTGCTGCCAAATTCTGGTAGAAACACACGAAAGAAGCAAAGGATTTAGATTTTGTCAAAATTAAAGATATTTGCAACATAAATTGAAGCAAAAACTTGCACAGAAAGCAGGAAATAAAGTGTTAAATGTTCAAAATCGTCTAGAGTAGGACCCCCAAACCCCTCGTCTCATGTGTGTGTCCCCCAAATGTTGAAACCTACGCCCCTGTTTCTTTGCATGTATTATTTCCGTAGGATGAACAGACCAGACTCCACACACTAAACCAAAAACACTCCTGTTATATTTCTCCATATTATCCAGAAATGCATCAGATGATTTGGATATTGATGTTACTGTAGGTGCCAGAAGGCTTCAGAGGAATAAATCCAACACTGTCACACACACACACAAAAAAAAACTCCCCTTGGAGGCAAAGCTACAACAACAAGCTTTTCCAGAGAGCGCATATTGATGTTTTAATTTTTTTCACTTCTCCCCATAACAGTTATTCGACCCCTTTGACTTGTGTGTGCTACATAAATTCAAAGACTTTATTTGGTATCCATGTTCTTGATATTGAATAAGCAATTTGGGAGAATGAATTAATGACCTGGCTGTTGCTGAAAATCCCCTGAAGAAATATTAAAATTGCTTTCCTTCTGAATCAATAATATCGAGCGCCATTGAGGATTTTTTTTTTCCTTTTTTTTTTATTTTTTTTATGTCTACCAACAGGGTAGCGTTACTTGTTGGTTGTGATGTTGTGATGGCCCTGACTCGTAGTACAACGCTGTCTCTGTAGCATTTAATAATGCATGCAGGCGAAAGGTGTTTAAATAGAGCATCCTCTTTTGTCAACAGTCCTGAGGTCAGACTGTCTGCCACAGAAACCCACGACTGGCCCCAGTCAGAGTCATCCAACTGGAAAAGACTTTGGCTCCAGTCTTTCGGGTTGTTTTCTAATTTTTTTTCTGAATTGCCTCAAGTGGGGGAACCCTGTTTTAACACCTCTGGTAAAAAAAAAACTTCTCTCGTTCATTTTCAGATATTTTTCCAGTAGCATCACATGATGTGCAGTAAAGTGACTGAAGCACTAAGCATGTTTTCATTGATTTTTTTTGCGGACTGCTCCTTTAGAAATTCACTCAAATGCATTGAAATATTAACCTCCAGCTAAATCAAAACAAATGCATCTCATTTGTGAGCCATTGTGTTTGTGTGTGTGTGTGTGTGTGTGTGGGCACAGAGCAACACATTGAAATCAGCTTAAAAAAAAAAAAATCAGCATTAAGCCGTAATAGAAATTCAAAGTAGCTCTCATATTTGGCTGATAGAATTACACTTCTTTGTATTCACAATTTAATTTCCCACATAAACAAAGACACATAAGGCTCCCCCACCCCCGGGGTCCAAAATAGAAAAGCTTTAATTGGAATTGAAAAAACTTTATAGGGCTCTTTTAATGATATTAATGTACATTTTGAATTTATCACATACATGTGTCTGAGCCTCCTTAAATGGGGCTTTTTAAGCAGCCACGAAGCATGAAATGAATTTTCTTCAGCCTTTTTCTCTATTTAAAAGATGTCTTGTGTGGAGCTGTCCATGCTCTCCCATCAGCTCATTAAAATGTAATGCTGATGCTGGCTCTATGGAACAGTGCCTCTTAACCAAAGTTCATCACCAGGGATCTCTGGTGGAGGAGGGGGTGAGGACGGGTGAGGGTGAGGGTGGGGGTGTCCTGGGTCCTCCTGTAGCTGCCACTCTATGACTATAGCAGGGGCGTAAGTTTCATTTCAGTATTGGGATGTGGGGGGGACATATTTTGAGCATGAAACACTTAATATCTTGCTTTCTGGTGAATTTTTATACACAGATTTCTGCATTTTCTGTATCAGTTTATGGGTAAATGTCTTTGTTTTATCAAAATAAAAGCCGTTTGATTGTTTCATGTTTTTATTCATTGGGAGGTATTGAGAGTCCCCCGCCAAACACTTAATTTCTGCTTTCTGGTGATTTTTTTCACACCAATTTGTACATTTTCTACTCGTTTTATGGTTTTAAATGTCCTCAATTTTGTCAGGATAAAAGTTCTGTGCTTCATAGATGTTTTTATTTATTGCTGGGGCTGCGCCAGAAAAATTTGAGCATCAAACGCTTAATTTTTTGCTTTCTGGTGAATTTTTATAGACAAATTGATGCATTTTTTTTTACAAAACTTTATGATGTAAATGTCTTCAGTTTTGTCAGAATAAAAGTTCTCTGCTTCATTCATGTTTTTTTATATTGGGACGGTTGGGGGGTTCTTCGCTGGAAAAATTTGAGCATTTAACACTCAATTTCTTGCTTTTAGGTGAATATTAGGCACCAATTTGTGTATTTTTGTACATTAATTCATGGTGTAAATGTCTTAAATTTTGTCAGGATAAAAGTTATGTGCTTCATTTGTGTTTTTATATATTGGGGGGGCTTTGGGGTCCTTCACCAAAAAAAATGAGCATGACACACGTAATTTCTTGCTTTCTAGTGATTTTTATACACCAATTTTTACATCTTTTTACATCAATTTATGGCGTAAATGTCTTCAATTTGGTCTGAATTAAAGTTCTCTGCTTCATTCATGGTTTAATTCATTAAAGGGTTTTAGGGGTCCTTGGTCAGAAAATCTTAAGCTTCAAACACTTAATTTCATACTCTCTGGTGAATATTTATACACAAATTGGTGTGTTTTCTGCACCGAATTATGGTGTTAGAATGAAAGTCCTCAGATTCAATCATGTTTTTATTTACTGGGGAGGATTGGGGTGCCTCACCAGAAAATTTTGAGCATTTAACACTCAATTTCTTGCTTTTAGGTGAATATTTATGCACCAATTTGTGCCTTTCCTGCATCAGTTTATGGTTTACCTCTTCAGTTTTGTAAAAATGTAATGTTTTTATTTATCAGGGGTGGGATGGGGAGGGGGGAATGAATGCACCCACCATCCCCCACCCCCGAAATCTACACTTATGACCAATAGTGCCGTTTACATATTTCTTTAAGAAAGATTTGTAGCATCTATAATGATGTTAAATACGGATATTTTACCTGATATTTCGCCTTAGAAGCCAAAATTGACGTTGCACTTTCATGCATCATCATAATGTTACATCAGTATTAATTACAGCAGGATATCACCTCGATTTTTAATGCAAGGATTTCAATCAGGACATGTTTTTAAGTCTTGTTTTCTCTTGCTACATTATGTTTTTATTTATCACCTTATTTTATAAATTACAGCCAATCTGTTTCCCCTTAATTCTTCAAAATAAAATCCAGCAGAAAGCCATGAGCCTGTGTGTGCAGCAGCAGCAGCAGCAGCTCCAGCACATTAGATGTGCTAAAGAAAATTGGCCTGCTTTATAGCGCCACGGGATCTGGTCACCGAATATTGATCGGTTTTCATCTCGACAGATTCACTCAGTCCTGGATGTACTGCTGATTGTTGAGGGAGTTTGGTCTGAAAGATTGAATTGCACCTCTGAGACCGCGGGCAGCCTCGGCGTGCCGGGCAGCACAAAAGTTGGTCAAACAATATTCTGCTGTGCGCTTAGCACAGATACATCGTGATAAATCATTTATTCATTAAGGTGTTTACACCCTGCAGCCCGGTGTTTAACCCCCAGCTATATTTACAACAAGAAAAAAGACATTAAATCCAAATTTGCATCTTTTCTTTTTAGGTTTGAACTGGTGCGTCCTACCTGTTAATGGATGAGACGCTGGGAACAGTGTCGTTGTCGCAGATGCCCTCTGCCAGCAGTCTGTCTCTGATCTCCCACGCAAACATGGTTGGGTTTTGTCTCTTGTAGTCTGCGATTTTTTCCACCACCTTTGGCGTGGCCACTTTAGGTTTAGACCCTCCAATCACCCCTGGTTTGATGCTGCCAGTCTCGTAATATCTGCAAAAAATAATAATATTCTCCAGTGAAATTGCAGCTTGCAATATTTAAGACGTTATCCCAGCGACACCCTCCTGAAGATGTGCGTTTAATATCATTTTAAACGCAATGATACACACATTTATGACACATATATGGTACTAGAACTACTTTTTAAACTTTTCTGAAGCAAAACATCAAACTTTTTGCTTTTTTGAGTTTAACAGGCGTCTTTAAATTTACATTTTGTCTGAAAAACAAACACATTTTTGCTAAAAAACGAAATAAAATGCAAGAAAAACGCATGCATGCACGCATGCAATATGTAACTCTGTTAAATTCAGATTGAATGCATATAAAAAATGCAGGAGAAGCCCACCTGAACTCAACTAACCCTTAAAAATACTCTTAATGCGCATTTTCCGACCACTACTATCCCTGTCTTTAAGAATTTAAAGCTGAGTTTTGTAGGCTGAGCTCTCTCCTCCACCACCACTGTGCACATATATATATCCATCCACCTCCTCACACCCACCCAGCAGCACACACAGTGCACCTGGCTGCAGAGGTTTTCACCCACCTGCCCAGGATCTTGCTGACGCAGCCGTGGCTGACCCGCAGCTGTCTGGAGATGTCGCAGGGTCGGACGCCCTGATGGGCCAGCTCCACTATCCGCTGCCTCACCACGTCCGGGAGGGGTCTGCCGTTCACAAACACCCCGCCGAGCTGGTTCACACCTCCGTGCCCTACGTGGGATACAACAGCAGCACACACACAACCGTAACATTACATAAAGTCGCCATGGAGAGAGGAAGGCGCAGGTGAGTTTGGATTTCATTTTAGTGGAGATTAAAATGAAGGAAAATGGCTGTTTGTAGTGAGCAGGTGGATTTATATGTATTTATGGTGTCATGGAGAAGCTTTTAAGGATGTGTGAAATCACATTACTGTTTTAAATAATACATTTAATTTTTATTTTTAATTTTACGCAAGCAGAAAGTTGTTTACTGCCATCACGGAGGCGCCTTGTGTCTTTTAAACGCTTTATAAATAACACAAAGTGACAAAATGATAATATTTTATCAGTTATTAGTCATAATTCCAAATAATAAGTAAAAAAAAAATATTTGGATGTTTTAAGAAAAAGCAGATTAGACACTGTGGAGCAAGTGTGCGTAATTATTATTATTATTTTCATTTTTAATGAAACAAAAATGGACATTGCAGCTATTTATTTATATTTTAGTGTGTAATTTCCCTCCCTGCTTACATTTAACTTTTAAAATTACAATTAATTACGTTAATTCTTTATTACAGGCCAAATGTTGTATTTTTAGGGCTAAATAAAATAAAACAAATGGCTACTCTACAGCCTGATTTTTCACCTGTCACACTCTTATTTTGCAGCTTGTACAATCACTCCAATAACCTGCTTTAACCCACGAGTCTGTGTCATTAACTGCTATTTAAATTGTGAAAATAATAATTTAAAAAATATTAATTTACACGAGGCTCCTTGTAGTCAAAGTTCCTCCCAGCCCTGATATTTCCCCAGCAGCTCCACGGCTCATGTTATGCCTATTAAGTTACACGCTCCCTCATTTTCCCTGCACGGTAATTTTAAATAATTGAACGAGCTTTGATTACTCATATTACATATTATTTAGTCAACGAAGAGGTCATCAATTATTCACACACATTCCCCAAATTACAATGATAGTGCTGTGTGTGTTAAGCTGGACTTATAGAGTTTGTTGTTATTTGAATAATTTGAATAATAGATGTGTTATTAGGCCTAAAATATCCACACACACACACTTTACACACACACAGTGCGCGGGAAGCTGGAGGCTGATACACGTGTAAATTACAGAGTACCTGCCAAGGCATGTTCTTTGTTTACTATGACAAGTTTAATTTGTGCACATCGCTGCTCTGCGTGCACAAGTGCTGCTGCTATTTATTTTATTTTAGGGGATTTAAAAGAAGAAAATGTGCATATGTGAGATAAAAGGAGAGGATTTATTGCACTATGTTTCCATGTTTGCTGCATGTCAGTTTATTTATGCGCCAAAATGCTGTTAGCACACATGCTCTGTGCTGCAGGCCGGTGTAATGTGCACACATGTATTTATTCTTGTTATTTCTATCCGCATGGAAGCTGCAGGGAAACTCGGGTTGTGCTACTTACGGTGCATCGCTGTGAAGGGGTCTGCTTTGCAGTGAATATCCATTGGATAGCAAAGGAAAGAGAGATAATCAACTGAAGTCGCCGTTTCGCCTTCCTGTCAAGGATGAAAATGTGAAGAGAAAAATTCTACTCGATGGAGGGACTTTAGTTTGCCCCTCCACCCCCGCTGCAACAACCGATCTGATGGCAACTTCTTCCCCCAAAAAGTTGCCTCGTCTTCTCTTCTCTTCAACAGTCCGGTCCGGGAGCGGAGGTCTGGCAGGTGCGCAGCAGCATGACCGACGGATTGTTTCAGAAACGCGACCTGTGTTTAGTTTTGTCTTCAGAAACAAAAAGAAGAAGAGCCTTGGCGTGGGTTAATTCTCACAGCGTGCCAGTCAGAGAGCGGGTTTCTTCTCGCAAATGCAACGGTGAAGGTCCAGCGTGCAGGGCCCGGTTTATCTCCTCAATCCTGGTGGCCTTGATTCACGCGTCAAACACGGCGGAGGAAACACGCGCACACACACACATCGGGTTTCTCTTCAGCGCTGGATGCGTAAGGCTGGATCTTTGGGGCTGGGAATGAAGCCTCTCTCTGTGTCTGTGGTTCTAAAAGCTGCAACCCTCCCCTCCTCTCCTCTCCTCTCCTCTCCTCTTCTCCCCCCCTCCACCTCCACCCCTCTCCTCCCCTCTGCAGACCCCCCTTTTGCTTATATGGATGACTTGTCAGACAAAGGCAATAGATGCCAACACTTTGTGATTCGCCAACGCAAAGAAAAAAAAAGCGAGGGTCCAAATGAGGAGGTCTGTGGGTCTGACACACCGGCAGGAAGGGGAGGGAGATAAATAAGGAGCGGATCAGAGTTAGAAATATCAGTTTATCAGACATTATAAATAAGGAAGTTTTGAATCAATGAAACAGATTATTGTTTAAAACTTGTGTCTTTTACCACACGGACTGTCTGTGGGAATATCTGTGTGTCCTCACACCCCCGGATCTTCATATTTTATCGTCTTATTTAATTTATTTTTGCACATCTGTCTCAATGTCCTCTCTGGAGCCACAGCAGGCCTAAAATAATCATTTATAGCCTCATTCTGTTGCTTTAAAATGTCTAACTGGGGGGTAATATATGTTAACGCACGTGTATTGACCTTTTTACACGCAGCTGATGGTGTGATGATCGCTGTGGTCCAAACTGGGAGCACTGGTGGTGGTTTGGAGGTTGGAGGTTGGAGGTGAGACTGGTCTGCGCGCAGCAGTGCCGCTCAGCTTCTGTAGATGGCGCTGTATAGTTTCTGAAATTTAAAGGTGCTGTCAAAGTCCCCCAAAAAAGTGAAACTTGGGGTGCACTTGAGTGATCAGAGTGAGGAGTCAAAAATATTCTTCCGGAGCAATAATCCATATGGTATAGATCCATGTAAGGTGGTGCAGGGAATGGAACAGCAGATGAGACTTGGCCTCCACCTGCAGTGTGAAGTCATGTGGAGGGGAGCTTCAGCTAAACAATGCAGGATGGAGAGAAAGTCAAGAGGCTTCATTTGGGATCCTGTTAATACCATCTTTTTTTTTTTAAGCATTTATAATATCTCAAATAATCAAAAAAGTTGTTGGTTATTTAGATAAATTATAGAATTAAATAAATAAATAAAATAAAAATAATTATAAAAATAACAATGATAATGATAATCTGTAGAATTATAATAAAAATAAAATAATTTAAAAAATACTAATATTGCTACTAGTAATTATAATAGTAATAAAAACAACATGTTTAGAATGATTAATAAATTAATAAAAAATACTACTACTACTACTACTAATAATAATAGTAATGATAATAATAAAAAAATAATATTATTATCATTATTATTACATTTGTAGAATTAATAATAAATTAATAAAATAAAATACTGCTACTACTAACAACAACAACAACAATAAGACGAATAATAATTATTATTTAAATTATTATAATAATGACAACATAAAAACGTTTAGAATTAATAATACATTAATTAATTAATAAAATAAAAATACTGCTAGTACCACTACTGATACTACTACTAACAACAACAATAATAATAATCATAATAATATAAAAATGTGTAGAATTAATGATGAATTAATAAAAATAAAATAATAAAATCAAAATACTTATGCTACTACTACTACAACTATCACTACTACTAATTATAATAATGATAATAATAATAATCATCTGTAAAAATAATAATAATGATAATAGTAAATTTAATTTGTGAGGCACTTTTCTCACAAAGTTGAAAAGTGCTTTTTAAGGGGCAACAAAAAAAAAGAAATAAAACCAAGAACCAATTAAAAGAACACAAAAAGTAAAAAAAAAAAAAACCAACACAAAGATGAATAAATTAAAATCTTAAATTGA
This sequence comes from Cephalopholis sonnerati, assembly GCA_019142605.1. Taxonomy (NCBI): domain Eukaryota; kingdom Metazoa; phylum Chordata; class Actinopteri; order Perciformes; family Serranidae; genus Cephalopholis; species Cephalopholis sonnerati. Next base: position 24,875,663 of record JAGQAX010000020.1, read on the forward strand.
TCGAAATGTCAGCCAATTAGTAATTTTATGTTTCTGCATGCTTATAATGACAATAATTATACAAATATATTTTAAAATAATTTATTAGAATTATTATAAAATAATTAAAAAATAATTTAAAAATGATCAATAATAGCATAAAATTTCAAAATAAAAGACATCATCTCACGTGAGTGTCTAATTCTCCTTGTTATTGTTTCGTGCACGCGCTCTCCGCCACATATTTGACCATTTTTTGGGTGGTGGTTTGGTGGTGGGGGGGGTAGGTGGGGTTTGGGGGCAGACGGCCACATCTCTGCCTCCTGGTCAGGTTAGGGGATGATTTCTCTTTTTGTTACTGTTTTTGGAGTGAGCTTCTGGTACAATATGTAGCACTATAGGCTGTAATTTCACACCCGGCTGCACATTTCCCTTAAAGCTACATCCTTTTTTTTTTCTCCCCCCCTATAAGACCCCCACCACCTCCACCACCACCACCACCATCATCACCATCACCCCCTCCCTCAGTTTTCTCTCGTGCCCTCCTGCTCCCACAATTTGATCTCCCCACTGCAAAAATTAAGCAGAAGGAGGAAAATGCTGATTTGTTTTTCATATCTAAACGAGCTGTTTTCACGTGTTTACTTTGTTTGTGTTTGAGCAGCACGTGCGGCGACTGTGTGGTCAGATGGCCCCTCTCTTTTTAGGAAGGGGGCCCCATTCAGCTGCTACAACCCGGGGTCACAGAGCTCCTACAGGCCATTTAAACAACACAAAGCTGCATTAATTATCACCTCTTTTTTCTTTTTGCAGTCCCACCTTTAATCATTGATACCTCTATAATCACGTGACCGCTGAAGCCAGGACACAGAACCAAATTTTTATGTAGAAAAATTAAATTTGAAATCAATTACAGACTCATTTCCACTCTGCAGTATTTAAGACGATGCCACTGCATGTCAAGAGTTTGGAAAATGTTTTTGGAGCCCGGGTGCACCCATTAGGAGAGGTGTAATGTATTGACAGAGAGCAATTTATCTTTTGCCCCGCTTCCTAATGGCCTGTGCAGAGAGGAGAGAGGAGAGGTGGCATGCAGGAGGAGGAGGAGGAGGAGGAGGAAGGAAGCAGCAGCAGCAGCAGCACCGAGGGTCCTGCACGCAGCTCCACCCGCCGAACATCAGCTCACACTTTGAGGCAACTGTGGGGAGGATGATGGAGGCGTCTGTGTGGTGCTAGAGAACTTTTTCTTTCTGGAGGTGGGAGAGGTGTCATTTGTGTTTTCTTTTTTTCCTCCTCCTCCCGTGCACACTCCCGTGCCGGTTGTCTCGCGTTATTCCAACGTCACCAATCGATCTGAGTCTCCCTGCAGAGGGGAGCTGACACCACTGGTTGTAAGTTGAATATTAATCCTTTTCGATTGAAGGGAGGGGTCTGTCAGGAGAGTTATGGAGAATCTGAGGAGAACTGTGCATGCTCAAATATCCTACATCATAATTAAAACTACTCTCAGAAATATACATTAAACGTCAGCAGCTGCTCTTAAAAACACACGCAAATGACGCTTTGAGGAGCTCACCTGCAGCCTCCACCTGCACACACTCACACACCTCTAACAGACACATCTCCTGACACTCTTACTGTACATTGGATTTCCTCACCGTGTCCATGTGCTCCAGCAGCGAGCAGCCACAAATACTCCCGGGCTACAAATCTTTGCTGGCGTGAACAGATGGAGCATCAATTTGATTCCATCCTCGACACCGTGAAAGATTGATTTTGCACTTGCTTTTAATTTTGCCCATAATTAATTGGATCATTACAACTGTTTTCCATCGATCCCCTCGTTTAAATGTAAAATTAGAATGTGATCTATGTTTCTTATCATCACTTTTATTTATTTATTCCTATTTCCTCCGTGCAGTAACACGCTCCAGCAAAAAAATCCTCCTTTTTTTATAAGTATATATCATTTATCGACAGTTATTTAAGTGTGTATTTCCTGTGCAGTGCTGTAAATATGCATTAATATTGCAGAGTTATAAACTAATTATAACATCAGTGTGTGGCCTATTGATTGGGACACACACGCTGGTCCTCTGCAGCAACTCATAACGAAAACTCGTTTAAATATTCCTGTATTTTACTGTATTTTTTCACAGTTTTGTAAATATGATATTACTATAATGTCAACATAATTCTCAAGTAATATGTGCAAATTCGGCTGGATTTTTATGATGATTGTTGTCATCAGTCAGGCTGCATCTCTTTTTAATGCACCTAAATATAATTTATTTATTTAATTATTTTAATTTAATTTAATTTATTTATTTTACAAATATTCTGTAGGCTAAATTAATTTTTAAAAAATTTAAAAATGGGCTTTTGCTGACTATAACTCATCAGATACAAGGTTCAAGTATTCATTTTCAACTTCAGGTGACAGGCAGGAATGTGGGAAATTAGATGATCCACCTCTTTATATCACACTTTAACAATAAATTATTTTTTTTGTCGTGTTTTTCCTTCAGTTCAGAGATGTTTTGGTAAGTGAACTCAATTATTATTATTTTTAAATACATTTTAAAAAGTGAAATACACCTAAAAAAGTGAATTTAAACACTATAATATAAAACAAAGTCTCATTTTTGGTGTTTCCATCAGTGCTTCGAGCTCCAATCTGACGCCATCTTGTATATTTCAAACCATTTTCCCCCACGAAGTGCACTTATAAATAAATATGTCAGTTTAATGCAGCCAATTTAACCGTTTACTGTCTTTGATGGGGAATCATCAAAAATTAAGAATAGACGTAAAAGTCAATGCGGAAGTTTACAGCAGTCAGGGTCGTATTTCAGATGATAAAACACACACAGGGAGCTGCTCTCACTCTTTCTTTATCCACTTTGCTGTTAACTCCAATTAAATTCTTCTCCTTTAGCTGTGTGTCTGCATGTTGGCAGGCTGGCTGTTCAGCTGATGATCTGTCCCGTCATTAGTCCTCACACACACACACACACACACACACACACACACACACACACACACACACACACACTGAGTGGTTCCACTGATTTTGCATTGTATTAAAGATCCAAATGCAAGTGAGATCAGGTTACATTACTTTGATTAGAAAACACTTTGTTAAATTACTTTTCATACCCTGAGCACAAAAGCAGTCAGACAGTTGAGTTTCTGAGCTTTTCCATGCCTCAGGTACAACAAATCATTAAGAAAAATTAACATCTCATTTGCATTTAAACGTGAATGAAGGGCCAAATTACAAAAAATAACATTACATATTATTATTAATAAAATCATTAGTATCAGAAGCTTTTAAATCTACTGCACAAAACCTCACTCCTGCATCTTTATTTCCTTTCTTTCCCCCATATCCCAAAAAAAAAAAAAAAAAAAAATTACCATAAATATTCTGAATATTTCACACACGTTGTCTCTCCATCTCACGTGCATTAACACACCAAGTTGGGGAATAAAGTGGCAGAGACTTAAAATACACACTCGCTCCTCATTCATTATGCAGATTTGCAAGTAATTGTTAAATATGCCCCGCAGTGCTGGATTAAAAATAGGACTGTATCTTGTCATTTTCAAAAAGTATTCTCCGTGTTGCATTTATTGTACTGGGAACAAGGGCTAAATCCCGTCTCTTCCCCCCCATCAAAGTTTCCACATGAATAGTTAAATGTGTGCCCCTCTGGTTGGAGCTTCACAAAGACTGGGGAGGCGGTACAGTACAAAAAATTTGAGGGCACTGGAAAATAAAAGTCAGGGATATATTGAAAAGTTCATCCTGAAACACTTCCTTGTATTTTAATTTTATTATTTAACACAAACTAAAAGAATCCTTCACCTCCACCTTCAAGAGAATCCTCTCTTCCGGTGGATAAAGGCAGCCAGTGCTCCCATAAGGCCCTGGGTTCATCACCGTGGGAGAAGCTGATCCCACGTCTGGATCCTTCAGTGTGTGTGTCTCTCTTTCTGTCTCAGTGTGTGTGTGCAGCAGAGATCAGCCCGAGGCGGCTCGGAGGTGTCCCGCCAGCTGCCTGTGTCCCAACCAGACAGCCAACAGCTTCCAATCACATGTCAGCAATATGGGAAACAGAGCTTCTGTCCAGTGGGCCGCTGACATGTGTTAGCCTATGGCATGTGAATGCATAATGTAGCAGTCACCTCCTGGTGGCAGGCTTTGAACTCACCTTTTCTTTTTTCTTTTTATACCTCACACAAGTTGATTTCTTTACATATTTTTTTTTTTCAAAAACGACAAAACCTTTAAAAAAACACGCGTAAAATGTTTATTTCCTGTGATATTGTGATTTAATTTGACTTTAAGTGAGGTGGTTAAGTTGTGATCATCTGCAGCATCTTTTCTCAAGAAAACAGTCAGAAAAAAACCTTTGAAACTTCAGAACAAAACCTTTAAAATGAGATTTGTGTACATACATATACTAAAAATGGAACTGCTTTTTACAGGACTGGTAAAAGGTTAATTCTCCCTCTTTGTCTGTGCTGGTTATCTTCGTTGTAACGATGAGGATGTCAGCTGCACATTTGCTGATTAGTTTGTGTGTCTGTGTGTGTGTGTGTGTGAGTGTGTGTGTGTGTACACATATATTCCTCTCCCCAGAAATCTACGGATGAGCAGCTCCCACATAAGCTCCTGATCACTTCTGTAAATGCTTCCTGTCACCTTCAGTGGTGTAATGATCATGAAAATTGTGACCTTGATCTATGGAAAGCCATAATGTGACTGAATGGCCTCCTCCCACGCACTTTCTCACCGGCTCCGAGCTCGGAGGTATGCTAAAGGACGGCTCCGAGGAAGATTGTTTAGTGGTAATAAAAAGCCAGTAGTTTGGCTTGTAATGGTTCGGGCATTCCTCCTCTCCACAGCCATTTGGCTAAATCTCCAGTGATGGAGGCCTGTGTGAATTTAGATGAGAATCTGGGAGATGTTGACGCTTGTCCTCGGGCATCGGGGAGATTTTATCGTCTGGTGGTCCAACATGATCAAGCACATAACTGTGTTTAGGGGATAGAAGAGTGCAACATTGATGTGATGTCCTTTTAGTGCTGAATTTAAAAATCCCCGTGCCATCGTGGCGTTATGGCGCACATACTGGTGTTGGAAGTTGTCAGCCACTGGTTTATTATCATTGTTTACTTGTGGAGTGAAAGAGGAGAGCTGTAATCTGTGACCACGGCCATAAAAATACATACTTTTATGGTGTCACATTAGACACAAAGCTGGAGTTTGTTTTCTAAAGTGCGCTGTTTTGCGCTTTAAATAAAGTGTCTGTTTATATGAATTTGTGTGTGGCAGTCTGATATGTTTGGCACGAGAGCAACTTCCCAATGTTTGTTTTTCATTTCTGTTTTGCTCCAAGTGATGCTAGAAAAAAACAAAAAAAACAAAAAAAAAGGAGAGAGAAAATCCATCTCTGGCATGATGTTGCTCGAATTCTCATTTAGTCTGGAAAATCTGGTTTGCGCAACATTGTTTATGATCACACCCTTGCCAGCTTTTCATATTTAAACGAGCAAAGGTTTAATTACCAAATGATGACAGTGTCATATGGTGCCATGATGGCACAGGGTGTCTAATGAATGCAGGGGAGCGAGGGATGCGTACGCGACACTGAGTGACAGTGGGATGCACAGATCAAAACAGAAAAAAAAAGAAGAGGCAGAGACAGTAAAACATCTGTAATTTGCAATTCACTAATGTTCAATGGTTGCTCATGGATTAAGAATTTTAAACTATTGTCTGCCAGATGGAAGAGGAGAGGGAGGGAGGGGTTGCAGAGGAGGAGGAGGGGGCTCCTGAGCAGCATATTTACATCTGTATATCAACCCTGGATTTAGTAATCAGACTGAGGAAAAACCAACTGCCTCCAAAAACACTCTGGGGCGTTGCATCTATTACCTATTTTCCAGCAGCACAAACATTAGAGGATGATTCTCCCTGTCTTTTCCCCCCTTATTTAAATTTGCCAGGACAGCTTGTAGATTGTGGGGAGTTGTGTGCGCGACTTGCTCATATCTATCTCGATATAATCACGAGACAGTTTGGAGTGCCGGACCCGGGTCTGCTCACACATCAGAGTTAATTTCACCGGGATGTTGATGCGCTCTGAAATATTGCACTGAAGTAATATCAGTTAGTGGGCCGCCAAAAGATGTACATGCTTAACCAGGCATGAAACCTTGCTGAATTACACAGTATTTATACTTATCTCAGATCAGCGCATTTGTCATTAAAATTTGGTCTGGTTGCCTGTCTGTTTTATGGATCTGTTTAATGATGCACTGTGTAATAGTGTTACAATGTATGGCCCCGGCTATTGGCACATTTCACTCAGCAGCGTCGATAAATAACCACAGCAACCTTCAACTTTCATCCACACTCGGAGGCTTCTTGTGTCCCACAATCCTCCGCGATTTGGTCGAGAACTCCCATCAACAAATCATGTTCTTCTTCAGTGGTGGAGGAAGCACTCAGGTTCTTTACTTAAAGGTCCAGTGTTCAGGATTTCGGGGGATATGTATCAGCAGATATGGAATATAATATAATAAGAGTGTTTTCTTTGGTGGTTAATCACCTGAAACTAAGAAATGTTGTGTTTTTGTACCTTACTTTACCTTAGAATGAGCCATTTATTTCTACAGTAAGGAGTATGCTTTTGTCCACGGAGGCCGCCATCTTCCTACGGTAGCTTCGAGCGGACAAACCAAACACTGGCTCTAGATAGGGCCATTCACGTTTTGTGGACAAAAGTGTCCAAAAAGTATTGCCGTTTTTCACATGAAACTTCTCTATTCAGTGTTTTTACCGGTTTAAATCACCTGGTCTGTTTGTCTTGGCGAGGAAGAGACCTCTGAACCTCCTGAACGTCTGGATCTTAAGTTATCAAGCCCGGTCTCACTCTGAAGTCATCGAAATTCGGAGCTTGGGCAGTCACTTGCGGCGTCAGAAACCAATCAAAAAAGGCGTCCTTTAACGTCGGCATGATACGCAGCGAGTTGCCGTTATAGTTTAATGGCGCACAGCGGCATAAGGGGGAAACGTGGCGGGACAAAGACAAGGTTATGGCAACGAAAATCCAGCTGGGGCAGGCAGGAGGGGTGGTGGATGGGTCCAGCAAACACTGACTTTTAGTGGTGTTTGCATCCCACAAGATTCTGAAGCCAAACCCTGTTCTTTTTTTTGTTAAACCTAACCACATGTTTTTTTTGTTGAAGGAAGAATAAAGAACGTAAATTCTCGGTGTTGTACCATTGTAGTGCTTTTATTTTGAAAGAGACTGTATGTAAATGGTAAATTTCCTTTGAAAACAGATGTGTATTCTGAATGAGGACAATGAATGTAACAGGGAGAACTTCCTAGAATGTCAACATCCAACATGTCATATGTGGACATGGAAAGTCCATGACCAGAACGTCAATATATGACGAGGTCGGAGTGAGAATGTGTTGAGTTACCAGAGAAAAAAGGTCAGCACACATTAGCAGGTGCTGAGCTAGCAGCCTGTCCACGTCATGTCGAACAGCGGTCTGATTTGTGACCTTAAACTACTTAATTAAGTTTTTTTACTGGTTTTAATCACCAGGGGTCTCATTAATAAAATAATGTGCAAGATCCATACTAAATATGTACGTACAGACAAAAGCCAAAAATGGTGTGCGGAAAAAAATATTAGACAATTTCTCCTATCAAGCTTCCACCTCACCATCTGTGTCACCAACTTCTTGTCTCCAAAATGTTTGTAAGCATGGGTCAAAGTTTCTCCCATCAAGTCTGTTTTTATACATCACAACTTGGGAAGTGGCGAACACAATGTTCATACTGATATGTTATTATTATACATATTATAATATTGTTTCATCAGAAACAGATTTCTCCTTAGTCATTAGTTCAAGGTCCACACAGTTTAAAATATTCAGCATCAGACTTGTGTTTGGCCATGTCATTGAGCTAGTTTGCTGTCTCTGTTAAGTAGCTGTCGGTTAGCCACTCACTCTACAGCAGAAAATGTTTCTTCAAAATAAAAGCTCTGTGCTGGAAATTTACTGTACTTAAAAATAAAGTGTGTTTTTTACAGACTTGACATGTTTGCAAGTGACTTATGGTCAATTCAGAATGGACCCACGACCCACTTTTGGACCATGACCCACCAGTTGGGAACCACTGATGTAGAGGATTCGTTTAAACTTTCCATTTCAATAATGCTGTGGTTAACATGTGATTAGGTTTAGGCACAAAAACTACTTGGTGATGGTTATAAAAGATCATGTTTTGGCTTGGGGCACAGTCAGTTTTTGACGCACTATGCCAGCTGGAAAAATAGCAGTGGGTCACTAAAAACAACCTTTTTTGTTGTTTGTTGGTCTTGTTGACACATTCTCACTCCGACCTTGTCACATATTGACGTTTGGTCATGGACCTTCAACGTCCAGATACAACATTCAAGGTATTCTGGGTGCGTTGGTTGCTGTGTCAAGCACTGCCTGATACATGCATTGTCTTCTTTCAAAATACACTTCTGTTTTCACAGGAAATTTAATATTTACATTTAAAAAATTTTTTTTCCTCCAACAACAGAAGCACATGGTTGGGTTTAGGAAAAAACAACAGGGTCTGGCTCTAGAGTGTTACATGACACGAATACCGCTCTCCCGGGTGAAAGTCGGTGTTGTTTGGACCCATCCACCACCACTCACACCCACCCTTCGCAGACTTTTGCAGCCTTAACTTTCGTTCTTGTCCCGCCGCATTTCCCCCGATTCTGCCGAGCACCTTTAAACTATAACTGCGACCAGCCACGTATTATACCAGTGTTAAAGGACGGCTTTTTTTGTCAGTGTCTGAGGCTACAAGTCACTGCCCAGGCATTGGAATTCGACGACAAGTGAGACCAGTTTGGTCATGAACAGTGGTCTACAGCCTGGCAAGTGTTTCCCCTATAGGTGTGTCACCAACCACCACCCCCTCCACCTCCAGATAACAAAGTCAAATGTACAGTAAAAACAGTATCTTCTGGCGACTGGGCTGGATTTAACAGATGAATAATTTCCTGGTAGCCATGTTGTCAAAGATGTATACCATAAAATTACTACATCCCTGGTTTGATTGAAGCCAGGGACATTTGTTGTTCTTCTCTCGTCAGTTCACACTTTCTTCTATCAATAAAGGTTAAATCACAAAAAAATACACAGAGCAAAGTGAGGAAAATGTCGCAGTATAGTTTGCAAACTATTTGTAATCTGAAGTTAAATGACAAAACCAATCAATGTCACTGGTATGCTCCTTTAATCCTGGATTCATTCAGCAGGAGTGGGCTGTGGAGAGCTCACCCTTTCATTAGTAATTAAGTGCTGTTGTCATGCTGTGACGTAATGAGTTTACCCCGGCCATCCATCCTGTGACACCGAGGGCTCCTCCCACTGAATCACACACCAGGAAGCAGCACATTATCTTTTCAGGCAGATACGTGTACGATAAATATTTATATATTTGCTCCCACACTGTCACACCGAGGGACCCACTCGTGTCATTTTGATGTGGTTTTAAAGAAAAGAGCTGACTCCTTGTTTTCGGTGCACGCTGGATGTACTCTGAGGCAGACACATGTTGTAGCAGTTGTTGCCGGCGATATATCGGGGCCCTCTGACTGTACAGGTCTCCCATGGCTCTCTCCCCAGGACTGTGAAAACATCTGTCACGGCGGCTGCCATTTTCCTCTGTGGTCAGAGCGTCAGGTGAAGGTGCTGCCTGCTAGCCTCATGACATGGTACACATGGGTACCTCCAACAACAGTGCTCATTAACAGGCAAATGGAGCAGGAGCCCCAGCAAATTGAGCAGCGTTTCGCCAGGATCGGCCCTGCCAGATTGTTCAGATAGCCAAAGTGACATCACCAAGTGCCAGCCCCCTTTGCCCCCACCCCCCTCCAAAAAAATTAACATCCCTAATCATCTGCCAGGCTAAACATTATTCTTCATGATTCAGATCAGCCATGCTTGCCCTCCACTCACAGAGTATCTCTCCTCTCTCTGGGCCAAAAGCAGCCAGCCTTGGACTGATTGCTCAGCCTTTTGTGCCCTTCGTTTGTGAGAATGGCAAATCGATTCGAAAATCATCAGCCATGAGCGGCTCTCATGCAGAGCTGGGCGCGTGAGTGTTGCAGATATGAAATGGAAATCAGGAAAACAGAAAGTGAGGCCCCTATGTTTTTGGATAAAGTGTCACTGAGAAATAAACCCGCAAATAAGTTTGGTTTGTGTGCTTAAAAAATAGATGATTGAATCTGAGATTGTGTCTTTAACATGCCTCGAAAAAAAGGTTTCACTTCACCACCATAACTCAAAACACAGGATTAATATTTTAATACAGGGGCTAACACTACATAACAAATCTATTATTAAAATAGGTCATAAGTTATTCTGTTTTCTGACGCTTTTAAAGACTTGTTCATCTAAGTAAACATGTAATTACAGTAAGGATTTTAATGACATACTCTGATTAATGAATCTAAATTAATCTCATGCATCGATTTTTGCTGTGAAAGTATTTTAAAATTTTAATTTCAATTGAATTTTGGCAGATGTGTCGCAAAGCTGCTGGATTTTGGGCACAATTGTCCCCCTGTCCTCTACCGCCAAAACTGGTCTGCAGTCCATTGCAATCCATTTTGCAAGGGAGTTAGTCATGGGCTTTCCACGTCCACATACGTTGGCACGGTACCCTGGGTGTGTTGGTTGTTGACGTTCTGGGATGCTTATCAAGTTCTGCCTGTTACATGCATTGTCTTCTTCCAAAATACGCACACGGGCGTCGCGTCTGTTTCATTTTAAAATGGGGGGACACATATGAAACAGGGGATTTGGAGTCCACCTTCAGGAAATTTGGAGTGTCATACTGTGAGTTTTCTGCATTCTAGTGATTTTTTTATGCTCCAATTTGTACATTATCTGCATCAATTTATTGTGGAAACGTCTTTGATGTCATTAAAGTAAAAGTCCTCTGCTAATTTCATGTTTTTATTGAGGGGGTGACAAATGCACATGTTCTAAATATATTTAGGGGGATTTGTCTCTTGCATCCCCTCCGAAATCTACGCCTGTGGTTTTGCAAGATTTTGCTAAAATTCTCATCCAAGGAGGAGCTCTGCTTTTTCTCTGGTGCAGAACATTATGAGTCTATAAGTCAATCTCAAACTGAAAATCAGGAGCATCTCCTTTGTAGGAACTGACACGTTGTGCATCCTAACCAGGGATAAACCCTGAAATCTGACCCTCCCCAAAAAAGTGAACTCCGAGAAGAAAGCTCAACAAGAACAGAAGAGAAAGGAAGCTTGGCATATCTAATTAATTACCTCATATTACAATGTTTGTTTACAGAAATGAAGTGCTACAAGAGGCCTGATGTTAATTAATTTAAAGTGTACTTCCCCCCTCACTCCCCACAATGTGTTGATGACTGCTGCTGAGGTACTTTCATGGCAGGTAAACCTATGTCTCATTGGATTTCCATCAATGGCTCTGAGGTGTGTATGGAACAAAAGCTTGCCACACAGATTAGGGAGAGTGTTAACATGATTGCTGATTAATAATGCCAATTAGAGTTCACAGCAAGGCGACGAGAAGAGCAGATCAGCGCGATTATGACAAGAGCAAGCAAGATCGTCTGAGGTGTACTGACTGAGGGATCTCAACGTACATGAACCAGCTCGGCCGCAGCGTCTCGAATCACGTTTCTTATGTCCAAAGGTTAAAAGAAGACAAAGACGTGTTAACTGCTTCATCGAGGACTATCACCCAGAGTAGTTACCAGTCCTCCGGCTGTATTTTTAGATTTTGCAGAGTACTGTAAAGGAGTAAGAAGTGCTTATCCATGTGTCCTGTTGACTTTTTTTGTTGCCACTTTATCAGTGTGTCTGGGAGTGAGGCGCAGGGCTGCACACACAGTATAACCAGAGTCTCAGGAGGTCCCTCTCTGGACAATGATGTATTTAAGCCCCTCCAGAGGTCAGATGGACTCTGTCCAGAACATCACCTGCAATCAATAGTGTTGGTAAACCAGGCACAACTGAGCAGACATGGAGGGTCCTCTTCTAAACACACTGTGAGGGAACCGCATGGGCCATTGCACTGCTAAAACTGTGAGAAGAATGGCTTGACGTGCTGCTACTTAAGCACCGGGCGACTGAGGGAGGACTTATTTATATGGGGCTCCACTGGCACACTGTTGTAACATTTCCCCCCCAAAAACTGGGCTGTGGAAAATCTGCTGATCCCACTGAAAAAACAAAATAAACAGCATCATATGAATGTAAGTAAAAGACATATTAATGCCCTTTTTTGAATGTCACAGTCAAGATTTTATTGTATAAATCATAGGACTGTTTTGCAGGCAGGAGAGTCTGTGCTCAAAGAGAGAGGATAAAACAGACTGCACAAGGGAAAAAAAAGACCAGTCTCTTTTTGCATCTGGGGGTCGAACTGAGACTAAAACAGAAGCTTCTTTTTATTTTATTTTTTTGACTAAAGAGTCATTGACCTTTTTGCACACTGCATCAGAGTTCCTTTTGAACTGTTGTTTCATACATTAACTCCAAAAATCAGATTTTTTTGTAAGTGGATTTTTACAAAAAGACTGTAAAAACACACTGGAGGAAAAAGATTATATTAATAATATATATAAAATATATAAACATTAATGAGGTATTTGGTGGGGGGTCAAGAGTATTAAGTTTGGGCCGAGCACTGATAAACTATAATGGCGACCAGCCGTGTATCATGCTGATGTTAAAGGACAGCTTTTTCCATCAGTGTCTGACATCGCAAGTCACTGCCCAAGCGCCAGATTTTGATGACTTTGGAGTTAGACCAGAATGGTTTTTAAATTTTAAACATAATTTTGCATGTCAAGAAAGTCAAAGTTTTTGTTACTTTGTTGTAGTACCATTTAGTTTTATGTGAAGCCAATTTTCATAGTGGCCAAATGTGGAATTACAACTTCCAAAAGACTTTTTCCCATAGACTTACACTGCGAAAGAGACGTCTGTAAATCGGTAGCTAAATTCTTTAAAACAAAGTCTGACTCTTATATGAGAGAGCGGTGTTCACATCCTGTAAGATTCTAAAACCAAAGTTTGTTTGTTTGTATTTTTTAAACCCAACCATGTACGTTAGTTGTGTATGAGAACAGCCTGCCCATGGTGGTCCATCGGAACAACACATTTTCACTCCGACCTTGACACATATCGATGTTTAGCAAAGGTACGTTTAGCCGACACATATACATGGTTGGGTTTAGGAAAAAAACACAGGGTCTGACTTTACAATCTTACAGGAGAAGAACATCGGCCTCCCAGGTGAAAGACAGTGGTTGTTGGATCCATCCCTTCCACTTTATTCATGGGTGTCTAATTCCAGCTGCGGTTTTCGATGACTTCACAGTGTGACCAAGTTGACCAGGAAGTAGAGGGACTTCACAGTGTTGTCTAAATTCTTGTTACATTGTCCAGTAATGTTTATTCTTTGTTTACGTCTATTGTTAGGAAAAGAATCACAAAGCTCTTGACGACAGTCGTCTTCAATTTATTTTCTCCTTCTATTCTTTGTTCTTTCATCGTTCAGTTTACTGATCTTTGCGATATTGGCGGTTCGGTTGAGCAACACATACGCCTCCCATGTGCTCAGATCTTTATCCTGAGCAATCCTTTCCAAAAGTGGCCCGGATTCAATCATGTGTCTGCGAACTTGAGCCCCCCAAAAAACAATGAATGCAGAGGCACCGAGTGTCAACTGCAAGTGGGTTTTGAAGAATTGGCATAGTCATTTAGGCAGCACCTCACATCCTTCACAAACAAATGAAGCCCCCAGCGCTTCAAAGTGAGATTGATCTCCTTTTGAGACTCGGCACAGAACACTGGGATTCTGAATATTGAGAAAGGTGGCTCTCTCCATGGAAACCCAGTGTAAGCCCGCCCTTCCCCCCATCCCATCCTCCACTGGAGTGATGTAGAGAAAGGGACCCGGCGGAGTTTTCAACTTCATCAATATTCACTCATTCATCGTGAATCCTGGCAGCAGATTCTCGACTGTATTACTGGATGGATGTTCTCCTTTGTCACTGCGAGGAGTGTCTGAAATGGAATTTTAAATTAGAATAGAACAATTCCCAATTTTTATGGACTCCGGTCACAGCCATATATATCACTTAATGATGGAAAACTTTTCAATTTTCCTGTGTAGGTCTTTGGCACAATCCAGCCATTAAATAGGTCAGGGATGAATGTGCATAGTTTACTCTCAGTTCTATAAAAGAGATGGGAAATCCTGTGTTATGTTGATAAAGCAGCTTATTTGAAAAGGCATAATCAATAAGAAAAAAAAAAGATTACCTCACAGCCTGTTTCTTTTATTCAAAAACTTCTGTCTGTGTTGAAGTAAAAAAATCAGCTGTTGATAAAGATGTTTCCTGCAGGTTTAAAAGCCAGTGAACCCAGTAAGTGAACGGATCATAGCTGGTCACCCTCGCCCTTAATGACCCATGTCCGCATGGGTCACAACATCTGCAAAAGCCTGTGACAGAGACGCAGCGACAAACTCTTTTCGTGGCACGCTGTCAATACATGTTGAAATTTGGTTATTGCATGATTAGCATGACAAACTGCCCGCAGTGTAATTAGATTAGTGTTCGTACATATCAGTGTGAGAGAAGAGGGGCCTTTCTCTAGATTTTTTTATGGTTGTAAGCGTCCAGAAATGACTTTACTTTCTCGAGATGTAGAATTTATTGGGTGAATTGTTAAATATGACAAAATGTACGACATTTACACAAAAAATTGATGTTTAAAAATTCACGAAAACGCAGGAAACTGTGTGTTTGATGCTCAAAATTTTCTTGAAGAGAACGCCCAAACCCCTCTATGTCCTCAAAACCAGTGTTTACTGTTTACATTTTTATTTTAGATGTATATATATAAAAGAAAGCTAACACACTATCCCCCTATATTAATGCTTTATCATCAAAAACAATGTAATTGACTTTTTTTGTTAATTACTCCCTTGGTGTAATTCAAATCCTTCAAATCCTGATTAAATGTTCTTTTAATCACTCGGCTTGAAACCTGAATTAATTACAAATCTGCTACCAAAAAAAGTGTGTTTTGTCATAAAAATGTTAATTACCGGGGGTACTGACCTCCCTTTTGGCGTTGTGTATCCCCAGCTGAGGACAGGGCGTTTGTCCACTGTCGCCACTTAATGACGGTAATATTAAACACTCACAGAATGTTGTCGCGCTTTTGTCTTCATTCATATCAAAATGAAGTTCTTGGAGGCCCACATTTATCAATCACGGCAGGGCTCCAGCTGTTCGCGAGTCTTTGGCCTGGCTTCAACAGCCGGGCTTACAAATTGTCTCTGAATAGCGTCGAGCAAGGCCCCTTCAACCCCCTTTTGTCACTGTCTCCTGACAAATGCTCCTCGGCTGCCTCTCCCAGACACATGCCTCCTTCCTACCTTCTGCTCTGTGCTATCAGATGGCCTGCTTTGCATTCTCGCATGGCTCACTATGAGCTGCTTTATCTCCGCGGCTGCTGGAAGCCCAGCATCAGACGGGGTTATATCACACTCACAGTTATGGTTTGTATCCACAATGCCAAATGCCTTTTTTCCCTCTTTGGCTTTCAGCTGGGATAATTATGCAAAAGCTTTGTGCTGCTTTCTCATTTAGCAAATACGCTTCCTGTGAACTCTGTGAAGGCTTGTGTTTACACTGTTGTGACGTGAAGTTGCCAGTTAGGAATCCTGCTACTGGTACGAGCAAAACGTAGCTGAGAAAAGGCATTGTCATCTTCTACAAGACAAAAAGTGTGTTGGCTGTTAAAGGTTGGGAAGCTCAATTCTTTAAATATAAATAAGGGTGAACTGGGATTGTTTACCATCGACTTCATGTTGTCTCATTGCAGCTGCAAGTTGATCAAACATGAGTTATTTAATTAGGTCCTTTTAAAGAGTTCAGAGAGCTGATCAATTTGGATTTTGCATAACACGACTTTTTTTGTTACTTTTTTAGTCTTGCTTGGTCCCCATTGACTTCCACTAAGTGCTTGTTGGTGTTTTTGGGGTCCACATTAATAAATAAAGAAGGATTTAAACATTTTATTAATGAAGGGAAAAACAGAGTAAACCAAACGTAAACAAGTGGAAAATAAGTCAGCTGATTCCACAACATAAAAGTGTTTTTAATTTTTTTTCTTGAAAAACAGATGCACATGTTATATTGTTATTTCTGTTAGTTGTCGTCCTTTCCTTTTTTCTTTCGTTTTTTTCTTTCTTTCTTTATAAACTTCTCTATAATTTTTTGTTATTTTTTTGGGTCCCCATTGACCTCCACTAAGTTTTTCTTGGTCTTTCTGGTGGCCACATTAAAAATAAACATCAATTCACAAATTGAATGAAAGAAGGAAGAAGCAGAGTGACTGATTTCACAAGATAAAATTGTTTTTTTTTTTCTTGAAAAACATGCATTTACAAAGTTACATCACATATGTTATTTCCGTTGGTCTTCTCCGTCTTTTAATTGACCAATATTCATTTATTCTTTATTTGTAACCCATTGACTTCCATTAAGTTTTTCTTTATCCTCCTAGGGTCTACATTGAACAACAATTCCAGAAAATCAATGAAAGAAGGAAAAAGAAGAACAAACCAAACATGAAAAACACAAGCATTTATACATTTGCATCATTTCTGTTATTTCTTTTGGCCTTCTTTTATTTATTTATTTTAATTTTTTGGGTTCCCGTTGACTTCCATTAAGTGTTTGTTGGTCTTCCTGGAGTCCACAAAGAAAAAACAACAATTTGAACATTTAATGAAAGAAGGAAAAAACATAACAAACCAACATAAATAGGAAAAACATAAGTCAGCTGATTTCACAAGATAAAATTGTTTTTGTGTTTCCTGAGGAACAAATGCACATTTACACGTTTGCATAATTTCTGTTAGTCTTCTTCTCCTTCTTCTTCTTCTTCTTCTTCTTCTTCACGGCTGCTTCTTCTTCTATACTAAGACTATGTCTTGTTCTTTTTTCTTCTTTGTCTTTTAATTTCTTGATATTTTTTTATTCTTTATTTGTGTCCCCATTGACTTCTGCTAAGTTTTTCTTGGTCTTCCTGTGGAACACACTGAAAATATACAACAATTCAAAAAAATTAATGAAAGACAAAAAAAGCAGAACAAACCAAACATGAAAAACAGAACTGGTTTCACAAAAGAAAATCATTGTGTGTATATATATGTATATATAGATATATATACATCATTTCTGATACTAATCACCTTTACTGTAATCATTAAAATCATACTGATGTGAAATAAATGTAACCCTTGAGAGTACCAAAAAAAAAAACATTTGAGAAAATGTCTGTCTGTTTGGTCAGAAAGAATATTACTGTCAAATAATCTTCAAACACAAAACATGTTTTCTCTCCAGTGGGCTTACATCATCAGTTTTGTGCGGGCGGTATGTCTGCAGTCTGTTGCTACTTTCTGAAAGACTTCAGAATTAAAAGTATGGGATTTTTGTATCTTAAAACTAAAAGAAAAACATACATGTCGAGAGATAAATCACAGGGGGGAACATATAAAGACAGATCAGTCATCGACTAGAGAAGCTTTGTTCTTTCTCTGCCCTCAGCATCAGTTAGAGCTGTCAAACACCGACTGCCCTCAGCTGACCGACAGCCAGCACTGAACCTACATGTTGAACCATCTGTCAGACTCTCAAAAAACTCCCGCTGACGGAGACCGACTGAGACTGACAAGCTACAAGTGCCTCCAACTGCTGCTCACCAGCACTTTGTACCTGACAGCAGTTTTTTAGCCTCCAGTGATTTGGTGTTGAAGGACAGGCAGAGCTACAGTTGGTATAAAAGTTGTTATTAAAGTTAAAAGCAGGACACTTCAGTCTCTGACGTCAGTTTGTCAAAGGCTGATGGAAAACCCAGTTTCTTCCCAAACTGTATGTTTGGATTATTCTGTGGCAGCTCACAATTCACACAAAACTTCACACAGTCTTCATATAAAATATGTTAAAAAGGCATTTGTTCTGTGTACTGATAAAATGAGGGCAAACACCCCTCATTAATTCCACTTTAATCATTATAATTGTGGCCCAAAATGTCTGTACTTGCTGTGTCTTTTCCAAAAACCTGCAGATTAAAGTTATTGTATGATAAAATGCTAGAAATGAAAGACATTAAAAACACCATTACAACTTTCAGCAGGAGGAATCACTGATGACTATGTGTGGTGCGTTGGTCGACCCACAACCTCAAGGTCAGGTGGGGAAAGGTAAGCTTAGAAGATATCAGGTTTGGGTGAGCAGGTCAAAAAGTGACAAAATAGCGTTCGAAGTTAGTTATTAGTAACTTTCAGAAACACTGTATGCAACAGTCCACCATCCACCTTCTCTTCCCTTCTCTCTGTCATTCACTCTCCCACTCAAACACACAGACACACACACACGTTGGAGAGGGCTGTAGCACTCAGTCCTTGTCCCTGTCCTCAACCCATGTCTTGCGCCCTCATTGGCTGTAGCTTGCCAGCAAGGTCCAGATATTTAGCCTGCTTGATATCAAGGGTGTGTCTGCAAGGCATTGGCAAGCCTCTCGGTTTTGAGTCACCTAGTTCACACACTTGAGCCCCGAGCCAACGCCGATTTGCCTCTGATCTGTGGCTTTTGTTGAGGAGCTCTGAATACAACCCAGTCTCACTCCAAAGTTCTTGAAATCAGGCCCTCAGGCAATGACTTGTGATGTCAGAAAGTGACCGAAAAGCTGCCCTCTAATGTCGGTATGATACGTGGCCAGTTGCCATCGGCGCCAGGGGAAACGAAAGTTTAGGCAACGAAAGTCCAAGTAGAGTGGGGTGGGAGGAGTGATGGATGGGTCCAACAAACACAGACTTTCACACTGACCAGGAGAGCAGTGTTTGCGTCCTATTGTTAAGTCAAACCCTGTTATTTTTTCCAAAACCCAACCACATGTTTTTGTTGCCTAAATCCAACCACGTGCATTAGTTGTTGAAGGCAAAAAAATATTTTGAAAGAGACTGTATGTAAATGTTAAATTTCCTGTGAAATCGGAAGTGTATTTTGAAAGAAGACAATGCATGTAACAGGCAGAGCTCCACACGGCGTCCCAGAATGTCAACAACCAACAAACCCAGGGTACCTTTCATGTTGTATCTGTATGTGGAAGGTCCATGGCCAAACGTTGATATGTGATAAGGCCGGAGTGAGAAAGTGCCGCCAAAAACTGCCTGCAAGTGGAAAACCAGGATTAAATTCATGAAGTGTGAACTCGGCATTAATGCTTCCTACCACGCTATGTAGTGCCACCAAGCTTAGTTTGGTAGTTTTGGTAACTGTCTGGTGAGAACGATGTCAGTAGCTGCTAGCCTGTACAGTTAGCTATACAAGAAGTTGAACTCACATTTTTTTTTGTAAAGCCCTTTAAGACAAATTTATGACTTGTGATTTGGACTATATATACATAAACTGAGATTCGACAATATGTAAGTTCATCAAGGATTCTTTAAATTTGACCATTTTTTTGGGAAATATTCAAAAAGACCTCCGTATATGACAGTTATTGCTGGCAAACTCATTAAAAAAAAAAGAGTTTCCTCATGACTGTTAATCTGTATAGCTTTAAATTAAAAGGGAAAATTTTCTCTGACAACACATTGTTCTGTCTGATCATTATATATGAATATATATAGACAGGTTTAACCAGAACTCATTTTCCACTGTATTCCTTTAGAGGTCCTGGCCTTGAAACACGGCTGCACTAAACTACTCAGTCTGTACAAAATTCATTGCAAAGAAATGCTGCATCATGTCAGAAATGGAGGCATTTACCGGCCGATAAAAAATGAAATTGTCATCTGAGAACGAATGAAATGTTCAGTTTGTCTTTTGTATCCATTTCAGAGGAAATAATTAAGACAGATGGGCAGATGAATTAGCTGTCCTCCAAGGTCAAACGCTGATTGCCTTATTACTCTATTATTTCACTCTGGTGGAACTATTACCACTGACACTTTTTCATGATATTTCGTACATCCAGAGAGTGAGAGAGATACAAATTGATTGTTTGGCGGCCAAATCAGTCATAGTCATCTTCGGCGGATGGATTAATGGCTTTGATGGCTGTTGCAGGTTGAAGCTGGGAGACTGGCTGGAGACAAGAGAGATTGGTTTGAACCCCAGGGAGCTGAATAGATGTGAGTTGCGTGTAAGGTTGCTTGGCTTTGTTTCGAGGGAGGGGCTGGTGAAAAATGTGTGTGTTGGAGTTTGGCGCGTCCTCGGGATGCACTTTTGTTCCTTTGCTATTACAAGTGATTGACTACCACGTTCATGCTTTCCCAATGTGCGTCAACCAGACTCCCTGCTCCCGTACTTAAGATGTCATCTTTAATATCTGGCTTTTTAACTCCATGAAGTCTGAGAGCATGTTTGAAAGAACGTTTCTGATGTTGTATTTGTTTTGGATTTTTGTATGTAGGTTGTAGGTGTAGGTAGGATTACATTTCAAGGGTAAAACAACTGAATTTGACCAAAGTGAAGCCCCAAATGTTCCTTATGCATCTCAAACGTCTGCTGTGTCTTTTTATTGTTCCAGGCAACCACTCCATCCTGTCCTTATGCTAAACCTCCCCTGTAATCGATGTAACGGCAATTACTAGCTAGCTCCTAAAATGGACAGGCAGGGGACACTTGCCCTAGCTCTGGTTGAGGGTGAGAGGCTGTCAGCAAATGGTTTGTTAGGCGCCGTCAAATCTACTTAAGTAGCAAAAGTAAAAGTTTTGACTGCGATAATTGCTCCTGTTAAAGTAATGTTGATGCAACATATCGTCATACAACAATGCGTCTACCTATTAGTGCCCAACTAATGAGCGCCTCTGCTGATTAAGTTAGGTTTAGGAAAAGGAAATTGGGTGGGCATTGTCACTGCCTTTACTCCTGTCAGCACATTCTTCATGCGATCGCACAACCTGGTCTCAATCTGACGTCGTCGAAATCCGGCGCATGGGCAGTGACTTGTGGCATCATACACTGACGAAAAAGGCCATCATTTTATGTCGGCCTGATACGTGGCTGGTCACTATTGCAGTTTAACAGCACTTGGCGGCGTCAAGGGAAAACGCAGTGAGACAAGAACCAAAATTAAGGTGGTAAAAGTCCAAGTAGGGCAGGCAGGACGTGTGGTGGATGGGTCCAACCAACACTGACTCTCATCTGGGAGAGCTGTGTTCACATCCTGTAAGATTATAAAGCCAAACCCTGTCCTTTTTCCCTGAACCTAAAGACGTACATTAGTTGTTGAAGAAAAAAACCCATCAATTTGCATTGCTGTACTGATGTAGTGCTTTTATTTTGAAAAAGACTGTATGTAAACGTTGAATTTCCTGTGAAAACAGGAAGTGTATTTTGAAAGAAGACAATGCATGTAACTGGCAGAACTTGAGACGGTGTCCCAGAACGTAAACAACCAACACACCCAGGATACCTTGCACGTCGTATGTGGACGTGGAAAGTCCATGACCAAACGTTTTGCTCATGATTTTGCGGGTTATACAAATTCTGGTGCACTATTTTTCTTAGGTATATATACCAACAGAGCATGAGAACAGCTTCATTGATTGTACCCTCAACAATGGTGATAGCCTACAAAATTAGAGATACAAACAAACACGTGGACATTTTTCATTCTCAGATGAGACTGCATGCTCCTGTACTGGATTAGAAATAAACAAAAACTCTGTAGATCAGAGGTCCTCAACGTTTTTCCGGGTAAAGACCCCTTAACTCATAGAGAGACAGAGCAGGGACCCCCTACTACATATATTGTATAAAACTGAGTTACACTTGGGACATTTCGGGATTTCAGGCCTTCCCTTGTTTGCCTGCTGCTAAGTCAGCAGCAGTTGTAGCATGGCTAGGTGCGTTAGCCTCCCCTCTGCACTTTCAACAGTGGTTTCCAAGGTGGACGGTGTGTCAGAGGCTAGTAGAAAGTTATAAAACAATCCATTGATATATAGTAACACAGCTAATTTACTAATGTGCCAAAAAAAAAGAGAAAAACAGGTGCCGCACAGTGATGTAGCGTTAACTAGCTCATATGATTGCACAAGGATTCATGGGTAACAGTCAGCCTATCATTAATGTTGTGTACTGTTAACTAAGTAGGTTTTATGAATAGGCTGATTTATCTTTGCTAATAATATATTAGATTTACATTAATGTGGATTTTCAGGCACATTTTACTTACTAAAACTTTAATTAATTAATTAAATTGTTGAGGGGTCATTTTGCGGCCCCCCTGCAATGACTCTGAGGACCCCAAAGGGGTCACGGACCCCCTGTTGAAGGCTGTAGATAATTGCTTTAAAACATGTTTTTATTTTACTAGAAACCAGGTAGTGATATTTTCTTTATCTCATCTCATGTTTAAGGTGGAGTCTGAATCTATGAGGTAATTATTTATATTATTATATATATTACATATTTCACCACAGTGCAGCACAGTCTATGAGCACATGTACTTATTACGTCCTATCTCTGATAAAGTTGTAAAGTATTGTGGACTTTCTCTTCTTAAAGCTGAGGCAATTATAGTTTATCTCCTCAAAGAATCTCAGAATCTGGTGAAATTATTCATCTCCACCTTGTAATTCCAAATATTTGTTGCAAGCACTTGATTGGGGTCATTGCCTCAGTACTGTATCAGGGGAACAAGGAGTCCCATAATGATTTATTACCAGCCCAGCTGCACATATTATTATGAAATGAGTTTATTAGTTTTAAAGCTAGCAGTAATGTGCTTTTGCTTTAGGGGAGCAGGCATGGGTGACGAGAGCCTGCATTAACCACTTGACGTGAAGGCTCCATTGTACTACATGTATCCCTAATTTGGTTCAGTACCGTGACATCATGCACATTGCAAAACAACTCAGCTGTGGTACATGATTGTATGAGTTGGAATAGCGAGTGGATTTTGCATTGTTTCCTGTCATGTCAAGTGTTTTCGTGTAATTCGCTTTCTTTATCTGCAGGCTTCTGAAGCTTTACAAGATTTGCACAGGTCTATTATCAGAAATAAAAGTTTTCCAATAGAGAAGTGCAGCATGTGGCTCCTCACTTCTTGTTTTCATAGTCACAGGAGAATAATAACTAAACAAGAATGTTGTTACTCTGTAATGGGAGGGAGACAAAATGGTTTCTCTCACCATTATCAACTCCATTTCTTCCTCCCATTCCTTCTGATGATCAATTAGATCTTAATGGATAGCCTGCTGTGCTCTGAGATGATGACCACCATGTTTTTTTGTGTTGAACTAAGTAAATGACAAAAACCATACACAGCAGCCGGCAGCACAGAGCTGAGCATCCTGTTCAAATCTGTATATGTTTCACTCATTGATTACATCATTTTAAATGTGTCGTTGTTGGATTTGTTTGTTGTGTTGGAATCATTTGTCTCCACTGTTGGCTGGTGTTTAAAATGAACCTTAACTTCTTAAGCCTTAATGAAAGTTTCTATACCAGTAAATCCTTTATGGCTCTCAGTGTCGCTGTCTGCTGAGCTTTGTCTTTAAAGTCCAAATGACTTTTTATGTACGGCATGATATAATTGTATGAATATAAAATATAAATAAAATTGTCAGAGATGACGGAATAGACTCATTTTTGACATATTTGTGGAATCAGTGCAGCGTCTGGATGGACAGCAGCACATAGCACACCTTAGCCTATGTACTGTTTTAAGACATGTGCTCCTTTATTAGAGGAGGAGGAGGAGGCGCACATTAATAATCCTCCAGGACTGTAACATGCTCATGTTTAACCCAAACAATGTGTCATGTGACTGCAGTTGGTTCGGATCCAGGTCGGAACACATTCTCACTTTGTCAGGGATTTCGGTGTCAGTCACCGACGCAAAAAGGCACCTTTCATAGCGGTATGATACTCCGCTGGGTAGCATTAGCTTATAGCGCTGCCTGGCAAGGTATCATACTGCTGTGAAAGGTGTGTCAGTTTGAAACGCCGCCAATAACAATGCAATATAAGAAACCTATTACCTATAGGGCAGGCGGGAGGGGAGATGGATAGGTTAAACAAACCCTGGACTTTCACTCTGGAGCCCACTGATCATTTTCTGTATAAATGTTTAACCACACCATGATGTTTTTTTCTGGACCTAACCATGTGCTTTTGTTTCACAAGGAAATAACGGAAATACGAGGTGTATTACCGATATTGTGACTTTATTTTAAAAACGGCTGTATGCATGTAACGAGTAGAAACTGTACATTTCCTGTGAAAATGGAAGTCTATTATGAAAAGACACAATGCATGTAACAAGTGTGAATTGGATCGATATAACAGAAGGGCAACAACAGGATACCTAACACGTAACATGTACTGTAGATGTGAAAGTCCACTGACCAAGCAGGATGAAAAGCGTTGGTGTCTGTTGGAACTGAAGTGAGACTACAAAACATTTTTAGTGCCCACCCATATATATTCAACCAATCAAATTACAGCTCTGACACTGCAGAAAAATAAATTAAATCCAATTTTATTTTTTTTAGTGCACAAGCCGAACAACAAAGATGCAAAAAAACCATTTCATTTTCAGTCCAACTTCAGCTCTCCATGTTCCAGTTGTATTATTTAGCTTACTGCCATTTTATTATTGCTAAAAGGTAAAATATTAATATTAACATCCTTACTGCCTTTTTAGATCAAAATGGACTCATAACTGGACATCTGTCTTCATAACAGAATATAACACTATAACATGGTGTTTCAGTCCTATTCTCATTTCAACACAAATGGCAAGTCCCTGTTTCAAATGACAGCACCATTAGTAGGATAAATATTCAGAGTGAAAGCAGCTAAATCCACCAATATTCACCTGATAACCTGGCACACATTAAGAGTCCTGCTCCTCTCATAACGCTAAGTCCCAGCACACTGCCTCCGACACAAAAGCCTGATCAACATCCAAGGCTGCCGCTTGTCAGCCGAGGAATATATAAAGATAAATGATATTATGTTAAATTCCACTTAATGACAAATTTTTAATTTTCTGAACATGGTCATTTTCTGGCTAGTGAATCAAGTGTAAGGAGCTAATTACGTGAGGATCTGAGCAAAAATAACTCCTCATTTTCAGGGATAATGGAAGAGAAATGTTGTAGATTAATGGCACTATTTATCTTTTTTAAATTTCTATCTTTCTCTGGTGATGGCTGTGCTCCCCAAGGAAAATATTCATAAAATGAAATTGAAGTCGTAACTTAATAGGTTATTAAAATTTTTGAGTGCATATCACTTCTCTTTTCGCAGCGCTGTAAATTTAAATTGAAGTTTGTGGCGTTCAGAGTCACCAGTGGAGTTTTTTTTTTCTTTTTTCATGATGGCACAATAGAGGAGGAACATGCATCTTTGTCAGGAGGTATTTGCTATTCTAATTTTATGGCAGGCCAGATTATCAAAAAGGAATGTCACAGTGTTGGCTGCTGACAACACCTCAGCCTTCAGCCATGTGTTTCCATTAGGGGCCCCGGGCCGTCCAGGGGTTTGTTCCCTCTATTATTTTCCATTTCAGTCTTTTATCTTGATTTAAAGTGAGGCTTGCTGAATATTCTCCCCCCCTCACCCCTGCCATTCGATTCCCCTTTTAGGAACTGAGAAATGCTACACTGTGTAAGGTTTCACAAGAGGGACCGGCGCTCTCTGGGGAGGTGATGTAGATCGGTTCAAGGTGGAATAACTATCTTTAGCCATGCAGCGTGTTTGGAAATGCAGACAGGAGGGACAGAGTACCTGGAAGGAACCTGCAGCAGAGTGTTTCTCTCAAGGTCGTAGGGCAAACCTTTTCCTCTAAGCCAACTTTATGATATGTTTTTTTTTTTACTGAATGCATCCTGGTTATTATGGGGCACACCACGGTCCAATAAATTTGTCTCAGTTATTGGTCAACAACAATGAAACTGTTTTTTATTTGGTTATCAGAGGCAAAGTTTTATGTCTTTTCTCTTGTTACAGCTTTGTTATGTACCAAATTTTCCAAACACTGTGGATGAACTCTTGTGTTTATTTGACATTGGCGTAACTTGCTAGTGTATGTGTAAAAATTAAAAATGATATCTGCAAAAATCAACCATTTTTTCCCCAAAAGATACCTCTGGGTTTTCATTAAAAAAAAAACAAAACAATGTATGGACTCATATAAAAGTAAATCCCTCTCAATCATCTTTTAAGACCCACTTGAAGCGCATGATGGTGTATTTTTATGCGGAGACTCTGCCCTCTGCCGCTAATTTCTTCTTTACTTGTTACTTTATGTGTGTGCTATGTTTATGGGTGTGTACCCCTGGAGCACTCAGGTGAGGTCAGCGCTTTATAAAAAGGTAGTGACAAGGGCCAGACCGTGAGCAGCAGGCATCCGAGAGAGACAGCACCACAAAAAAATACAAATATAGTGAGGTGAAATGCCAAATGAGAGTGAACCTATATATGTAAAACAGTATTGAAGTGATAACCTATTTACAAACTTTAACGTTCAAGAAACACATTATTTCCTACTGTCTGCGCCTCCAACACCTGTATTCACCCTACCTCTGAGAAGGCTCCATTTTATGCCATTTTTACTCCATTTTTTTTCCTTTAAGCCCCTCCTCCTGACAAAGCCCAGTTGACTCTGGAAGTCAACATTCCCCGGTCTTCTGCATCTGCACTCGACATCTCTGCAACGTCACTGCAGCCTGATTGTAATGACTGTAAAAGAGAATAGTGTCACTTTCTACTGTGAAAAGTCTTCAATAAAACTTTCTAAACCAAAATTTTCACAATTGTTGATGTTCCAGCAGGAATATGATCTGAAATCAGGGAGAAATTAACGACATCAGCAACCAAGGTGACATGCTTCCCTGACGTTAGCATGTTGCTACATGTAGCAGTGTTTGTAATAGAAACACTTAGCGTGCCTAATCTCTAAAAACAGATTCTGAATCTGTAGGCAATGGTTCAAGATTTTGGTATCATAAGCGTTCTGGTTTCTGTTTATAGTCAAGTTCTTTTGACCAATCATGTTAAAGCGGGCATTGGTTGTGTGCAGGTAAACAGTCCGTGTGGAGAGATGAAGAGGCGGAATGGATTGGCCGAAGTGCAGTTGTAGAACCAATCAGCTATCTCCTGACGATGACCTTGCCTATTAATAGTTTTTTCAAATGAATTTGAATTCATGTGCAGATAACAGAACAGCTGTAGTGTTGACAGGACCTGTCTCATATTGCTAATCCAACTGTAAACAATGAGTGGTGCACGGAAGAGGAAGTTTTCGCCGGAATATCTGCTGGTTACACCGGATCTCACAAAATATTGGCCCTTGCCCCAAGAGGCTATATTGTTGTCAGACGATAGTCTATGGGTTCCAAGACTGTAGTGTGTCTGGAGAAGATTACCCAACACATTCTCAGGCCGACCTCGTCACATATCGACGTTTGGTCATGGACTTCCCACGTCCAGATCTGACGTGCAAGGTACCCTGGGTGAGGTTTTTGGTCGTTGTGTCGAGTTCTGCCTGTTACATGCACTGTCTCCTTTCTAAATACACTTCTGTTTTCACAGGAAATTTAACATTTACATACAGTCTCTTTCAAAATAAAAGCACTGCGTCGGTACAACAATGCGAGTTGACGTTTTTTTTCTTCAACAACGAAACATGTGTAGGTTTAGGAAAAAAGAACAGGGTTTGACTTTATAATCTTACATCTGGACCCATCCACCACCCCTCATGCCAGGCCTACTCAGACTTTCGCCACCTTAACTTTCGTTCCTGTTCCACCACGTTTCCCCCTGACGCCACTGGCCACCGTTAAACTATAACAGCAACCAGCCGCATATCATGCCAATGTTAAAGGACAGCCTTTTTTCATCAGTGTCTGATGCAGGAAGTCACCGCCCAAGCTCTGGATTTCAATGACTTTGGAGTGAGACAGGGTTGGACGATGATATAATAAGAAATCTGTCACAAACTGATGTCAGCTGTTGGAAACAGAGTATTCAAGACAGTCTGAAGTCTGAAGAGGTTTTGCTCACAGGTATTACTTCACATGTATTTACCTCATTATTTAAAACTTTGGCCACATTTAATATAAACATCCAACATTGTAACATTAAATGTTAATATGACAGACAATAAAGAAAAGCATAATAGGTTACTTTTAATGTTTTATATGTCATATGGACTATGCATGAACAAATGTATGCTCCTCTTGTCTGACAAAAAGTCATCACAGACCAAGACATTTGCAGTATGTTATCCAAAATACATTACAGAACATTAAGTAATATGCCGTCGAACTCTGTCAGACATTACCAACAATTGTTACAAAACTCCAATAATAGAAATATGAAATAAGTTCAAACAAATGTTTATAACCAATTTTCACAATATTAGAAAAAGTCATGAAGCATCAAGGTGATAGAACAATGTCATGTGTCTTTTTGAGCTGCTAAAGAAGGCCGGGGTTAAATAATGTTACGTGCAACATTACTGCATTTACCTGGAATAGGAAAGAAAGGTTAATACCGTTCAAAAATAACATTGCTAAAGGGTAATTGCACATTTTCACATACATTTTAATGTAACACTTTTCAGTAACAGATGTGGAGGTCACTTGTACAGCAACAACAGCCTTTTTCAGTGCCACTATTCTCTAAAAGTGTCTCTAATTATACCACCAAGTCATTGAGTACCATCTAGATTGAATATCTGACAGCTAGAATGCTATAAATTCATAAATGAGACTTAAAGTGTTTTTCAGCCACAATAAAATACAGTTCCAGTACAAATGGCCTCAGTTTGTCCAAGTCTTCTTATGAAATCCTGTATTTCTGTACATACTCCTCCAGCCTGGATGCAGGCTCTTAATTGCGTATCTATGGCCAGTTATGAAACACTAATAGTTTTTGTGAAGTCAGAGGGCGAGCGGAAGACAAGAACTGGGGCTTATTATATCGTTTGACTGCTTCAAGACAAACTGGAGCGCAGGGATGCTCCAAAACACTCAGCCTGCACAAAAAGCCGAGCTGGAGCGCCTGTCAGTCAATCATCCTCTCCAGGAGAGTCATATTACTTACAGTCTGAGAAATTGTGATACGGAGGTCTCCAGCTGGTTTGAAATTAATAACATTTTGTTCCCCCGTTTCAAAAACGGACACAGTGCAAATTTATCATTTCTCGGGCAAGGGGCTCCGTAGCATCCCCTTAAGGATCCTTTCTTTTTTTTTTCCTTTTTTCAGTTTCTATTTAGAAATTCTGTGAGCTCAAAAACCTTAAAGTATAACATATAGGAATGCTCATACAATCCTGACCTGTTTATGCGGTATAAAGTTGATAGGCTGTCAAGCCCCCAGCGAAAAGGCCCAGAATGAAGCGAGCTATCCTTTAAATTGCCGGGGTGATATTTGCAGATAATAAAAGAAATAAATCAGACAATGGGGCTGAATATTTCATTTGTTATCCATATTCCTTATGGGCAAAAAAATGATACAGAAATGTAAAAACAGCAATTCCACTTTACCCCCTCTGGAATTGTAACACTTGAGATGCTGTTTTCACGTCTGAAGACAAAGTGCATGCTTTCCCTCGGCCTGCAACAGATAAATCTAATAGGCAGCCAGAATTACTGGTTGTAATGTTGTGTAGTCTTAACCTAGTCTGCTCTTTCACTATTTTTATTTCTGTCAATCTCTCAAAATAATGGATACTCTGCAGAAATAGCTGAGGACTGCTTTCTATTTATGGATTTATAGAATGTAGCACAAGGCCAAAAAGAGGTTAGACGACAGGACGACTCTGAATATAACATTTTACCTGATTTCTTTTGAGTAAAGTCTGCGTGACGCAGGGCCGTTATCACCTGTTTAACACTGAGGGGGCCCATTTCCAATCATCGAGGGGGGTCTGAGGAGAATTGGATAGTTTTTTAGAAACTTAACAGCTAAACTGACCATTTTAGAGCATTTAAAACAAAAATCTTAGATCAGGGACTCTAAAAGTTTTGATGACTCTCTTTTATTGTAGGGAGCCAGCATATGATTAAGCACAGCACAGGAAAAGTGCTCACTCTATGACTTTTTAAAGACTCTTTTATGACATTATATGACTTTTAAAATGACCTTTTTTATGACCTACTAACAGCGGTTGGTTATAACACATTACAAGCACGCACATTAGTAAAAATGAACAAGTAGTTTTCATGTTTCTTTTTTTAAACTGTACTTCTACTCTTTACTCAAGTATTTTTATGAGCCAGTAATCTACTTTTTACTTCATTACATTTGCCGTTTATACCTTTGTTACATGTAGTCTGCTCTAAATGCAGGGATTGAGTGTAGGTGGTGAAGAGCACGTGAGGAGCACCTCTACTACGGATGCTAAGTTACCTGTTGCCTCGCAGAAAAAGAAGCAGCACCACCACATCTTCTGACCTCTATGCGAACCTAAACCAAGAGGCAGCTTTCAGCGACAGTCACATCTGGATACACTTTTATACCAAAATCTAAAAAAGACCCAGTCACGTGACGAAGTGCCTCCTGAAAACATCTCCACTTTTAAAACCCCTCAAGCACATGTAGGTAAAATTCACATAGTGTAGGTGAAACTGTCGTTGGCTAATGTTAGCTATGTTAATCTGTCATGTGTAGTGTTTATCCCTGATGTTATAATGAGGAAGAGAGGGGTAGAGAGGAAGCAGTGGAGAGAGACTCTTTATATCGCAGTTGTTTCTTTCAACAGGTGCTGTTCATTATTTTGCAGCGGCCCTCACATCCTAAAAATATTAACATGGAAAGCAACTTGAACTTTGAGTTATTTCAGAAGCAGTTACTTTTTTTACTTTTACTTGAGTCTTTTTTTTTATTGGAGCGATTGTACTTTTCTTGAGTACAGATTTTCAGAACTCTACCCACCACTGCATACTAATGCTTTATAAAAACTATAACAATCCACTGTGATACAGCCAACGTAACACTAATATTACATTCTAGTTTTTCAGGTTTTCCATCCATTTAAAAGTTATAAAATAGAGGGACAGTACAGTGTTTGACATCGATTGTACCAGCTCCAAGCAGCAACCTCCAAGGCCTTGAAATGAAGCCAATGCGGAACCAGAAACTGAAGTTCCTTTAATGGCCACTTGAGGCTGGCTCCAAAACAGAGTAAACCCAAATAGACACCCATGTTATAATGCCCAACTTTACAGTATAAATAAACATGTTTACAGCCTGGTATTAAAAATGGTTTGGGGTTTCCATAGCTAATTACAACATTCATGACAACTGAACGGGGAATGAATTTTCTTATAACTCACCTGTTTACATTTCATTAAGGCCCAAAGTTACGTAATCACTACCAGCTGATGTAGTCTGTGAGTCAGATCCACCCTTCACTCCTCCACAGCTCCAACTTCTCCTCCAAATATGGTCATTTCTGGCTCCAACAAAAACAAAATGGCAACGGTCAAAACTCCAAACTTAGGCTTCAAAACGGCAGTCCACAAACCAATGGGTGAATGTCTATTAACGATACAGTCTATGATCAGGTCACAGCAGTTGGGCAATAACTTCTGCTGGAGTACAGCTACACCATTAAGACAAACTACATGTAAAACTTCAGTACACTGTATCATTAGAACTAGTGGCAACAGTGGGGTAGGTTTTGTTTCAAATTTGGGGAAAGCGTATGAAACAGGGCGTTGGAGTCCTCCGCCAGAATATTTTAAGCATCAAACACTTGATTTCCTGCATTCTGGCAAATTTTTTGCACCAATTTGTACCTTTACTGCACCAGTGTATGGTGTAAATGTGTTTAATTTTTTTCAAAAAATAAAAAGTCCTCTGCTGTTTTTTAATGTTTTTACTCAGGTGGACAAATGCACACATGTAAATATGGAGGGAGATGTGCCCCGTGTGTCCTTCCCCAAAATGTACACCTATAGGTAGTAATAACAGTGGCAATAAGGTAAGTTTATTTGTGATTATGGTACATTTGCTAATGATTATTTTGGACAGCTTTGCACTGTTGCCTGTTGTAGCACAGCAACTTTTTTTTCTTGTTATTTACCAGTATTTGGGGGTGACGTTTTGAGCATATTTGAATGATGGGAGGATGCTTCCCATCTATTATACACTATAATTACTGCCAAGGCTTAATGGTACTTAAGTATATATAATGCACCAATTTATACTGATCCATTTACAGGCATTTTCTCTGCTCTTTTTTCAATTTCAATGATAGGTATTATTATTATTATTATTATTTCTTGTAATGGCCCAATAATATAAAGCTTTAGTTTAAAACACTGTGAAGTACACATGAAAATCATATATAAGTCATTTCCTCACTTTAGAGCGCAGCTTGTATTAACACCCGTTTGCTGAGTCTGTGCCTCCATTGTTAACCCAATCTAATTTAACCCCATTATCACATTAATAAGATGTTTTTCACCCTGTGAGTCCCACACTGAGAAACACAGTGCCCCGCTGCTGCTGCTGTGTGATGAGTCTTTTGCTACGCGAGGCCCAGAGCACATCGCTCATCACCAAAGCCGCTGTACATTATGTTTCCGAGATGACACCTCAGACCTCCCACAACCCCTGGGTGAGATTTCCTCCCCTCTGCAGTGCCACTTTAATCTTTATTTCGTCATGTCCGTCCTCCCCGACCTCTAATATACTGTCTCATTTCTTCTTTGCCCATTTTCTGCTAATTCACCACCATCTGCCTTAGCATCTGTTTGAAGGGAGAAACAGGGGGGAAAAATCTCCAGGAAAAAGTCTCTTCTTTCTTCTTCTTCTTCTTCTTCTTCTAACTTTCTCTCTTGCTCATTGTGTCTCCCGCCGTCTTTGTCAGAGCCAAAGCCTCCGCCCCTCTCTGTCTTCCTTTTTCGCATAAGCCTCCTCAAACCCTTTTTAAGTCTAATGCTACATGTAAACCTCGGACCTGCTTCCTCTCTTGTTCATGGAGGCCCCCCAAAGACGACGAAAAAAAAAAACAGGAGGAGGGAGTGAGGGTAAGGGTGGGGGTCATATCCTTTCCATGTCCAACCGCTTAGTCAATAACCACTGTCAACAGGAGTGCACAAAAGATCAGAAAAGTGCAATTGTAATTTTCGGACAATGGCAGGGAGCTCTCATAAGGCCGGGCTGAAAAAGGGACACCACCTCCCCTGTGCCCCTCCGCCTCCCCATCTCCTCTCTCCTCCCTGTCCTCTTTGAGCGTTGCTGACAATAGGGAAGCCTGCTGCATTGCCGGGGAGAGCCACGGGATCACCTCAGTCAGCCTGCGGATTACAGACATTCTTTGGCAGGGCCAGTGTTGCTGCGGAGAGCCCGGGTCCTCGTGGGCCCTCAGAGGCTGCAGCACCGCCTCGGGCCCCCCCTGCCTCCCCACCTCCCTTCCTTTTTTGTATTGTGTTCACATGTTTGACAGACACAGAGCCCATAATAATCTCTTTCCCGCAGGGACCTGCACCATTTGTTTGGCAGACCCTACAAACAGTTCCAATCCCTTTTCTCCCTGCCTTGTCTTCACTGCTGTAGCCCATCGCCGTCATCTAATTAATGCAGCCTCCCTTTTCATCTCCACTTCCTGTTCATTGTTTGATCCTCTCCCCCCCTCCTCTCTTAAGTCCCAGATTTAAAAGTCACTGCCTCCGCTGGTTATCGTACCATATTTGAGTGGCTGGGGGATTAAAAAGGTGTCTTTTCTGTGGATTATGGCTTTCTTACATATTCATTGTTTTACCATCACTTCTCTTAATATCCTCGGAAATGTAGTTAAAGAGGTCAGGATTCATTTTAAACAGAGTAAAAAGGATTAACCAGTTCATGCTTGGCCTTTTATTTGAGGCGGCTTCGTGTGATTTAATTTGCAACTAATTGTGTACTTTTACATTGTTCATGAAATTAGCATTTTAATTAGGATATCCCAAGAGACATAGTTATATTCTGAGGCTATATGCCTGAAACAGAGCAGATATCTGTTACATAATGATATATTCAGAGTGATTACCAGGACAACAAGCCACTGAAACAACAGCATTAATAGGAAGATGTTCATAACAAGTGCAGGGCTGGATTTAAAAATGGGTAATGAGTCTGAATACCTCAAGTTTTAAGGTTTTGACCAGCTTGTAGAACAACCTTAATATTGTGTTTTTACACTTTAGCCATTCAAATACATACTCTGTCCATTTGGGCTCCATATCAGATCCCTTAATTACATATTAAGGGATCAAACTACAGTCAAACTCTGATATATCTGAGTCAGATTTAAAAATGTTGCTATGTGTTATTTGTAAGTAAGAATGTAAACCATGTGTACAACATCTGGAGAGACAAATGTTTGGGGGTCCCAAAAAATATTGGAAAATGGGCCCCT
This sequence comes from Cephalopholis sonnerati, assembly GCA_019142605.1. Lineage (NCBI taxonomy): Eukaryota > Metazoa > Chordata > Actinopteri > Perciformes > Serranidae > Cephalopholis > Cephalopholis sonnerati. The sequence goes on from JAGQAX010000020.1 coordinate 24,910,204, forward strand.
GATGGCTGCTCATATTGGCAAATTTTGGATACTCACTGCACACCCTTAGTTAGCACAGTTAGCTAGCTACGTCCAGCTGTCAGTATTGGTGGAGCCCTTTGGCTAAGGCACCATCAAAACTTTAAATCTGTAAATGGTTTGTAAAGCAGGGGAGAACTTAACCTGCTTCCTCTCTAGCTTCCACTTTAGTTGGTGTGGTGAAAATGTATGGGAAAAATGCACATGTAATAACAATGAGTTGTAGACTGACGCAATGTGGAAAACACATCTGAGGCTGTTCATCATGTGTTTTGAACATTTTACGAATGGACGTCTTCACACCAGAAGAAAAGGAAACATTTAGAGGTGTTGTTATTTATAGGTTATTATGCAGTGGTTTTACTAGTGCGGCCCACTTGAGATCAAATTGGGCTGTATGTAGTCCATGATCTAAAATGTCTTTGACACCCCTGTTTTTGGAGATGTGCAAAAGCTCACAGTATTATGAATACAATGAATATGCAATTTACAGAGATGATAGAACAAGTTCTTAACTAAAAAAGTACAAACTCAAGGTCAGTGTACTTTTATTTTCAGACTAAGATGTGGTCTTTGTGATTATTTATTTATTTATGTCAAACTACTGTTTCCATAGTTAAGAACAAGCTGTCATGATGAATAAAATCCGACTGATTACAGCAGATACTGCACCGTATATAGAAAATACCTGGAAGTAAACATTATCTCACATTGACCTCTTCACATCTCAATGATATTTATTACAGAATATCTAAATTTCACACCCATACTCTGCAGCCATTTCAAGTAATTCCATTGCAAATAGGGGAGACCGGGGTTGGTTGGCACACAGCTATTCACTGTTCTATAAAAGGTCACACAAACATATATGTAACATCAAAATGTTTGCTTTCTTGACCTATTACGTTACAACATCTGACAGTCTTGAACTTTTTTGTTTAGGGTAACATTTCAGTGTGATATTATCAAAAGTAATAAAGTGGTTTGCAGACTAAATGCATAACAAAATTTGTGTTAGATAGAGATATTATAAAAGTGTTAGTTCTGGTTAATGGAATAGGGAATCAGCTTGAATTTGATATTAGATTTAAAAGTCTGTGGTGAGTGATGGTAGCTGGGGAACATCATTTTATCGCACAGTTGGGTCAAAAGTGAGCACAGTTGGATGACACTTGTAAAATTAAGAGTTGTAACCATAGCTTAAAACAATTTCAAAAGGTTAAAAGCAATGTTTATATTGTTAATTAATTATTATTTTGAATGTCAGTGGGGAAAGTAACGAAACATTTGTACTGATAAATTGTTTAAAATGTTGTTTGCTTTTAAAAACGGACAGATACTTGACCAAATATTCATGTTTTCTGGTTCTTGTTTGAATTAAATGTTCAAATTGTTTGATTTTTTTTGTTTGTTTGTTTGTTTTTTAACAATGTGTCAACTAAACCTGTGATAGGGCTTGTTGGCACAATTGCACAACACGACTTTAATCACAAATCACTTCGTTTTAGAAAACATTTGTGTACGTTAAAGCAAATTTATTTACAGCTGAGACTTTCATTTTTCATTTGCTGCTGATTATAATATTCTAACATAAATTATGCCTGAGTAATATGTAAAAGAGTGTAAAGTGTGCCAACCAACCCCGGTCTCCCCTACATGAGAAAGTTTTTCCAAGACAGCACTACTCCATTTTGAACTTTGTTGTGCCTTTTTAATGCTTGTAGCTTTTTACTGTACTCTAAATGTATAGCATGAGTTTAAGGACGGCTGTTACCTTTAATGATAGAGACAGAGAAGCATCTCCATATGGAATGATATACAGTACAGCGTTTACACAACCATAGCAACCTATTTATGACCTCTCCCTCTGAGAAAGAGAGATTTGAGGAGCTATAATTGGTTCTCCTCACATGTATTCTCCCCAGTGTGCGCCCTGCTCTCTCCACAGGGAGCACTTTGATGATAACTTGCTGCATTACACGCTAACTTTTCGACAATGGCTACACGCTCTATCTTTATTGCCCCGACTCCTAATGGCTATCTTGAAGTGCTGCCTCTGGCAATCCGGTCGCAAATAAATAGAAGCTGACACAGTAATTTACTCAAATCTTCTCTACAGTTTTGCCCCCATTCTCCCTCCAGAGATTACCCCTGTAACAACAATTATTTCAAATGTCATTGATTCCTGCCTGCAGGGCACAGACAAAATGAGCATAAAATCTTTTCACATGGTCAAAATTAAAATATTTAGGGCTTTCTGGGAGCAGAGAGGGTCTCACGAGGTGGACAACAAATGTAACCATTGCTTGGTTGAGTTTGTGTTCTGGATCAGACATAAAATCAGCTGTTTTCTTCACCAAATGACTATTAACCTTTATCTAATAGGGGCAATGGCTCTCATTTAGAGAGAAGACCCAGCGGAGGACATATAATTCCCTTTCAGTGGAGTCTTGTCAGCTCAGTGCACTAAACAAGATGAACACATGGCCATAGTGCTGCCGTCTAGTTGAGCAATCCTACCCCTGCACAAGACATGCAACTCATATCTCCACCTTTTCAAAATAAATTATCCTCTCAACACGACTCACATCAAAATCCAGCTGATAAAAATATGATTGATTCATAATTATAGTTGTTTGATTCCCATCCTTGTGTCTGTGGTGTTTGTGCATGTGTATGTGTGTGTTGGAGTAGCTAGGGAGGTCAGGAAAACGTTTGTGGCTCATTTCCTTGTTTCATGTTGTTGTGCAAGGCACAGCTCAGTGGAGGGGATCTTAACATGTCACAGTGTCATGCCAGTGTCCCTGTCTGGTTCTACATGACCTCTTTCACCCTCTGCTCTCCTCTCCACGGACTCTGCTTGGCCAGACACACCAGATAATGTAATAAAGATATTTCTGCTCCAATAGGAAATAAAGAAGGTGCCCTTGTGTGACCGAGTGGTACTGAACTGTGCTCTTCTTCTGACCTGAGCTAACCAAACTCTGAGGGTGTCGCCGGAGCTACAGTAGAAGATAGTAAGGTACAGTGTGATCTGCTCATAGGGAAATCTTATAAAAAGTACTTAGTATCTTCATTATCTTCACTGGGACTGCACGAACATATTATTTCAGTTACAGAAAATGTTTGATTAGCAAATGGATACTGTATCCAATCTCACTAATCGGCTAAAAACAGCCATTTTATTAAAATAAGAAAACCATAAAACAATCTTAACCTATCAAATTGAAGCAGCATCACCTGTAGATTTTGCAGAAAATCATTTTAATTTGCAGAGTAATGTGCAAGAGTTACGAGGAGTCAGTTAATGTCAAGAAAAGGTCACACTAACAAGAATTTGGCAACTGATTGCATGTAAACGGCATGCCTTTTCAGGGCATCTACCCTTAAGGACACTGAGGGAATTTTGAGGGTTTTGAGAGATAAAAAAGGTTTTGACCTTTTCAGACTGCTTGCCTTCTCCACGCACATTGAAAGTCAGCAAGGCTGTGCCAGAAAGACGAATTTTTTGAGTGTCCACAACCGGGAGAGACTTCGAAGTCCACTTTTTTTTTGCCATTTTAGCTTTATTAATTTTGACATATTAATTTTACACAAAAATACGGATGAAACAGAAGTTATATAAAATGATTCACAGGCAATAAATTAAAAAGAAAACAAAAGGAAAACAGCCAAGTTAAAAGGCCGCTAAAAAAACAGCTTCAATAATTCTCAGATAAACACATGTATACATACACATCCTGTCCACTGGTACCTTTACTGTCTCTGAGATGTTGCACCTCTAATATAAGCCAGAAAAAGGTGTCACGTTTGGCTTGTTTTGCTTACTGACCCTGGTGATCGTCTTTTCAACGGCAGCTGTCATGAGTTTGAGCCACTCTGCAAACTCTGGCCTGCTACTACAACTCTTCAGCTGTGTAGAATAAACCTGGCTGCTGCAATAAAACCTGTTACTGTCAGCCCAAACTGTGCTTTAGTAAGGCCTGGTGGCAGAATTCCCCAATTTAAAAGACATGGTGGAGCCTTAATATTTTGATTCCAGTATTTTAAATTCAGCATTTTTAATGTGAGCAGTTTCAGGCCAGCAGATGAATAAATAATTATATTTATGGCAGGGGAAAGAGGGTTTCGGCAGTTTTAGATGATCAGGGACAGGACAACAACTTGGACTCATGACCTCATGAAATCCTAGCTATGATCCTGTTTCAGAGTTTTTGAAAACCTGCACCTGCCCACACTCAGAAAGCTCAGTACCAGAACTGACCCATTACCTGTCATTATGTCTAAGTCAAAGTCGCACCCACCCATACCAGTTAACAAAAGTTCCACGACCTGATCCGCACCCATGATTAAACACACACATTAAGCTGTGTTCTCCGTTCTTACATTACAAATCCAGTGGAGGAAAAGTCTTTTGGATAAACACCATTCTTTCAAAACATTTTCTCTCAGCTAGTGTTCAGGTGGTGGTGAAGGACTACATCAGGCAATGTTCAGACCGATAAAAACAACACAGCCCCATATTCATTTCAGTGAGACCACTATGTTGATGAAGCAGGAGTGTAAATGCAGAAGAGTCTAGAACAAGAAAAAATAAATAAAACAAAGACACAGGGCTGTCCAAAAAAGATGAACCTGGCTCAGTTTTTGCTGCTGCAGTAAAATGTGACATCATATGGCAACACACTTCGTGCATTATATTTGTTTTGATGAAAGAAACTTGTTACAATTAAAGCAAAAGGGAGCCACCTTGGATTTGTCTAATGGTACAAATCCCAGCGTTTTTTTGTGCTGTTGCGACGCATTCTCACTCCGACCTTGTCACATAGCAACGTTTGGTCATGGACAACGTGCAAAGTGCAAGCTACCCTGGGTGTGTTGGTTGTTGACGTTCTAGGATGCTGTGTCAACTTCAGCCTGTTACATGCATTGTCTTCTTTCAAAATACACTTCTGTTTTTACAGGAAGTTTAACATTTACATACAGTCTCTTTCAAAATAAACACATGTCGGTACAACACTATGAATTGACGTGTTTTTTCCTAACGCACAGAAAAGAGAACAGAGTTTGGCTTTATAATCATACGGGACACAAACACTGCTCTCCTGGGTGAAAGTCGATGTTTGTTGGACCCATTTTCATCTCCTTAACTTTCATTCATTTCCCCCTGATGCTGCTGAGCACAGTTAAACCTAATCGGCAATCAGCCATGTATCATGCCGACATGAAAGGACGGCTTTGTTTGTTGGTGTCTGATGCCGCAAGTCACTGCCAAAGCACCAGGTTTCAACGACTTCGGAGCTGGCTGTTTCTAGTTTAAACACCCGGTGACACACTAGTCCAAGATCTCCGATTGATGATAGAATAAAATTCATAACATTTTCCTAATCATCAAACCATTCAGTGAGTCTTAATGCTTTACTTATGTTTCATTTATTGAAGGCTTTTCTTTAACTGGTCACCTGTCTGTGAATGCAGTATGTATTTATGATATTTAGCATGAATTAAATTTATAAGACAAAAAAACAAACACACACCTATATTAAAAAAAAACAGTGTAAACAAAAGTTTCCAGTGAAACATTACCTCTACTCTTCATGGTTCAGGCCTCGTGAATGAAAATGAACGGAAATGCCACTTAGTCCTTTGCCCATAACCTTACAAAATGTCAGCATAGTTTTTGAGATATCTGAATCAACTTTATTGACAAACAAATTAGTTCAAAACAACCTGATATCACAAGAGGAAATAATAAACAGTCCTCATTCTGCGAGTTAGGCAAAACATAAAACACCATAATTACTCAAGTTTTATATCAAAGCCCTCAAATTAACACCATCATCAACACCATCATGAATATCTCCGGATATTCAGCAGCGTTCATGTAGTGAATACGACCTGCAGTATGTGATGATCAGTTTCAGATGAAGCAGTCTAACAACCTCTCTACGATTATTGTCCCTTATAGCTATTGTCTATCAAACACAACATTCGGCTGTGATGAGCCCTGAAGCACACCCAGAACTGTCCCAGATTGCTCAATAGTCAGCTTCTGGCCCAGTTTGTTGATTAGTTAGCCTCTTTCACATAAATACTCACTCACACAGACAGACACACAAATGAGAATTGCACCCATGGGACACAATGATTCTATCATACTTTAGCTAAACATAGACTGGGAATTAGTTGACTGGATAATCAATTTGACAGAGTGCCTCGGCAATAAGTGAGTGAAATGCACAGACAGTGCATGTCGGATAAGCCTGTGTAAGTCTAACATTTGTCACACAGATCACACGTGTAATCTGCATGAAGAAAGCGCATGGAAAGTTTTAAATTATATATAAACCAACCCTTCTCCCCCTCCAGAAACAATCCTGAGCAGATCTGATATTTGTGTTCATGCAGGGAAAAAAATCCCACTGTTTTTTTTACCCCTCAAACCAGGAAGACTTTTGTTCACTGTTTTGCTTTGACTATTGATTATTTTGTTGTAAAACATCCACAATGTAAAAATGATCCCAATAAAAGTTCCCAGAGAAATCAATGTGTGTTAACAGTACTGTATGTCTTGTAGCAGTCTATACGTGTCAAGCTAAATAATATTTTTTTGGGGCAAAAAAAAAATCAGTGGGCATGGTGTCAGCATTTTAACTGCAAAGCAGATAAGCACTAAACACCTCTAAAAGTGAATGACTTCTGAATAATTACTACCTATAACCTCTGCTCTCAGGGGAGCCATTTAGTGAGCCCAGATGGCCACCAAAATAGGATTTAGGTGCCAAATTGACAACATTACTCACACAGGGATTATCAATTACCTAAATATCAATTTCAGTATAATCTCAATGAACAGGAGGAAGGAAGGTGTCTTGGAGGAGGTGTCACTGAACGTGGTGTAGTGACTGCAAGCCAGGGTACTTTGACATTTTTATGATAATTATCTTTATACACATTTCACAGTGGCATTGTGGCAGTTTATCACAATATATGTTTCTATATGTAGTGGAGTCTACAATTTTGTAGGTAATCATATAAATACCTTGGCTTTAAGAGAGTGTTTCAGCTATATAATGTTAAATGTATGAACAACTGTATACAGCAGAGGTGGAATAAGTACTCAGATCTCGTATTTAAGTGAAAGAAGCAATGCCAGAGTGTAAAAATGATCTGTTACAGGTAAAAGTTATGTACTCAAAACCTTTGTAGAGGGACAGAAGTAAGACCTGTGGTCTATCTTTCTCAATAAAATGTTTGTCTTAGTCATCTACATAATGGGAGGAAGTTTAATCACATATTATTCTTGTAACTCTTGTACTTTTTATGAATCTTGATTTCTTTATCTATGTAATTTTGTGTAAATGTATTATGGTTTTTAGATTAATTGTAAATTATCTTTTAAAAAATGTTTGTGAAGAATGTGAACGCAAAAATATTGAGAAAGAAAAGTAAAAATAACTGTGATAATTAGTCATGTGACCCATGTATATTTAGCACACCTGTGAGTGCTCATGTGATTCTGTTGAGCGAGCCTGAAGAAGCCATGGGCGAAACACATTGTTCGCTCTTAATAAAATCACGGTAATTCAGCTGAGTGTGCGGTGGTTTATGTTAAGGACCTCATGTATTCAAATGTTTGCTTAAGTAAAAGTACAAAAGTATTGGATTTAATATAACGTAAATGCAAAAGTGTCCATTTCAAAATAATGTATTGGATAAAAGCTATTGATTGATGAATGTATACATCAATTAAATGTTGAAGGTGGTGATGGTGGGGCTAATTCCAAATACTTTACACATTTTAACTGTGTAGTCTGTAAATTAAAGTCCAGGGATCAGTACAGTTTGATCTTAATCTGTATATTTCAGCATAATTTATTTGTTAATTATAGTTTGAATTCATCTGAATCTGCAAAGTAAGTATGTTTTCAGTTTTAAAATGAATGTTGTAAAGTAAAAAGCACAATATTTGCCTCTAAAATGTAACGTAGTAGTAGCAGAAAATGGAAATAATTTGAGTACAAGTGCTTCAAAATCGTCCATTTTGAGTCTAGTATTTGAGTAAATGTACTTAGTTACTTTACAACAACCTAAGCAGCATGGTATCCACACTAAGATCATCACATCTCAGTCTGTTTGCTTTTATTTTCAGCCTCTGTAACATTTGTGTTTTTGTTATTGACCTTGACTGACAAGTTAGGAGGAGCGACAAAGATGTCGTCCCTCGAAATCCGATTGGATGAACTTGCCTCCTGCCAACCAATCAATCTAAAGCATCATTACAGAGTGGGCGGGCTCTAAGTAAGCATGTTGCAAATGTCAAGTGCGCACAGCTGTGGTGAATAGTTAGCTTCATGATTAGCTTGTTATACGGTTTGTGTCAACAAAAAAAAATTAAGTGTTTAGATATTGAATGCCTTAACCATACCACCATTTATTACTAACATGGGGAGTGTGTTATTTCTAGACAGTGCTAGCTAAGCCAACGTTAGCCCAAAACGTTAGCTAGCGTCCTACGCAGCTTTAAAATCGTTAGCTTTAGCATTAGCCTGCTGGATAAAGGTGCTGGAAAACCTATACTCCTATGCAAACGTTTGAATCGTGGGGATAATTTAGCTAATCAGTTTTAAAAGAGCAATGTGGAACATAATTTTAATGCTAACAGGATTGGGCTAGATTTATGGAGATGCTGCTGCTGTGAATTCATAAAAGTGTCACACATCAGCATTGCATAGGTTGAGTACTGTAAACCTAAGATGTATTTTTTTCGTTTTAGGTTGTGAAAGACAGCCTCATTCATACCACAGGGATTGATGGTGAATTAATTCTGTCCAGTGAGTTCAAACCCAGAGCAGAAATACAGCACAAATGGCCTCAGGGAGGTTTGAGTGGCTCTGCAAACTGCACAAGGAGGACCTCCCTCCTGCCCTGACAAGATCTTACAAACCCCAGGTATGTAGATGATGTATACTGTATGCATATACACTGCATATTTTTATTTTTTATTACAGTACAGAGGAGGCAGTAACACTAGGAATATGATATATTCACATTATATCAGAATATGAAGGGTTTTTGGTGAGGATGAGATGATATGAAGATGATATGATAAATAAGAACAGTAGAAATCCTTCACAATGTAATGTAATCTGGTACAGCAGCCCTGCTATTAATCCAACTTTTGTGAATCTTAAGACATACATTTTTTGTGGAGACTGTCAGAAAGGTGTTGATTCAACATTGTCGTCACTTTGGAGGCCATCAGTTTGTGATGGTCTTTTTAATCTATACTTATGTTCATGTTACCTGGTCCCTCAATGTTTTCTGTGCATGAGGTGAAGCAGTTTCACAGATGCAGTATGTCAATATGTCTGAACATTATTTATTCATCCACATAAGCGGATGTGTAAACACTGGGGGCTTTACATCCACCTGAGATGAGCTTAACATTTTTATGAATCGCTGAGAAGAAGCCTATAAATGTATTCTTTAGATGCTTTTGTTGCTCTAACATCTTGATTATTTTTAGCAGGTTTCCACGTGAAACCTTTCACCTTACACATTATTAATTCTCCGTCAAACGTATAAAGTTTGGATGCATGTAATTAAGAAGTCAGGCAATGTAAATGAAACGTTTCAGTAAGTTTTCATGACAGTGATATATACTACATAGATCATCTTCACTTATTTTGAATTGCTAATTAATCAACATTATTTATTCAGGAAAAAAAGGCAAACTTTGTAATTAGCACATGGCTTGATCTGTTGCGGCAGACTCAGCAAGAATTAGGAACTTTGAATTTGATGTGGAAGTCTAAATAACTCATTAGCATTGTGATTTACTAAATGTTACATGAAGTCAGGCAAAAACAGTGCTGCTAATGCTTGACATGTGGATGATTATATTAGTCAGTAAATTAACAGACAAATTAATCTCTGGGCACATAATTCTATAATGTGGTGTGTGTGAGCACGGGCCTCTCTGTTTTTTTTTCCAGGAGAGTAATGTTTACATTCAATAATTAGTGACACTGTATGGCACCAGATAGCTTTGTTGTGCATTTTGGTGACATTACATTTAATGCAAAGATGAACTGACGGCGCGTGTTCCTTTCTGTTTGACAGGATAAAACAAACAATCAGTCAGCTTTTCATAAGGCACAATTAATACAACAATGCGACGGACTTCTCCAAGCAAAAATATGTTTCTTTTGTGGATGAGGCTCAAAAGACAGAGGTTTGGTCTAGTTTTCAAGCTGGACTGGTGCTTTGTAGCAGGCAGTGAGTGAGCACATTAATCTAATGCATCAGCAGGTCCACATTTGTTTTAATGCAAACTGAAGAGAAGAAACGCACTGCATCTCAAGGGAGAAGAAGCTTAAAATTTCAGTCTAATGATAATAGATGATAATGTTAATGAGTTGTCCAAACATAACAAATGGAATGAATTACTGCCTTAGAACCAAGTCTGTTTCATTAAAATACAATAAAAAGGAAAGATTAGTTTTATATGGGAAATAACTTTCCTCTTTTGCGTTATTGATGAGAGTAAAGGGAACATATCAAGGTTGGCTTGAGGCTCTGGTCAGTATTGATAAAATATTGCTACTGTATGGTGTAGCCATTTTTCTTGGATGTGACATTGAGCTAAATCGAAATTATTATTATCATGACTGCTGACCCCTCAATAGGCAACATGAGTCAACGCTGGTCAAAGTATTAAGTTTCAATGGCAGTCGTCTGTTTTTGGGAGGCAGGATTATCTACAGTAGGAGCCCACGCCCATTTGAAAGCAAGAGGTGACTGAAATACAGTAGATCATTTCTCCGCCAAAACCACACACTTCCATCTGTCTTATCTTATTCCCCAAGTAATGTTCTTTCACTTTAATAAATTTTGTGGCGGGTCTGTGTTCATAGTAGTCAGGAACACTGGGATTATGTGCTGAGGCTACTCTCTCTCCGAGACGACCTTGTCTGTGTAACAGTACTGTTAGCCCTCGGCCTCGAGCAGTCAAACACACACTCAATCACCCCTGTAACCCTTGCAGTCAACAGCAGACTGTCGCAGGCCGTTTGCTACAATCTCAATTTGTATTTCGTCTCAGACTGTGATGACTTGACAGAGAAAAATAAGAGGATTTGTCTTGATCTTCAACTCTCCCTTGAGGAAGTAAGTCTTCACCTTGAAGTTTAGCAACTGCATGGCCACCTGCCTTCGACTGAACACGTCCCTCCATCCGTTACAATTTGTGTTACTTTACAAACAGTTGGACAGGTACAATTATCCACAAGCATTTACATCATATGGAAACTGTTTTGTTTTCTCTAAAGGTGAAACATCAGGAACTCAGTGTGTTTCCGTATATTGTGTACACTGTTTCCAGTAAAAATAATATCTCATATTTGCTATTAGGGTTATAAACTGAACTCTCTGTCTTAGCATTTTGCTGTGCTTCATGGATACTGTACATGTCCTCATCACAGTCTGGTACAGTCTGAAAATGTCAATTAAAAACATTTATTACAAAAAAATCATTCAAATAAGCAACTGTAGATTATTTTGATTTTCCATTAATTTGCTGATTATTTCTCAATTAGTTAGTTAATTGTTTCGTCAATGAAATGTCAGAGAATAGTTAATAAATGGCTACTAATAGCTGTGGTCTCATTTTTTTAATCTGATTGAAATCATTTTGATTGGAGATTCAAACTTAACTGTGATCCGATAAGATGTGCGTTTACATGGCCCAAAGCATTTAATCAGAGTACAACTTTTTTGACTGGCGCAAAGTGGTTTCACCGTCTAATCTGCCGAAAACGTAACAGAAGTAAAAGATATTTTTTGCTGACTATATTGAGAAAATGCGATTAATTCAATATCTAAAGTAAAGAAGGAGAAAAAGTCATTCCACCTGTTAATACAAGTTAGTTTTAGTAAATATAAGTGGTACCCAGTAGACACTACGATTTACCAGTGTTCCCTTAATCAGTGGTTCCCAACTGACTAGTGACTCGAGAACATGACACGTTTGTAAAAAGCACACTTACTTTTGAAATACAATGAGTTTCTGGTGCATAGCTTTTATTTTTAAGTGCCATTTCCTGCTGTTTCCTGAGTAATTGACTAATGGACAGCTACCTGACATTGACGCAAACTAGCTTGATGACATGGCCAAAAGGAATTATGAAGCTGAATATATTAAACTGTGTGGACCTTGAAGTAATGACTAAGGAGGAATCTGGACCCTGTGTCTGGACCAGTTGGGACCCACTCCCCTAAATGTTATGCAGGCTACTGCTACTGGAAGAAATAGACAGCTGTTATGTCCAGCGATTTCACGTTGCAGCCTGCAGCAACAACAATACAGAAAGCCACTGTTTGAAAACTGAAGAATCGATTCATAAATCAGAGCACTTACATACATGAACCATTCTGTGTCAGAATCAGCAAAGTGAGGCACGTAGAAACAGCTGCTGCGGCATGTTTGCAGTGCACTACTTCACCTAATGTTACCCCTATGTGGGGCTAACATGCTCAGAAAGAGTACATTTATACCAGCCAGAGAAAAGCGATCAGATGGAGTGTTAACGTGGTTATTAGGCGCTAATATTTTCCTGTTGAATGGATTAAACCTGATTAAATGCACCTATAGTTTCCCACAGGCTGAGATTACACCCTCAGATTGCTTGTTTTGCCTGGCCAAGAGTTCAAAACTCTCTCTCTCTCTCTCTAAAGCAAAGGTAAAACTTCAAATCTTTAACTATAAAAATCTGAAAGTGGTGACTCTGGCATTTTTTTCCATGTAAAATTATGATTATCACACTTTCTGTTGTTCAACAAACAGATTGGACTCAGCTCTAATTTAGATATGTTTACACAATCTCTGTGTTTTTAGTTCAGTTAAATCAGTGCTGACTTTTTTTTTTAAGTTGACCGCACTTAGCTTTACAGTCATAGCAGCAGCCTGAAATGGTAGAGCAGTCCTCTGCCAAGCCTGCATCAGTAAACACTGCAAGCCTCTAACGGTGATGCACTGTAATGGCTCAGTCTTGAGCCTGGCCAGAACATCGCATGAGGTGCTAAACAGCAACTGGCTATAAATATAAGTGGTGAGCACTGCCAGTTGCACTCTTGCGGCTGAAATGAGCCCGATGATGGGAGCTTGAGAAAGAAAGGGGATATCAGCGGTCACTAAATCATTCTGTAATCAGCTCTCTATGCAGGATCATCCATGCATGTTCAACGCCCCATTCTGGAAGGCTCCAGCAACAGAATGCTCCAGCTGACCCCATCTGTACCCCATCTCGTTTTGCATTATCCCTAACCCATAAAAGTCCCATGCAGCACAAAAGAGTTAATGATTCCCTTTGTTTTGTTGCGGGGAACAGAACCAAAGCAAATGACAACAACAAATCCATCAAACTTAGCAGCAGTGAGCACATCAGCAGTTTTTGCCAGCCCACCAGAGGCCTAAAATGCACATATTGCACGCTGGCCCCCCAAGCAGCAGGCGGCCCTGGGACTCGCCAGCCCCTCGGTGGCCAGAGAGGACTTGATAAATGACTGGAGCAAACTTCTCTGTCACCAGTGAGGGAGGAGTCCCCCACAGTAAGCTACATCATCCTAACAGCATTATTCTTTTCATGCCCGTTGTCGATACAGCGTCCTGTGATTGGCGTCACGCTTTGCACAGGTTAATTGGAATCCTGAACTGGAAAACGGCGGGGGAAAAGTGCAGATATCGTCGCCCAGAGAATCACCATACGAAGACTACGAATATGTCTGTCGATTCCAATCCATGACAAAGACATGAAACGCTAACAATATTGAAGTACAGTTTGTACAAATGGTTAACAATGATTCCTTACAAATATTTCATTTGTAAATTATTGTAAATATTTAATGTACTATATATTATATGTTATTTAATCCTTACAAATATTCAGTAAGAAGTTTTCTTAAGAGCTGTTAAAGACAGTGCATAATAACAAGGGCTGCACAATAAATTGAATACTGATCTAGATCAGGATTTTTCTTGCCACAATTAAAGGAACATGATTGACTGTGATGTCAAGCACTTCTTAAGCCCATGGCAGCTGTCATGCGCACAGTGGCAGCCTTTGAAAATCTTTCCTGAATGTTGCGGCTGCATTCAAAGGTAGAAGAAAAATATATAACAGAGAGCAGACGAGCAAATCAAAAGTCACATGTCTGGCGCAGAAGGTTAAGAGCTAGTCCGTCTGTACAAATCATTAGAGCTGCCCCCTAACAGTCGACCAACGTTAGTCGACCAGAAATGTTATTAGTCAGCAAGAGTTCATCTGTCGCTTAGTTGAACAAAAAAACAAAACAAAACAAACAAAATCAAAAAAAGTGAAAATCTGCACCTCATCAAAATCAGTCAAAACCTATATGCCTGGACCATGTGGGAATTTAATCTGAAAGGACAGACACAGGAAGTGGCCACGCTCAGCAGTCAGACAGGAGTCACATTAATTTCCAGGCCTGGTACCTGCAGTTATTCCACAGGCTAGTTAATAACACGTCAGGCAGGAAATCCAAAGTGAGGGATCATTTTGAGAAGGTGAAGGACCAACCCAAGGTCATATGTAAACTCATCTTCATTGGTCGACTACAAACATGACGTATCATCTGAAACATGGAAGTAGCTACATGCCCATTAGCCCACAGCGTCATTAACAGGCGGCTCGCTCAGTGTGTGACGTGCACTTGTAGATAAAATATAGGCCTATATTAATGAAGGTTCATTAGTACGGTTTTGTATTTCTCTGTAATGTAGCACAGTGTTAACAATGTTACTGAGACTATTCTTTCTCACACCTTCAACTCAAACCATTGTGTTGCCCCGCCCAAAATATATCATTTAATAATTAAATTAATATCGTAAACATGCGGGCGACTAGTCGACTAATGGCCCAAATGACGACTGTTGGTCGACTAGGAAAATTCTTAGTTGGGGGCAGCCCTACAAATTATCGTCCAGTGATTGGAAGTATTTCAGATTTAACACAACTAAATTGTTTAACCAGCTGAAAAATACTGCAGTACGAACAATAACATTGCTAACGTTACCTCACTGAATCCTTGTTCTTGTCTGGCATCTATGTAGATAATCAGGAATGCTGTACAGCACACCATTGTATCTGTAAAGCTCTTAAAGACGGATAAGATGGACCAAAGTAGCCAATGTGATTGCATTTCATGTGGCCCAAGATGTATGTTCAGTAAACACTTTTATTTTTATTATGGTTATAGGAGAGACTGAGTTGAGGTGATTTCTTAATCAGCAGAAATATAGCACAAGGTGAAAGTAAAAGCAGTCCTGTGTTTATTAATGTTAAAGTGCTTTAGCTCTACAGTCCCTCTAGGATCATGCGGCAAAAAACCTTGAATTTGTGGCCAATTTTGTAAAAAACATCACGTAAAATTTGCAGCATTTTTATGTGATTTTTTGCGGGAAATTGTGGCAAATTACAAAAATTGCAGCTAGTGACAAAAATTGTAAGTCAGGAGAAAAAATGTGATTTTTTTTTTTAAACTACAGCCTCCAAAAAGTAAGTCATGTAATCACTTGCTATAATAATCATACGGAATATTACAAAAACAGCTGCAAATGTTTCAGTTCTCTTCTTTAGTTTTATTTCATTAGTTTTAAAATATGGACTCCAATAATGTTTTAAAAAAATCCTGAGTGAATATTGTAGCTCTCAAACCAGACAATGTGACTGTGAAACAACATGTAAGCTACATCTTCTGTAAACATAACATTTGAATCAATTCTTATGTCAATACAGAACATTTCTCCATACTGTAATGCCGCTAGCGTGATTTGATGATGCGTCTGATGACATTTCAAGTGATGTCGCAATGACTTCCAGTCAGCTGGAAAATGCGGAAAAATGCAGAAAAATCGTGGGACTTTTGAAAAATTTCACGCCCCCGCAAATATTGTAGACTTTTGTTGAATTTGTGTGAATTATTGCAATCGCAAAATTGTGATTTTCTGTAGGGACTGTCTATATTTTGTCCCTGAAATCACTGAATATTTGTGCTACATAATCATGACCTCAATATTGTTCAGTATAATTATGATTATAATTTTGGCCATAATCTTGCCGCCCTGCTATGAAACCAAGAGATTTTCTGCTCTAAGTTTTCTAACACAGGCGTTTATAGAGATAAAAGGTCTCATTTAATATGAAAGCAACATTTATCAGAGTACCTGGGGATGCTGTGGAGCTCACTTTCCAAGATGCAGTGTACTATTCAGGTCCATTACTGGATTGAAAAAAGGTAACTCAATCACTGCATGTCTGCGGCCACATAAAAAGCATATACTCAGACCAGAGGGCACCCATATGTTCAATGACCTATGGCACAAACACGACAAGAGCAACACCTTGATAAAGTAGCTTAACATGATGGAGAACCGCTACGAGATCTGCAGTTGGCACCTCAAACAGAGCTTGTAACTTTAAACAAAATTAGAGTTAACACCAGCGCGCTTATGTAAACCATGTTATCAAGGTTATGTGTGTGTGCAGATTCTTTAGCCACATGTGAAGATGTGGAGCAAACGCAGGGCCATTACACTGGGATGGACAGCTTTCCTCATCAGGGCAAATAGAGGACAATGTCAGATGGCCTTATTGATAAGTTAATGAGGCACAAAACACTTCCTAGAAGACCCATCCACCACCCACCCCACAACCATCTCCTCAAATCATTGATTTACACATTATTCACATTGCAGTGTTTACATTGCAGAAATAGTGGAGGTAATTAAACGTCCACGTGAACAAGTAACTTAACCATTTCCTCTACTCTCGACGCACAATTATCCTACATGGTCCTGCTGACATATGTTTGCTGTATTGTGTCGTCAAGGGGACGAGCAGCAGGGAAATCCCTAATGAGACCCGAAATACTTGTTTCATGTTTGAGCAGTAATGGAAATTACTTTTCCTTTTGGAACAGGCACACGAGAATCACAAGAATCAGCGAGACAGCAGATCAAGAGTAAAATGAAGTATGCAAATGTAATCATATTTATCAGAGAATGCTTATGGCAGAAAGCTATTAATTTCTCCTCTGCTTCTTGACACTTTAACATATGCATCACCTGCTTCGCGCAAATGATTATTTTTGTGTTTTCCATCTCCGTTGACAGAGCATTATTTTCTTTTCCATTGCGTCTTGTTATTTTTCTAAACTTTCTCTGTCTGAAGAGTGTAATGGCCTCTGATTGAAATTTCATTCAGAAAAACTAAGTGAAATACATGTTGTGTATTTAATGGAAAAAATAATTGCACGTCAGATGAAACAAAGCATGACGCATAGTAACCAGGAAGAGTGACTGAAAACACAAGTCAGCAAAGAGGTCAGGCTGCTCACTCTCTCATTTGCTGCAATTACTCGCTACACTCATTCATTTACTCACTCCATCATTCTCTCACCTGACTCATCTATTGCTCCCTTGACTCACTCACATATTCACTCACTGCTTTAGCTTTCCATAAGACAGTTTGACAAATCCTTATAATACAGTAAAACAGGTCACATCAGGGGAGTCTTTAGATCTGTTGGAAACCGAGTTTCTGTTTTTAAATATTGATGATATTTTAATTTTATGGAGGTTTTAGCTTCACCATATCCATTTTCAGATATGATTGACTGATTAAGATCTTATTACAGTATATGAGAAACCATATGGCCTTTTACATTGCAACAACTAGAGTTACTTACTAAGGGTGCGAACAAACATCTACCCTTAATCTCAACAGGCTGATTTAGCCTACGCCGAGCATGTATACTTGTGTGGCCGTTTGCCTGTGTTGCTCTGCAATTACACCGCCAACATGCTAGTTGGCGTTGGGATTTCAAAGCCACTGCTTTGAGTTTCTGTAAAGTGTAGTTAAGCTTGATTGATCAAACTAACACATAAAACACACATGAAACATGCCTTAAAAGCCACAATATGAAACAAAAGTACAAATTTCTGCTCCAATATAACTCACATGGTTCACAGACAAAAGAAATTTCTTATACTTGATATGTTATCCCTATAAACAACATGCTAATGTTATTAGCATAAACCTGTGTCATCGTATTGCATAAGTTAGCCTGCTCATATGAAGCTGGGCTAAATCACCAACAGACTTCAAGTGCTGTTTTGTGGATGGGGGCTTTGTTGTATTATAAATTAAGTGTTTCCCAATTGGGGGGTTGCGAAGCCCTCTTGATTTTAAGGGGTGTAATGATTTTAATGTTTTATGTGTCGAAATTTAATTCATATATGTTTCCAAAACAAATAAATTTAAGGGTTACATTAAAAGAAAAATATGGGGTGCCTCAAGAAAAGCACTGTTAAAAATAAAACTGAAAAGCACATCCAAACAAATGAGGGCAGGAAAAGTAAGCAGATATTAAATAGAACGAATAGCTTGCACACTGTAGGGCTCCTGTGTATTCTTATTTATTACATAAACGTGGTGACGTTTCAAGCATGACTGCTCTACATCCGACTTAAGATCTGATGTAAAGTAGTTGTGCTAAAAGTCACCATCTTGGCTTTATTGTCGTCACAATTTATTGTTTCCTATCTGTAAAGTAAAGGTAAATAAAGCTTTGCCTCCACTGAGGGAAATGGTTTTTAGTTTACAAAACAGGAGGTCTACGTCACTACAACGTGTAATTTCATTTTTGGTGAGATGCATGTCAAGCTACAGTGCAGATGCATCTACGCTTAGCCTATCCCAGGCTGCATACTTACATGTGACGTAAACTCTTTATCCAACATTTTGCATCTTTTTTCTGGCCTCGTACAAACACTGTTTCCCTTTCAATCGCCAAAAAACATAACCATCTCAGTGTTGCCCACCAAGGAACTGAAACTTCTGACTATATAAAGAGCTTTCAGATGAGACAATCTGTTCATTTGCAATGCATTACAGGCTACAGTCCTTACACTTAGCAGGAGGCCTGCTTTGTGCTGCTATGTATGAGTCAGCATCAGATGGGCTGATTACAGCCAAAAATATCATACCAGCATATTTGTGATTATGAGCACTAAAAAGTCTGTAGATTTAGTGACATATATTTTAAACAACTACAGTTCAAGAAATACAATTTGGGTGTATATATATATATATATATACTCTAAGTGTTTTGTATTAACTGAGACTGTGTAGCTGCGATTATGTAAATTGCATGTTTTTAGTTTTGCCTTTGCAGAATTATCAGAACTATACTGCATATGTAAACACAGGAACATATTCAATCCATGTAAAAGTGCTGCAGTAATGACAGAGCTGAGACTAATGATTATTTTCTCAATTAATTATTCAGAAAATGGCAAAAAATGTTGATCAGTGTGTCCCAAAGCCCAAGACGATGTCCTTAAATGTCTTGTTTTGTCCATAACCCAGAGGATTTTCAATGTACTTTCATGGAGGAGTAAAGAAACCATAAAATATTCACCTTTAAGAAGCTGCAATCAGAGATTTTTCACTTTTTTTCTTAAAAAAAAAACAAAACTCTAACTAATTAATTGAATATCAGATTAATTACCGATTAATTTAATAGCTGAGAACTAATTGATTTATCATTGCAGCTCCAAGAAATACCATTAAGAATGGCATGGTAACCTGGATACTACAGTACCATGAAGCACTGTATCATTATGATGTGATAAAGTGCTGTAAGTCCTTCTTTTTACTCACTCAAAATGCTCAAAATACTATGTCTAAATGTATGGCAGTATTCCATTACTACAACTGAAATATTACACTGTTAAACATTTGATAAGGTGTGATATTGATAAGCAGTGTTATCCTCCCCAGTCATGAAGGTGACCTCTGCAGAATCGTGAAAACCCACTGACGTGCAGAGAGCTCTTGGGCTCTCTCCCTCCGTTGAGGAGCACAGTTGCTGCATTTGGATGAATAAAAAGCAACATTTCCTGACTGAAAGGAAAGACTGTCTGTGAGACTACTGTACAGGAGTGCTATTTCAATTCATCCCCGCAGCAGCCCACAGGAATTGAGCCCATATTGAGCTCACTCCTGGGCTCTGAGAGTGGTCAGGAAGATTGATTCCTGGGCTAGATCACCGCTCACTGAAGACTGAAGTGCAGTCTGGTTTGAGCTCGCGTATCACATGACCTTGTAGGTTTTATAAGAAAACATAGTCTAATATGAAAAATGTGCAGGTAGAATAATGTCAGTGGTCTTCCTGAGAGTTCTGGTCATTCATAATTATAGTCGATCATAATAGAACAGCAGGCTTTCAAATCTTCACTATGTTTAGTGTAACGACCTGTGGGTTATTGCAGGGACAGTATGGTGGTGATCACTGCATCTGCCAAAGTGCCTCTAACCTTTTGAGTATCACTTATAATTAGCCGGGAGAAGACATGCAAAAAAATACCAGATGGTAGCATTATTTGATAGTCTCCCAAAATGACGACCACGGTCCTTTAATTCTTGTGTGATAGTTTTAATTAAAATGGCTTGTCAAAACGACAATTTACGCTAAATTGATGCTAGGCATGATGCTATTAATACAATGTCACTGACATTCCTATTAATTACCCTGACTAGTTGATATCGCACACATCTTCATTATCGACATAAAGATTAAGATTGCCTTAACTGTTAGAGGACTGCAGAACCCTTAGTGGTGCATTCATCAAATATCCATTCAATATGAATATTAGATCATTTTGAGGCTGGCTCAAGTCATTAATGATGTACTTTACCTGTCATATCTGATATTTGCGTTTTCTTGCTAATTTTTTTTGCGTTTCTTGCTCTGTGACCTGAGAAATGACCCAAACAATGACAAGCTTGACAGGGAAAATTGTGGACAAAACAAGCCTCTATTTGGCTAATCAACCAGTAAATATGTCTGATGATGCAGTTTATTCACTTCACACCACAGCGTGTTGTACAGCGATCAAACAGAGAACATGGGTCCCATGGATCCTCAAAAAGACCTAAAAGCATTGAATTCTTTCAACTTAAAATAAGGTAGTAGCTCTTTAATACTGACGGGAGTGCCCGTGATCCTATTTGCATATCCACTTTTAAATGCAGGTAGAACATAAGAGCATACATAACATTAAAAATTTGGGATATGAGGGTTGTATTGATGGATAGCATATTTAACTACTCCAAAAATGACACTAAATATGCAAAGATATGCTCTGGTGGACTTGTGCTATGGTAGGTCATAAAGGGTTAATTGATATTAAAATGTCTTAAATCAATCTTTTAGAAGTCTTAATGCAAATAGGAAGTAGGATTTTATGAATCTTTCTTTTCTGATGTTTTTATTGTAAAATCTCAAAATAATTGGTAACTTTTTAAAAATGTATTTAATTATTTTTTCGAATAATTTTCCGAAAGCTTTGCACACGCAAATCAGGATAGTGGAATTAACTGTCATATTTTGTTTCCAGCTAGGATGCTTAGAGCAGAGGATTCACCATCTGCTAGCTAGCTAGCTTTCACTGTACCCTCGACGACATTGGAAAGGGCAAATTCATATTTAAACAAGATTTAGCGCTTTTGCTGAAACTGGTACACAGCAGTACATATGAGGCGCAATGTATTTTGTGCAAAAAGTTTTCATACTAGGGGGAATCAAGGTGACGCAATCCCAAATGCAGAGTAAGAAACACAAAATCACCAGCAAACCTGCCAACAATGCCAAAAAAGTCACATTTTATGTTACAGGCAATATCTGGGAAATTGTCCCTAACTCTAAGAAATAAATGTCAGTTGATGCTTTTTTTCTTCACTTTGGTTATTTTAAAATTGGTCTTAGATTTAATACAATTTCATTAAAATAAAAAAGGCTTAAAAAGTTAAAAATCTAACGTGCCTTAAGCTGTAGAAACCAAGAGAGCAAATTACTTGGATCTATTGAAAATCGAAACATCTTGTCGGTATTACAGTAGGAGTACATTTATAATACAGCTCACGATCATGCTAAATGACCAGAAAGGAAAATGCAAGCAAGCAACATGCTACCTGCAAACACCAGTGGTGGAGTATTGCTTAGTACATTTACTCAAGTACTGTGCTTAAACACTAATTTGAGGTATTTATACTTTACTTGAGTATTTTAATCTCATGCCTTTTTTTTTACTTCTACCCCACTACATGTCAGAGGAAAATATTGTACATTTTTTCCACAACAATTACTTGATAAGATGAGTTTTTAGTTGCTTTAGAGTAACATTTTTGCCCACAAACCATATGATTGAAGTGCAGCGGCACTGAATTGTCAATTGATTAGAGAACTAATTGGCAACTATTAAGATAAACGTTAAAGTCATCTCTCATACAAAAACATTTTCAAATATAAGAACTTACTGCTTTTCCTTTAAAATATTTTGATTTGGTAAATTGATTTATATTTTTCTGCACTGAGTACTGAAATACATTCTGCTGATTGTACTGACATACTTTTACTCAAGTAACATTTCAATGCAAGACTTTTACCAGCAACAGAGTGTTGTTACAGTGCACTATTAGTACTTTTACTGAGGTAAAGGATCTTAATACGCCCCCCGCCGATAGATGATACAGAATCTGTATAATAACCTATATTTTTTAACAGGCTGTCAAAATCATTTTCACAACAAATATCAATAACCTACAAAAACAATAAAATTGCTCAATATATTTTTGATACACTTTGTAAGCAGAGATAAGGCATGGGTGAACATACGCCACCAGAGCAGCTATTGATCAAAAATATATATATAAAAAATGTTAGTTAGGCTGCAGTGTGTTGTGTGAGGCCCAGGTTGGGGTAAGTGAACAGTTCAGTCAGGTCTGTCTGGTTCATCTGTTTTTTTTCCCGTGACAGGGTAGTCATCTTCATTCCCTTTGTCCTTACTTTGGAGCAGGAGGTAATATATAAAGGTCTGTGCTACTCACACGAGGTGTCTCCCTCACCTCTCCACTTGTCCTCCTGGACTGAATAATGTCTGAAGCTTCAGTCTTGGCTTGATATGATGAGTTATATCCTGATTCCAGAGAAGTGGACATTTCATTTTTTTGTGTAATGTAGACGTTTTATGATGCGGTCATGTATGATTCCATCCCATTGACTTTGATGTTTTATTGTCCGAATAAGAACTGTGTCCCAATCACGTTGTAGCTTAGGTGTCTAAAAATCATGTATGGGTATTTCCTGTATTCTGTCCTGTATTAGTTTGAGTATTTTTGTGGAATATTGTACATATTGTTCTAAATTATTCATTAAAAAGGATGAGTGAAAGCGCATAGCAGCAGCCAGGATGTTCTTTTTCTGTATTTCCTGAACATAATAAGGCAAACCATATGCCTTATTTGATACTAGAGTATGTTAATTGTCCATAGTTTATGACTGTTTGTCCACACTGTTATCCTTTGTTTTATGGTGCCAACCACAGTGAGCTCAAAGTCAAACTCAATATGATGAGGTATTAGCCTCCGCCACCATTTCACTCAGACATGTCAAGGTCAGGTCACTGTGGGATTGTCTCCAACCCCCAGCGGCCGCAGCCACACATCTTCCCTCTGCTGGGGACGCACATTATTTGTGTTCACCTCATCACTGCTCAGATGGGCTGTGCAGGGATAATAATACCCCCTTTAACCTTCTAAATGATTACAATTGTAAGAAAACAACTGCTTTCACTGCCACTGTAACTGCTCTCGATTTTGATTTGAGGCTTGATTTTCATTTTACTCTGTCACGAGAGGTGGCAGTTTGTCGTGTTGTTTACATCACAGATAGGTGAGCAACATTTAAAGACATGTTTTGTTGTGTTTTATAGGGGCTCCATCCTGCAGTGAGACTCCAATGATGAACCTACCCGCCTGCCTGATGAACTTGTACTTCAGAGCAATGAGACCTCCAGTTTTCTGCCATGGTGTTTACTCTGAGGCTGCCAAAGCAGGAAGGAGAGGGGATCCATTTGTCCCAAGGTGAGACACACTCTCCAACACCCCGATGTTAAATAAACACTCCCAGACCTCTGGCCAGCTCACTCCAGCCACTGGAATACCATTGGTGTGTCTAGATGATGGAGAGCTATTGTTATCTATCGCCTCTGCACTCTGCTGAGAGGCCAAGGAGAAGGCTGGCCACAGCGGCACGCTACGTATAGTCTCGCCCACTCACATTAAGTCATATTTGTTGGTCCTAAATAAAAATAGAAAAGGAGATTTTCAGACACTTTCTTAGAATAACATCTGATTGAAGAGGGAAAGAGGGAGAGAGGGGGAAAAAAAATTAGAGCGCAGCTCAGCGTGTGTTTCATCACCTGCAAAGCCAATGAGGGAGAGCGTCTCCGCGTCAACAACTGTAAAGCGTATCCCAGCTTCTGCTGCGGCTGCCATCTCTGCTGCACGCTACACTAACCAAGAATGTGTATTTCTGCAGATGATTAAATCAATACCATTTTGACAAGACTTGTTGGAACATGCCTCTTTATTTTACGCAATTCCTTCCCTTTCGTCAGGGAGCATTTATCAACCTGCCGGGGCGCTGTCACCTAATGGAGATTGTTCTTTAGTCTGCACTTGATAGAAGGGAACGATTATGATGCATGTCGATAGTTTACAGAGATATTGACACAGGAACAAAGAGCAGACCCTTGCGGCTGATAGCCTTTTCCCTCACACTCCCTCAAAGCACCTTGGTCATGCTTCAAACGTGTCTTTTGCCTTCAACATACCCCTCCCATGATGATTTCCTTTGTTTTAGTGGTCAATTAAGGTCTGGAGGCCCCATCACACTGCCGTTGGTGAGGGGACTCCAGTGTTCCCTTGTATTTACTTTTCCACACAAGCCAGGCGTTCCTTCTTCTGTCATCTGCTGGCCTTCCCCCGGACAAAAAAAATCTGTCACCTCGTGAAACGCCTTCACATGTAGTCTTCTGTTTGGCACGCAAGGAGTTAATGATAAAACCAGCCCAGGGTGTGACAACAGGCCCTGAATATAATAAGCTTGAAGGAGACAGGAATGAGAAAAGGTGGGATGCATATAAAAAGAGGGAGGAGAGTGGGAAAACAAATGATGAGCTCTACCTATAAATTCTTCATCTGCATCGGCTGATTGGAATGGCTTGACTGTGCGCTCAGCTGTGACTTAACAACTAATCCGGTTTGTAAGTTATTATTTATCTTCAGGAAAGTTTGTCAAACTTGGGCTTTGATTTTCTACCCTGATTTCCCTCTTGTGGCTCGCTCTCGCACATGCTCCCCACATAATTTATGACTGCCTCTGGTCTTGATGACAGATTATTAAAAGTAGAATTAGTTTTTTGCGCGGGATTTCTCCACTGGGAATTGGGAAGGCAGTGCTCTCCGCGGAAGGTCTCTTACGAGGTCTCCATTACTAATAGAAGTTTTTTTCTCTGATGGGGGGCAAGGAGACTAATGATTTGAATTTACTGTGGCAGCCGTCACGTGGTCTGGAAGGCATCAGTCGAACAGACAAGAGGTTAACTTCCTCCCTGTGGAGAGGTTTATTGGATTGTTTAGCAGCAGAAGGATAATGTTTTTGTCATAGACTGCTGCGGCAAAACAGCGGTGTGGCGGAGAGAAGGGGAGAAGAGAAATGAAGGGAGGAAGGACACAGAGAGAAAGGGGTCCAGGGATGGATAGAGGGGCAGCGAGGAGAAAGGGATGAAATAGAGAAAACAGCAGGATCGGAGCACAGTGAGCAAGGCGAAAGCAAGTTATTTCTAATATAGGTGGACAGATACTATAAAGCACGGTGATAGCGCACCATTCCTCTACAGCTCGTACATGTGCTCAGGAAGAAACACACTCCCATTCAGCGGTGTGCACAAAACATAAGTACACACACCACACATTCAGTCTCACTCACACACAGACAAAAAGAGAGATGTTAGTTCCTTTCACCTGATGGCCGTTTGGAGCTTGTACTCCCAGCATGCCTCGGCAGTATGGGTACCAGAGGGGAGTCACAGCGCAGCTGAGAGCCTCGGCTTAATCTTATGCATCATTAAGCACTCAGCGGCAAGCCAGCGCTGTTCATATACATCATCCACGCTTAATAAACATAATGATGACATAAGATGTAATTCTAGATGAATTTTCATTTTATAGGGAAATGGAGAATTCCTGTAGAAAGGAAAGAAAAAAAAGTAAATTATCTGGGAAGTACAAAATAAATTATGTTTTTTTTCCCCACTTAGATGAATGTAGGTGTTTGGTGCATCTGAGTTGGGGATAGTGTGTTAGGCTGCGCGGGGATGTGGTGTTGATGGTGGCAATGAGGCTTTTGGTTATGGCGGTGGCAGGTGATGGTGTGGCAGGTGTGGTTGGGTTAGAGGCGGGGTTGTGGCGGAGCGTGGGGAGGGGGAGTCGGAGGGAAAAAATGGGGGTGGCTATTGTGAAACGTTTGCAATTTTTAATTCCTAATCGCGGGGCATGATGGACAGGCTGAGACACCCCAGAGTGTGGGGCTCATCCATCATGGGAAGAGGAAACCAGAGAGAGAGTGAGAGATGGGAGATGTAAAATTTCAGATGGAGTTACCTTACAGGGGGGAGAGGGAAAATAGATTCCAGATAAAAGGGAAGGATGTGGGAGTAAAAGGGCAGCGGGTACTGTGGGAGGGCATCACGGGCCTGAGATTGCTTCATGTCTCCCTGCTGGGACTCCGTGGTAGCTTGGCCTGGAAATGAGTTCCGCTTTCAGGGACTGTACCAGACATTGAATCACCCTGAGAATCATCCTCGCTGCACTTGTCTTCAGCAGGTAGTAGACGTAAAGTGGTGGTGACCTGGCAATGGTAAAGTGAATACCAATGGGATATAATCAACCGAGGAAACAGCAGAGCTGCTCAAACACAAAATGCAAAACTCTCCAGGATCCTCTGCATCATGTTGCCTCCATTTATAAACCAACAACAAACTGACAAAACATAAATCCTGGAGCAGACGCTGAGGTCACTTTCACACTGTTTGACATGACAACTTTATCTACTAAATGAGTCTTGTCGTCCCCGACTGATTGTTTCCTTTTTGTCAGAGCAAGTTTTCGCAAACTGTTTGTGTCCTGATAGCAGAGAGCACCCTGAGAGTATGTGAACTGTACATCAAACATGATAATGTCTCATTATGTCTGAGAATTAATTAGCTTCAGTGTGTTGAGGTCCTGGTTGCCTGCCTTTTTTTGAGGCGTAATGCGAGTTTTAGACCTCAGCAAGTTTGGAGCCAGTGGACCATACGAGCCAGTATGCCAGTGGGTGAGCCAAGTCTCTCAATGCAGGGATCATTACCACCTCTCTTTCTCTCTGTCGTTCTTATTCTCTCTCCGTTGCTCTCTGTTCTACTCTTTATTGTATTTTCCTGCCTTATGTGAAGCCTCCTTTTACATGCATTATCGAGGGATGGGCATCCGTACTCGAGTAATCTATTTGTACGTCAGTATTTGTTCAACGTATATAGTAATTGCTGCAACCCTCCCACATGTGAACATGACTTTTATCATTTTTTTTACTATTTAAAATGGGTAAAATCTTATTTTACTGTAGAGTTGTCAGCATTGAATTACTTCGCTCAGCACCTCCTTTCCCTGCTGTCGCTCTGTCTCTGTTTACTGTGAGACTACTTCTGCGGGATTTGGGAGCTCCACACTGGGTCGGTGAGAGTCTGCCTCACACAAACACACACACACAATGACAGAGCTAATTCTTAGCATTATACAGCTAATGTTACCTAACGTGTTTAACGACAGAGTCAAGCTGTGTAGGTGTTAGTTTGTTTTGACCTTTAAACGGCTAGGTGTCGATGTTAGCCGCTGCTGCTGTGTTAGCTCGTGCTAATAGACCAGACACTGAACTGATCAGGAGGACGGCGGCTTCGGACTCTGGAGACAGTCTTCAGCGTTGTGTCTAATCGATGTAATGGCAGCAACAGAAAGTTTGCTAAGTTAACTCTGAATTTATGGTTTAATAGGCTAATTGAAGCCTGGGTGTTCAAAAAATATTGCGCTTGTTTTCCGTTGTTGGCCAATTTACATTCCTATTCTTTGATTAGACTTTTTTTGTGAGTACTCGAGAACTATATAATAACTTAAAGGAACACTGTGTAGGATTTAGTGGCATCTAGGCATTTAGTAAAGATTGCAGATTGCAACCAGCTGAAATTCCTCCTGCTGAATGTGGACTCCCGGTTGGAATTCAGTGTTAATCGTCCAGAGGGGTTTTACTGGGGTCCATGTTATCTGCAGAGGTCTCTTCTTCTGCAAAACAAATTGACTCGGAAATTAAAACCAATAAAAACACTGCATAAAGCAGTTTCATGTTACAAATCAGTGTTTCTCTGATGCTGTTTGGCTCGTTGCAGACTGACTGCTAGCCTAGCACCTGCTAATCTGTGCTTGTCTTTTTCTCTGACAACTTAAGATCCAGAAGTTCTGGAGATTTTTACCAGGAGCCAGATTACCCACAGAGGTCTCTTCCTCTCCAAAACAAACATATTTGGCGATTTCAACCCTTAAAAACAGTGAATAAAGCACTTTCAAGTTAAAAAAATCAGTGTCTTTCCGGCACTCCTCTTCACAGAGGGGATGTTAACTACAGTGGCAGATGGGAAAACATTCATGGCCCTATCTAGAGCCAGTGTTTGGTTTGTAGGTTCTTGGCTACTGTACAAACATGGCGTGCAACATAGCAATCTTCTTAGAGGAGAACCTGCTCCCTATGTAGATATAAACAGCTCATTCTAATGTGACAAAAACAAGAGGATTCTTTTCAGGTGATTATATGCTAAAAAAAGCATACTTAGTATATTATATTCCATTTCTGCCAACATATCCCCTTAAATCCTAAACACTTCATCTTTAATGTGAGTACTCAAACAGCCATCCTTGGTATTATCTAAAGACTTTAATTTTCTTTATCAGATAAAATACATATTCCTTTATACAAGTCACGTGGAAATTGAATATAATATACACTTTATACAGACTTGGATTTCTGTATCCACAAGTCACTAAAAGGTCGGGCTTATTTGATGTCATCTTGTTGGTAATTAGTTACCAATAATCCCCCTCACTCTCCTCTCTAGAAAAAAAAAGAACAGTAATAGGCAGAGAACAGTGACAGGATCAGAGAAATGGGCTTTTAACTAACATGCAAAGTGATGAATGGATTGACCACAATGTAGACTAATGGAGCCATGGAACTAATTAGGCCGAGCAGAGCTGTGCTTAAATGTAAATGGATTGAGCTGGATGAAACGTAGGAACAGCTGAGAGAATGATGAGGTCCTTCACTTGGGGGTCAATCAATGGCCAAGCAAACACAATCTTTGGGGCCTGTATGAGGTATTTCATCTGTTAGATCTCAGGTATTGTTGCATGTATGCAGTACATCTGTGTTTGTGCTCGGATGTCTTATACATAGTTCCTCCGTGTCATTGATACATATGGCCGACTGCGTGACTTTGCAGAAAAGCTGTAATAAATCTCTAATCATTCTCGTCCCTGGTGCCCAGCTCTCAGACCCTGCAGCTTGGCACCTACCACATGTTTGCTGGTGTGCCCTCTGACTTTGCGGTCCGTGTAGACCGCTTCTGTTGGCCGCGCCTCAAATCTGCTGCTTTCACCTCAAGAATTGCCGCAAAGATAATTAATGCGCTCGGCTACAACACGTAACCCGGGGTTGTGCTCCTCACATGGAGCTGTGTGTTTCCTGCATTCATTCAGTCTTTATGGCCATGCTGTGACCTTGTAAACATCTGCGGAGTGAAGTAAGTGACAGCAGTTTACAGACTTGGCACATGCATTTCTCTGCATGTTTGTCTTTGCCTGCTATGCCTCAGTTATGTACAGCAATTATTTTGT
This sequence comes from Cephalopholis sonnerati, assembly GCA_019142605.1. Lineage (NCBI taxonomy): Eukaryota > Metazoa > Chordata > Actinopteri > Perciformes > Serranidae > Cephalopholis > Cephalopholis sonnerati. The sequence continues at coordinate 24,940,128 of JAGQAX010000020.1, forward strand.
GAAAAGAGCTTCCTAGCTAGGAGAGCACGGGGTGAGAAGAGCAATAACATCCACTCTGATGCCTACCGGTTGCTGGGATGCAGTTCATGCCCTCTGTTTGGCTCTGTAGGCGCTGCACATCCCGGAATTAATGCGTGCAGAAATGCAAATAACCCACCCCAGTAAAAGTTGACATTGCCTCCTCTGATAAATTTTTCTGCTGAGGTAAGAGACAATTTAATGCAGAATTAGAAGTCACTCTCCGCCACCATTTACATCCTTAATTAGCTGTAATTTCTCTGCACCCATTAGAGAGAGAGAGAGAGAGAGGACACAATAGAAGAGGAAGAGGTTAAGATGAGCGTGTTGCAACCCCCGGTGCCAGGCTAGTGTGTGTCTGTTTGCGTCAGGGTGCGTGTTGTGTATCGGTGTGTCCTCCCCGGCTAGGTTGCCTTTGGTGATTGATACACGTCTTGCTCAGTCACCAGCCATTGGCACTGGGGTGGATGTAAACACTGATTAGAGGGAGGAAATGAGGCCCTCACTTTGTCCTCTGTGTCAGGGAGCACTGCGGTGGCTGTCTCTGTTTGTCTAGTTCTTTCCACCTGAGCACGTTTCAGAGGACACCGTTAGCTACGCTTTATAGCCATTATTTAGATAGCGACACAACGGGATGCTCCTTTTGCTCTTTGACTGACATGCCCAGCCATGTGCTCAGCAATTCAACTCCCTGCATCGGACAAAGTGCCGACAAGTTTGCGAGTGCACAAAAATGATGACGTGTCAGTTTGTATGAAGGAGAGGTTAGACAGGGTTGCTGTTCATATGATGGGAATACACAAGTAGCAAGCAGTAATTTTGCTTTCTGTCAATTTAGTGTGAAGTTTCTTGCGTTTTAACACTGTTACACCACTCTGTCTTTGTTATGCATTGTATTTGCAATTTATTAATTTCACAACTTATTTACTGTGGGTTATATCTGAGTAAAAACCAGACAGATTCTTGATATTGTTTTTCCAATATTATAACACGCACACAAGCAGTACGGTGTGGTCTATATGTTCATGTTACTGGTTATATTTCAGGATATTTATCATACTGTTTACCTGTAATGTTACAATACATGCAAATCATGAAACCGGATACTTTCCCCTTATGAAATTATGACAAACCATTCAATTTGGACAACAAATCAGCTTCAACTACTTTGGTGGCGCCTTATCAGGAAAAGAACAGCCCAGAAAGAGTGCTGCACAGAAAACATTTTTCTTTCTTTGCCAGGAAAAATGAACTGTCAACATTTAATGATAGATATTTGCATTGTGATACAAATCGTGTCCTTGGCCCTAAACATAAGATATAGATCCATTTATAATGAATTCAGATAAAGTGTCCTTTTTGCATTCTCGCTCTAATGGATTTGTGGAGCCAGCGTCAGTGACCCTGGTGCAATCGACAAAAACCTGCACCAGTGGATGATCAAGACAGACATCTATCATTCCCCCTCACACCTTCTAAGACGTCGCTGATACTTGGGTGCAAATGTATTTTTTTTTTCCCTCCCAACTAAATGTATGTGTAACTTCTGCAGGCTGGCTGACTTTTTTTCATGGTGTTGTGAGAATGTGAGGAAGAAAGGGGGCAAAAAGACATTAGATTTTTTTTTTCCATCATTAAGCTGTGTCTGGGAGATGATGTGCTAGCCGTATGTGGTCCAGGGGAAGTATTTATAGCCCTGCTGGAATCTTGCTGTGCTGCGTTGATAGCAGAGATAATGGGAGAGAATGGGACGCAGCGAACTGTTCTAATGACACCAACAAGACAAGAGAACAGCGAGGATAAATAAATGTTAGCCATTTTCTCTTGCACATCATTTGCATTTTTTCTTGTTAAGGTCACTTATAGACTCAGACAATAACAATGAGGGGGAAAAAAAGCTCTCGCCGAATATAAAATCAGAAATAACAAAAACAGAACTACTTAGTATGCAAGTAATTGATTTTATTTCCTAATAGTGTGACATTCAGTTAAAGATAGTGCCGGTTTTTAATTTTTAGCCGCTTTAATTCCCGTGTAGCTGCTTGAGTGGGTTTCCTTGTGAAATAGGGGGAATACAAACAAGATTTCACTTCATTACACAGGAACAAACTGTACAGAAATTGCACTTACTTATGGAAATGACTGTTAAACATGCACAGCATTACGTGCTCTGCCTGTGCCGAAAAACGCTGGAAACATTAAACCATGAGCATATGAGTACAGACAGTGAGCCAGCAAGGAGGACCAATTACCAAGGACTGAGTTTGAGGAGCACTGTTCCCAGGGATGATCAAAAGGGACAACTGATTAAAGAAATACATTGACCTTAAAATGGGCCTAATTTAATCAGCCACTGTTTCTGACTGCAGAAACACACTCTTAATGATAAACTGACTTCTTCTCAGAGGCTCACTGTACCACCTAACTCAAAAAGTAGTCAAACTGCTGACAGATGTAACGGAGTATAACTTTCATTTCATACTTCCATCTGACGACAACAGTAGTTGCAGTAACTTTGCGAAAGAGTGGGTCATTAGTGTAACCTCTGGGCCCCGTTTTGCTGCTGGAAGGTAATGAGAGACAAACAGCATGGTCAGCAGTAGGCATAAGTGCTGGGGTTTATGGGCAGTGTGTTGTGTCCCAGGTTAACACTGATGCCACCATTTAGAGCTCTGTGTTTTAGCACCCGTCTGCTAATTGAGATGACAAAGGCCATAACAATGACATTGTTGGCCAAACGGCCCTCTCTAGACCCGCGTCTGGCTCCATTCAAGGACGTCCAGCAGGCTGTAAGTGCAACCTTGGAATTTAAGATGGTGCCTGAGACCTTATGTGTATCAGGAAAACAATTAGCGCGGCTCAGGTGGGCCAACACACATTCTCAGACCCTTTTAAGTGCCAGAGCTGCTTCACTTGTTTTGTTTGTTTTACTTAAAGTCACATAAACCACATCCTGCACACACAACAATAGCACATAAACGGCTCGGGAAAAAAGCAACTGGAATGGATATTGTGTTGTTGTTACAAAAATCAAGTTAGATTACCTTATTTGTCATTTATGCTTCTCATTACACACGGAGGCATCCTTGTAAATAGGCTGCTGCTGTAATATGAAACAACATCAATTGACACCCCATAAAACATATATAACGTGTTAACAAGAGATATAAACAAGGCCAGCTGTTGAATTATCTTTGACTATCCTAAAACTGTGTTTGTGATCAATTAAGGTTCAGTCTCACAATTTCACATTGAAAACAGGATGTCTTCTGTTACCAGTCTAATAATAGTAATGCATATGGCGAGTGTTTTGATTAACATAATGGAAAAATAGCCCACATAATTTATCTTCTAAGTCCGAGGGAGAGAAAGCCAGATTGGAGCCTGAGGACTCAATCCACCTCAACATATGCTGCCATTGTAAGTCTCTGAATGTGGAGTATCTCGAGCCTCGTTCCCATGATATTTATTGAAAAACATTTGACTTTATGAGCTGCATACTTAATGAATGCCTATCGATGCCGCCGCTCAGCAGATGAGGCTATAATTCTACATATAAGTATCGCAATCACACGTGGGTCTGTAATGTTGTTTCTAATTGTGATCTATTCTAATTTCTGTTTGTCAGTCCTGGACTGAGGCTGGGTAAAACCCCGGCCTGCACCCCCATTTACTTTGTTAATTTGCAAGCTATTATAGAAAGACATATCAGCAGTGTAGTCGTTTATTTCCTCCTAATGTTAATATTTTCTTTTTCTGTCCTGACCTGATTTTGTTCATGTACAATAAAAGAGACAAAAATCCTGAGCAACTTTTTCTACTTAGATTTGTCCACACAATTTCTGGATCAAGCAACTGAGATTTAGCTTCTAATATCAGTCAGCTGTGTCAGTTAGGGTTAAGCAGTATTAAAATTCCTCTACAGACAATATTGCTGAAAGAAAAACAATGATATACAAAATGATAATCCAAAAAAAAAGTTGTAGGATGTAAATATCTATGGACTTGAGACACATATGTTGCAAAGCCCCTAATGGCTCAACTATGCTCAAAGGTAGATGCGTATATGGATATGGACGGACCTTCTGTCTGTGCTTTGCGTTCATTTTGTCAGAATTTGTTCAAGTTCCCTAAAAGCTTCTGGATACGGACAAAACAGAGTAGTACAACTGAAAATTTTGGGGGCATTGTAGTGTAGTCCAAGCCAGATATAACAATAAGACATGACAAATATGTTTTAAAAATGGCACAACGGAACAAATGTGTCATATAGTTTAATATAGTTCTATAATATAATTCTCTGTCCACATGTCGGTATGTATTTACTGGCCACACAGACCACCTCTGTTTACAACGCTGCCTGTGTTATAAGGTACATTATTACGACTTCTTCCACGGTTTGTTGTTGTCAGAAACTTTTGACAGATGAAAGTGTGTGAACGCATCTGTTTTCATACGTAAAGGGAGTGTAAATGAGCCATAAGTAGCCACAAAGCGTTTTGTTTTACATAAGAGCATGTTGAGATCAATAAATCAGATCAGTCAGCTAGTATAATTGTTTCTATTCAGTATTGTGTTTAACTGCCATCATAGTCTTGCCACTGTTGGCTGTCAGTTTTATATTTTGTTGCCTTTGCAACAGCCTCATCGATTGAGGGTTGATTGTTCACTGTGGTTGGAGTCCACAGTGGTCCGGCTGCTGTTTGTGGATTAGCTATATGCGCCAATCTGTGTCCTTGCAATCAGTGGTGCTGCTAATGATTAGTCGGACAGACATCAGGATGGGAACTTGATGCCGCAGAGATCGCAACTGCGCAGACTCTGGCTCCAAATTATGTCAGTAGCGCAAGATGGCAGCGTTCGTATCCAGGATATTTTGGCTTCATTTTTGCACAGTGAGAGAAAGTGGAGATGCATCGACCATCTTATATACAGTCCATGCCAATAACGTACAACATCAGACATATGCTAGCATGTTGTTACTTGTTTTTGATACAGTACAAACAAGATAGCAAAGCAAAAGAAAAAGAGATATAATGTAGACTAAAATAAATAAAGTAAGATTCATAACAGGCAATGCATAATTGAATATTGTTATGAGGACCGTTATCTTGGCCATGATAATCTCGTCATATCGGCCCTGCCTAGTGTCAATCCACCTGCCATGTGGCATGGACAGAAACTGCCCCTGCTGGATATGAATGCACTGTTTTTATCATCTCTTATATATACAGCTACAGCCTGATGCGAGTTATGACTGAACAGAAACACAGATGAAATCCTTTGTTGCTACACCTCGCTGTGAGGGAGATGTTGATGTCTGGTCCGGCTCCAGTTTTATACCCAGCAAAAGACAAACATAATTCAAATGCATTGCCTGGCTTATCTTATCTTGTAAGATGGAAAACAAAACCTGGGAAGTAAATCTCATTCATATATTTGTCTGAAACCAGATCTGCAGTTGCTACTTAACGCTAGTCCATTGGTTTTGTCTGAGTGATTCACCTATCGGAGGAAAGTTAGATGTATTCCACTGATTGTCTAGCTGCAAGGAAAAATCCATCTCGGAGCATCCTGCGGCTGCTGGGCCTTTTATTGACATATCAGATGGGACATTGGAGGAGAAATTGGCCTCATTTGTTTCTCATGTCACCTTAATGGCAGATCTCTTTCAAGGGGCAAAGAATTGACAGGCCCCCGGTCTCAGTGAGCAAACAGCCAAACCTAGTTTATTGGTTTCCTCTTGCAACCACTCTGCCTAATGTGGCTGGCTAGATCAGCCTCCAAAGTTGAAAAGATCCCCCAGAAAATATTAATCAAGTCCTCTGACTGATTGTCTTTGCATGATAAATTATCTGGAAAGGGACAGTGTTGCTATAGCCCCGGGGCATTTATCACACACGTAGGCTGAGTTGGGATTCCAGGAGAGAAACGACTGTGCCGACAGGGAGGAAGGGTCAATTAGACATTTTCAGTAGGGATGTACTGTATATATGGCATCTTAGAAGCAGAGATGTTTGAGCTACCAATAAACGACTTCATGTTTGACACTTAGATTTCTTATGTTGCCCAACAAGCTTCAGGTATGACAACCATATCTACAGTTATCCAGCAACCATCATCACTGTCAATACTTTTACCAATCATTTCCCTCTCCAGCAGTGTTAGCGTCTTGTTTCCCGGCTTGATTGAAGTTTCTGTGCGTCACTTGGAAGTGAACAGGTGTCAACCTAGCACAGGCACCTCGCAGATGGCAGCATAATTAGCATTGATTCTGGCAGGCTTTCACAGGCCAGGGTCTAGATGGCCGTGACGACCAACTAACCTCCCCACCTCTTGATGGGCTACCTCTGGGACAGATCGAAGCTCATTTTACTCCTAGAGTGGTGCACACTAAAGGACTCTTTAGTAACACACACCATCTGAGGCACACAAATCCTGCTGCATAGCCTCTGAGAGAAAACAACTGACAGTGTAAAAAATTCTCTTTAGTTGGGTAAAATAAGCCACGATTAGCACTTTAGCTCATCTCAAATGAGAATGACTTAAGTTGAAAGTATTTTTTTTATTAATTGAATAGGACTGCAACTAATGATAATTTTCATTATGGAATACTCTATTTTCTTAACTGATTGTGTGGTCTGTAAAATAACTGTGAAAAATTCTTGTCGCAATTCCCTAAAGCCAAAGTTAATCTATTGGAATTGCTTGTTCTATCCAACCAACGGTCCAAAACACCAGGGCTGACCCAAATGCTTCGAAGCTTCAGTTGTTGCCATGGTAATCGACGTCCAAATCTATATTAAAATGCTTCAGGTTTTGTTTTTTGCACCAGTAAACTGGTGGAGGAAACTGAAAAGACAGGCCAAGTGGATGAGACCGGCATCCTCAGCGCAGTTATGAACCTACCCTTCAAGCAATTACAGTGACGGTCTAACAAGGAAAATAACAGGTTAGACGAATTGCAGTTGTTTGTCCGCAGTTGGCAACTGTAGTGAATCGCCCTCTTTGCATCTAGTGATGTTGGCCAACCCGCTGTGTTCAAAGTTATTAATAAGTGCTAAGTCCAAATCCGGGCCACATCGCATCCTGTTGAATTTTTGAATATTTGCGGGTAATTTTCACGGAACCTTCAAAACTCCAAAGATGGTATTTGGGACAGTCCTAGAAAACAACCAAAACATTAAGTTTCTTATCACAATTAACCAGAAAACAACAAAAAAACAAAACAGAAAATATTCATATTTGAGAAGCTGGAACTGGAGAAATTTTGGAATTTGAGCTAAAAAAAAAAAGACTTAAATGATTAGTTTACTGTCAGAAATGTGGCAGATTAATTTTCCTGTTGATTGACAGATGGATTAACCAACTAATCATTTCCACTTCATTATTGATCTCAGTCTATACCAATGTATTGATCCAGAATATAGACTAATCCCAATCTAGATCTGTCCATCCATCTATCCTCTTATTAGAACACCATTGATTGATAAAATAGACTCCTTTTTCCAGTATTTAATAACAAATCTTAGATGACTGAGACGAAATATCAGTAGTTTAATGTTATAAACAGAATAGTGTTGTCATGATATTGGATTTTTTTTCTTTTTAAACTCTTCATTGAAAGTATTTTTAAATGTTTAGACAAAACACAAACAACAAACATTGTGTGGGGCCACATGGGATGAGTGTTCGTAAGTCCACATGCTAAGTGTGCTGTAATTGTCCAGACATTCATCGTTAAGCTGCGTTCATTGCTCCTCTAGGGCGATACTGGAATTCTTAACTTTGATACAACACCTTGAAAAATATCAGTTTTTGATACCACAGGGAATATTGTCATTAAGGGCATAAAAATTCAATTTTTGATTAAAAAGATAAATACAATGCGACAACGACTATTTTTTCCTGGTTATTAGCAGAGAACAACAGAATGACGGTAATAAACATTAACAAAAAGAGAGAGTGTAGCAAAGCTGGTACTAAACAGTGGTAAATAAGTATTGAAACCAATACAAACATTCAGAATTGATATGTATCGATAAATTGATGCTTTAAACAACGCTTAAAGAGAATGAATAATGTAAAGCAGCGCAGTAAGGAACTGTATAAATGTTGTATTATACAGTACAGATTTCCAATTGACAGGAGGATAAATAAGAAAAATGTGGCAGCATCCTTCAAAAGCGGACAGCAGGATTATTCTGTAAGTGTGTCAACGTTCATGCCTCAGTACGCCTCCTCTCGCTCGGTATTTGTATGTTGCAGATTGTATGCTGGAACAGGCCAGCACTCTGCACTTCCTGCACTTTGAAATGGATCTCATCTAATCTTATTTCACCGTGTCAAATGGCAGCATGACATGCTGTTTTACTCCGTAACATTTGGTTGTAGCGAACCAGCTGACTGCATCCGATGCGAGGAGTCCCCTTGTTATTATGAACCACTTGTAACGGTGTGTCTGTGGGGTTGTTGTCAGAGTCGGCGGGTCATGCAGACATGTTGGTCACTAATACAATACACAGAAAATTGCTTCTGCGGCAGACATTTGTTTTCATTCTTGTATTTCGGTGTGTTCAATCCATTACAGGAACATTTTCTGAATCGCTACACAAATTTACACAAAGACCTTTTAATAACATCCAGTGTGGCTTGAATATGGAATCATAGCCATCTGAATGTCTTTATTACAGCAGCCGAATGCAGAGCACAAAACAGAAACACACATCAGTGACTCATTATAGTCAGTAGCATTAATATAATTGATGATCTCTAGTGCACTTTTCCATCTTCACCCTTTTCTCCAGATTTGTCAGCAGTCAGTCCTTAACAATGAGAACCACCCATGCTGTATACTGCACTGGTCAGGTGTCAGGTTTCATTATATTTGGCTGAGATTTGCATAATGCAAGAGGCATCAAATTAAATTTGCATAATTCCTTTGATTACACTTGTTATTAAATGTGAGTGACATTGATTTACAAAATGGCCTGATATAAGGTTAATGGCTGATGTCACCTTCTTGCGCCTCTGTCTTTTCTCAATTATCATGAAGCTTTGCTCGGCGTGTCATTTGTGTTTCTATATCCTTAAGAAACATGGCCCTGCGCTGTATGCATCTCTGCCTTCACCCCTATACATTACTCTGCCTCTGTGCTTCAACTACCCTCTTATACCAGGTTTCTGTAATTATGTAAGGCGGAAAGTAATTTAAATAGGATGAACAGCCATAACATTGGTGTGCCCTGGCCCATTTAAGCACATTTACGTGGGCCATTATTGACAGACGGCTAAGTGTCATTTGTCAAGGAAGGAAGAATTGACAGGGCTAAGAAACAGAGTGAAGTAACGGTCAATCAGACCTACTTTACAGTCATAAGGGGGGGGAAAAAAGCAAGCATCTCCAGCGTTTCATTTTCTTCTGGGAGGAAGCGTAAGATCATAATACCTATTTTCATAATAATACAAACAGCCTGTAGGCTACAAAATAAGAAGAAAGGCCATACTCTGTGTATCTGTGCATCGCCTGTCAGAGACAGAGGGGTTTCAATCTCTTTTCCATTTCATCCTGATAGCTCTGCCTTTTATTACCGAGGGACAGGAGCGTTTCCTGAGGTAAAAAGGAGTGCACATTCCCAAGATAAAGTTGGAGGTTTACAGCTATTTCCAGCCGTAATGTATTATTCCGTTAAAGCAATGATCAGGTAGTGTTGGATGAATGGGAGATGTTCAGCACCATTACTGCCTGGCACATCAGTGAGGCATTATTACATTATCGCTGCTCTTTAGTAGGAGATTGGGTGTGTGACCGGGTTCTGAATACACTCATCCCGCTCTCCACGGCGTAAATTGCAGATTGGCTCATTGACTTCAATGATAAAATGTAAAAATTGCCAGTAAAGAGAACATAGACTCAGGTTACTCCTTAGCTGTTTGTCAACGGCAGATGTGACTCAGTTGGTGCAGAGCATGTTAAAGAGTTCCATCTCCCAGAAGTCAATGTCATTTATGCCTGAAACTGCTAAAGCAATAGCTCATCTTGTCTCTGGTGTGTCATACTACACCGCCTTTGTCTGAGATTAAAATTTGCTCCGGTGATGGGCTAAAATCCTAAAATGTCACTTATAGCCATAGAGCGAAGATTTACTAACAGAACATGTCAAAAGACAAAAAAATTACATGATTCGGTGTTTAAAATTAGATACACTGAAGAGCTGCTGCTGTCAAGATCAGAAGAAATCTACACAAATAATTAACAATCACAATACATGTCACTAACATCTTTAGGATAATTTGTGTTTGATAATTGACAGCTAATTAATTAAATAATGCATCAGCCATCCATCCCGCAGACCATGTGTTCAATGTGCGCTTTAGTGCCACATCAAAGAAAAACCTGCAAGCATTATTACTCTGCTTATTAGACCTGGGCAGGTTATTCTGGAAATGGATACCGCTAATGTTATTTCGCATGACACTCCAGAAAAGCATTAATCCATGATAATTACCTTGGAAGGAAGCAAATAAAGACAAACTAATGGCGGGGTTGATCATCAATTTCAAACATTCGACTCAAATGCCCTACATTTTTATGCAGGAAGCGTTCAGTTGCTGTGCCTCTGCTTGCAATGCCTTTTTAAGTGTATATTATCCTGTCCTTGACTGGGGAAGTGCTAGGAGAAATCATTAAAGCAAATTAGACTATTAACATCCTAAAGAGCATTTATCTTGTGGATCAATAGGCTCTCATCTTCTTTAGAGGACCCTTTGGTGTCCTAAATCCATTACGAGCCAGATTATGAGGATAGTCAATTCATTACATGCAGATAGGCCAATAATTATTGACACCATAGGTACCAATAATAATTCCAGGAGTATATCTTTTGCAACTTTTAAATTGTTTTTAAAAACCAAAAGACAAGCACCGTTTTGAATAAATGAAACGTCTTGAGCTGAATTCATTAAAGTTTTCACACAATCTCAGGAGAATCCAGCCGTTCACTGAAGAGGATATTTAAAGCATCCTCTCAGAAAGAAGAAAAAAAAAAGAAAGAGAGTGTCTCTTGGCATTGATGCGCTTGTCGTAGATCAAGCAACACTTCACCATATGATTTTTCCTGCTTTGCTGACTATGTGTGAAGATGCCATACACCGGGAATGGATTGGATCTGCAGTCTACCATCACAAGATCCGCGATGCTCCAATCAACACACAAGATGTTCAGACATTTACAATTGCATCATTTTGCAGCGCCCTGCGTGTGACGTCATGGCTGCCTCGTTTGTGTTTGCACACGCTCGCATTTGTTTCCCTTGGATTTGTCGACAAGATAAATGGACACGTACATGTGTTTTCTCACTCTGATTATTATTTTAGGCGTCTATTGTGTTTCACATGTGCATTTAAAGAAGAAAGGAATAATCAGATATGTGGCCCAGGAGTCAACGTACACAAATCAGCAGAGCAGCCGCCTTTGACATGATGTTGATTTGATGAACATGATGTGATACCATTATCTCTCCCCGAGCCTTCGCCAGTGTGTTGACCAAGAAGGGTATTGTTCAAAACCCATAAATCTCACCCCCTTACGTCGTGCCAATAATAGCCCTAAATGGGGATAAAATGACTTTCCCTTTTTCATCAGTTGTTATGCTAAAAACTGTAACCCTAAAGTGACCGCTGCCACGCATAATGTGCTGCGCCGTTTGTTGTGCGCTGAAAAGGCGAGCGGGAGATCCTTCTGTTCCCCATATGGCCCCATTGTCTTGGTAATGCCGTACAATGCGCCCCCCTCCAGAGCGTGCTCCTGGCCCTGCTGGTAGAGAATAAACTGTTGGTTTCACAGAGGCGAGCAGGAGGCCCGTGGACACAGAAGTGTGTATGATGTGGGGCTCCCATGCGCGTGGCCGGTCGATTCCACCCCACGGCCTGCGACAAGCCAGCTGGAGAAATGGAAAGCTGAGCAGTGGAGGAGGAATTCTGCACCACAGCAGGATGTGTTTGAAAAGTTTGTCAGAGGTATTTTCTCAGCTTGTGTTAGAAACAGGACTGAATGTGGCGAGCTCCCAGTTCACAGCCTTTTGTTGCTGTTTTGGTGGGATTATACCGGTCACCCCTTCTATTATCACTTGTTTTTGAAGTCCCATTTAATGACTCGCTCGCTGTCACACAAATTTCACATCCACTTTTGAATTTCAGTGTCAATCAATTAAGGCAGCCATGAATTTTGCATTGATAACGATGTAAAAATAAACAGCATCAACGTGTCAACTCCGCATCTATTTAGATTAATTTAAAACATCATTTTTGATTTGTGCTTTTAGACACACTCCATCAACAAATAATTACAGCCACCTCCATCAACAAATAATTGTAAATATTTTAATTTATTGATTCATTAGCTATTGGCACAGCAGTAGAGCGTCACTGTGGCTGCGTGCTTTGTGTGGGCTGTGTGAATATTCCCTCCATAGCTTCCATTGTCTGGCCCCTGGTAGCACTGGAGCTAAACTAATCAGTCAAGGAGTTGCTGAGTAGACAACAACCACCCCGGTGCTAAAAACGAAAACAGACCATTAAAACACTAACTGGCCTTACCAGAGCACTGTCACATTTCAGCTGCTTTTTCAACCTACACTTGGCAGAACACATGTAGAGCTGCAGCTAACGATTATTTTATTATTAATCTGGCCACTTCTTTCTCCATTAATCTTTGGATTAAAAAAAAGAGAACAGTGAAAAATGTGTGCAAGTTTCTTCAAATGTGCATTTTAATCCAATCAGCAGTCCAAAACTCAAATATATTCAGTTTATTATTGTGGAAAACCAAGAGTACATTCATATTAAGGACCAAAACTAAAGCTGTGGACAGTAAGTGTTTGGCATCTTTACCTAAAAAACAAAAGACTAATGACTGTATAACGATTTATTGATTATCAGAATAATTTCCAAATAATTTTTGGTCAATTGACTGATTAATTAACTAATCATTTTCAACATTTATGCGTATGCACCTAGACGTTGTGGTAGACTTTCGCATTGCCTGTCATTTTGACCATCAGGGTTGTACAATTCCTGTCATAATCTATTACTGCCCATCATTATAGTTTCCATTTTTCAATTATAAGATACATTAAATGGCATTTAATGTTTTGATTCATTCATTCTTTTACATTTTTTAATAATAATACTATACAAAACAAGCTCATAGATCATGCATTTATAATGGCGTGGTGCTATTTGTTTAAGTACTGTCGCACAATTATGACACATACACACGAGCACAAGCATGGTTAAGTTATGGCCTGTTTTTATGGTTATGTAATCATGGTTGCTATGGTGACAGATTTACATACATAAGTCAACTGTAGCTATAAAATGAAAGAATGCTTTGCCGCCTTTTCATCTTTACTAGTTAACAGTTAGCAGCTATAGACGATAAGAGATGTTGACATCGTGAATCAATCAACAAACCATAAATATCAATATGACAACTTTGACTATTTCTTCTGTATTGTTTCTCTTGCATGACATACACTTCAGTGACTATTGGATCTTGAAGCGCTTAAATTTTTTAAATGAATTTTAACCGAATTATGCAACTGCGACATTTTATGTCATCAGTTGGAGCAAAAAAATGAGCTGACATACAGAGATAAAATGATGAGACGGAAACTTTTGACACTTAGCTGCTGTGACATTTTACGATGCTATATAGCAATGTAGGCTACCAATGCGACGACTAAAGCCAGCTAGACGATGAGATCATGAATGTGAGATCACACAATAACTAATTAATATGCACACGCCACCAACTGGACAGGGTTGTGAATTACCTGAAGTCACGGTCGATCGCCCTGAGTGTTCTAATCTGTCAAAATGACAGATGGCCTTCAGATTTTTCTGTCATTGTTAAATTTAGTCAGGGACTGAAACTATTCATTTAGCATCATGCCATACATGTCTTTGTGCTTATGTTCAGGGTTTTTCTTTTTTCCTCCTCTTGTGTTTGCCCTCTTGTTTTCCTTTTGCCCGTCCCTTCTCCTTTGTGTCTTAATAAACAGTTGGCGTGGACATTAATGAGAGCTCAGTGGAGACATGGACCATGGAGTCTGTGTGGATGGAGCTGGAGGCTTTGGGGATGTAAGGGTCACCTGGTCAATGAATATGAAGGCCCCTCTTATTATAACTTTGTCAATGACAAATAACAAACTGTTGGTATATGAAATGCTCCGTTGTATCATTTTGTGGAGGACAAGGGACATTTTAAGCTTGGCTGCCTGTACACCAGCCTTTGAGCTGGCCCTGGAAAAGCTGTTTGTTTGACCCTAAGGAGTGAGAATTGACAAAGCAAGCCGGGAGCATTTGTTTCATCTGCTAAGCCATAGATTGAAAATGATTTCCCAATGCCCCGTTTGAGATCCCCGTGAAGGGGGTCATCAATTATTTCCTGATACGTGACACAATATTGTACCTATTTTACTGACCACTGCTTTCTGGTTGGTCAGATAGCATCTCTTTTATCAGCCCATTATTGATGGTGAATGGAAGCACAGTAAACAGACCTGTGGGTTTATTTCTACTTTCTCTCTGCCAGGGCGCTGCAGCTCCACAGGGTGAGGAGTGAGGTCAATAACACAGAGGATAAAAAAGATGCCAAAACTCACAATAGCATTACAGTGATCTTGTATTAATGCAAGAATTTAGCTGTCCTATTGTACACATGATTTTGGAGCTGGAATAATTGGTTAATTAATTGATTATGCAATCAAAAAAACAATGATCAACCATTTGGGTAATTTATTAATTGTCATTTTTCAAGCAAAAATACAGAAAAATCATTGATTCCACCTTTTTAAATGTAAGCGATTTGCTGTTCTTTATCATAAGCAGGGCTGTAACTAATTATTTTTATTATTGAATAAGCTGTTGCTTGTATTTTTCGATAATTGATGAGTTGTTTAGTTTAAAAAATGTTGAAAAAACTGCGAAAAATGCGCAAAACGACGTCCTCAAATGCCTTGTTTTGTCCACAACCCAAAGATATTTAGTTAAACAGAAAATATTCACATTTATTTTATTTAAATAAATATTTATTTATTTGGAATTTGAGATTTTTTACTTTATTAAAATAGAATTACACAATCTGATTAATTGTTTATCAAATAAGTTTCTGTTTAGTTTAATAGTTGTAAACTAATTGATGTCATATATGAATGTTAACTGAATATATTTGGGTTTTAGTCTGTTGGTCAGACAAAAGAGAACATTTGAAGACACAACCTTGGACTCTAAAAACTCATGATATCACGCTATTTTTTGACATTTTATAGACAAAATGATAAATTGAATAGTCAAAAAACAAAAAACTTGGTAATTAAATACCCATTAGTTCTACCCTGAAATTCTTTACTGTAAAATATCTTGATTTTTGTAATAAAAAATGCCTCAAACTGCAGAAATAACACACTAATACCTGTTTATTCAACCCATTCCTACACACATACATCACACAAAAGAAGAAAAAAAGACAACTAGAACAATTGCAAGACATTCATATACAATGAAACTCTTTTAGGCAATGCTGTTTAATCTTCATTTTGCTGGGAGAAGTGTGAGTCTGCTGAAAGCACACTGTTTTTTGAGCAAATGGAGTTCTAAATTGCTTTTTTTAAGTACCATGCGCCAGGGTAATGTCTAGAGGTACCGACACAGCATTCCGGTGGCAATGATTTATGGTGTGGGGCAGCCACAAATTGACTTGTATGCAAGAAATGTAAATGGAAGTGGGACATTTGATGGAGAAGCTCATTTCCAGCCTTAAATGTTTTAAATTAACCACACAAACTCACAAGGCAAAATGTTAATGGGCATTTTTCACTTTTTTTTTTCCTCTTCATTCTTTTTCTCTGCCTTAACTTAATCTACATTACAGGTCAATTTATTATACAAACAGTAATATTGCTCTAGATTTGCAAGGATCAATGGATTTGACAAAGGGGATTCATTTCAGGAAATAAACCTTTGAAATTAGCCAGGGAATGAGGTAAATATTTGAAATGATATATGTTTGGAACAGGACAGTGTAAATTACATAAAGGTGCCACCAGAACAAAGAGAGCCCCAACAAAGACAGCCGTGCAAATCCACTCATTCCTCAACTAGACTGTTTAACACACGTTAGACTGCAATCCTATTCCTTTCCCAGAATGTATTACCATAATATACAATCTTAGGTCAGTGTTTTAAACACAGTGCAAAGGTACTGAACAGTACAAACATTTTTGCAGATCCTGATAGGGGTGCAGTGATACCAATGTTTAATTGTTGTTGTTAAGTTTCCCTTTTGTTAAGGAGTCCTTGATATAAAAAAATAACTGTTCTTCTTTACGTTATCTTTAAATGAGCACAAATTTAGTTTAATAAATTTATAAAACAACTTATATTATAACTTCCTGTCACGTGAAAAACATCTTTAAAAGCATAACTGCTTCACAAGGCTTTTTACTGTATTATAGCATGATAATTCTGTCTATAATACCCATTTTCTATTGCTATAAAACAACGAAAAAACTCTCTTATGACATTGTCATGATGTGTTCAGATGTAATCCTGTAAAATGTAGTTTTTGCTGAGAAACTTAATTCAGTTGTTTCTCACAAAAAAACCTAAATTTTACAAGATTACATTTGAACACATCAGGATAATTTCGTAATTTACCTTCGTCCAATACTCATTTTTACTGAATAGAGCTTGAATGCATCATAATGCAACTCAATAGAACCTCTGTTAGCTGTTAGCTCTGGCTACCGGCTGCTAGCAGCTAACAGCTAATGTTAACCAGCTCTGCTGCTGCAGATTTCAACACAATTTGCTGTTCACAATGGAGCATTATCAGAAAATCAATAGGTTGCTTTCCCTGAAGCGTTGATAGTGAGTTTACTGCGTCCTTTCGTTCCAAAGGTGTCCCGAGGAAAATCTCTGTTCGTTCCAAACAAGTTTTCTATTGTCTCCAAGGAGACGGGATGGTGTTAGTGTCGAGCACTGCTTATTAGCTGGCGCCAAATTGATGTGACACAACAGAAAAACATCGGCCACTGTCATCGGTGAACATCATCTTATTCGCCGGCAGGCAAATGGCACTCAAAATGGTGAATATCAGCCGATACCAGGGGTGGGGGGAAAAAATCGATACAGCAAAGTATCGTGATATTTTTCTGTGGAAATATCGTATCGTGACTAATATTATGAATACAAATTAACCTTTAGGTAGCCTATGAGAATAATATTATCAGTTGCTTCTTCAGTAATTTAGCATTTTACATTTTTTTTTTTTTTACATGTTGACAAAGTTTTTTCTTTGCGGACGTAATTTACAGTTGACAAAAGGTAATATAACGCACTATATTTTATCGCAACACTTAGCATATCACGAATAATATTGTATCATGACTTTAGTATCGTGGATCCTCTGATGATTCTCACACCTAACTGATGCCGAAGTTTGGCCCATAAATGAGTGCATCGTAGATCCTGATCTATTGATTATTACTTAATAAGGATGGGGGAAAAATTAAATACAGCAAATTTTGTATGCTCATATTTTATTGATTCACAGATGCCAAGTATTGATTTTTCATTGTATAAATTCTAAACATTGCCAATAAGAATTTAAACTTTTGCTAGCCTAGTGGAATAATAAAATGAGCTGCGTTTTCAGTCCATTAGGTACATTTTGCTGCTATAAAAATTATTTAAATGAGAGGAAGAGACTCTTTATCAGGAGTTGACAAAGTTTTTCTTTAGGGACACAATGTGCAGTTGGAAAAAAGTAACAAATATAATACTCAGCATTTTGCAAAATGTTTACAATCGCAATAACTGAGACTAAAGTATCGTGATGTTTTTTATCGTGGGGCGTCTGGTGATCACCACCCCTGTTACCTAACCGCTTTATGAAACATATGTCATTTTAATTAGTTTTCCATTGTAACTGAGAATCACATCATCCAAACTTTTTAGCCTCATTTATTCATCGTACATGAGAGTGTAGCTGGATAACAGGACAGAGGAGTGAAACGTGGAATCAGTGTGCCCTCAGGCTGAAGAAGAAGTGGCCTGGAGGGAGAAATTGTTTTCTAATAACAAGAGCTTCTGGTCCCCCGAGGGACAATTACAACGTTAGCTCCCTTGTCAGAGTAAAAGCCGCTTTCAAGCTGCTCCTTTCATAATGCTATCATGTTTGCCCCTGAGATATGCCCATGGTCTTCATGTCTCTGTCTCTTTATTTCTCTCTATCACTATTGATTGAGGGGCCATTTATATTCACAGTAGGGGGTCTTAATTATGAGTGTGAGTGAGGCCAGCCAAATAGGGCTAAGTGGTAACAGGGGGCCAATGCCTCTGCCACGGGGCTCTTTACCTATTTAACATTCAGCGCCTCACTCCATGATCATTGGCAGTACACTTATAAAATCAACGTTGCTCAGTGGAATAATAACAGTTTTTGAAGTGGCTTCAGTTAAGCTTGTAGGCACCACAAAAATTGGGATTCTGTGTGTTACAATTGGAAAACAATATAGATATAATCACACAGGGATTGCTGTGTGACACCATTTATGAGCTTTGTAAAAACCCTATTATTTCTTATAATTAACAGTCATGCTTTTTTTGTGGTTGTCATAAACCCCTGGATTGAATTTTCTGTAGGGGTGGAGATTTCTAGACACCTCACAGTTTGATTTGACTCCAATTCAGAGGGCTACATGTGATAAAATGATCATCAATTTGTCATGATGCATCAAAATGTTTGATTTCTATATGATCTATTTTTTGTCACTGTGACTACTTGCTGCTTTTAAAACAGCATATTTGTAATGATCCGTTATTAAATTAACATTAACAGTTAACATTGTATCCCCTACCATTATCTTGGGGGAGGGGCAGCCTGTCCACAGTCTTTTGCGATTCACTGTCGTGTATGGTGATGCTAGCTTCTTTTTTCTCTGTGTTTCGATGTGGGCGGGGCTCCAAGCTGTCCAAACACGTACAAATGGTCACAGTGGATCACAGGAGGAGAGGAAAGACAGGTGAAGTATAGGTTAGTTGAGTTAACGACAATTTATATTATGTGCAATGACACAGCCATTGTATTAAATTAATACAATAGTCGTAACAAATGAAAAGAACATAAACAAAACACAGTGACACATGTTTACAGGCGATGTGTACAGTAATGTTGTCAAAATTTTGGTTTATTGTTTCATATTGATTCTGCATATTTAACACTTTCCCCACCAGAGTATTATTTTTAAGTTTCCAGCCGCCATCAGCATTTTTTTTTTTTATTATAGTCACTAATCTTTCAAGACCCACAGAATAATTTGTTGTATGAATATGTAAATATTATATACATGAAACTAAAGAAGACACCTTCTGTTTTAAAGACAAAAAAAAATTTATTCTATCTTATTCTGTTTCTTTTTTATCAACACTTGAATTTGTGCATTTTTATTAAAAAGAACAAATTTTTGTTGTCACCATCATGGAGATCCCGTTTCTTCCCACCAAACTCGTTTGCTGCTTCGTCCAAATCAGATTCAAAATGTTGATCAAAACAGGAATTGTCGGAATCTGAGTCCATCAGCATCTCCACGGCTTGTGCAACCGTAAATCTTTCCGTCAGTGCCGGCATTGTCGTGCAGATTACAAGCTGCCACATTTCTGTAAACAACATCTCTCATCATCTTTGTTTTTGGACACAGCAGTGCTGTTCTGTTTGACAAAATGTGTGACAGCACCCCCTATCTTATAACAGTGAAAACAGTGAAAAAAGCAGAATATCTCGTCAATGGCAGGGAAAGAGTTTAAATGGTGTCAGTACTAATTTTCCACAGTATTGATGCTATAAATACAATTTTCTCACTCTTTTTTCTTCAACAGCATAGCCATAGCTACCCATAGCCCCGCCTCCTCTTAGTAACTTGCAGTACTGTCTTTTTGTTATGGGTTTCATTTGCTCTGGTTGCACATAGGCTTTTGCGTTACTGCTTTGTTTTTTTTACTTGCACTTAATTGTCTTTTGAATGTGTGACAATATCAGAGGCTTTCAAACATGCGCACTACGGCAAGAATATTGTTTTCATTAATGTAATGTTTTTATTATTGTACTGTTTACGCAGTCATTCTGCTTTTCTCTGCTATTAAGCAAGAAAAGGAAAGTCGTCGTTGTCATGTTATAGACTTGTTATATTTACCTTTTAATAATGGTTTAAAATGTTATACCCTCAATGAAAATTTTCCCTGTGGTATCAGAAATGGAATCGAATATTGAAAATTTCAAGGTATTGTATTGAAGTTCTAGTATCGTGACAACACAAGTGTACGGGCGATCATAATGTTGAATATTGGTTTTAAATTTTGAATTATTTACTTTTCTGCTTCAAGACAAAATCTTTCAAGAGAGAATCGCAGTGCATCTAAGAATCAATAGTTCCTCGATTGATCTTTTAGTTTTGCGGTTTGTTTCAAGACTTGTCCAGCTTAAGAGGAAATACTAAACCACAGTAAACGCCTTTTCAAGTGTGCTCTTCATAATGTGCCGGTGCTGGATTATCTTCTGCTAAGTGAAAATATTACAGAATTCACATCCATTTGCTCTTTTTTTGCCTTCTTCGATATGGCAGTCCCCATGAGAATAGCAGCATTGAGACTTTGCCTCCTCTTTAATTTAAAATCCCCTTTTGCAGTTTGGCAAACTGAGACCATCCAGCCAGTAAATGTTCTGGGTGAGTGTTAAGTCTCTACATTTCAGTCAGCCGGGGAAATGAGCTCAAGCACGGCTCCTAGTGTTGTGGTGGCTTCAATCTGCCGATCACACATACAAAATAAGCCCTTCATTTTACCTCTCACACAGTACAAATTCTTCCTCAAATGACAACTGGCAGGCAGAACGGCTGAATACTTCTTATTACTGTGTGTGTGTGTGTGTGTGAATGGCGTTTACTTGTTCAGTTCATTCGCTGGACTCTTAAATATGTATAATAGCTTTGATTAAGAAACATCTTTCACTTGTGGTCGCAGTTTGAAATAACTAGACTCCTTCTTTTTGACATCTGACCTTACAGGAGACTGAGAGCGTTTGGGTTCAAGGCCTCTCTCTGTGTGGCAGTGCTCAGCGGTGTGGCCACCATGGTTGAGGCGGTGGTCCAGGGGTCACGTGGTGCCTGGCTCATAGGCCTCTGTATCTGCAGTCGCTGACAGGGGGACATTGTGTTCCTCTTTTTTTCCTTGCTTTAACCAGTCAGCCATGGCTTACATGGTTTGTTGTGGCCCCAAGATCAGAAGGAGGAAGCTGAATAATGTCTTCCTATTCTTTAAGGGGAGGGCCACGGTTGGTTGATTATAGAATAGCTTTGACAGACCAGAGGGAACTATGGCTTTTGTCCAATTCCCCACACAAAGAAAGGTAAGTTCAGAAAGAGCTTGGGTTGGCTTTTTTAAGCAGATGCTGGCTGGCCTACTCCTCATCATGCCATCATAAACTTATAATGCCTTCAGGGACTCCCACCTATGCAGGCTGTCAAAGGACAAGCAGCACCACTCACGCTCTTAAACGAAGGCGTGAGTCATTTTGATCCAAGGCCAGCACGAAGTGAGTGAATGAATTTAGAGTTCAGACAAAGAAATCTTAATTAAATGGAAATGAGTTTTGCATACGTTTTAAATCTTCGTATAAATCAGTTATTATTCTTTTTTTTATTTGTGCAGGGTTCCCACAGATCCTTAAAAAGTCACAAAAGGCATTGAATTAATCAATCTAAAAATAAGGCTGTAATTGGTATTAAAATGTCTTAAATCAACTTTCAAGATGGGATGTGGGATGGAGTATGGATCTTTTTTTGTCAAAATTATTGGTAATATCTTTTTTATTTTAAAATAATCTACAGAATGGCACTCGTATTAACGTCACTCTGACCAGGATAGTCGAACATACATCCCTATATTTTGTTTCTGACCAGTATGCTCAGAGAGTATCTGTCTATGGATGGGATAGTGTGGCGAATTCAACAAAAATTGGCTGTTTGACCAAGATTTTGCATCATATTTTAAAACCTGTACATGGCAATGCATAGGTAGCTTGGTGTATTTTATGCCAAACGTTTCGGCAACAAACGTCAGGTATTTCCCAGCTTTGTTCTACCCTTGTCTCTGCCACGAGACAAAAAAGACATATTTTATGTTGCAAAATTTGAGCAAAATTGTCCCTAACCCCAGTAATTGATGTCAGTTCTTGTTTTTTTTTTCCTTCAGTTTTGGATATCGTTAAATTTAATTCTCATTTAATTCCGTCACACATCACATTTTAGATATTTACCAGCTCCATTCTACCCTTGTCTCCACCATGAGACAAAAAAAGCCACGTTTTATGTTACAACATTTGGGCAAAATTGTCCCTAACCCTAGCCGATGTCAGTTCATGTTTTTTTTTTTTTTTTTGGATCTCGTAAAATTGAATTCTCTTTTCATCACACACCACTTTGTAGACATAAACCAGCTCTGTTCGACCCTTGTCTCAGCCACGAGACAAAAAATGTCATGTTACATGTTGCACTAAACATTTGGGAACTGCTGTCCCCAGTAATTGCTGTTGGGTCATGTTTTTTCCCCTTTAATTTTGGTCATTTTACAATGGTCTTAAATGTCATTTCAATTGGCATTTAAAAAGTCTAAAAAGTCTTAAATCTAAGTGGCCTTCAGCTGCAGGGACCCTGCTATTTTATCACTGACTAAATTCTATTCCTACGCACATGTGCAGCGTGTGTGACCACACGCACGCAGACAAAGACCCACAATCCACTCAGTCTGCGAGAATTAGCATTTCATTCAATGTAACAAGGCCCAATATGTTTCCAGAAGTGCTGCCATACTGAAACAAGTCCTTTACAAAACAGAGCCTGAGGGCTCGGGGGGCTGACTCCTGGGACCCCGGCAGCCTCCACGGCCTATTTGTTCAGCAGAATCTGTTATTCTGTCACAGCAGGCCTGTCACAAGTGAAATCATTTAAATGTCCAATCCTGTATTTAAGCAGACTGTCTCACCACGAGCAGATGAGCGGCACTCTGAATTTATAGCCAGACATATCAAAGGGTAAGCAGAGCAGAGTGCGACCTGGTGAAGCAGCGGTCCTGAGGGAGCTGATTTAGTGGCTCTCTCCCTTATGCAACAATAACAAACAGTCGCTCGTAATGAACGTCCTGGGTATTCCTCATTGTAAATTCAAATTCAGCACTTTACAGTGAATGTGATGAAGCCTCCTTAATACCGCTCATTATAAAATAACTGAACGGCTCTTACTTTTAATCCATTGCAGTTATTATTTCTTGTCAACACAAATAAATTAATGTCCAAAAACAAAGAAAACCAAAATCAGAAATTCAAACTGCTCTGTTTGCTGCAGACAAATTGCTCTGTGTAATATTTCAAGCTGCTTGTAATACTTCAAGTGGGACATAGTGGACAAAAGGGTTCAGACCACCAAAAGCAGTTTGATGTCGGTGTGTAATGGACCTGTCAACTCTGATGGATTTTCAACTGCGCCGTATTGTTTGTCCCACTACGGACAATAGAAAGCTAAGGAGACAGCCGTGCAGGCCTCTCTGTCTGTGTGGGCTGCACACCTTGATCAATAGCAAATTTTTATCTGCAATTGCGCCAAAATATATAATTGCATGAAGCACATAGGGGAAATACGATGCAGACTGCTCTTAGGGTGATTTCTCATAAACATAAAAGCTGTTTGGAGGATTATAATCAATGGTGCAACACGACCCACCACGTTGATGATAGACTATCATTACAGATTGCTCTCTGTGAGTAATGGGACTGAAGCAAAAACAGATAATGTGATTCAATAATATATTTACTGAAATCGTGAAGAGAGAGAAATGGGAAAATCTCTGAGTAACCCAGAGGCCTTAATTAGAACTTGCCAGAATAGGGAGGATGCCACAGGATCACAACAGAGACTCCAGAGCTGGTCATTGCCTACTGTATGTGTAGCTGTGTCAGACTTGAAGCACAAGTGGCTCTCAGCCCCCCTAATGTTTGCTGTAGACTCACATTAAGATCGATGATTTGTTTATTAGATTTCCAATCAGAATATAATGGCCTTGAAGCATTAGCTGCTGTAGGGGAGATGTGGCTGAGTGTGTCTGCTGAAGAGCCCCCCCACCCTCCTGATTTTTTAGCTCTTCCTCTGAGTGTAAACAGACCAGAAAGAGAATTAAAAGAGATTGTATCGCTGTGCGCCACGCCACTGTGCAATTCCCGAGAGATAAACATTAAGCAAAAGGCAGAATGGCTGTGTTTTTTTTTTCTTACAGTCATAAAAGACCCCACCCTCTGCGAGTGTTATTAGCCAGGATCCCGGGGAATGTCATATTAACAATGAATGTCTGGTAGAGAGGGAGATTGTCCTAAGTATGAGCCCGGCAGGGAGCTCTCTTTAACTCTAATTCACATTGGAATCAGATCGCCCTGCTAAGATCTCATCAGCGTTATTACTCCTGTGCCCAGCCACCTCCTTCTCCACTGTCCATGTGTGTCCTGCCGAGCAAGGCAGGCCTCTGCCATCACAGTCTGTCATTACCACTCCCTCTTTCATTTTATATGGCCTAAACTAATGTTGATCAGTTTGAGGGAGGTAGGAGAGGGGGTGGCACAAAATAACCTTTTCAACTTTATGTTTCTGTTTTTTGTCACTCACTTGAAAACAGATCAAACCTAACAACTAGGGCGACTAATTTCCCTGTTGACTAAACGAAAATTTAATTAAGACTAGTCGACTAGTCTAAAAAGAGAAAAACACTCAGAAAACAGTCAAAATTTAGCACAATTTATTGTTTAGTATCTGAAACATTGTCCCAAAAAATATTGTGTGCATTGAGAGCCCTTTGAAGTCTTTAATCACAATCTTCAACAACCATGTCGCTGAAGTATGAGGTGCTTTGACGGCATCTCAGTCAAAAGTTAACCACTAAAATAACATCTAAAATAAATAAACTGCCTCTGAAATGTGGGGCTCATTGAACCTGCATAGTATCCGACAAAAATGATAGCACTTCACTTTAAAGTTAATAAAACAACAATTAATAATTAAATTTCAGCTGAAATGAGAGGCATTTTGCGCCGTGCAGTATGAATGTAAAATTAAACAAATAAAATGTCCACGTAACACGTAAAATAAATAAATTTCTGCTGAATTGCGATGCGTTGTGCTCTGTTCAATTTGATTGATTATATGCACTTTTTTTCTGACCCAGCCTACATGCTAGCTTGTTTTCATTTTCTAGATCAAAGTACTGCCAAACCGCGCTGGTTTTGCGAGAGAACATCTTTTCAATTTCCCGCCATGCTGTTTTAAAACTCCAGTCTACTCGAGCATTACCGCGGGGAGGGGGACTGCTGTCTGACGGCTCTGTAGCCCCCACTAGTGGCGGGCGGCTGCATGACGCGACCTTGTACATGAATAAAACACTAATTGGTTCAACACACTAATATTTCTGGTGCCGACTAGCGAGGGGGCGGACATTTAATTGTTTAGATGACTAATCACAAGCATCCCTACTAAAAACTGATTCAAGGTATTGCTCCATCTATTTTTTACATTTTATTTTAACATCCGTTGTTTAGGAACCCAGGAAGTGATGTGTTTTATAAAGAGCTGATCCGATAGTTTGAATCTTGGAAGCGTCATTCATAATGCTGACCAGGTGCAAAATTTTGATCTCAGAGGTAGGTGGGGACGCAGTGCAGGCACAAATCCTCAAAAGGGCTTTAGTTTCTCAGATACCCTGCCCAAGTTAAAACAAAACACAGCCATGTTTAATCGTAACTTTGACCATCGTTAAATGGATGGGTGTGAAAAAAATATTTTATACAGCAGAAAGAAACTTTGCACAAGGTGCTGTAATAAAGAAAATTGTTTAAAAAGAGGACTAAAATGCATTTTTCATGTTTTTAAAACTACATTAAACACTATGGAGCTCAAGATTAATAATATATATCCTCATACAATGTCTAAACTAGACACTCCAAGCTCCTCTATAATTGATACTTTAACCACTTTTAGAGAATTCTTCTTACTTTTAAAGTTATTCTCATTTTCATAATCTTATTCTCTTTGTAATTTCCTACAACATATACGTTTCAAACAGCATTCGAACGTACAAACCTCCCTTTTTTAATATATATATATATATATATATAGTGAGATATCATTAATATTTGGACTGTAATAGTGTAGGGGTCCAGTAGTGCAGGGGACATGTCCCCTGTGTCCCCCCCTTGAAGTTACACCCCTGACTTTCAAAAACTAAATCAACACTTGGATGGTGTGCAGGTTTTTTTTTGTGTTTTTGCCTGTCTTCATTTTGTTAAAGCCATTACTTCTGCACAGTTGCAGAAAAAGATTAGGCTACACTAATGTTAGAATTAGACCATAATTTACTTTTATTTATTAAAGTTGATTGATTAAAGACTAAGTTGCTTGATCTAGTGAATCACTTTATTTAAATTGAGAATTTGTTCAGTGATTTATTTTTTTAGGGTGATGACATCATTAAAAGTGACAACGAATATTTAAAGCTCCTTTCGAAAACCTCAATAGAAGCTTCGAATGTTAAAAATATTGACATTCAGTACAGCTGTAGTTTTATGTTTCCAGTAGTTTGTTTGGAATAAATACTCATCATGGCTGTTAAACTTAACGACCAGAAAACTCAGTGAAGAAGACATCACAGTACTGGGCAGCAATGACTGCTCAGCCCTTACAGAAAGACAAAGCCAGTGTGCACATACAGTACCTTCACATAATGCTCTTAATTACTTAAGTGAATGAAAGAAGATGAATGCTCGCCAATTTATTAGGTACACCTAGCTAAAACTAATGCAGTCTTATACAGCTGTCATGCAATAAATGCTACCTGCTTTGTACAAGGAAAAACTGTGTGGGAGTCATGTTGCTGTAGCGCCACCTATAGGCACAATGCCATCAAGTTTGACACAACTGTCAAATAATGATAACTGATAAATTGTCTAAATCAGTCTTCAAGCAAACAGCTTCTCAAATGAGAGTATTTACTGTGTCTTTCTGTGTTAATGTCATAGTAAAATGAAAAACTTTGAATTTTGGTCAGACAAAACAAGACATTTTAAGATGTCAAATTGGACTGTGGGAAACTATTTGTTAGATTTTTCTCTATTTCCTGACGTTTTATGTACAAAATGATTAAATCATTAATTAAGAAAACAACAGAGCGATCGTTAGTTGCAGCCCTTTTGCTAATAAAATGTAATGAAAAGAAAAAATGAATCCTGCTGGATGTCACTTTATTGCAGTATGTCTCTGATAGTAAAACAGCAATGACATGCAAGTATAACACTTAAATAAGCTGATCACACATGTGAAATGTGCTCGCTAAATAAAAGGAAAACTGCACAGAAACTTTAATTTTTATTCCAATTTATAGTTACCAGCAGCTTCATGCAAAGCAGCTGTATTTTGTACCAGAGACCATGTGGGGAGACTTCACTGTAGAAACCAAGAGGACTGTGGTTGGGTGTGATGCGTTCGGTATTGGCTGAGAGACTGAGAGGGTCGAAGACTTCACTTGTTTTACTCAGATGAATTGGACAGGCTACTAGAAGCGCCGAGGCTTCAGCATCGTGATAGCAAACTTGATAGAGCAATGGGCCGTGGTGGCACTGAACATAGGCTTACATCGATAAAATGCAGCGTACTGTGTATACAGTATATACCCGACGAGATGTGTATTCAGTTGAAACCATTAAAATGCTGAGAGAACCCTATAGCATAAATGAAATTGTTGTACATACTCACTGGGCCCTGACCGACAAAATGGAGTGCAAATGTTAAGTACTGCGAGATGTAAAGTACAAACACATTATGGGGCAGGTATTAGCTTATAAAACACCGCAAAGCAGAGAAAAATGTGAGCAGTCCCTGAACTGCTGTAGCTCACCCTGCTTAATATCAAGGTTTAGTGTTGTTTTCTGAAAAAAGTAGAAAATTAGATCATTTAATGGAATTTAAGAGTAAGCAGAGGGTTGTGCTTCATGCATTGTTAAGAGGGTTTTTTTTTCTATTTTGATAAAGTAAAATAATAGTTTGTTCTGTACTGTCAGCTTTCAGGAATGTGTGGAGGCTTAATTACCATCTATGGTATAATGCAAAGATATTTTAGGTACTCTACAGACAAACAGCGAATAATTGTACACATTAACTGGAAAAAAAATCCAATAATGATTTAAGCACATTCTCAGTCATTTTAGATCTTTAGTGTCAGAACAGAAAAACACTTTGAACATGTGTTTACTGAGACAGGTGTGTAGGAGAGGGATGAGTAAATTAAATGTTGCCAACAAACTCCTGCACACTGTCTTTCACACTGTCTGACTTGCAAATAATACATTTATTTGCAAGGTATTAGTGCAACATCTTCATCAGGCAAATGGTTTTTGAGAATGAGAAGCCATCCTTATTAGGACATGGCTCTAAGTCTGCAACCAATCAAATTCCTTATGTGCAGTAGGACGGCATAAATATCCACTGTACAGAATTAACTTTTTGACTTATTGGCCAACGGGACTGATAGACGAAAAAAATTCACTGGCCAAGCAAATAGTAAATTGTCTTTTTGTGTCACATACATTCGTTTCAGTACTTTTTTATTGAGATAGTAAAGTATAATGTGGAATACAGACTTGAAGAAGAGGCCAGTGCAAAATTATGTTAATATATTAATCAACGGTTAATGAATTCAAGCCTGAATACAACTCAGGAAGTCTTGATATGCTTATTCTATTGACATATTTGCTATTAAATGTACTCAAGGATCAAACATTAAAATGAATTTGAAGGTTTGTAAACATATTGGATTACACCTCCTCATTAGACGATAATAGTTTAGTGAAATAGCTTATGTCCCGTATGGTTAGCAGTGCTGCTAAACTAGGTGGGCTTGAGATGGTCAGTTTTGCTACACTGTTGACACTTAATACACGCAAGATGCCATAAATGAAACAAAATGCTGAAGAGACTGTCAGTATAGTTTGTTTGTTACATGACTTTTCAGTACAAACATTTACCTGCCAATGCGGGGGATAAGCTTCCAGAATCTACTTGCCATATGGTAAACCTACTCACATTTGGTGCTTGGTGGGTGTTTCGATGTTATGGACCCTGCAAACATCAGTTTACTATATGACAATCTCTGATATCGTACATGTAACTTGAACAATGAAACACTCCTGGCGTGTTCCAAATCACATACTTGTTTTTTTTTTTTTTAACTTTCAGTAGGTACTGTAGCTGTCCTTAAAAAGTATGTACTGTTGCATGCAGTATGCGCAATACTTCCTCATAACATTATGCCCTTAGACTTTTACCCTCTTACTCATATATCCAATACCACAGAGCCAACCCAGACAGCTCAGGTGTTGTTATTTTGCAAAAAGTAATAACCACATACACTGTAGATTAGTATACTCACGTTACATAAGCTATACATTTTTCTTTCATTGTTATGTGATACTTATACCCTTTTGTTGTTGGTTATATTTATGATTATTTTACTCAATTAAACATTTAATATTCCTATTATTATTATTATTATTAATCAACTGGTCATCAGTCACCTGAATGTGCTGTCTTCCATCATTGCCACTTGTGACAGTGGATGTGACGTCTCTTGCGCTGTGCAGAGGATTGTGGGTCAGAACAGCCAGAGAAGCATGCTGGCTTGCATACTGTAAAATCAGACCAGATGTAGTAGAACATCCTGGTATTTTTGGCATACTGCATTTGACGTACTATGTATTGGGACATACTAAATCTTTTCCTGGCATACTGTATAGTATGGTAGTATGGGTATTGGAATGCACAGTCTGTATAGTAACATAGATTCCTATAAAATGAATCTTTAAAGACTCAAAGACTTCAACTGCATTCTTAGACAGATAGCCTACAGTCCCAAATATTGCAGGTTACATTTGTAGATGAACCTGTAGAGATACATTTACATGGAAGGTAGAAAATCAGCATCAATACATAAATAAAAACCTTCATGATAAATACAACAAAGCCTCACAAAATTCCAAACAAACACACCATTGTTGCTCATCACTTATTTATTTCTGAGGTTCATCCAAATATAATCTTATTTTAGCTTGTTTTATCAAATCTGTGCTTTCATTTTAAAACCTTTAGCAGAGACATTTTTGTGCTGTACAGTATAACAGTCAGGCATATACTTTAAGAAACATTTGAGTTATGTTTTTTCGCTTTAACAAGTGGAATTACGACCCATTTGACAACCATGTTTGACAGCCTCGGTGACATTAAAACTAAGCCCCGTGGTGTCATTTAAAAATACACCTCAAACTTTGCCACACTCTTTAGTCTTTAGTCTTGAAGGGGGAATGCTCACTGATTTGTTACCACTCAGCAGTACTTTTCTTCTTAATGAATTTTTAATATCCTTAATGACAGCAGAAGAATGATGTCATTAGGAGTGGATGTTTGGAAAACGCTGACTTGAACTCTTTTGGACGACCATTTTTATAATGATTTAATATAGATTAACGCCCCATAGTAATGAGCAGTTTGGCTATGGGGGGGGGTGCAACCATTTAAAGTAGGACCCCGCCATTCATTTGGCTGTACACTTTGAAAACTTTATGATCTATCACTCATTCATTAATAGCTTTTTGTTGAGTGACAGTGAAATGTCCTGTTGGTTAGACATCAGTTTACCAGCGTATTAGGGCCAGTGTAGGTAAAACACATATAATGAGGCAGGGTAGTGGGGTAATTTCTGAGATTAAAGTTGTAAATTTCAGATTACCTGTTAGTGTTATGTCATATTGAGAGTAGGGATGTCGGGTTTTGGTTAATTCCAATAGCCTGACACCCGTTAACTGGTAACTAACTGGTTAATTTCTGAGGTGACTTGAAATGAAGGAGGCCTTTCCTTTTAGTGTTGCTCCATTGACCCAGTGTGCTTTAGTGCCACATTTCAATGCACTGTCTATTTAGTGGTGGTGATGTAATGTGTTGCCTTTTATTTCATTTTCTGGTGGCTTTGCTGACAGACAGCTGGCTAGCCATGCTAACATGTGTAAACATAGTGCCCACTGTTCACCGTTTTGCACCATGCATTACACAGGTCAGGTGGAAACAAGCTAGCAGTGGTGCTCATTTGGCAGTTACCACCAGTAAGGCTGTCCCACCACTGGGACGGCGTTGCTGCAGAGGCATGGTGGCCAACCTTTGGACCTTTGATATCCCCCCAGGTAGCGAGTAAGCAGCTTCATTTTGGCCGCTTAACATCTTTAGCACTGTTAACAGCGTTAGCAATGCTGAAGATCCACCCTCATCAGGGTGACCTGGAGGGAGACCAAAGGGGGGCGACCATGTTTCCACAGCTACGTCGTTAGGTTGGGACAAGGTTACAAGCGTTGACTGCTGAATGAGCCCCACCGCTAGCTAACGTTGCTTCCACCAGATCCAAGTGGTGTGCAGTGCAGTAAGCTTAAGAGCAGCAAAATGAAGCAATACACCAACATGTGTTACTGGTTAAAAATATTTTTGACAATTTACTGATGAGCGGTAACCATTGATACCCTTAACTGCGACCTTGCTAGGACTTCCAGGAAAGATGATGGCCAGGTAATAGCCAGGTCCTGAACATTGGCACACCTGTCATTTTGGGAACTTTTTCTTTTTACCATAACAGGATGATTTGATTGGACGTTTAAACAACAGTCAGAGTCCTGTCATTGACCCATTCATCCACCAGGACTTCCTCCCTGTGTGGACTTTGCCGTTCTTTATACTATGTCACCTGACTTTCTGGTTGTATGAGTTTGATGTCGGGACTTTATCACTTTAATACCAAAGAATTTCCACGTTTTTTTCCTTGTAAATGTACCTCTTTAGTCTTGGAATTCTGGAGTGTTTTCACTTTTCCCTCCTTTTCTTTTTTAACCTACAATGACCTGAATATGCCGTCACACATCAGACTCATCTAAGAGTAAACAAGAGATAACAGGTTATGGTAGCACTGATTCAACCAAGGACACTTACACAAATTGTGAAACATACATTCACTTCTCATCTCAGAGATGGAGTCACACACATTTCCAGCATATCTGCGGCACTCTTATCTCCCTACAACTATCTACATCCACTAATGCCGTGATCATCTCCGGACAGAGCAGTAATGCCATGGAGGCAGAGAATTAAGATTGTGTCCTCCTGGTAATTTACCTACTGGACCTTGTGCGCTGGTGAAGTGTGAATCAATTTGTAAAGGATAGTTAAATTTCTATAACAACCTCCCCCTTCTTCACACTTGACTATCCCACATCAGCTATTAAAAAATGAAAAGAAAAAAAAAAATCACGTGGCGTCTTATGAAGATGATCAAGGGGAAGGCCACTCGCTGGGAATGATAAAACGACTGGCTGCACTTTCACCCCTCTTTTTTGCTGAATGGACCGACCTCTCCCTTCTGTGTACTGTATGTGTGTATGACAAGCCCATGCATTAGGCCGAAAGATAAATAAACAAGCCCGGAATATAAAATGAATAAAACAAGAAGGAGGTAGCAGGCTGGCTAGGACACTGATATCCCTTGGCAAAATGTTTTATCATATTCAGCAAAGGAAGAGCCTTTATTTTATTGATTTAAAAAAAAATCCCAGAGGCACTAAAAGGAACAGGCAATGATTAATGTCCCTCTCAGAAAAAGAAATTATATGGAATAAATTAAACTACTGCGGCAGCAAATTGAAAAATAAGGATGTAAATGAGGTTTGAATACTTAATATCTTATAAAGAAAAATAGTCAATGAGGCCCAAAAATGATGAGGGATTGCCAAAGAAACATAATATTAACTCTAATGACTGAGGCTAGATTTTCTGTACTGTCAGAATTTACCTGTCACAACTGATTTTCTGGCACAGACATGAAAAATGAGGGACAGCGTTTGAAGCCGTTGAAGGCACTCACCCTGTTCGCAGTGGAAGAAATAAGAACAGAAACATATGAATGTGGAATTAAGGAGGTGAAATGTCTTTAATACACACTTGTATTACATCCATGTAAAAGCTCAGAGTACTTGAAACAAAGCCTGAATGCTACGTCTCTTGTAATGTCAGTAAATGCTTCACTGTAATCACACATCAGCCTATTACCATAGCATGCAGGTTAGTATGTGCATCATTGGAGTGCATTATGTTCATATAAGGAGCTCATGTTTATCACAGACTTCATCTCCAGGCTCCATCAAACCCAAGAGCACGTCTTTATGTTAACGCAAATGATCTGCGCTTGATTTATCCACCATTATGGCGTTTATTTTTCTCTCACTATCATCTGAAAAGGTCAAGATGCTGAAAGACAGCTCGGGCGATATTTGTCATCCGGAAGTTTTTAGCTCGTCCTCATCACACTCTCTCAATTAAGTCGCAGCGCAACGTGGAAATCAGTCATTCCTCCAGCTATCGTTCACATTGCAGTACACGCCGCACAATGCCAGCTAAATGAGAAGAAAGCCAAAAGCGAGATCGAGCGAGAGAGAGAGAGATCTGTGGCACTGCTATCAGTCGAAGTCGTTGTAGAGTTGGCCCCCGGTCCTCCCCATCCATCAGAGGTGGGGTAAAGATGAGAGAGTGAGACGGGGCCTGGGGAGTGGCAGTCGGGTGCTTGCATTGCACCCCATTACTTCAGATGGATAGCAGAGGGGTGCTCCACATTAAACACTGTTCCCTCAGTCGGAACCTTTAATTATAACTCCTCAGTATCACTTACAGCAGCCCAGCACAGATGTTAAAAACCTTTCGCGGCTTGGTTACCCCACCTTACTTAATCTCAAGAAGGGGGGAAGATACAGATGGCATATCAAGAGTCGGAGGATATGCTTGATCTCTGACAACAGAAGTGGTTTTCCTGTCGGGGAGGGGTGCAGGTCTGTGTTTGTGCGTATGTGTGTGGTAACATTTTTTTTTTTGGCGTATTTTTTTGCAGCGAGTCAGAAGTTGCAAAGTTGCCATAAAAACTGGTGAGGGATAAAATGCATCGGAGCCCATACTGTCACTAAAGCGGCGCAACCAATTCAGCAGGGAGCAAGACTTGTGCTCTTATGCAGGGAGGGAGCACTGTAAATCAGTGCGCCTATGAGCAGCTTTGTTTACATATTGCACTCTTTACTCTAGTCTGAAGGGTTCAGCAGCCCTTACATCACCCTGCCTCTGTGTATGGCTCATAAAACTAAAGAAGGAACATAACGTTGGTGTGGTGTGCTGCTTCAACAGTGTGTTGTGGCATCACTGTTGGTGTCAGAGTAGTACACACAGAAATATCAAACAATAGGTTGATATATATCCCAATACACCTTCCAAGCAAAGAAACAAAGAAAACAAGCAAAGATAGTAATTTTATAGCCAGAAAAGTGATCTGTAGTAGAGTTGGATTGATTTCAGATTTTGTCCAGTCCAATGTACAGGCCTAAACCGGTTTGCTTTTATGCAAACCAGCTGAACCTGCATTTATCATTCTGACACATTCTGGCAAATTCGAAAGTAACCTACATCAGCAACCTGTGCAGATGGCTTTACGGAGCTAAATCCAACTTGTATTGCATTAGTAATAAGCTATAGGACATAATAGAATAATATAATTTTTACTTATAAATAGACTAATGAGCCACTAGTGTCTGACGCATACAATTTACTGCCTGGCAACATGAAAGCAATCAAATGTCAGTAGAGCTGGGAGGGGGTGAGCAGCGTACATTCTGTTTGTTTACTAGAAAGTTAATGTGTTTTTTGGGGTGACGAGACAAGACATGGCAGAGTTAGTCTCTCAAGATCTCAAGAAAATGTAAACTGTGCCAATATGGCAACATTTTCAATGTGAAGCCGCCAAAAGAGTTGTCCTAACTGGCTGCGAGTGATGCGAGTGATGCGGTGCACTGTTTTGAGCTGAAGTTTTGAAAGCGCCACAAAGGATGAGGAGCAGTTGATTCATGAAGTTGAAATGGGAGTTATCAATACAGTGCCTCCTTATTTTACGACAAAAACCAACATAAGGTGTCAGCTGACTGGAGATAGATTGTCAGAGAGCTGAACGTTTCTGGTTAATGACCATCTCTAATAACAAGCTAGGTTACTTGTTTTTAAGTAATAATAATGATGCATTTAATTCATAGGTCTTTTCAAAGCACTCAAGGACACCTTACACATCATAATTATAAGTATTAGGTATAAAACCATCATCAGTGCAAGTCTCACCATTAAATCCGACCAAATATGCTTGAAAATGTGTGTTTTCAGACGGGATTTGAAAGTGGAAAGGAGTCAATAGAGAGAGAGGAGAGAGTTCCAGAGGCCGGGGGCAGAACGGCTGAAGGCTCTAGAACTCACGGTAGTCAAACAGGCAGATGGTGATGTGAGTTGGATTGTTGGCTATTCATTTGTCAATCCAATATCATCAGAGCAAAGTAAAAACATGGATACATATCGTCATCTTTAAGATACGCCTTTATTTTAAAATTCCAATGTCTTGTCTGTGTCAGCATTTCCGTTTAACCACACCTCCATTTAAACAGTGCTAGCTTCTTAGCACCAGGAAGACAATGGCAAGCAGCCAGAAAGACACAACTAGGATATTTACTTATATCATCTGATATTGATGGCAGGCCTCTTCATTGAATCAAATCAAAATAGTATCATGGCAGACTTTGTGATTTCCGCAAATACAATATCGTTGTCCAGAGAATCGATTTAATAGTGTATCATGATAAAAACTTGTGATTCACACCTGTAGTTATGACCACAGTCTGATCCCAGCTCATAGCTACGTGGTTTGTTTACATGATGTAATAGATGAGCATATTTAATAGATTCAATGT
This sequence comes from Cephalopholis sonnerati, assembly GCA_019142605.1. Classification (NCBI taxonomy): domain Eukaryota; kingdom Metazoa; phylum Chordata; class Actinopteri; order Perciformes; family Serranidae; genus Cephalopholis; species Cephalopholis sonnerati. The sequence goes on from JAGQAX010000020.1 coordinate 24,976,144, forward strand.
GAACAGAGAGCTCTGATGTTATACAACGTATTAATCGCTCACTTGCTGTTAGGACACGGTATCATTATGTTCCACTCGGGAGCAGCTGCTGAGTTAAGTGTGACACCTAGTTGTAAGATTTGGTATACCAGTGCGGTCAGGTGTTTGGCTTAATTTTAAACTGGTTTCAGAATTTTTAACCGGCCCAACTATAATCTGTAGTTTTAAATAAAAAGTTGTTGCTCCTCTTTAAAAGAACAAATTTCACTCTGAGCGACCTGGAGGAAAAAAAATCCACCACTTCACATTTTATTTAGAGAGGTTAATATACAGGGTTCCCTTTTTATTGAACTTCGGTGTGTGCTGTTGTACACCAACACACTCATTAAAAAAAGATTCGACAAGAATTACTTCTCACAGTCACCTGCATTAAACCAAGCAGGTAAACTCATGGGCAGAGAGCAGCAGTACATCCTACCTTTGCACTCCGATCACTTGCGTTTGAATTACATTATACCACAAGAGCACTACTGTATCTCAATGGGTAACCATTTAAAGGCTGTTACTGGGGTGCAATTTAAAGCAGCGCCTTGGCAAATTACCACACTCAGCTGTGAGACGATAGCGCAGAAAAATACAAGTCAGGCTTTGTTTGTTGCCGTCGCCGCTACCGTCTGCTCATCAAGAGGTCGCTGCACACCTGCCTCTTGCATTTACGATAGTCTGCTCATTTCAAAATGTAATAAATTACATCTGTGTAATCTTGTAAAACATTACTTATTGCTGTCACCTTCAAGTTTGCAATCACAAAAACTTTGCAGCGTATTCCCCCTCCTTTCACAACACCCAAATCAAAACAGTTTTAATGGTTTTACTTAATCACACATCCATATTTAATTGTATTTACACTACCAATGTGGAGTTATATTGGAGCAGTATCAAGGTCATAAAGCGTGGTTGTTAACCAAGACTTCCAGACATGTTGCTCACGACTCTCTCATCCAGCTGATTTTATTACGCAGGATCTAATTAATTGACCTCTCTTATGCTCTTTTGTTGTCACGGGTCGTCTGTAAAACGCTGTCCGTGGAGGTGATTTTTTTTTATGGGCCAAAGAGTATTTGTGTCAACGTCAAGTCAGGCCTGGATACAAGGTGCCACACTCTAAAGGTTTGGTAAGTGTGATATCCTGACATGGAATCCATTTCCCTGAATCTATAAGCCTTGCCTGAGTGACTATGTATTGTGTGAACAGATAACTCCCTCACTCACTCCCTCTCTCCCCTCTATACAAACATTCATTGCTGATGGTGCATGCATGGTACCTGAGCAAACACACCAACAATGTGTTACAACAACCACATTTCAGTTTTGCCACGTTGCCGCTGTGATGCAGATGAACTGTCAAAAATGTTGCACAATTTATTCTTTTACATTAAAGAATTGCGTTATCACTCATGTTATCCCCACAGGGCCTTGTGTGTTAGGCTGCCAGTGGTTTCTCTACTTTTTGCCTCAACATGAAGAAATGCAGAACACATATATATAAAATGATAACAAAAAGCTTTGGTGGATTCAGTCGTTATCACATTTATCACACATGGCAGGTGAGGACCAATGCAATGAAAAAAAAAAACAGTCATATCTTGTTGGAATACTTTGCCTAACCCTAATCCTTAATCTCTATAAAGAGATATGTGCATTTGAATGCAGAACCTGTATCAGAAGTGTTCTGGTTTCCAAGTAGTATTGACAAATCACGTTTGAGTGGGCTTTGGTTTCCTTTTGGAGAGCTAGAAATGGAGATACATTGGCCCAAATGCAGTCTTATACAGTGTCTCAAGTTGCTAATCGGACTGTAAACAATGACAGCCTGTTGTCTGGATATCTGCTGGCTACACCAGAACCCTTGAACTATTGGCAGTTTGGCCCCCAGATGCTAAATCATCGTCAGACCAATGGCCAATGGGTTCTGAGAGCGCCTCATCCTAACCCTTACTTAATATCTCTGAATTATAGTAACTGAGACGGTTTCTTGAGGATGGGATGGCAAAATAAATAATGTGGATAAATGTTCTTTAACTTATGTTTTATTGGTCAAGTGTTGTATCATCATTTTTGCGTTTTTTTTATATGTCGTTTTCATGTAATTTTATTGTGTTGGGTGCAATAGCGGTATTATAAATGTACCGTAAAACTTCAATTAAAAGCCCAGTCCCAATTAAACACCTAGTCCCTTTTACTAGCCCAGTGTGGGTACATATTTTGACAAATAAATGCCTGTCTCAATTAGAGGCCTGGTCTGGTTGCTAAGCATTTCATTTTTTTGCAGTAGTAGTTCTTCGGATGTGTAAAACCGGGTTGTGTGCTACCTCAAATTACATGTCCGTTCCTTGATTACCCTGTAGATTATTCATATTCCTTTAGTCCGTAAGTGTCCTCAGATCAAAAGAATCAAAGGCTTTTTCATAAAAAACAATCCAAGTTGTGAGTATTGGTTTAACAGGATAAAGTGGTGTTGTGTCGGTATGCCAGGTGCTGTAATCCTTGAGTGCTGTAACTCACTCTCTACTATGCGCTGTCTGTCGGCGCCACGTTTAAGGTGGTTTTAGGACAGATTTACACATGACCATAGACAGCATTGTTAAGCCAGGCAGGGGAAAGCCAAATTCTCTCAAATTCTCAGAGAAGGAGCAATCATCAAGATTTTGGTCTTAACCACTCTATTTCATCATAAACAACCAGGAATGGGGCTCAAAGTGCAAAATACTGGACTTATCCTTTAAGCAATTTTTACATTTTGTTCTGCGACATAAAATATGTAAGTAAATGCCACAGTTTTGAAGCTTTTACATGTCTTAAATAAGGGGATATTACCAAGTGCCTAAATGAGACTACTAGGGCTTTTTGGGGGACATTAACGTCACACGCCGAACACGGAAACTCCTCTACTTTTTAGTCTGCCCTTACAGCCTTGTTGTGTTTATACTTGCACTCTTGCAAACTATTCAAACTTTCTGACTGAGACAGCCATAACCACCAGCTACATAAGGTCACACCCAGAGGACAGGGTTTTGTAAAAGAGATAAGTGTGAGAAATCAAATTACAAGTTGGAAGCTTGGTAGTCAAGGGACGGGGTTGTAGTTAGCTTGTTACTTCTGTTGATTGCATTTATGCTTCAGAATCCATTACAGTGGTCACTTTTGAGGATGAACAGAATTTGTAAGTATCATTAAAATTTGTTTGCTACAAAACATTTTCTGCAATTATCCAAAATCCAAAGCAGAAATCTCATTGGCTTTTTGTTGAGGGAACCAGTACGACGTTATCTTCCCTGCAGCACTTTATATAGATCCCAGGAAGAGCAGCTGTTGCCTTGGTAACAACTAACGGGAATACAAATAAGCAATATCCAATTTTCAGTAAGAGATATCAAGAGTTCACAACTAACAGTTATTTCCATTATGTATTAACCTGCCAGTTACTCCTTTAATCAAACAGTCTATAAATGTCAGATAATAGTGAACTACTGTTCATAAACCCAAAATCGTGGGCCATGGCTATAAAAATACCAAACACAAGTTCCCAGAGGTCAAGGTGACATCTTCAGTTTGCTTGCTTTGTCCGACTCACAGTCCAAAACCCAAATATATTTGTTTTACAAAGATACAAAAGAAATAAAGCAGGAATAATTAATATTTGTTGACATCTTTCCTTAAAAAAAAGATCAGTTATCAAAGTTGCTGCAGATTTTTAGCGAACGAGCAGCTCTAGTATAGTTATAATTGTACCCTGCAGTCAAGGTCATATCTTACACTTGTGGTTTTGAACACAGTTTAAACGAAACAGTCATTTTTTAGCAACTAGCAAAGAAAAATTGAATAAGTTTTGGATGACGTTATGGTACACTTTAATCCCAGATATGAAGCAACTGCATCACAATTATTCTCACATTCATGTACACAGAGCATTTTGTGAATCCTCCATGAGCTAAGTAATCTCTGTCATTGGTTGGATATTTAGAACATAAAAAAATACATAATCTACCAGATGAAAACACCCGTGCAGATATTGACTGATGTATTCTTGTTGTGGCACTGGTAATATTGTACACTATAGAGGTGACTCCGCTGCACAGCACTGGAATAGAAAACTTAACTTAACAGACCTATGCATTAAACATATTGTAGAATACAGTGTAACATTCATCACTGTCAAGGAGAGAGTTTGTATAAATTTAAATGCACTGAAGCGTTCAGAGCATTTTTTTCCCCTCCTCTTCCTTTGTCTATGAGTGGGAGTATATGTGTATCACTATAAAGCTGCCTCGTTTTTTGTAACACTGCAGAATTAAATATGAAGACTTCAACAACATAACGTTCTTGTTGTATTTAGCACGGGTCAGATTATTTAAAATAAGCTCAACTATAAGGGCTGGAATACTTTGTCTCAATGTGACGTGAAGTCAATTCAATAAAAAGCCCAAGCAAAAAAGAATTGCATTGAGATTTGTGGGAATAGCTTGTTCAAAGATGTAGCCTAGTTTAAAACCAATCATGGCCCCAAGTGCCGAATGTATTGGGAACCAAGACATGGCTGTGTAAGTGCCTGACAGTTTTAACATTAAAATAAATTGCCTAACCTTTCCAACATCCAGTGACAAAAACAGGAAAAATGAAAGATAATGGGTTATTATTCACTGAGGGATCCTATACATAATAATGATATCATCAATAATGGTACACTAGGGCTCATATACTGGGGCTCCTGTGGCTTAAAAAAAAAACATTTAATGGAATTACTTATTTTGAATCATCAGTCCTGGTCTGGTGTTTAGCTATTCGAATGAAAAAGGGAGAAAGTGGTGTATAATCCGAGAGAGCGAACAGATCTGTTGGGATGGGAGAAAGAAAAAAGGCTGAAACAGAGACAGAAAGGGACAAAGAGCAGGAGAATGTAACACGTTATAATTCTTTGAGGACTGTTTCCAACCTTCAGCCGTGAGTCAATTTGCCAAATAACACAAGCAGAACCACACAAAAGAGGCACATCAGTACCGGCTTAAAGTACATGGCAGTAAGTGGGCAATAGACTTACAAAGTATTGCAGCGCTCGCCTGACAAATGCAATAAACAGCATTATCCTTCAGAGGCGATGCTGGTGGTGGCGGCTGTGCTCCACGGCCCTGTGCCCACCTCCTCCTCACTGTGGAGGCCAGGGACAACACACAACACTTGGGAGAGTCGAGGAGCAGTGGGGGTAGTGGTGCGTGGGGTGGAAGTGAGGGAGGGGGGGCGGGGAGGGGAGGGGAGGGGGGGTCTTATGGGTGGGGGGAGAAATAGGAGTTGCTGGTAGACCGAGACTGGCACCGACATGTGGGGAGGTGTGTGTGAGGCAATCTACAGAACAAATGAGGGCACTATCGCCTGTCATATTTCACATTTTCTTCGTTCTAAATAAGACAAAGACCATGTGAGCCGGGTGAGCAGAAAGCTCTTAGGAGGCATAAACAGCTGGAGAATGCAGCACCTCCACTGCACTGTGACCCACGCTGCAATAAATCTGTATAAAAGTGATTATGATGAGGCAAAGTGATCAAGCAAATGAAATATCTGGGCTTTAGCATATAACTCAGTGAGGTGAGGTGAGCTTTATAGCCCTTGCTCTAGGGGAGCCATACCTTGCATGTCCTGGGCAATTTGCTTCTCTTATTGCATGTTCTGTCTTTACTCTGAGAGGGTTTGGCAATGTGAGCGTTGCATGTTCGAGAGCTTGCTCGTGTTGTTGTTGGGATGCTCGAAGACGGTAAAAATAAAGATGGAATTAATTTGTTTATAGGTGATGGAGGCTGGATGCATTCCTACGTCGCAGCGTAAAATATCTCATATGTTGTAAAACTATTTTTTTCACCTGAGTGGTGAGTTAGTCGACTAGACAGCTGGAATATAAAGTTTATTTTCCCGCATCTGAGGTGGCCCGTCTCATAAGCAGATGCTTAGGATCCCTCAGCCGCCTGTGAATGAAAAAGGAACTTTCATTGGGTTTCTTTGTGTCATTGTTGGTTGCAGTTTAAGTATTTGAAGATTTGTATGTATTTATTTACCCTGTATTTAACCAGGAAGTCCCATTGAGATTGAAAATCTCTTTTACAACAGAGACCTGGCCAAGGTAGCAGCCAATCAGAGCACATTAAAAATGCAACAAATACAACATATAATACAAAAATCCACAATAAAACAACAACCATTCAAACATAATGGCACATGTCTCTGTCACCGCATTCTTTATGATGCCCTTAAATTCATCAATGGATGTAAGTGTTTCCAATTTTAGATCTTTTTGGAGATTGTTCCATGTCCAAGGTGCATAGTGGGGAAATGCAGTTTTCCCCAGATTTGTTTAAAACCTGGGGTACAGATACACCACCTGATTGTGCAGTAGTGCTTTATATATATATTGCACCTAAATACACAATTGAAAATTAAGACAAATTTGGGACTTCCAACAAATTTTTCAATTGTGTAAAAAATGTAAATTTTGCAGATGCAACAAAACAATTGTACGATAAAAAAACCCACCATGATTTATGGGACGTCATACTAAATTTTGATGTTTAGGTTTTCATACAAGCTAGCAGCCACCCCCCCAAAAAAGGAAAGTGCTCGACCAAAATTTTGGGGTGCTATAGAAAAGTTTGCAATCACAACATTGACATTTGAAAACTTCTGGAATTTTTTAAGTTTGCCATTTTGTGAGGGGGTCTTCTAAAATCATAAAACATACCAAATTTTGTGATTATAACTAATAGATTTTTGTGTATGCTATAACAAATTTGGTAATTTGGGGGAACTATGAGAAAATCAGGGAGTGTATAAATTGTGATTATTTGTTGTCATGCACATTTAAAAGTAGGGGTGGAGGTTATGTTGCTGAGGGTGGGGGGGGGGGGGGGGGCTGGATTCAAATCCTGTTTAGGGCCCCTAAAAACACTGGGACCGGCCCTGGCTTGGGCCACACAGTTAATCAAATACTATTCTGGATCCCAATTTTGGCTTCCCACAATTAAATGAACATGATCATCTGCAGTATTGACGCTTAAAATGCATGCTTTGCTCATAGAAAACTCTGCTGCATATTAAATCAAGTGCTTCTGAAACTTACAGCCAGACTCCACTTTTGCTGCTGCAGGGTGTGCACAAGAAACTGAGAAACTTAAGTGAATGTTAACATGCTCTGTTTATGTAATTTTATTTATATTTTGCATCTAGTAGATGCACTGTGAATAAGGACCAGTAATTATGATGCAAATACGTGTGTACATTGGAAGGATTGTAGCGCAGCATAGAGGTGAAAGCAGTGCTCTATTTATTAAAATGTAAAAGTACAAAAAAAAATGTTTTCCCCTAAATTCAATGAATAATCGTGATTTTAATATTGATAAAAGTAGTTGTGTTTAATATTTAGGCCATCATCATGCAGCTCCAGCCTGAACGCTGCTCTTGTTTGTCCCGACCACAGCGCAGTACCTTGGCTTTTTTCTCCAGGCAGTCACTCAGTGAGATCCCCGTCAGTTCAGTCAGTCAGTGTCCCAGCTCTCCGTGCCGCTGAGTCTATATAGTGATGATCTAGCAATGATAACTGGATCAATACCTCCAGCCATGTGGACAGCCGGCTGGGAGCTGCATCACTACTCTCACAGGCGACCGAGTTGCAAACACCTCACCCCCCCTACACACACACCCATCCCAGCCCCCCCAGCCTTCCTCCTGCCGAGACTGCGAGCTTCACAACTCCTCTGACACACTTCATCTTATAATTTGATCAAGAAAAGTGTCACATTAAGCAGATCTTACGGTCATAAATGAGAAATATGTGGATTTTATGAACTGTAAATGAGTGCCCCTTCATGGATGGTTATTTTAGTGTCAAAATATATTAAATACATAGGAAGGAAAGGCTGTACCTGATCACTGATTCCATACAGTCAGCACTGCGCTGTAGTTAGCTGTTTATCTTGTTACTGTTTAATTTACTTTGAAAAATCACATCAGATCCATTTCTTCTTCAGAATATTTTAGGATAACCAGCTAAGGAATAAACAAACATAAAATTTAAAAATATTTTTAAACAGAATTCATAAAAATACAGTCCTGTATATATGTGCTGGGAATAAATGTGAGCCAGCAGCATAGGTAAAACCAATGAGATGTTACTTGTAGAGGAATGAAATTGGTTAATACAAAGGCATGTCGGTAATAACAATGTCCTTTCTCCGGTGACAAAGACAAAGTGCCTGCGTTTGGAGCGTACAAGCGCAAGAGACAAGTGATGGCTGAAGGTAGACTTTGGGAGAGCATTTGAATTTCATGTCCAAGAAGAGGCAGCCCATCATTAAAAAACCCTAATTTCTGTGTCAGGTAGAGTTACAGGTAATCGATCATCTTGTCACACCGATTTATTTTTTTCTGCCCGTTCAAAGTGAATTCTACTTCTTTCCAATTAAACTTGTTGCTGAAAAAGAAAATGTCTCTGGCTATTAAAGGCACATTTTGCCATGTTAGGTCTTTTTCCACCAAAGGTAATTTCTGAACATTTGGAAGAAAGGAGCCCAAGGGAGGCTGTGGCTTCTAGGCAATTCTTCATGTAGAGCTGATCTGAACAAAGCAGACCTTTTGAGGTTAGCATTGGACGTCTGTTAATACATGTGCATAGTCTTAAATAATGTGTTTAGATCGTCTTTACTGGCACTTGAAAAACACATAAATGCTGCTTTTGGTTTTTATTTCCTGCTTTGGTTGCACTGGTGTCATAATTGTTACGCATGTGGTTAATTGCAGCATGTAAGATGTTAAAATGGATTAAATAAGCAGTTTAAATTCCTCAGTTTTATATTTTAAATCCTGAAAACAAAGGACAAGCAGAGGATTTTAGTAATTGTTGTTAATTAGTTTGCTGCAGCAGTAAGGAAACTTTCCTTTTAAGGAATAGTGCAACAGCTGATTCGAGGTGTGGGCATGGCTACTTGAGTGCTCAATTTGGACGTCAGTATTTGTTAAATGCATCGAGTAATCGCCGCCCAGCCTCCCAAATGTGAGCATGACTTTTAGTTAATTTTTTTACTGTATAATATAGCTAAAATCCTAATTCCTTGTAGGGCTGCAATGTGTTTCTTTGCTCAGTGCATCCTTGCCCCGCTGTTGCCTTCTCTGTTTATCATTAGACTACTCCTGCGTCAGTATGAACTCCACGTCAGGGACAGTTTGCGAAAGTCTGCCTGCACACGCACACACAGTGACAGGGCTAACTGTTTGCTAACATTACCTAACAGTTCAAACGGTTTAGCGACAGACTCGAGCCATTTCAGTGTCGACGTGAGTATTTTAGGGACTGTTATATGTCTCCGTGTCAGATGTTAGCCACTGCTGCTGTGTTAGCTCGTCCTAACCAGGCAGACGTTGAAGTGATCAGGAGGATGGCAGCTCCATATTCTACAGATAGTTCATCATCAGGGCTGCGTCTAGTCTATGTAATGGCAGCAACAGAAAGTTTGCAAATTTTTCTTACATTGACTTTGAATTTATGGTTTAATAAGCTGATCAAGGTCTTGTTGTTCAATAAATAATTTTTTAAATTGCACTTCAGTTCTTACGTTTGCTTGTACTCAAGTGCTGTAATAATTTAATGCGATCGTTCAGATATTGAAGTTACTCAAAATGCCCATCTCTAATAAATACATAAAGTATGTGAATACATTTACTATGCTTCCAGTTGATTCGACTACACACAGTGAGGCAACATTGTGGTTCCACCAAAGGACTGATAGATGCTTTAGGTCTCGAGAGAGGCTTATTTTGGTTTAACTGCTCTGACAGCTTCACTCAACCTGACATTCCTGAAGAGCGGCTCCGGCCGTGACAGTGTGCGCCACCAAGGCATTGGGATATGTCTGCATAAAAGCCATTTATTGGTACATTTCTAAACGTTAACGGTTGTCAGCTTCAGTTTCTTTAAAGACCCTCGGCTCACAGGGGGGATAAAACGCCTGCGCTGTTCTGGGGAAATACTCCTCTGTCCCTGACAGACAATGACAAAAAACGCCACCGCTTGTGGCCTCCGCCACTAGCACTGAGGTTTCACATGGGAGCGAGTGCTCCTTTGTCCCTGGGTCTAATTTATTTATGTGGCTAATCTTCAGGGGGTGGAGCGGCCATGCTCAGAGGTGTGTCATTTTACAGGGGGACCCACCGGAAGGATCAGTGACCTTGCAGAGACATCGCCATAATCGCGTAATTCGTTTCAATTAGCACACAAGATCTGTCTTAGCTTGAAGCCACATAAACAAGGATTATCAAGGGACACGCCTTCTCCCAAAAAAGTCCCAAAAAGTTTGTACTGCTGTACATCACCTATCACACTGGAGCACTTAATTCCTCTCCCATCCATCATTTACAGTTGCAGTCAGGAGATTCTCAGCAGAGAAGTTAAATTACTTGAAAATAGTTCATCAAGTGTGAGACGTTAGGAAACAAATTTAAAGTTGACTTTATTTGAAAGTTGTAGTCTGGTTTAACATGAGAGCTGCATCGCAGGGCTCCCATAAGATTCAGTGTCAGAGCCAAGACTGCATTCATCCTTACCCAGCAGCATTTATTTGGACAGAGGTGCAATGGCAGCAGAAAAAGAGTGGAGGAGATGGAGCCTTGATTAGCAGCAGCCTTCCCAGCATGCTCTGCTATGACAAATGACTGACTGCGAACAATATCTAAGGCGATCAGGATAAAGTACCAACCATTTCAAGGCTCAGCAAAATTCTAATTCTAATTAGACTTTGCACCACACACCAAATAAAAATTGTTCCCATGGCATTTTGGCCTATCAACTGTTCCTCCGATCGCTGAAACAAAACGAATAAAGAAAATGATTAAAGTGATAACAAAGGCATAAAATTTAAATTATTGAGGCACCACATCTGGGATCTGTATGTCACTGCGCTGCCATTTTTACCCTCTCATTCAGCACTCCATTCTTTCTGCATGAGAGAGGCTGCAAAACAGAGGGAAGCAAGGAAAAGGAGAGAAAGAGCAGGAAGAAATTGTAACATTAAAAGGTAGAAAGCGAGAACGCAAATAGGCCTTCAGCTTTAGCGTTATTAATGACTCTTCAAAGATCTCCGACTTTTCCAATCTCTCAGAGAAGCGCATGAAGGAGTCTGCAGATGAAGCTGACCTTCAAAATGTTCTTTGGTCTTTAGTTAAGAAATTCACTCGCCATTATGGCATCATTAAGGAAACAAGGATAAAATTACTCCATGGTTAATGGCCTATAGGATCCCCCACCAAAATTTGTTTCAGATCTAATAAAACTGTGCTTAACACACTCGAATGAATTATGAGGACTGTTATGCAGGGTATTAAAATGTGGAAAATAGATTTTCGAGAGCTTGGAGGACTGGACTTTTCAAATCAGATAGTAGAATGGGATTTTCTGGGCAATAAATTCCACCATGTCTCAATTTAATTTCTTTCAGCTCTTAAATCTGAAGGTATGATTTATCGTGTGGTTTTGATCATCTTTAAAATACACCATTCACTGTAGCCAACTTTGCTATTTCCAAGAAGAGCACATACCACACTATGTATACATGAACACATATAATAGCTTGTTTTCAGACGTTTTGCTTACAGAGCCACATGAAGGAAAGCTGTGTAATTAACAAGACGTGTATTATTTGTGGTAATAACTTATTATTAAGACCTCAGTTTGCATTTACATTTGCTTAACATGCTGTTGAGAGAGAGGATGCAGGGCTGGTTATTAGCATATCGCATCAGAGGGGAGAGAAAGCAGGCAGGAAGCTGTTATGGAGAAAAATGAAGCTGCAGGCTACTGAGGCTCTTCATTGTCTCATATACAACCGCATCGCAAACCTACAGAACTGTGTCATTTGCACCTCTTATTACCTGCTATTGTAATCCAGACCTCGATGCCATCGTGAAATACAGACTTATTATAAAGAGGGGGAAAAGTTAGCCCAAGATGGTGCCACATAGAGGTGGTTTGTGTGGTAATGGCATTTGCTCTCTTTAAACTTTAATCTTTCCTATTAATTCCCTGCAACTGGAGAATGTACGAGAGTTAATGTTCCATGAACGTGTTTCTCACTCCGCAATCTCTTCAAGCTAATTACCTTCAGGTGCTAAATGGTGGGAAATTGCCATCCATTTGGATGAGAAAAATTTCACCTCCTGCTCCCTAGTGAAACATTTTTTTGCCGGGCACATTAAGAAAAAAAAAAAGAGGAAAAGAGGCAGGCCTCCACCAAGGTAAACAGTGGTCATAAAACTACCTCTTCCTGCTCTTTTCTGTCCTCCTGCCTGAAACAGGAAACCGTAGTCCCTCTCTCCCACCACGTTGCTTACCGGCGGAGGTCAGGTAGAGGTCAACAGGTGCTCCTCTTGACAAGGGGAATGCAGAACAGATGTTTGATTGGCATGAATCATCTATACTGCCCATTAGAAACTTATGATGTGAAAGGATAGGACTCCTGGTACTAGGACACTTTTTAATTTGATGTCTAAACAGGAAGGAGATCTTGAAGTTGCTGCATTTTAAATTAGACTCCAGTCGTTGAATGTTTGGTATCAATCAGTCAAGTTTGTCCTTCAGATCTGTTGGCAGACGGCATGTTTTACTGTGCTTTTATTTAACTTCTGGACATAAATTTACAAAGTTTTACCATCATTCCTGTCTGCTGTAATGACATTTTACTGCATTCAGCAGCAGTTTGTGTAGTGACAGTGAGTGTAAAGCTAGATTTCCATTCATATGAAGCGCAAATTTTAACCAAATTTCCAGGAAATGTGCAAAAGAAAATGCAAATTAATGTGAGTTTCCATTAGGGATGACACTAGAACCAGTACCTAGGTACCAGGTTGATGCAAAAATTCTGAAAACTCTGCTATTAAATGCCAAAAGAAGAAAAAGTATGCCTGTAAGCATGGAAGAACTACAGTAACAACACATGGAAGATGGCAACAAGTGCAGCTGTAGCAGCTCCGCCTCGACTTGTCAGTAAGAAAAGTGTATTTTCCTCAGGCCAGCGTATTTTGTTAATCCTTTGGAAAGGGAGTGCTGTGTATTTACACCATGCTACCAAGGCCAGCAGCATCACAAGGCGCTTGAGTGTCTATTCTGCACAGAGTGCTGCACGTTTGGCGTTTTTTCTGGATGCCTTTAGGCTATATTTTAATACGTTTCCTCGCCCACAAAATCTCATTTAACTGACACAGACTAGTACTTTGTGTTTGAAGCCGATCATCAGGTATTAATAATAAAATTTAGTTTAAATGTTTTTAGTAAAGGAGTGTATGTTTAAGTACATTGGATTTATTTATTTATGTTGCTGTGGTTTTGAATTGGGTATGGAGAATTATGGAATTCCGGTATCGACCACTAAATTTCTGGTATTGACGTGCTTATTTTCTGTCCATTACCGCTTTATGTACATTATGATAACATTGCCGTTCTATACAGATCTTGTGTTTTCATGTGCTGCTATTTTTGGTTTCTCCCATCCACGTTTAACTTGCATGCCTGATGTAGGTCATGATTTCTTATCCAAGTCTGTCACATTTTGCTTTTACACCAACTTTTCCACCTCAGCCAGACTAGTGTGTGAACTACAGGGGAGTCAGGGGGACACTGGCTCCTCTTAATAAGACATGAGCTCCCCTGGAGACATGACAATTCAATATGCTCCTTTATCCAAGCCTTTATATTATACTGTATCTTTATCATCATGGATCATGCATAAAATTAGGCTGTTATTGATGTATGCTGGTCTGTTGATACGTGACTCTTGCATTCGATGTCTTAATTTTGCTGCCAAGAAATTATCGCGCTCATCTGTATGTGGTCACTTCACCATTGTTGGTCAGGGCTTGATCCCTTGTAGGCAGTCTTGTGTGCTCTGCTTTTAATTTAACGCTCATACATTTTTGTGTTTACAGGCTATTTTGGTATTTGACCTATCTGTGTGCTATTTGTGCCGATCAAGTATAGAATATAGGACATCACAAGAGTATCCTGAGTATACTGTGACCTGCTTTAGTTGGCTTTATTATATAATACTGTGATATTTGGTTTTGATACCAGCTGTGGAGGATTGTTGTGGACGTTAAGTGATTATTATATATCAGGTGTGCAAAGCGAGTAGACCCTAAGGCTTGCAGCTTTGACTGTTTCTTTACAATAAGAGTCACAGTCAGCACATGCAAGCGCACACTGAGCCAAATGTAAAAACTTCTTTGCGATACTTCAAGATTTCCTCTAACTTTCTGCATTTCAACTCTGTTTTTTTTAGCAAATTGAAAGGCAGTTACAGACACAATACTACAACCAAGCGCAAAGGGCAACCTCACAAGTTTTAAGACACAATTTGTCCATGTTTTATTAAATTTGGTAGTGAGAACAAAGGTGACTGTGCCTGAAATATGTCTCATATAGTAATTGTCCTTTGCATTTTAAACATACACAACTACAGTAATGAAATTAGGTCAAAGTTAAAAACTAAAGTAGGTCTGCACAGTTTGTGCAATAACCTTTTTTTCCACTTTAAAACAAGTTGTTTAGATGATATGATCTAGTGTTTTCTTTATTCACAAAAAAAAGTTGGCCAAAACTGTGACAGTGAGATCGGGGGTTAAGAATAGAGCTGTCCCCTGACGTTTCTGCTCAAACCATATGTACTATTTTATCTTCACACACATTGTAGTTAATTGTTTCCGTGCTGCTTGTGGAGAATCAAACCACTTTGACAGCCTCAAACACCCCAGTCCATCCAACTGTATTCAGCCCCCTGTGAACTCCATATGAAACCCTCACGGTGCAGTTCAGCGGGTTCTCAGAAAGAGTCAGGAAGATGCATCATACGAGGGGAGTAAAAAGGCCAGCTGGGATGGGTGGGCCACATTGTGATCACTCACCTTCATCCCTGATTTGTAGTCATTATCCCTACCAGCGTTTGAAGATCAAAAACAAGGACAGGGAGAGTGATGGGGGACAGAGAGAGGCAGCCGGAGAAAGAGAATGGGGGAAATGAGTGAAGGAGGGAGGGACAAAGAGACGGCTCGATGTATGTGTGTGTGTGTGTGCGCGTCTGTCCCAGTGACTGCCATTTGCCCCTGTTTGGTGGATATAGGAGTGTCGGTGGCAGCGATGTTGGGGAGTGGGTGGGGTTGGGAGGAGGGTGGATAAGGGTGATAGCACCTTAAAACCAACCAAGCTGCAAAAGCAATGAATATTAAATTCACGCCTAAATAGCTGGGTCTATGTGAAGCATTACTGTATTATAATTTTAGATTTGTCACCGATGGGATGCAGGTTTGAGTTGGAACAACAAGGCACGTCAAAGCAATCTTCACTCCTCTGATAACGGCACAGCTGTAAATTGATAATCTTATCATAAATTATTTTGAATTTGGCTTGTGGTGGTCTTGCAATCGGACAAATGCTAATAAAGTGTGTTTTATTTGTGCTGGGAAGTGTGATAAGGTGAGACAGTAAAAATAGGAACATATAACAATTAGAGGCAAATATAATTTCTCTTTACCCATCCATGTCCCAGGCAGAGTGTAAATGTTGAAGGACTCCCATCAGGCTATTGTATAAATTAGCCAAACCCTTACTGTGCCGAAATCTATCCCCAACTGTTTGAGTGAGAAAGCAGAGATTTTTCCCTCCTTTTTTAGATTTAATTATCTTTTGTTGTTCTTTTTATCTACCTTCAAGGATTGTCCTCAGTGGGGGGTTAAAAGAATGGGAAGTGGAAAAGACGAGGGGGGTGTCTGATAGCGAGCGCCGGGTATGTAGGGCTAGTTTGTCCTCTGTTTGATCTGATTCCTTACAATGACACAGCGGGAAATTAAATATGAAACCGAATTAAAACCACTACTTAATGAACAACGGGGAAACAAAGTTGGCTCCCTTCCAAATTAAGTGAAAGTCTAACTTCTCCTCAGAGCATTATCTCTTTAGTTCAGCTTAGTCTGAGGTAATTTTCGCTTCATTTAGACGCAACATTTAGGGAAGTGTTTGATGATTTGTAATAAAATCCCAATTTCAAACCATTTATTTTGCAAATACATCTGGAAACGGAGCAAAACATGAAATCTGGGCTTGAAGGGTAAAATCCAGCAGTTTAATTTCTCCACTTTTTATTTGATGTATTGGGGTTATCCACAGAGGCGAGCCTTCCCACGTATTGATTTAACAGACCTTCTGAAGGAGCTTTGCCTCTCTCCTTTGAGAGAAACAACACATGTAGAACATCAGCCGAATTGGTGTTGTTAAATAATTTAGTATCAACCTATACTGTATGTGCAGTCATTCAAGTGAAGGCTGAGGTACAGTACAGAAATAAAACATCGTTATTGGCTGTTCCATTTGTTTCTTCTCTCTGGTTCATTGTTCTGTACTTCTGCTGCTCTCAGCTTTGGAAAGTATTGCAGCCATCTAAAATATTTGAGTTTTTATTATGTTTGTGCTTCATTTAACATTCACATAAATGTGTAAGATTGACAGGTGTATGTGAGCTGAACAAAGTAGGTCATATAAACAGTCAAATAAGAAAGTTAAAGGGACAGTTCAACCCCAAAATCTGTGTATTTTCCTCTTACCTGTGGTGCTATTTGTTAATCTAGAGTGCTGGAAATATTGGCTGTAGAGATGTCCACATCTGCCAACCATATCACTGCGCAGAAGGATGAGGCATCTACTCATAGACAAGAGGTTCATGCTTGTGACAGTGTGAGATGTAAACATTAATGTTAATGGCTTCCTCCTCGGCTGAGCTTTAACGTTAGCTAACTCTGTGGTGCTAGGTGAGCTAGCAGTAGATGCACACTGTCTTCTGTGCAGTGATATGATTGGGTTCAGTAGTTAGAAAATAGCTCTTACATGAAACTGCTCACAACAAGTGCATCAGAGTCGTTCACGGGTCTGATTTTCAAGACCCGCCATTTACCATACCTGTGCTGCCACCCACAAATATGACCAATTAGTTTGGCAAGCAAACCCAACCCCAAACTGTAAATTCTATAATAACTTTGCGCTGTTCAAATAATTTGGTAAGGCAGAACTTTTAAAGTGATCATCCTTGGACATTTCATATATGTAAAACTAAGATATTATATTTTTAAACAAAGGTAATCCAGGAAATACAAATTAAAGTGGATTTTTTTTTCCTATTCTCATAAAATTGAGCAGCACATCTCCACAGTTAACGTGCATGTTAGTAACACACCTGATTGAAGCAGCTCTCGTCCGACCCATTTTCTTTTTTTCATTCAGATCTGAACCAGGAAATAAAAGAAAATTAAAGAAAAAAATACAACCCATGAATCAACTTTTTGTGTGGGTCAGACCCAACACAGGACTCTCATAGTTCTGTAGAAAGAAAATAGTTCCTACATGAAACTGCTCACAACAAGGTCTGATTATCTTGAGTAACCAGGTCATGATTTCTGGAAAGAGACATTGCTGTTGAGTTTTTCAAATGTATTTTGTTGGCACTTTGAGCACCACAAGCTGAGTGCCATCTAGTTTCATTATATTGGAGAGAAGCAGACATCTCTATGACCGATAACTCAAACAAACAGCAACTCACACCAAAACAATCTAGACTGATAAATAGCACTACAGCTAAGAGGAAAAATATATATTTTCTATTTTAAGGTGAACTGTCCCTTTAATGTTATACAGTATATCTAATTTTTCTTTTACTTTCTACCCTGAACAATACTATCCTGCCTGTAAACAAATCAGCAGATTGTTTCTCTCCTGACAGGTGGAAATAAGGAGGAATAATTTCAAACTGAAAGAATACTGAATGCAACAAAAACAGTCGAATGACGCCTTTGGCAGGTGGAACTGCTCCCCTGCCAAACTGTCACCATTTAGGCCCCGATAACGCAGGTAATTGCATTTCCAGAAGAGCAGGAGCAGATGAAACATGCTGTGGACAGATACTGCTGGCACACTGGCCCCTTCTGTTGGAAAATTTCATTTTTCCACAAGGAAGCCATGAATGCTAAGGCTGAATCCAAATCCGTTTTTCCGCACTTTATCAGTGTGTGGCCCACCAAGTGGGGAGATGGAGGTAATTCATTCAGCTGAGACTCACCACCCTAATCCAATTTCCAGCCTCCCCCAGCAAGAGATAATTACAAGTATTAAAGCTGTTAGGACAGGGGGGAAAGGGCCCTCTCTCTGAAACTCTGCTGCAGGCCCTGGAAATATCGACTGAGCGGGGGGATTTCTGCTGGGAGAACTCAAGCTAAGGTATTGTTCAAAACTAAGAAAGTGTGTTAACTAATGAGGCAAAGGGATTCTCAAGGTATAAAAGGACACCCATAGCCACATGTCATTACAGACCCCAGGACTTTTTTTTTTTTTTTCCTCGTGCATCACTTAAGCCTGCACGAACAATTGGTCATTTCATGTGTAAAGACAAGTAGGGGTTCCTGCACAATCAGTATGCATATAATAGTCCTTGGAATGTCTCATCTCTTTTTACTCCATATGAACTTCATCATCAGACGTACAGCACTTCACTGTCACTACAGCTCTTTAGGAAATGCTCTTAACTCAAGCTGTGACACCTAACAAGTTACTTACAGTTGTTTACAATCACTAAACACAATTAGCACATCTCTCTGTTGTGGACTGTACCATTAACACAATCCATGTTGCTTTTACAGAATATGCAGTCAGTTAGCATGTTTCTGAAATGCTTAAATTGTCTTTACGTACAGCTTACCCAGTACCAAAACTAGGGGTCTTTCTTGTCTTGTTTTCAAATGCCTGCTAACAGCATGCCAGAAATGAAAACCAAATGTTTCAAACCTTTAATATAGTCTGAAGCTTCTACTGTTTTGCAACAACAGCAGCTAAAAAGCTGCATTAAAACAGATGATCAGCATTTTTAGATTATTGACACATTGAGAAACAGCTGATTTGAGATGTGTAAGTAGACCAGCCACACCACAGGTGATTCCATGCGTCAATGTCTCAGTCTGAGACATAGCCAGGTGTTGAAGTTGTTTCAATCAGAGGGGCATTTACAGTAAAAAAAAAAGGGACTTATTGGATGGATTTTGTTCAATGTGGATACAGAACAACATAGAGGAGCCGAGAGAGAAAAAATAGTTGGACCAGGACTGTCAAAAACTTTCAGTTTTCCCCCTTCTGGCCCTTTTTACTGTATTTGTGCATTTTATTTTTACACATTTTGAACCGAAGGCCATGAATTTTGTTGATCACTGGCAGCAATTTCAATACTAAAGCTTTTAATGCAGCAATTTTGTCACTTACTATTTTTTGTAACGTACATTCTATAAAGCAGTGGTTTCTAATTTGGATATCCCAACCCTTTTAGGGGTCGCTAAAGCTTCTCGGGGGGGTCATGAGGCCTTTTTGATTTTTCTTATATAACTAGTTTAAGTTTTTATTGGTTTTGAAGGCTTGGTAAATGGCATACATATTATTTTCTGGGCATACATGAATACAAGGCACATATTTTTATAATATGGAGGCGGACTCCAGCACATTAAAAAAAACCCCAAAAACAAATTAACTACTCCTTTCTCGTGATCACCCCTTATTCTTCTGAGCATACATTCATAAGATGCTATTTCCATCATTGCATTAACCCATTAGGCCTACTTGATTTTGAGGGGTGTAAGAAAACTTAAAAAACAGAAAAATATACAGTGGACCTTTATCTCAGCATTTCATTCATTTCTTTTAAGAAAACTAAATGAAATTTGTTATTATTTTGTTATTAGGGTTAGATTATTATTTAAGACACAGTCTAAAACAAAAAGGATAAGAGATAAGAGGGGGGAAAAAACACAGCATTTAACCAAAGAAAGTCTATCCAGTTTGTATGGTTGTTAAAAATAGAAAAATATATACATAATACAGACAACAAAAAGTTTCTAAAAATAACAGGAAAACTGCTCAAATTCATCCAAATTGCACACTTTACACAGACTTCCTGTAATTATGCCATTCAGTGTTCAGTTTCAGTTGTTCTGTACTGTTATTGTAATGCATTAAATATATTATGAAATGTCTCGTAAATCAGTTTAATCAGTGACAAAAAAGGGAAAAAGTTTGGGAACAACTGCTGTAAAGTAAAAATGACTCAATTCACTTTACACATTCAACTCTCAGCCCCCAAAAATGTGGAGTAGTTTACCATAAAAGAAAACTCAATTATATACATATACATTAAAGGATATATTTCATATTGTCTGTTGGATGCAGGTAGAGCTGAAGCATGGAAAGTAATGCAGGTTTTGTGATGTCATCGACAGTATTTTGAAAGTCACGCTAATATTAACTCTGTGTTTCTCTTGTACAGAAAACATGCTGTGTTTTGAAAGACTGATTTGATATTGGGTCGAGTTTGCCATGTTTGATACAGTCAGTGTATGCAGAGAAAGTTTTTTCGCATTTTGAAATGTAGAGTTGGTATTTAATGGACAACATGTGGTGGTTTCTGGGCAGAAAATTAACCATTTGGCTAACAGTGTGATGTAGGTGTGTTGCTGTGTTAGGAGTTAAGAGTTTCTTCAGTATAGGTAAATGTTAGCACTTGTAAAAAATGTAAATTCCAGCAATGCCTCTAAAAAAAATCTCACTTTTCACTGTTTGTCCTACTCTCAGCCATCCAACACTGCAGCCGCACCTACACCCAACCAGTGGTAAACTACACCTTTTCATGTCTTTGAAGCCACAATAGAGGACTGAGGTTGGAGCAGCACAGAGGGTTTCTTTTTCTTTTTTTTTTCTTCTCCGCTGCTTAAACTTTGACTCCTCAAGGAGCGGAAGCTGCAGAAAAAGCTCTAATTAACGGAAGCAGAGACGCTCCTGCGCTCTCCCATTCAGCGCCCCACAATAGACAAACCCGTGAAGCAGAACCGAGAATGGAATATCGGAGGAATGAATGGAAACGCACCCAAATAAGAGACCCGACATCACCCCTGTCCACTCTCAGTCCCCGCTCCTTATTGTTTCTCTCTGTTGAAGAGGGTCTGCCACAGGAGTCCCATTCTTTATTAATTACTGAAGATCAAAGAGGCAGAAAGTAGAGGCATGCTGACGTAAAGAAATGAGTTTTATATCATCTGAGACTACTTGTCTATAAAAATGTTTAGTTACACATAAAGAAGAACTTTTACTTTTAATCTACACAGTGCATTTTTAACTAATTCCTGAGGCTGCACAACCCTCTAAATGTGTCAGTTTACAGTGGAATATGTTAAGAAATGTTTACTCTGTGTCTTTGTCCGTATCAAAATACACATAATGATAAAAAACAGACACATGGAAGAGTTTAAGCGTTCTGTTAACTAGTAGAACACGAGAAAATAGTCCGAAATGTTGCATCTAACACTCCTAAAACTACTTTAAACTTTGCCTGGACCTGCACCAAAAACAAATTGTTCTTGGCCCTTTGCCTGACCTCACACCACTGCAATCTGTCACAGAGTTTTTTTTGAGACATCCCAGTAATTAAGAGGCGATAACTAACAAAAAGCAAACAAATAGGAACTGTAAAACATAATCTTACTCGTGAATATTGCATCATAGGGTGCCGTGTAACTGATGTGTTTCCACCCAACATGAGCCGAGACTTTGTTTCGTCACTTTAATGAACACTTTTCCATGTTTAGCCGTGACAGTGTAACTGATTCTAATTACTTGAGTTAAAAAAAAACCCTCAACATTGTTTTTTCGTAACTCACATTTCGGAGACGTCCCACAGCTCCATGCATGTTATTACCAGCCATTTTAGAGACATGTTAATCCAATTAATGAAACTCAAACTGGTCTTTTCCCATTACTGTTTAGGTGTGTTCAGGCGCCAAAATGTGAGTCAGTTATCCCAGTTTGAACGTCGTGGTAATTGAAGAAATGATCGCGAAATGTCTCTGCAACAGGTTCCATCAAAACAGACAATAGGGATGCAATGTTTTCGTCTACAGGATGGTTTATTGCAGCTCTGACCTGGTTTTAATCAGAGAAATTCTTCTGTTTCTGATGCAATCCAGTGTTTTAGGTCATTTTTACCCCAAAATAGAAACAATAAGTACCTGACAGTCAGTGAGCAATGTTGTTTTGAGACGTTAATCCAGCAGTTAGGCTACCAAATGAGAGACAGATGTGTGACTGTATTACTAGGTCTGAGTGTTTATGTGTAGAATGTATTTTTAGATATGTGACCTATACAGTGGACATTTTATATTGCCAGTGTTGCACAGGACGTGTGTGTTCGAAAGCGCACCTACAAGTACACCTTTGTGTTTTAAAGGGAACATGTATGACCGTATGCAGGGTTCATACCAGAGTGTGGATACATTCCGATAACAAATCGGAAATTTTGCTCGGGTTTGGTTCGGGTTTGGCCCACTTGACATGCTGCTGTGTTGTGCTTTGTTATTTACGTGACAACGCCTGAACACAACACTCCAATTGAGTGCGTATGGCGTGTTTGACTGTGTGTAACAGCAGCCTTTTGATGGCCATTTACACCCTGTCCATGTGTGCTCATGGAAAACAAACAAGCTGTAACCATGGTAACAATAACTATGTTAGGTAACAAACTGCGTCGGGCTCGGGTCGCGTTTCGACGTAAAATGAGAAAGTCTGGCGGGGGCGAGCCAGGCTCGGTTATAACTGTCTCTGACCCGGGTCGGGTTCAGTCAGGAAAATGCGGCCTGAGCTGTGCTCTGTTTCATACACATTTTCATAGACAAAATTTTAAAACTTTGCCGTGACTTTTCAAGGACACATAATTCTGAGACCATTCACAGTTATTAAAACAAACAGAACTGTGCAGTATACTTTACTCCAAATGTTGATTATTGCATGAAATTTAATAAGCAAGGTACCTTTTCCAATCTCTAATAGTTCGTAATGTTCAAACTACAGGCCACAGTCGCACAAGCACTTACAGCAGGGGTGTCAAACTTATTTTAGGGTTAGAGTTAAACATTTATCTTTTTACATAACAAATTTTTTTCCCCATTAAAGGGTTTTGTTTGGGGAGTTTTTCCTTATCCATGTTGAGGGTCCAAAAGACAGAGGTATGTCCTATGCTGAAAAGCCCTCTGAGGCAAATTGTGGTTCGTGATATTGGGCTTTATAAATAAAATTGAATTGAATTGAACTGAACTGAACTGAATTGAATTGAATTGGAATGATGAACAGCCTGAGATATCTTAAGAAAAAAGTTGTCTCCGTTTTTCCACATTCAGTCAGTCTACTAATCACTGTCATTACATTTTTCCATACATTTCCACTCACCAGCTTTGATGCTGGCGTCACCACACCAAACTAAAGTGGAACCTATTAAGAAAGCAGGTTAACTTATCCGCGTCTTACAAACCATTTACATATCTGAAGTTTTGGCGGTACCTTCGCTGTTTGGTTCCACCAAAAGTGTTTTAAAATAGAAGTCTGATACAGATTCTTTTGCACTGAAGCTGCTGGTTGACAACTGACAAAAGTTTTTCAGTGTGCCGTATTGTGGTCAGGTTGGAACTGCCTCTGAAGCAGCATTTTACATGACGTAGGATACTCGTTTAACTCACTCCTGAAAGCTGCACCTCTCGACCTTCACAACTGCTTCAATACTGGGCTGGTTCTGGCCCTGGGGCCGTATGTTTGACATCCCTGACTTACAGTATATCAGTCTAGCACTGACTTTCAAGCATGAAAGAAAACGAAACTGATTATACTTTCACTGTATTCTTAATGCATTTGATTATAAACTCATTTAAAGATTCAACTGAGAAAAACAATGCAGCAATATAAGAATAAAGGCGTACACTTTTATGCCTTAGAAGGGGAGATGGAAGGTTATAAACAGAAGATTAGAATAACCATAATTTCATTCCACACAACAGAATTCCGTGACTTTTCCAGGCCTGGAAAATAAGATTTTGAATTTCTTTGACTTGTACAAGTTTTACATGACCATGGGAACCCTGCACATGAATTTCCTGTAGCGGGATAATGAAGTTTACCTGACCTGACCTAACAAGGCAAGTTTATTTTTATAGTACCCTTCAACAACAAGGCATTTCAAGTGCTTTATATTGGGCATTAAGGCAAGGTATAGAGCAAATTAAAAAGACACAGGAACAGGTTTTAAAAAGAGTACAATAAAATAGAAGTTTAAAAAAAGCTTAAGTAGAGTAAGACACATTAAACAAGGGAACAAACATTTCAGCACAGCTACAGTGATCTGAATAAGTCCCAAATAAAAGGCAGTGGCAAACAGAAAAGTCTTAAGCCTTAAAGTCAGGGAGCTGCAGCACACTGTAGGGCTGCAACTAATGATTGGGTGATCATTTTCTTTGTCAAATAATCTGTTATTTTCTCTATTAATTGATTAGTTTGGTCTATAAAGTGTCAGAAAATGGTGAAAAATGCCAAAAATGACTTCCTCAAATGTCTTGCTTTGTTCACAACTCAAAGATATTCAGTTTACAGTCATAGAGGAGGAAATAAACCAGAAAATATTCACTTTTAAGACACTGGAATCAAATAATTTTTACATTTTTTCTTTAAAAAATTACTCAAATTGTTTGTTCGGTTATCAAATTAGTTGACGATTAATTTAAAAGTTGACAACTGATCGATTAATCGGATAATTGTGCCAGCTCTAATCTACTGTAAAAGGGATAAATGGTTGCAAATCACAGGTGTAGCTCAGCTGAAGAATGATCTCACAGTAAACAGTGCTCGCCGTTTAATTAAATTGGGTATTGTTAATTATCCGTCTCCTTTACAGTAAACAGAATCAGCTTTAAGAGTGGTATATTGTCGCTGAAGGTGCAGAAACAGCCTGCCTCCTCATGTTATTTGAAATACTGACATTCCGATTCTTTACCATGAATGTTTACTTTTGTTTGGAAGCTTTATTTCCTTGAAATATTACACATCCTCGGCCTGGTGCAGGGGGGAAACTGCAGCGAGGGGGTCTTGTGTGAAGTTTTTAATATGTCACAGGCATAGTGCTGTTTGGAAATGCAGTGTATTTTACTCAGCCCCCAATAATCTATTCTGTTCAGCCAGGCGCACACATTGACAAATGTTTCCAGCATTAGGTATTTACCTAGTGGAATGTAATGGATGTAAAGAGTTTGAAAACGCCTGGCGCACTAACAGCATGGGCAGTAGCAAGACTATCTAGACTGAGGAGAAAATACACTATTCAAAACAGAATCAATGGCTCTGAAGGATGGTGTGTTTGTGTGTGTGTTTGTGTGCGTGCATGTGTTTGTGTTTAGCTCCCTCTGTATGTATGTGTGTACATCTGTTTGTGCTCTAAAGCGCTGACTGCAAACTTACCATAAGTCACTCTAGACACGGTAATAGTTTCAGCAAAATCCATGCAGTGGAAATGTAAATATTTGTCCTTACGCAAAGACAATGTAGAGGCGTTAAGTGTCACAAAGTATTCCTGTCTGAAAGAATGAATGTGTGCTGCTGCACAAGAGTTCAGTGGTGAGAAGTTAGAGCAAGAAACGCAGGCTGCTGAGGTCATCTACCAGAAAAAATAGAACATTTAAACAAAACAACATATTCATTTTGATTGTTTTCCAATTTATTAATTCATTATTCAGTTGTATTTTCTCTACCAGAGGGGCTTAAGTGACATTTTGGGTGAAAATGAGTTGTATATATCAAATGAAAAGCTCTTTATACTGCCAAAACAGGTACTCTAAACCAAACCTTAGTTATTGATCAATAACCAAAAGACTTAACTGAACTATTTTGGGCCGAAACGGCGTGTGAGTGCACTTACTCACTATAAATAAATGTGGAAATATCCTTCATTAGGTGTATTGTCATCCACTTATTTATGTAGTTTTAATATTAAAGATTAAAAGCAATAACCACAGTTGTGATCAAGACAAAATGTGATCACTTTGTTGTGTTAGCTGTCCTGTAACATTGGTCAAATGTCACTTGCGCCCTGCTGGTTTTCATGTTTTTTTCAAAGAGCCATCAGGAATAAAATTCTATTAGGAACATTTTACTTCACTCCTTGGATTTTATTTCTTGTTCATAGCCCAGGTATAGTCAATAGTCAGTGCTCAGTAGATGAAAAAGTTGGAGTTGTAAAATTTAAACCCCCTCAGATCACTAAATTCCTACATTTTCAGGAAGAAACACCAAAGACAAAACCTGATCTCGTGTCCTCAGGGCTCAGTATCATTTTAAATTTTCAATACAATCACCAAACACAATGTCTCAGTTCTGCTGCCGATGTTTGCACACTTTTTAGTAGTACTTTTTTATACTTAACATTGCTTATTTTATATTTATACTGGTTATATTTTTTCATTGAATATGTATTAAAGTTCAGAGTAATTTATTGTCACATGTACAGCACTTGGAAAAGCAGTCGTTGCCATAGAACAAGCTGGGTCATCTCTTATACTGGTATCTTATTCTATCTGTAAATATGTGTGAAGTTATAGTAGTATGCACCATGTGAGGATGATGCGTAACAATTTTGTTATGCTTGCATAATGACAAAGTTCTTGAATCTTGAGTTTCTGTAGCAAATATGAGCACTTTTATTTATTTTTTTTCAACATCTGTTTTATTTCCATAAACCAGCACTAATATGTAAACATACAAGTATAACAGAGGACAATGAGCTTCTTCATGCCCCTCATCCCTCTGCTCCGTCCCCATATACTGAAATAAACAGAACTGACAGAGAAGCAAGCAGAAGAGCAAATAAAGGACTTAAAACTGCCTTAAACAAACCAAAGCGAAACAAAGCAAAACATATGCATATACCATACTTTACGATTTATAAATCTAAAGGCTCTAGCCACAGAAGTCCAGGTTCAAATAGTCCAGAAAAGTCCAACTTCATAAAATAATTGCGACCAGAGCTCTTGAAAAATATGTCTGGGGTTGTTGTTTCCTAAGGTCAGTCTCTTTAGGGGTAGGAATTGTGATGTTTGTTCCAGGAATAGCTGAAAAGTAGGAGGGGATTCATTTTTCCAAAATAGAAGTATACATTTCTTTGCAAAGTTTGTTATGGTAATTAATATTCTGCATTTTTTTCAGATCCAGTTTGAAATCTGGCATATCATTTAATGTACACAAACAAGGATTTAAATTAATTGTTATTTTTAGGTAATATTGCCAAAACATATGCTTGAATGTTCAATCCCTCACTTTTATTTTTAAACCAAACCACTTTTTTCTTTTAGCGAAGTAAGGTCTTGATATGTTTCTGTTGTAGCAACTGCACAAGCACGTTTTATTTTTAAATAAAATGAGCTAAATTTAAATTTCAGTCCGGAAATATCTGACCAAAAAATAAGTATACAAAACTAAGACTCTGACAAAGTATTCAGCAGCACTTGACAGTCTCCAGTTATTGATACCTGACACTAGATGCATTTGGTCTGTACTCAGGTAACCCCCTAACGTGGTGCATCTACATCCCTGTCAGCTCTGAGCGATGAGAGTTTCTGCTGGGACAGAGGTCTGTTTTTGGGACAGTTTGAAGGGGCAGATCCCCGGTTCAGCTTGGATTCTCCTCTCATCTACTGTTGGCTGATCTTTTTCCTCTCTCTCTCTCCTTGAAACAACTTTTTCTCCCTATAGAGGCCAGCCATCTCATTCATGACATGCACCATGCGTTCAGTCAGACGTACAGGCGGGCCGGACACTCTCAGACAAAAAGGGGTAAGCTCATTTAAAGTACGCAGATTTCATAGGTCAAATACAAGTGTTACTAACACTGTGCTTATCCAAATAGTAGCACTGGCTTTGTTTGGTTAAATTGGTTTAAATGCCTTGTTACTATACACGTAAAGTACTTCTCAGTGACTTTGAAACAGTTTTGGGGATAATGTGAGTGTAAATGGAGGGGAAAAAAATCAAACATGTGGTTAGGCTGAAGAAAAGGCAGGTCTGACGCATCAAAAGTCCCATATATCTCTTAGAAATGGGATTTATAATCCAGCCTACAACAGGAGGGCTGCCATGATGTGCAGTCAATATATGGGTGGCACTCCCCATAAAGGCCTCGGCCTTCTTTCTGCGTTTGATTTATTGTCACAGCAGCTCAGCTCAGACGGCCTCATGAAACCTTTTGTCAGTACACTAATGACACTGTTTTTGTTATTTGAATCATTTTGGCCATTCTTTAACTGTTTCTCTCGTCATATTCCTGAACCAAAAGAGTCACTGTTTCTACTTCTGTATGCAGCAATATAACATTTATTTACACTGAGGATGGTTTAAAAGGAGTAGCAGTGTGTTTCAGTAAAGTGCATTAACGCTTAGCCTTTCTGTATTTTATGATAATTTAAATTACAAAATGAGTTGTTCAACTGAAGGCGCACTTTGTTTACTTAAGAATAAATGACTGTTTTTTGATGCCAGTGACGTTTTTAAACTGTGAATTACCTTCGTTTGACGTAGAGCTGGATATAATTTAGCTGTAATGTTAAAAAGATGAACTGTAACATTTTTTATTTTGACAATTATCCCATTATTGTAGATGGCTCACGTCGTATTTTACGTACAGTCGTCACATCCTTCCTTTAGTTTCAACATCTGCTCTTTGTGCTTTTAAAGTATGATGTTTCATTACAGTAAAATAAGTTTGTCCAAATGCTTTTTGGGGGACTAAGCTCAATAACTCTCACTTGGACACAGAGTCTGACACGTTAAATGACTTCATTTCATATTAAAGACTTTTTCAAATATCTGTTTAACGTTCCTCACCTGTGTAGGAAAAGACTATAGTTAGAAACGCTTTGAAAATTATCATCAGCGCCTCCCATGTCCTGTTTTCAGAATACAAACCATCAGGTAGACGGTGAAGGTTTCCAATTAAATACAGGAGGAGACACCTGAATAGGTATAAAAACTCTTCCCTTCCTCTGTCAGTGAGTCTCCTAAACTCAGGACATAAGGCGGGTATAAAACGAGGGGCAGTGTTGCGTGTATTTGAATGCACTTTATGGCTGCACTTGTCCCTGCTATGCGCTTTACGTATGTTTCTGCACTATGTGTATGTTTTTATGTGGCAGCCTCTTTGTCCAAGACAAATCTTGAATCTTCTTGTCTGGTGAAAATAATAAGTGCAGGTTTGTTTCCACTTGTCAAAATGAGTGGATTCAAGGCTGGGTAATAATTTCATTCCAGATTAATAAAAATCTTTGCAGTTATTCAGTCTTTACTTTGTGACTTTTTACGATATGTTTTCCTCTATCTTTAGCGACAGAAATGTCAGCCGCCGTACGAAACCGACCTTTTGCCAAAATCCCCTTGTAATTTGAGCTTAATGTTGCTCCAGACGAATTAAGTGCAAGTTAATGATTAAGCCATGAATCCATCAGACACTCGGTATGGGAAAGTTTTAGGGAGGAACAGCCCGGGCCCCGGCTCAACAATCATTAAAACGTGCTGACAGCGATGGGAGAACAAGTTCCCACTTTGATCCGACGACAGACCTGAGCTCAGCCTAACGTCATCCTCCTGCTCTGCCTCCGCTCTCTGGCATTTATTAACTCTGAGGTTGAGACAACAACTCCTTCCACTCAAAATCTGGCACTTATGATGCTAATATGAAAGGTATTATGGCATATAAGGAGCATAATCCACCAAGGGTGCACTTAAGAGCTGTGTGGCCTTGTTTTGCTTCACATACAGATTAGTTTAGGTCAGACTAGCAAAATAGAGAAAAAGATTTGATTGTTTTTCTGTGATTGTATTAGTGGTGTCATGAATTAAGAAGCTTTAATTTAGTATTTGACATCTAACAATTATTGTCTTTCTATGCAATGAAGGCCAACAGACCAATATTCATGGCAATCTCACAGTGATCTCTTTTTATGGTCCTATTTTCAGGCTTGCATAAATTAACGTAACATATTTTAATAGAGTTTTGAGGTATATAAAGATATAGTTCTGAGCCTTTGCATGAAAGTATTTTGCCATCAGTTACGTCCGCATTGTGTACATTTTTACGTCTGACAAAGACAAAGACAGAGGCAGAAGAAGAAAGGAAAAGTTTCTATAAAACCTTTGCTTGTTTGTTTGTGAGAGCAAACTTTATTGTTTGTTTCGGGAGGATTTATCAGCAGCCTGAATCGTGTCCTGACTTGAGCCTCAGCAGTTAGGTGACAGTGGTGTAAGTCAGCCGTAAGCAGCTGCACCCGGCGTAGAAATGAAGGTCTTCTGCTGCCCCCCAGGGGCTTATAGAGGAGATCACAGGCACTCCAGCAGCCGGCAGCCCTCTCTCATTTGAGGTGAGACAGCTTAAACATGTGCACGCTTGTGTAGAGGGAACAGATCTCAGGACAGGAGGGTGGACAGAGCGTGACTTTATATAATTATTATCTTAAAACTATGTCAAACCAAGCTGCTTTTATTTCAGTATTTGTGAAAATACGTGTTTTATTACACTTGTTAGGCCTGCACAGTTAATATGTAGATTAACATTTAATATATTGTTATTTTTTATGTTACAATGACAAATAATGCACATGATGCAGTAATATAACATTAATCGTGTTTTCTTGCGGCGCCTCTAAAGCAGATTTTCAGAAAAGACTCAGGAAAATAAATCAGATTGGTATTTAAATGACAATTAGAACATCCGTGTAACGCCATCAAAAACAATCACGGCCCATATTACAGAGTAAACACTTACTCCAGCTGCAGAAAACAAGGCCTCGACAACAAACCATGTGTAAAGACCTCTTATTGAATCGCAGCACGGAGCTTCAATCCACTGTATAAAGCTGAAAACGCTGAAGTGCATTAGGACGCAGAAATGCTCATAACATCTGTTTCCTTTGTGTTACAGAGGATATCGCTTTGTAGCAAGCAATATGTGCCATCAGTGACTGCTGGAATAATATTTGTGTTCCCCCCTCAAACAGACACACTGTCACAGAAGCACTTGTCTACATTTTGTAGTTGCTCGAGGAAAATAATTGCCTTATCTGCAACTGTCAAAATGATGAATGCCCCGGAGAGCACCGAGAATTGACTGATGGAATTGGGGGAAAATCTAATCCCTGATCTGAACACTTTGTATAATACATTAACCCCTCTGGTACAATAGGCTGCACAGAAACAGATTTGTATAGACTTGTAGAAATAAATTCAACGGAGGCTGAAGGATCGATAAACATCAGGAGTTATGGCGGCGTCTGCAGCGAGTCAAACACAGCGTCAGGAAACATTATGTGCATTGAGATGTATGTAGGAGTTGAGTCAAAGAACAGATGCCAGGAAATATATGATATAATACAAACACCTACATCTTCTTTGCCACTTACTAATGCAGCTGCAACAATTAGTCCATTAATTGACTATCTGAATAATCATTTAAAGTCATTTTTAAACTGAAGATTAGATGTGAAAATGTGACGCTTTTCTTTGTCATTCATGATAATAAACTGAATAGCTTTCTATTTTTGGACTGTTGGTCACATGAAACATAACATTTGAAGGCATCACATTGGGTTCAGGTCATTTTGCACTGTTTTCTAACATTTATTAACAGAACGCTTCAGCGATTGATTGAGAAAATAGCGTGCAGATTAATCGATAATGAAAGTAATCGCTTTGGTAGCCAAGTGGTTACAGCACATGCCACATATCCGCAGCGTCCAGGGTTTGATTCCAGCCATGGGACCTTTGTTCCATGTCATAACCTCTTTCTCGTCCCATTTCCACTCTGTCTCTACCCTGTCAAATAAAGGCAAAATACCACACAAAAAAAATAATAATCATTAGTTGCAGCCCCACATATCAAACTATAATTGATACGGATGAATAAATTGTTGGATGCTGTGGTGTTGGAGCAGCCAGGTTACATAAATTACTGAAACAAATGAGGTAGGTAAGAACCAAAACACAATTGAGGAGCCACAGAATCTACAATTACAAGAAGAGAATATATAAAAAACTGAGAGCAGTGAAGTAAAATACGACTTAACACCAACATGCATTGAATATATACTGTGCAACGACAGTGCCAAGATATTTAAAATGCTTTACTGTATTTGAACGTCTAATTTTTGGGGCAGGGTCATAAACAGAATCACTGCTACATGTAAAATAAAAGGGTATAAAGAATAATAATAAATACATAATATATGTATAAAATAATAATAATAATGATGATAAAAGCAAATAAATAACTTTTGGGGGGGATGAGGGGATAAACTGTTAGAATGATATGTTGTGACAAGCGTGAACTTCACAGTCAATGTTATTGCTGTGTGTTTCAAAGTGTACAGTTGGAACATTTTCCTTAATATCTCTGGTGGAGCTTATTGCAGACAGTTCACATTTGAATGTGAGTAACCCTAGTAACCCTAATGTTAATTGCATGATGTGTGTGTATTCATGTTTCCATAGCCACACCTTAGTTTTAGCAAAAAGCGTTGTTACAGTTGTATTGGCTCTTACAGTTGTACTGTCCCCGAACGCCCCATAGTGGATACTTTCTGTTGGAAGTTCCAGCAAACTCTAGCAGCAACTAATGATAACCGTGAATGTGGATTGTGATATGGAGTCATCGCGTTTCTTAAACTGGCTGTTTACTACCATCTACTGGATTTTAGGATCTATAGCATTTTTTCCGCCAAGGCCAAATGCTTCATCTTGTATTGTTAACGAAAGTGAAAAATAATTCAGATCTGCTCCAAAATTTAATGCATTCTTCCTCGGCCCATGCTATACACGTCTACCAAGTTTAATGAAAACTGGGCTGTAGTTTCCAGTAGCCCTGCGGACAAACAAGCAAACCAAACTGAAAATGTATCCTCCTTAGTGGAGGTAATAATCAAACTGATATTTAACACGGTTATCATGTTACACTGTTTTGCACTACGTCTGCGTCTCTCTGAACATTAAAAACCTCAGTAACATCCATCATATCATCATGATACAATTCAACTGAACGTCAAGAAACACTCATGTTAAATTATCACACAAATACCCCCCAAAACATGTACTGTACAAATAATTATAAAAAAAATGTGATTAATTTTTATGTGGATTTGTCTTTGTATCCAAATTATGAGGCTAGCTCGGCTGACTCATTCAAAAGTTAACTGAAAACATGTCTATTTGCATCAGTCTTCAACCTCATTTAATCTGACCTGAATACTTCACTACAGTTATCCAGTTTATATTCAGTTTACATGCGCATGGTTGCGTATATGTTACACTCTCACTTATATGCACGTTAGTGTTATTTGTTGATACATGTCAGTTCTGAATTTTAAAACTGTTTTAATACTCATTTTCCGCAGTATTGATGCACCATCACCAGCTGCGCTTTCTGCTCTCTCTTAATGTTTGCTACAGTCATTGTGCTGCTCTGTGCCACTAACCAAGAAAAGAAAAATCGTTGTTGTTGTGCTACAGCTTTGTTATATTCATTTTTTAATAATATTTTTTTTTATTATGTGCCCTCCATGTCAATTTTTTCCCAGTGGTATCAAAAATCAATATTTTTCAAGGTATTGTATCGAAATAAGAAATTCTTGATCGTGAAAACACTAATCTAGGTATACATTTACAGTTTTTTCTTCCCATATTTTACATCACCTTTTATGTATTTGTTTATTATTCTTTTATTATTTCAGTTTTATTTTATGTAATCATACTTGAAACATACTTTGTGATATTGGCATAAACTTTAACTGGACTTTTTGACTTCATAAGCAAAGATGAAAAAGGGGAAAAAAAGATGAGATGGCTCTTCATCCTGTTTCACAAAGGTGCTTAAATGCAACCTTGTCTTTAGCTGAACGTTTAAGTGATAAAGAAATAATGGTCAGATTAAGAATTCAGTGCTATAAATGAACACGGTGTGATGTGCACAGGAAGATGATGGGAAATTATCTGCTGCTCTTCCCTCCACAAGCAGCAGAGTGGAAATCTCACCCAGATATGAAGGGATATCTCTCCTGATTAAAAACCATATTAACTTTTCATAACCTAATGTTCTCAAATGAAGTTTTCTAAAAACGAATGCCTGCGAACGAGTTCTGCCTCTTTTTTGTCACACTTGGGTGGAATACATTATCCCCAATATTAGGAGAGAACATACCTGTAACAGGTTAATGACCTCACACTTTCCACACCATTTCACTTAGCGGGCCATAGCCAGGAAAAGATAAACGCTTCACTCCCAGTTCACTAAATTATGAATTAGCCAAAAGGTGAGGCGATTAAAGATTCAACATTTTACGGTTCGACCAATAGACGGCCTCGTTGTTGAGCTCGGGTGGTGATATCTTCAACCATTAGCTGAAAACTGTCTTGATATCCATTACGGAGGGCATAAATATTGGAAGAGGAGCACAAATAATCCAGAAATTACCAATCAAACCTCTGAGAGAAATTATCTGGAGTATAATATCGACAGCACAATCTTCATCTGTATACATTAATAAATAAATAACACATTCGAGAGAACTGATGGCGATAATATTTTTTTTATAATGGAAATATTTCATCAGCTGCCAGATTCAACATGTAACCATAGACTGATTATTTTCAACAGCACTAACAAGCATTTTCTTAACAGATTACCTTGAATTTGCACAAAACTACTGGTGTTTTCAAACCATCCTACAGTCGCCACGGCGTGTCACACTTCCTCAGCCTCCCCCGCACTGTAACGAGCGCTGACAGGTCACATGGCACAAACTGTGATGTCTGAATAATTTGAACAAATGCTAAATCATTGCAAAGCAGCCAGAGAGATCAGCGACGTGAAAGTGAAGTGTTTGCGCTTCCCCAAGGCTCAGTGGCATCTGTTCTACATGTGTGCAGCAACAACATCCATGTTTCACCAATTAATTGTGCTTGTATTAGAGTAAATATTTGACTTTGAAGCGCTAAAGCGTTAATTGGGGGGGGGTCTCTTTCTGCAAAGAAACCTTTAATATTCCACAGCAAAATGTGAGCAGGAGAGGAATGTAACTCAGTAAACTGAAGGATGAAGTCGATCTTCATGTGTTGAGAAACTTCTCCTACTTCTTAAGCTAAATAAGCTCTTTAAAAACCCTCTTGGATCAGCTGGAAAATGCATCGTCACAAAGCTGAAAACAGCTGTTTTTCTGACATCATGTAAAGTTTATAGAGATATGTGGTTCTCACAGGACAGCCACGCTACAAACATACGACGATCTTATAGAATATGATGTAATGCTGTAGATTAAACTACCCAACAGTGTGCAGAGTTAAAATAAGCACAGCCTTAAACATGTACAACAGTAAAATGCAGCATACACATGAATACAGCAGTAATATAAATCCGAAAACATAAGATATAGTAGTAAAACATTGACAGGGAACATTTTACTACAGAATGAGTACTATTACTTTTGATATTTTAGGTACATTTGGCTGATAATACTCACATATTTTTATTTATTTTATTCAAGATTTCGACTGCAGGACTTTTGCTCATGGAGTATTTTCAGACAAAAGTATCTAGCTTCAGTATTGTGACGTACTTTCTAGTGAAACAGGGTAGACAAGCGGGATGTACGGTTGGGGGGAATGTGATTTGATCATTGAAAAGTGGGCATGTTGTTACAGTAAGGCTGAGGTTGTAAAGTACCATCCATCAGGGAGAGAGAGCCTGCACACAAGAAAGCAGCTCAGCCTTGTTTCCAGTTTTCCCCAGTGGCCACTCGTGGTATTGCAGCGAAAAAACCTCTGTTTTTGCCGGTAGACCACAATTATAAAAGAGGAGACTCTTTCTATTATGAATTTTTGATCCATGGCGGTTTTATACCACTTGAAAAAAGGGGCTGAAATGAGTTTCCTCTGTGGGGTGTCTGGGCTCAGCCTTAGAGATAGGGTATGAGCTTGGACATCCGGAGGGAGCTCGGAGTAGAGCCGCTGCTCCTTCGCATCGAAAGGGGTCAGTCGAGGTGGTTTGGGCATCTGATCAGGATCCTCCTGGGCGTCTCCTGTTAGAGGTGTTTCAGGTACGTCCCACTGGTAGGAGGCCCCGGGGCAGACCCAGAACACACTGGAGGGATTACATATCTCATCTGGCGTGGGAACAACTTGGGGTCCCCCAGGAGGAGCTGGAAAGCGTTGCTGAGGAGAAGGATGTCTGGGGTGCTTTGCTTGGCCTGCTGCCCCCGCAATAGTGGCTGCACAGCACAACTTCTTGAGTAGGCCACTGTTTTAAAAAGGCGAAGAATTGATTTCTGGGACAACTTACATTTTATTCAGGTGTAAAAATTGTTTAAGTTTTATTACTAAATTACGTGGTATCGGTGCATAGACTCATGTACTTGCCGATATCCTATTCAGCATTTCAGGCAGCAACAGAGACATATCCAGTTCTGATGTTGGTATCAGAACAACTCTAAAGAAAACACAACTTTATTTTTGTATAACTATATGAAGAATGTGATATATTTTTGGCATATACTGTTAAATAGATGCCCATTGTGGCCTGGGATGTGATCTACAAGGTTTAAATAAGCAGTTTTAATTTCGTCTCAGCTTTTAAGTAAAGGATCTGAATACTTCTTTCAACACTGAATGTGAGTCATTTAATGGAAAATCCTTTAGATGATCTAAAATTTCTTATTTAATATCAATGGTTTTGAGCTTGTAGCCTGCCTTTTAGAATCTCCATTTTCCTTTTTCTCCTCTTAGCCTTGGAGTCTTTTTTCTAAAAAAAAAAAAAAAAAAAAAAACTACTTGTCTGGAGCACAAATCAGCAGAATAAGACAGGCTGATGGCTCTCCTTAATTCTGTAAATTGGAAGGTTGTGAGTCCAATTACGGTCTGTTGGTTCAGCGTGAGGCCACCAGGGAGAGCTGTGCTTGTTTCTCAGAGTCACAGGAACAAACCACTCCAGCAGCCTCTGCCCTGCTGTAAGAGTTATCACTAATTACTACTACACGCTTTTTTTTTTAGTGGCTTTGTTGCCTTATAATCACTGTAAGAGATGTATTTTGTAACAATCATGTTGCCTGAGTTTGAAAAATTCAGCTTTCAAATTAACCTAAATGAGGTTGTGACTATCCCTAAAATGCCATCCTGACGAGAGGATACAGATTCTGATCTTTTCCTTCCTGCAATTATAATTGTTGATGTGCTCTCACAATTTGGGACTCTGTCTTTTTTAACCTGGCAGAGGAATTATGTACATGAAACCTCTGCAGGATGTGAGGTTGTTGGGGTCTGTTGCTTCTTCTGGCCATTAACTGGGGATTAGTGCTGGTGGGGCACACATCCCTTTGAAGAGGTAATTCCTCACACTTCCTTGCTATAGAAAATCAGGAAGCAATCACAGAAGGAACTATGCAGATGGTTCAGACAGGGGAGGCCCGTGACCATTTTTCTTCAGTCACAATTAAGACTTGGAGCGAACGCTGGCATTGTGAAAACTTAGCACATCAGAAAATTGAAGGGGACATCAGAAGTTGATCCCGGTCCGTCACGCAGATGTGATTAAAAGTGAAAGCGGGGGGAAAGAGTGACAGTAAGGTCAAATGTTTCTTTCTTTGTGTGTAATTGTAAACAGTGTTTACAAGCTCGTGTAACCCGGCACAGTCACTTCTCATATATCCCATATATCTGTCAGCACGGTATATCCGAACATGTGCGAGGCTGTCAGGCTATAAAAGTTACTGGAAGGGAAATCATCATGATGTCACAAAGAGAGGCTCAGAGGAGTTAAGAATATATGTTAGTGAGAGCGGTGACTGGGCATGAATCACTGTGGCTGGAAAAAGAGAACGTTATTAGTGCTGAATGTTGGAGCATACTGACCTCTACAGGGACAAACGGCTACTGGACAGATATCTCCACTGGGAGTCTGCTGACATTTCCAAACAGAGGGAGTCATCTGTGTATTATATTTAGAGTTGAAACACTTTTATATGAAGAGTGTAAGTAACAAAAGTTAATCAATAAAAGTGGAGGTGATAAAAATGCACATGAATTGAAAAATAGAGCCGTAAACATGAATGAGAAATAAAAAATAGGGGTTAATTATCAGTGATTTGTTTAATTTAAAGCCTTTTTTTTAAAACAGTATTGACATAATGAAAATAGAACCATGTTTCACCATTTTCTCCATATAACATTTGTCATTTACAGCACAAATTTAACAATTACCGTTAAAAGAAAGCGGCCTCAAGAGTGGAGGTATCCAAAAATTACCTTTTTTTTTTAAATGAAAAAAGAAATAAGAAAGTGCTGAAAATGCTTACTACTTCATAATTAAAGTGATACAATGTGTGTGAATTGAAAAATAGAGGGGTAACAATGTATGATAAATAAAAAATAGACTGATGAATTATCAAGTGATTTGATTATTTGTCTACCATTCATCTTTCACTACACAAACCTGACATTTATTGTTTACAGGAACAATGTTACTTCCACCCAAAATGTCAATCAAAAAACCAAAACCACCTGACTTACTCATCAAGTTCAAGCCATCCCATTTGAGATCCATTTTTACCCCTCCATTTTTCAATTCAGTTACATTTCCTCACCTAAATTGACCTTTCGCTAAGCCCCGCCCCTTTGTGATGGTCCGACAAGCTGTCAGAGTAAGCATGGAGCCCACACTGTAACTAACTGCACTCCCTGAAGAAATGCTATCAAATTTCTGCAAAAACAAAACGTGATTCCAGAGAGAAGCAGACAGAGGGGTCTACAGTGTGTGTTTGAAGGATATATCCAGGATGTTTAACAGATTAAGATAGTTAGAAGCTAAAGTCTAACTAAAGGCTACAGATCACAGTGTAAAAGTGAACCACCACATCACCGGTGATAAAGACAGAAGACGAGGAAATTAAAGGGAAACTTAACTGATATCAAACCAGCTGTGTGACACTGCAATGTGTGCAGATGACAGTGTTTGGCTTCCTCACATGCCACAAGTGTCCGGACCTCCACCAGCAGACGGGTGTGGAGCTCCAGGGGAAGACAAATACTGTTGCTCTACACACACGCTGTAATGACACACTGGTTGAATATCGGCAAAGTCCCAGGATGGTTTCACACCGGCCCTGTTTGGTTCTGTTCAGTCGAACTCAAGTTTGTTTGCCCCTAAGTGTGGTTCATTTGGGCAGGTGTGAACACAGCAATTGCACTCGGGTGCACACCAAAACAGCTGGAGACCTTCTTGAAGAGGTGGTCTCAGTCTGGTTACAAATGAACTCTGGTGCTGGTTCGTTTGTGGTGAGAACGTGTCCCGACCTGGATCTGAACCAACTGCAGTCACATGACACATTGTTTGGGTTAAACATGAGCATGTTACAGTCCTGGAGGATTATTAATGTGCGCCTCCTCCTGTACTGCCTTAATATGCACATTCAGCACATCCAATGCATCAAAACATTGTTTTCTAGTTGGAGCCGCGCCTCGTTTTCAAACTGTATGCTTTGACTCAAATGAACAATGACAGCAATATAGTCCACGATGAGCAGCGCTAAAATCAACCTGTGTAGTTGTCCCTCCATTGTGACATTAGAAAGTGTCACATTTATCTTGCAAGTGTACTCTTCTTCAACGTTTTCTTTACTTCCTGGATTTTTCCCACGTGGAAATTCTGACCAATCAAGAGCAGCTTTCTCACGCAAGGCATTTGATCTGGTCCGCTTGTAAATGCTGCCGTGAGAACACAAACCAACTCTAGGTAATTATACAACCTTGTAACAAAATTAGTCCCTGATTCAGACCAAAGCAAGACAACTCTAGGTCTGAAAGCACCCTCAATGCTTCCCTTCACTATTTCCTGAACAGCAGGGTCGGTCTTTGTTTCACTGTTATAATCATTACAAAGCAAAAGCAGCATGTGTATACATTCAGTAGGCTATATCTTCAGTAGCTAGCTAGCTAACCCTACACTTTTCAGGGTTTGATTTTGGTTTTGGAACAGGGAAGAAACGTCTATCTTTTTCCAACCTCTCCAAGTGACGAGTATCATTAATACACGACGTGCCCCAGGCACAACATTTAGCTCCAAATCCCAAAAACCAGCCTGAACATGAAGATGATCTCAAACAATTGCGTGAGAGTTTATGGAGCACAGCTGTGTAGCTGTTGGATCTTTGTAGGAGCTGGAGGATGCTTCACTATGATTGGCCAGTCTGTGTTAAAGGGGGGATTTAGCAAAGGGTCAATTATTAATTAGTAAGCATTTTCATCACTTAATTTTTTAAATAAATTATTTTTTGTTACTTTCGCCCTTAAGGCCACTTTCTCTGAATGATATATGGCAGTTTTGAGTTGTGAATGATGAATGTAAGATTCGGAAAATAATGAAATATGACTTTCTATTCATCAAATGTGACTCTTTTAATCTAATGAATTTAAAATAAATCAAATCACTTGATAACTTATCTCTCTATTTTTCATTTCACATCCATTTTCATCATTTTAATGAGGCTCGTTGTTGCTTCCACCCCTCATACTTGTAAGCATGTTTGTGTGTCCTCTGCAGCAGCCGGTTTTACACGTTTCCATTTGGTTTCCTTCGGTGGTCTCTCTGGTAAATTGTTAGCATGTCGTCCAAGCCAAGTGTACAGTGTTGTATATAGCACTGGGGGTTTGTTCACTCTTTCAGAGCTGTTTCTGTATTTCTTTTTTAAATCACTGACTTTGTAAAAACCACTTGGTTTTACTTGCAAAGCTAAATTGAAGGTTGGAGATTGCACTTGTATTTAAAGTTTGCACATAAACTGAGAGTTTTGAGGCAGTTTTAAGGGCTGTAGTTGTGCTGTGGGGCTCGCACTGGGTGTTTACTCCGTTCACTTTGACGTCAAAACACAAACGTATGAATTATCTCTTTTATGAGGTGCAGTTCTGACTTTACAGAGTCCTCTTTGGTTTCTCACAGTGAGGAGTCTATAAAGGCAGTCACTTGGCTCACATCCTGTATGATTTCTCTTTTTTTTTTATCATGCCATATTAAAAATGTTCAGATTTGTCAAATCAGCTGTAAAACAGTAATATCGACCATAACTTTTTGTTTTTTTCTGGTGGTTTCTCAGATGTGTGCATCCCAAAAAATAAAACTTAATGCTACTGTA
This sequence comes from Cephalopholis sonnerati, assembly GCA_019142605.1. NCBI lineage: Eukaryota > Metazoa > Chordata > Actinopteri > Perciformes > Serranidae > Cephalopholis > Cephalopholis sonnerati. The sequence continues at coordinate 25,017,295 of JAGQAX010000020.1, forward strand.
ATAAAGTTACTCAGAAAGAGATGTAGCCACGACAACGCTTTGCAAAACAAACAAGAGAAAGAATGTTAAATGTTTATACACCATACAGCATGATCAGAGTTTTATTAGCTGTTTTATTTGGTAACTTTGGTAACTTTATTTGGTAACTTTCATACAGAAACCAGCACAATTCTTCTGTTTCTACTACCAAACCTGCTGTTCATATTATAGTATATACTATATCCAGGCTGTGTCATGTCATGTATTAGCCCTGTGTCTGTGTTTATACATAAATTATTACATCCATTCTTCAACTATCATAATTGTTGAGTCATTGTCAGACAGAGGAGAAATGAAACTACTTTTCTTCCTCTTTTTTTTTTGGTCACACTCACTTGACATCAAATGAAACACACAAAAAGTAATTGAAAGGTCAGTCATTATTTTCTTATATGAGTAAAGTGACCTTATATGTATGTTTTTTGCCGTATTTCCTTTGTCCGTAAGTCAGAGTTTGGGCATTCAACCCTACTTTGATTATAACTTAATTTGGATCTAACATTAGCTTCAAATACAAATGGCACATAAATACCCATTTAACTGAAACGTATCATGTGTTGTAAGATATTGTGTTGTAAGATATATTGGCATTGTATGTGTTTTTCATTAAAAGAACACCAGTCCTTTAGGGTTGCTGTCATTCCCACCAAACTGATGGCTACAAAATAAAAATTCAGAGAGTTTTAGAGGTTGTTTACTCGGTGATCACACCAGTAGTCATGTGACAGGAGAGTATGTGGGTGGAGAACAGTAACCTCCATAGAGAGAGCTGAAATAAACTGAAATAAATGGTCAGTGTTTGTTAAATGAAAAATATGTTTCTTGGTTGTCATATCCAAACAGCTCATGTACAGATAAGTAGGAAAATTATTTATTATTTTATTTATAGTTGTATTTTTTATTTATTATTTTTTATTTTATGTATATCAATTGATTGATTGATTGATTTTTATTTGTGTCATGCACACCTACATGTGCCCAGTCAACAATTCAAAGTACAGGAACAGTCCAGAAACAGAATACTCTGACAACTTTGTACACAGAGATCTTTGTCTTTTGTTTAGATTATACTCCATGCAAGGTAACCTTACAAGGTCAAATCCCAGTACATTTTTCACTTACATCCAGGCACACAGTGTCGTTCCTTTTACAACTGCATTTGTGCACAATTAATTTCTCCCAGTATTTTGTACATTTCTCCATCTCAAGTCTTAAAATATAAGTCTTTTCATACTGTATATTTTTTTCATTTGTAATGCCCAGCCAGAATTTTTTTTCTTATTTTTCATTTTCCAATTCTAATATCTGAATGTTCCTAAAAATCAAAATTGTATTGCTCTTTTAAAGTGTGTACTTGCATTATTATGCTATTATATTATCATTATACCAGTGGCATAAAATGGTGTCAATATGAAAATACTATCTTTCATAGCAATTATTTCTGGGAGAATACATTGTCCAACAAAAGTAGTTATAGTGACAGGTCTATATAAAATAGGGACAGGTAAATTACCTTACAGGTAAGCAGATAACTGAGAGACAACATTTAAGTGATGATAAATGTTTGGGGTCCATTTCCAGCCCGATACACTCAGACCTCCACAGTACTTTCTGACCTGGGGTTGGAGCTTGGCCTGTTAGCAGGTGGTCTTTCATGCCTAAGCAAACATTTGCAAAGGGCTTCTCTTGGATTCTTTGTTGTCTTTTGTCTTAATAAATGCTTATTTGTGTTTGTGGTTATATATTATGTGCTTCTACATTTATACTGTCTCTGATTCCCACAGTGGCCAATCCTAAATACAGCCATACATTATTGTAATGCAAGCTGACACTATGTTATAGTTATTATTTTGTACACTTACTTTTGAACACAGCAGAGGGAAGTTATTTTATGTTTTTAAAATCGAAAATCTAATTAAATCCACACAAAAGGGAGGCATTGGGTTTTGGAAATTCGGTCATGTCACCTCAATAAAATCTGTGCAATAATTAAAGCTGGTAACTCCCTTATTACAGTACATTTAACATTAAATTACCCTGTTAATTAGAGAGCATAAACCGTTTCTGGTTTGTTGGATCAGCACCTGTAAACTGATGTAAAACCGCAACTTAGGTTAAAATTTGAGGACAGTAAATGATTGACTTGTGAGCATGGGAATCAAACATTGCATCACAATCACACGTTATGTTATCTTTCTTTACAGCCAAACATCAGCTATGTGACCCAGCTGGAGGGGCCTCCGCAGCCGCTGCTCCCTCCGCTTCAAGCTGCTGGCATCGGATTATCGGCCGCTGCTTTTACACGTCAGCCGGCCAGAGATTTGATTAGCAGCATCTGTGAAGGAGAAAGTCAAGGGTGAGCATGGGGGCTGACTTATCTGCGTGTGAGCAACTGGTCATTTACGAGGCATGCGAGAGGCCCAGTCGCCTGTGGGTACCGACTGGCACGTTTCTGAGACTGTCTATTATGTCATTAAAGCACAATTTTCTAAATGTAGTATATAAATTATATTTATTAATGTCAAAGCAAATTATATTACAATTTAAGAAACAGAGGACTGTTATTTGACAATTCTGCGCTGCGCATTTCAAACTTATCTCGCCTGTGAGTCAGTGTTTCTACCCTCAAAGATTAACCGTACCAAATTCCCAGCTAAATACAAGAAATGAGGTGTTCAACTTCTGCCCTTGGAAAAGTAAAGAGAGGTGTGTCTCCCCCTCAGGAGGGGCCTCCTTCCTGACAAACTAACAAAAAAAGCACTAAGGTGGTTGAAAGAGGGGAGAGGAGAGCAGAGGCAGCTGCAGCTCAGGTGGTAGAGTAAGTCATTCATCAGGTTGGTGCTTGCTTCGTCTGTCCACAGTGTCCTTGAGCAAGAAACTTAGCCTCACATTACATTAATTAATTTTAAATAATTTGAATTATTTTTTTGCAGAACCCCAAATGAAGCAAACCCAAATCCAATTTCCTTAACTATTTATAGTACATACCTCGACACAAAACTGCACATTGTGAGTCATAAGAAGAGAAACGCTCACGGTCCAATCAACTGGTGCTCATCTGTCATCAGACATTAATGAAGGGTCTCGGCCTTACCACCTGCTCTGCATATTCTAGTGCCATGCAGATGTTTTCGTAGCTGCGGGGGACGTCACTCTGAGGCCAGCGGTTGTTGTCCTGTGCGGTATGTGCTGCACCCGTTCACTTTGTCCCACCTCTGTAGTAATAATAATAATGTACGTCTTCTCTGTTCTTTGTTTAAAAGTATGCACACCTGAATCTGTCCTCACCGGGACATGCAGGTGCAAAGCAACAAAATACTGCTTTCTACTTTAGCCTTTGTAGAGCAGTGTGTTGTGGTGAGTATGTGAGTTGTCATTTGTGTTACTTAATAAGTAGAAAAATATAGAGTAACTGAGACAACTATTTCAGCTGAAAGGTCAGAGCTCCCACAACTGAGAGTGCGAGCTGACTGACAAAGATGAAAGACATTCAGTCACATGTATTTTTATAAATCACAGCATTAGGAGAAGCAAAGGGAGGTACAGCCGACTGAGTTAGAGCTGATAACAGGTTCTGGGAAGAGAACATTGTCCTCTCATCCCACGCAGCAGAGCAAGCTTGTCATACACACGTGAAATGAACTCAAGGTCACAGGGCACTTCAGGTCACATTCAAAACACACACATCAGGAGAAAGCAGAATCCCCTTTAACAGCAGGATCTGACATCTATATCTACACTAATGATACATTTTGCAACTACATGTGTTAGTAGAAAGATACAGCATGGATGGCATGGATTTTTAAGGTCCATATTTGTCTCCTATTATTTCATATTTTTGTTATACATATAACCATTTCTATAAGAAATTCTGTAAGTATTGTTAAAGCTCATTCATATTCACATTATGTAAATAGATGCGTTCATTTCAGACCTAACAGTCACTGGCCTCATACCCCCATGTGTCAATAAATGGCACTGAAGAGCAGAGTCAAAAGGTCTTGACAACAACAAATATGGCAACAGTGGAGAAGGTCACAATAATGGACAGTTTAACAAAGGCAGCATGGTAGATGCTGAACACTTCTTTTGACTGTATTACTGATTCATTCCATTTTTAAATTGTCTTCATTGTCTCCAAAGGTCGTGTCTCTCCGAAACTGTGCTACACTGCCCCAGCAGTTTCTGCTGGTACTGCACCTTTTTGTCCGTATGCATGGGCTTTCAGAAAACATGCACAAATACCAACAAATGAACTTTAAGTGCAGACAAAAGGCTCTGTCTGTGTCGGTACATGTACCTAACATTAAACCTAATTGAGCCTTAAGGATGCGTCTTTGTTTCAGGAAATCTTAACTAGAGCTGCAACAATTAATAAGTTGTCAACTATTAAATGAATCGTCAGGTAATTTGATAATTAATTGGTTCGAGTAGTTTTCTAAAAAGTCAAAATTCTCTGATTCCAGCTTCTTAATGTGAATATTTTCTGGTTTCTTTACTCCTTTATGACAGTAAACTGAGTATCTTTGGGATAATCAGTAGCTAGTGTGAAATTAAATTCAAATAAATTACATTCTTAGCTATAGTTTGCCTCTTTATTAGGAGGTGGATGGGCACAACACACTGATACAGTCAATTAAAAATTCATTCATAACTTTTTGTACAGGCCCAGTTGAATATTGCATTAATAATGTGTGGTCATCACAAAATCCCACGGCACACCATTTGAGAACCGCTGCACCAAAAGGCTTTAAAAGACTATTTTCACTCACACACTAAAATTCTGGGGATCTTGCAAGGTAACTGTTGAGATCATTTTCCACCTTGGTGCTGGTGGGAAATATTACGCCAAACTCCCTTTAAGAAATATGACATATTAACACAAGAAAAACAAGAAAAAAGGCGTCATATTTTCACA